>CM058230.1:72354050-73554050 GCA_030180135.1 Orychophragmus violaceus
TTCTCTCTCTCTCTCTCTCTCTCTCTCTCATCTCTCTCTCTCTCTCTCTCTCTCTTCTCTCTCTCTCTCTCTCTCTCTCTCTCTCTCTCTCTCTCTCTCTCTCTCTCTCTCTCTCTCTCTCTCTCTCTCTCTCTCTCTCTCTCTCTCTCTCTCTCTCTCTCCACGAGTGTGAAAGCACGAGTGTGAAAGCACGAGTGGATGATAGTATTGTGTGGTGAAGCCTCCGGGCGTGATTGCAAGGTGATATTAGCTTAGGACTTGTGTTTCGTAGTTGTGTGGCGTAAGCCGAGATCGCGGGATCCTTAAATCCGCCCTCACTGGGTAATTGTGTTTGAAACAATTACTCGGTCCTCTTTTCCTTTCCCCGTCCCCGTTTTTTTGCAGGTTCGGATGCGGGATTGAGCGATCGCGTGACGTCATTGGTGAATTTGTATACGAAGAGAGCGCCGGGTTCCTGGGACAAGTTGTGTTGGCATCCCGGTTGGACCAAAATGGGTTCAACGGGTGCCCTAATTCCGCGTCACCGGTTTACCGGGAGACGGGTGTTACAATTAATTGTAACATACTGGGCCAAACCCATTTGAGAAAGACTTAAATGAATTAATTTGGCTACCTATATCACCAAGTGCACTTACCTTTTCCGATCATTTGCCTGAAAGAACTCTAGAGTTAAGTGTGTTTGGACTGGAGTAGTCCCAGGATGGGTGACCTTCTGGGAAGTGATTCGTGGTAGCATGTGTGTGAGGACAAAACACATGAAAAAAGGTCACGTGGTGATTGCACGGTCAGTAAATTACTCGGTCGGGCCTACGAAAAATAACGCACCAACCGTCGGACAAGGGTGGGGCCCACGAGCCCGATAGAGGGATAGGTGCCTCACCGGTAGGGGCGGACGGGGCATTACAATTGGTATCAGAGCTCAGGGAAGTCAAACCGATTCTGTCTCAGGACACAATCATGGGGTTTGAGGGTTATGGTTGCTCCGATTATGAGATGCGGAATTCGGGGACGAATTCCCATTAAGTGGGGGAGAATTGTAACATACTGGGCCCAACCCATTTGAGAAAGGCTTAAATGAATTAATTTGGCTACCTATATCACCAAGTGCACTTACCTTTTCCGATCACTTGCCTGAAAGAACTCCAGAGTTAAGCGTGATTGGACTGGAGTAGTCCCAGGATGGGTGACATTCCGGGAAGTGATTCGTGGTAGCATGTGTGTGAGGACAAAACACATGGGAAAAGGTCACGTGGTGATTGCAGGGTCAGTAAATTACTCGGTCGGGCCTACGAAAAATAACGCACCAACCGTCGGACAAGGGTGGGACCCACGAACCCAAATGGCCTCCTTGCAATCTGGTCTTTCCATCGACCTCTTGCACCTCCTGTAGCACTCCTTGCAATCCGGTCTTTCCATCGACCTCTTGCACCTCCTGTAGCACTCCTTGCAATCCGGTCTTTCCATCGACCTCTTGCAGCTCCTGTAGAACTCCTTGCTGTACTCCTTGCAGCTACTCCAACGTCTCTCGCAACTCTTCTAGCACTTCCTGCAACTTTTGCAACTCTCTGCTACACGCCCGCATTAGTCTCTCCGGTGAACGCCTTCACATCTTGATCGCCCTCGCACGCTAAGTTGAACAAAGCTCTGAACTGACGATGACCCCCAATACACACCTCATTAGTACCAACTACCCTTTAAGCGCACACCACCACATACACCCCAACATACACCTCAACGGCACACATCACGACATACATCTCGGCGCACATCTTAAGGGCAGTATAACCACTAAGGTTTGAAGACGCTGACTCCAACCTGCAAGAAGAAATTCTATCTAGACTGGGACCGGCGTGGAGAACAATCTATGATATAGTTGGTGCTTGAAAAAGCCTTTCGCAAAGTAACCATTTTATAAACTTTCGCAAACGCTTTTGAAAAAGATTTGAAAACACGGTTTTTAGGAAAACAACGAAAGCTAATCTCCCAGGACAGCACTGGGAGACCTTAACCTAGGCTCTGATACCAAATTGTAACACCCATCTCCCGGTTAAACTGGAGACGCGGCATTAGGACGTCCGTTGAACCGAAAATGGTCCAACCGGGACGCCATCTCAACTAGTCCCAGGAACCCGGCGCTTCCTTCATATTCAAATCCACCAATCACGTCACTCGATCAGTCAATCCTGCATCCGGACCTGCGAGGGGAAAAGAAGGGAAAAGGAAAAGGAGGCCTGAGTAATTGTTTCAAACACAATTACCCAGTGAGGGCGGACTAAGGAATCCGCGATCCCGGCTTACGCCACACAACTACGAAACAAGTTCTAAGCTAATATCACCTTGCACCCAATGCCCAAAGGCACATTACAATCAACCTACGAAACAACTACCTGTCTATGGATGTGGACTAGGGCTGCCTTCCCCTAATCCCACCCACGGACCGGCCATTACGCCCTTTCCACAGCAAACAAACGGCTCGCGAACCTTCGAACCACATCAACCACCACGGGAGGGCTCGTCAGGACCCTCCTCCGACGATCAAGGACAATCACGGAACGAACCTCGTACCTTGCCCTGTCAATCAATTTCTACCGCAACCTAATCCACACAAGCCATCACACACAAGCAACGTTTTCGGTTTAAGTGATAACCTAGTTTCTAAGTGCTTTCAATCAATCACATAGCGCGCATTACCAAACCTATGCTACCTAGAAAAGACAACATTAACGAAGGACTCGTGTCCGGAATCGAAATGGAATAAGCAAGGGTCAAACCGATCCTCACCTTGGCCAAAAAGGGCAAAACGGTCATTTAAGAAGCTCATCCGCCCGAAAAGACATCAGATCTGGAAAGAGGTTAGAAAAAGAAGTGGTTTAGGCTTTCGTTTCGTCTGAATCGGGTTAAGGATGGTCAAGTTATGGTCAATTGAAGTTAACCAGCCAAACCAGATCGGTTAACCCGACCTGACCCGGTTAACCCGACCCGACCCGATCCGGTCAACCCGACCCGACCGGTTAACCCGACCCGACCGGTTAACCCAACCCGACCCGACCCGGTCAACCCGACCCAACCCAGACTAAACCGGATCTTTAGAAACTGAAATGGGTCAAACCAAAAACAGGTTCGTCAAGAACAGACGCGTTTTACAAAACAGATCATAACTTTCAAACCGTAAGACAGATTTGGGCGATCCTTACCTTTCTGGAAAGCTGAGATCGAGGGCTTTCCAACGACATATTGTGCGTTCCGTGGTTCCTTACGGTTCAACGGAAAAACGCGAATCAATCTGGTGGTCCAGAATTGCTTCGATCTCAGATCTGCGTTTGGAAAAGTGTTAGATCTAAGAAACGAGATCAGATCTCAGATTTAGCCCGAGAGAAGATCGAAGAGAGATCTGAGGAAGAGAAGGGAAGATCGGACGAGTGTGGCTCACCGGAGAAGGCTGCGACGGCTGGTGACTCGACGGGGAAGCAGAACTTCGCCGAAGATCTCCAAATGTCTCTTCTCCTTTGGTGGCTACCTCCTTTTATAGGAAAAGAGAGGAAACCCCAGGGTTTTTGGAATTGGCTAACGGGCTTTTTGGGCTTTCCTTCTTCTTTCTACAAAATTTTAATATGGGCTGGGCCAGGGTTTTTTTTATTAGGTGACTTTTTGTGATCCAGAAGCAGCTCAGAAGGCATGCTTCCTGTCATCGATGGGAGAAGAGCAAATTGCAATCTTGCGGCTTTTGGTGTTGAGAGATCCAAACCTTCTTCTCCAATTCACGGTATGTATAGGTTTCTTTATGTTTTAATACCCTAAGTATCACTTATTTAGACACATAGGAGAAAGATAAATGTCTTACTTCATCCATGCTCTTTACTAGGACAGTTTCCTTCTCTCTGCTCTACACTAGTTAGCCTGAAAACATATTGCTTTGCATGAAGGAAAATGACATTCTGATGGTGTTGTGTTTTGGCAGGAGGAAGAGGCGTGAAGGTCACTAGCCCTTTTGGGGCGGCAGCTGCTCTTCCATTCTCCCATTACACTAATCCTTTTGGGTAAACTTCTTTTCCAAATTCGTTACTCTAAATAGTCTGATAATCCTCCCGTTTAACTTTAACCTTCTTAGGTTCTCTTCCTACTCAATGGATTACAATTACCCCACTGTGATCTGATTCTCAAAATAACTATGAAAGTCTCATTTAGCTTATTCGACTTCTTTTAATAACAGAGTTACTACAATGTTTATGGAGGGGCAACTGCTCAGCATCCAATGTATAGCACCGGACCAATGACTGGTGCAGCAGCCTACTTCCCATATCTCCAGTTTGCTCAAGGAAATGGACCTCCCAACCACATGTTTCACTATTCCAGGGACAGCACAACGTGTCTCTCGCACCTTCACCGCTCATACCATCACCAGTGTGCTTTGCAGTTCCACAGGCTTGACCACGAAGGCTCATGGTTGCCCTTTTCCCTGTGATCCCATAATTTGGAGTTCCAGTTAAGTCTCACATAGGGGTTATACGCATTTTCATTGCATGAACGAAGGGTTCGTTCAAGATAGCCACCACCTGGAAGCGTTTGAAGTTGTGTGTTCAAAGGTGTGCCCACTACTTTGCGCAATGTGCAGTCTTAGAATAGAAACTTCCTTTGAAGAGAAAGGGAGTAATGTTGTATATTCTCGGTGGCTAAGCTTTGGAGTTATAGCTAGCTACACTTGAAACTAACTTCAAGATTTAGATTGCTCATCATAATTTCAACCAACCCCCACTGATGGAATGTGGGATCATTGCATTTGCATGTTTTTTTTTTTTTTTTTTTTTTGGTTCTCTTAACATCAACTAAACCAGTTGACCAACCATGGTTAGGATTCAGGTGAGAGGTACTTATCACCTTCTTTATCTTTCTTTTACTCTTTCCTTCAATAATCAAAACTCTACAGGCTCTTTTATGTTATTTGTGTAAGCGTGTGATTCTGATTGTACGTAAGAAAACAAAAGCTTCATTCTCCATCCGCGGTGGATGGACAAATGAAATGTGTGATTGCATATGTTACCACTCTTGTGAGTTGTGGCAATGTCTCTTCATAATATGTATCTTGATGTAAGAGGCATTGCTATTCTGTATGATGTAACCAAAAGTTTGTCTGAATTTTAAAAGAGGAATTGGGAACAACACAAACGAACATAGTTCTGAACAAAGATGTCGTATTAAACTGGTTTCTTTTTGTACACAAACGCAACTTGTTCCGAGGAAATACAATCATCATATCACACACATACAAACAAAGGTAGAAGCTTGAGCCTCATACCTAAATATAAAATCAACAGAGTATGTCAAAGGAATGTGAAAGTGAAAGATGATTTTGCGGAAGAGGAGAAGAGTCTTGTTCATCAAGAACGTTAAGCAAATAGCTGCATCAATGGCAAGAACAATCTGAACTTGCTTTCAATGCTCTGAGATCGTCCTCTTCTTGGAACATATAGAACGAACATTCAGTAACGTTTCCTCTGTCAATAGATTTCCGTTGTTCCTCTAACTCAATGCCTCTCAATGTGTTCACATGATCAATGGAAGACAAGTGAGATCATTAGTCTCACCAACACGCTCTAACGAAGCTATAAGTCTTCGAACAAGCTGGTCTTGAAAATTGCTATACTCCCAGAGAAACTTTTTCTTGGATTCTTCTTATCTGCTTTCTTTAACTCATCCCTTAGAAACTCAACAAGGCTAGATCTCCTCATCAACAATCAAGAACCCAAAAGTCCTCTGATAAGCATCAAATGGGCTGCGTTTATGATTAATGGGCCATTAAGATAGTTAACATTTTAAGCCTTTTCTTTATGCTATTTAAATCCTACTCTGTATTAGAAACACATTATTGAAGAACGATCAATCAAACAAAATATCTTTCTCTCATCTTCTTCCTCTGATTTCTCACCTCCTTCTTCTGTTTCTCATCCCCTTTCTGTCACTTAGGTAGAGCTCAATCACGAGTTCTATCAATGGTATCAGAGCAGGTTGTTATTATATCACCAAAATCTGATCCGACTCTAGCTTCTGAGCTGCCAGAGATGGCGATCGAAACTGAGCCGAAATCGTTGTCGTCCGAGATGCAGGAGATAAAGGAGATATTGATACAGATGAACAGAAACCTGCGTATACTGATGGGAATCAAGGATCCGGAAGAATCTCCAGAGGCGACAGTGGCTCAGGTTTCGACGGCGACAGATCCAGAAGAAAGCCCACTCCCGGTCGAGACCTTGAATCCAAAGGTTGCAAACCCAGAAAAGCCAGTGGATGAGCAGGAGCTTCAGGAACACGTGATGGATGTAGCTGGAAACCCTGAGATCCTGAAGAAACAAGAGAATCCATGGAAGCATTCCAGTGAACACTTGATGGGTTCGAAATCGAGTGACCCTGTACTCTTTGGATCTGTAACTCCTCCCACCAGGCAAGGGAAAACTACTGTCGATCAGGTGGCGGAGACGATTGCAGATGAGTGGATCGCCTTATCTTCTCAGCCGAGAGTTTCTGAGGTAATAAGCCATATAAGATCTAAGTACGGCAATGACATCTCTGTCAAGGGCTACCATAAGGTTAGGAAGAAAGTTCTTGAATCTCCAGTAGTCTCAGATAGGAAAATGAGCGTGAGAACGATTGTTATGAAGAAGCGATTCATAGATGGAAAAGAGTTGGAGCTGGATTTGATTTCTTGATAATTTACAAGACCACAGAGCTCTTAGAGAACCTGCAATACTAGGGAAAAGGCTGTTAGATTTCTTTCATCGGATGGGTAAATGCTGTCAAGGGAATCAGGGCTGTCCAACTCACTATGGAAACAGTTAGAAAGTATACAAGTAGAGTGGTTACTGCGGAAATACTCTATTCAACAAGGCTGCTGAAGTTGCTTGTATGTCCAAATCATATCTTCGTATCAGCTACTGCAAATGGTGAAGAAAGATTGGTGAGTACACTTGGAAATGGTTATTATCACATATCCTTGATCGAGATGATGCTAGCAGGAGAGTATTCTTTGCCGGGTCATGAATGTCAAGCCGAGTCCGAGAAGGTTGAAAGAGAGGTTCAGTCCACGGTTCCCATTTGGTTAATGGAGACAGAAGCTTCACGGATTCATTCCGACATCATCAACCTTGAGGACAAGGTTGTTTCAGCCGGGGAGTATTGATAAGCATCAAATGGGCTGCGTTTATGATTAATGGGCCATTAAGATAGTTAACATTTTAAGCCATTTCTTTATGCTATTTAACTCCTACTCTGTATCAGAAACACATTATCGAAGAACGATCAATCAAACAAAATATCTTTCTCTCATCTTCTTCCTCTGATTTCTCACCTCCTTCTGTTTCTCATCCCCTTTCTATCACTTAGGTAGATCTCAATCCCGAGTTCTATCATCCTCTTACTTCATTTGTGGAAGGCGGAGTCTTTTCCAGACATAACGCGGCGAGACTGTCGTTGCGGTGGACTTTCGATTCGGGAAGCGAGGAGTCGACAAGAAAGTCAAAGATGAGAAACTAATACATCTGGTTCTGGTCTAGGATGCAAAAGTTATTACCAAGATTGGAAAATCACAGAACTTAAAATCCAACTGTTAGGACCAAACAGGAAATTGAAAGTGAGAGAAAGAGGAAAGCATTAAAGCAGAGAGAGGACAGAACAATACAAGCTTTGTTTCCCGGGAAAGTAATCGGAGATTGCTTATCTGATTACACGTCTCCCTCTCACCCACCTTCGACTCGGCTTTTTCTTATGGCCCTTATCAGCTTGGTTAAGATCAAACCCTTTTTGAATATTCGATTAGACAAGTTTCTATGAGAAGAGAGGTAACTTTTCAAAAGTTTCGATTCGATCCCAATCATCCAGACCAAAGTTTCTATGGATCAAGCTCTAATCTTATAAGTTACAAACTTTACAGTTACATAAGGACTGAACAAAAACTGTAATCTGTAACCAAGTCTACAATTACAACAACCACTTGATGTTGTTTTGTTCATCCTCTTCCATTTCTTCCTTCTCGATTACACTCATTCCGATCACGTTGTTGCTCTTGGCCATCATTTAGATGTGGTTGATACTCCTCCATCAGGGCTGGAGAGACTCTGAACAAGATCTTCGTCTTGCCGGCAAAAGTGGTATGTGGTGTGAGCCAAAGATCAATACAGTCCATGTGAAACGTGTGTCCACATGCCGGGATCTGTCGAAGCATTTCATCTGCTTGATAGTCTCCAAGGCACACAGAACATTTGTATATATTAAAAGTCATATTTTGCTTAGTTATTACAATTTGGCTCTCAGTAACAAGGATTAAATCCAATGATCTACACAACTTGGGATAACAAATGGTTTCAGACTATCAGGGAGTATGAAATCTTGAGATCTCTCTTCCAACTTACATAATACACATTGTCCAGCAAAACTATACTCACAAGGAGGTTATAAAATCCGGAGATCACCCACTTCCAAATAAGATTATACACATTTTCCAGAAACTATACTTAAACTCCTACAATTGTTTGATCATGGAAGCAATTGTACCGCCATTTTTTTTTGAATGAATGTTAAATTTATTCAAACCAAAACATCGTTTTTACAATAAATGCAATTTTAACCAATTTGTACAAGATCTAGCAAGCTGATTATGGTGTTCTTGAGGCAAACTATGCTTCCATTGCTCTGTAGAATTTCGTGTTCCCCATGTTTCTAAAAGAAGTGATACGATTATGGACATTCTTATCGATGTTTCGAATGATAGTGGCTGATGAAAATGGATTTTCTCCATGCTTTCTCGAATTTCTTTATCTCCAGATGGTATGGACTGAGATTCGCAGAGCGTAGCGACAAAGAAACTATTTCACCTTGTCTCACTGCATTTGAGCCATGAAGTCGAGAAAGAAGTGCATGTCCGTGGAAAAGCTTGCTCCGAGTAGACCGTCTGTAGTCTTATTCCATACGTCCTTAGTGTGGACAGTGAAAGAACAGATGTTCCCGGGTTTCCAACTGATTAGTGCATAGAATACATGTTGCGTCCACTTCTGGATTCCATTTCTTTATTCTGCTACATGTAGCCAATCTGTAGTGTGCCACTAGCCAAGATAAAATTGAGAACCTTGATGTTACTCCAGTGAACCAGATGCTCTTGTACCAGGTTACTCGAGGTTGGATTTTTCTGATCTGCGTCCATGTTTCTTTTGAGCTGAAACTTGGTTTGAGCATATCACTTTTACCTCGCCAAAGTCAAATATCCGGATTACTGCTTAAATCTTTGTTTCACAGCTGTTTAATAGTATTGAGCATCTGATTTTCTTGATTACGCAATCTCCGACGACCATTCAATACCTTCTCCACCGTAGCATTGATATTGACTCCCATATCTATACAACCTCTAAAAAATGTGAGACCTACTTAACACAAGATGTAACACATGGTATTCTTTTCAAACTCTTTATTGCAAAGCAAACTTATAGTTTCACCTTAACAACTTAGTCTCTCACTTGCTTTTCGATCTAACTATGATCTCAAAACCCCTTAAATTCACTCTTAGCACCCAAGCTTGATTCCCTTACAAGAACTCTCAAATCTTTGCTAATCACAATTTTTCTCTCTTAACGGTGCACCAAGCACATATGCCCTATATGACCTATTTATACTTCATAGGTCATCTTACAACTTTCCTAACTATCCTTAGGAATATTTCCATTTATCTTCTTTTAGGGAAAAACCTATTTTCCTATAATCTCTCAAAAGTATATTTCATATATATCTTCTCTGTTTTACTTGTCCAACTCATATACTCTCTTTTAGCTTTGTCATAGTCAGCTACCAGCATCCTCAGCTTCCATATTCTTCAACTCCAACTCATTTTCCTTATGATCTCTGTCGTTGATGCAAGTGATGTTTCATAGCTTGACTGATCCAGCTGTTGTCGTAGCTCAACCTCCAGCTCGATGCATTTTCAATCTCCCCCTTTTTAGCTTTGTGTGCCTCTCAAGTACCTATACATCGATAAGCTCACACATACACATAGCCGAAGCACAAGAATTTGAATCATCACACAACTCATTAGGCAACATCCATCATAACATAAACTCCATTCAGAAACGTGCCATAAGTTCAACACAACAAGGAGAGAAATTAAAAAGACTATTAGCAAACCAAAAGAAAAATTTCTACTATCCCAGAATTCTAGCACTCGTGACTAAGCTCTTACAAAAAAAAAAACATTTAGTCACTCCCCCCCCCCCACAACTCAAGCATACACACAATTTAAGCATCACTCGAGGTCATCTCATCAGAGTCATCATCTCCATCAGGATACTCTTCTTCGTGGTCCGACTCTTCAGAGTCTTCAACCACCGTCTCAGGCTTTTCTCCCTCTGCTTGAGAGCACACAAGTTAAAAATACTCATATCAGAATAAAAATCATGGAAAGGAGTAGAAAACTTACCTTGAGTCCTATCACGGAGATGGAACACTATGTCAGTCAGATTCTGAAGTCCCTCAGCAATGTCCTGAAGCGCTGTCTGAACTGACACCTGAGTTACACCAGCCCTGATTGACATTCGAACTGTACCAAGCTACATTATTTCCATAGAATCGACAGGAATTGACTCAGAAGACCCAGAGCGAGCTGTTGAGGCAGTGGATGAGGAGACTTTGCGCTTCCCATATGCAATCTCTTTTTTCTTCCTCTCAGCCTCTTTCTTGAGAAAGGCTTCTCCACTCTGTGGGTCCTTCTTGTACAGAACAGGCCCAACGAGTTCTTCATCATCAAAAGTACGAGGAGGATGCTGCATTTACAATACAACTGAGATAATCCTAGGGGAAATCAACCAGCGATTGTCATTCTGCTGAACAGTGGTCAGACTATCACTTGCTTGTAGACCATTTTGCCAAAATCAATCCTAATCCCGTGAGCTAGATTGTATATAAGTCTTGATCTATCAGCTGAGATGTAATTCTTGTGAGTCGAGGGAAACCAATTTGAAGCTGCTAGAACTATCATTGCTGCATATTTGGGAGGAAGATCTACCGACTTCATTCCTGCCCAGGTTTTCTTTTGGCCTTCAGCCAGATATTTGGCCAGATTGTCATGAGAGACTGCATCAATACTTGCATCAGCCTTGACTTCAACAATACTCAGAGGAGCTAAGTCCAGGCAAGCGTTGATCTGCGAAGGAGAGAACTCATACATCCTCTTACGCAGGAAGACTCTGACTCCCTTATCAGAGGAAGAGGAGCTAGACTCTGGAAGATTAATGTAAAATTCCTTCACAATCTCAGGGACATATCCAATCAATCCATCAACTGTGCTTCTCAACATTCCTATATTGATCAGTCCTAGATAACCCCACTTATCTACTTCATCAAAGTCCAAAATCCTTTCAGCTAAAATTTATCTTTCCTTAAACAGAGCATACCTGGCTTTAACCTCTTTGGATGGAAAACACTTGGAAACAAATACCTTTTTAGCACGGGCTGATATACCAGTTGAGCTAGAAGACCAGCTGTATTCTTCTTCTGAACCGGCATGTCCCCTTCTGTCCTCTCAGTACGAGGCTTCTTCTGCTCAGGAAGAGGTCCTACTTGCTTTCTGGCTTTTCTCTTCTTAGGTACTGTGACTGGCTCAGATGGCTCGTTTCCTGTGTTCTGCTTAGGAAGACCAGCATCGATTGGTTCTTCATGAACTGGGTCAGCATGAACCTTGGCTAGGGGATTTTCATCACATGACTCAGTCCATACACTTTGCTCATATGATTCTTTTCATTTGGTTATCAATCTCCCAGTGGCTAGCTTTCACACTCTCATGCCTTTAGCTTGCCTCAACCAGTTTTCAACCTTTATCCTCCGAGTGAGACCGCCACTTTCTTTATTTTTCTTATCTTTCCTTTTTTTCTTTTGAGTTAGTAACTGAGCTATTGCGGGAGTTGATTTCATCACTTGAATTCTCAGGATTCAACTCATATCTTTTCTGAATTTCTGGCTTTAGATCTCACTCGAGAAACATGTACTGTACATAAGACAAGACGGCACAACAGGCAGCTCTTTTCCACTAGTTACTGTGACTCCAAACTAAATCAGAACTTGATGTACTTTATGAATAAGTGCATGTATCAGTCATCTACACTTGACAACCCATTACATTTCACAAACACTGATTGAGTTTCTTAGAGTAATAAAACGGTTAAAATCAAGAGGTTTTGTAAAGAAATCTGCCAGTTGCAAATCAGTAACTATGTGTTCAACCACTACCTTTTTTCCTCCACTAGCTCTTGAATGAAATGGTATATTATATCAATATACTTGGTCCGAGAGTGTTGAACTGGGTTATTTGAGATGCTTATAGCACTCTTATTTTCGTAGTGAACTAGAAGTGGTCGTGAATCGATTCCATAGTCGGCTGACATTTGTTTCATCCAAAGGAGCTGAGCACAACAACTTCCCATTGCAATATACTTAGTTTCTGCTGTAGATAGTAACACATAATTCTACTTCTTGCTCATCCACACAATTAGATTATTTCCAAGAAAGAAACATCTTCCACTAGTGCTCTTCCTATCATCTAAACTTCCTGTCCAATCTGCATCACAATGACCAACCATGTGTTTGTTGGATCCTTTTGAATACCAAATTCCCAGATTGACCGTCTGAAATTGTGTGGCTCAGTTGGTTCTGTCTGCTCTGAATCACTGACTGAAATTGTGTCAGTTGACTGCTTTCAACATAGATCATCCAATACCACATTGACTGATTTGAGATCTTGTGTGTATACTCTGAAGGTTGTACTAGTTCCTGAGTAACCCAAGAAAATGTCTTCATCACTCCGTGAATCAAACTTCCCAAGACGATCTTTATCATTTAGAATATAACACTTTCCACCAAAGATATGAAAGTAGCTCAGGTTTCGAGTCTTTCCTTTACACAACTCATAAGATAACTCAAACTGAAGCTGTCTTGTCACTTCTTTTTTTGTCCTCAACCTCAGTTCCAACTCTTATGTTTTCTTAGTTAGTGTCAATTTTTCCCTTATTAAAGTGGCACTTTCTTGGCTAAGTTTCTTTTCAGCTTTCAGCTCTTTCTGTAAAGACTCAACATGTGCTTCAAGTCGCTGCTTTACCTGTATCAGTGCCATATTTTCCAATCCAATTTTAATTAGCGCATCTCTCACTTCCTTGTAGCTGCTTTCTAGATCTGCTGCTGGTTCAGAATTTGACTCAGACCCGTCATCTTCAACTTAGGTGATTCCCAGAAATGCTACAAAGTTGTTTACTTCTTCTTCATCACTTTGATCATCGGATTCATCATTGTTTACTCCTAGAATTGAATTTTCTTGCCTTCGTTTTTGATCGTTAACACACTCCAAATGAGTATGTCCAGTTCCCTTGCAGCCAAAGCACTTCATCTCCCGTCTCCTTACTCTTTGACATTCAGTTTTGAAGTGACCAAAACCTTTGCATTCATGGCACTACATTTTCAGCCTTCTTAGACGTCTTTTCACCATCAAAGGATTTCTTGTTGTACTTGTTTGAGCTTTGTCCTTGTTCCACCCTTTTTAGAGCTCGATCAAATCTCCGAATAATAAAACTCACTGGATCATCTTCATCAACCTCGTGACTTGCCTTTACTTGCGAAACAAGTGCAATGCTTTTAGGTTTATTGGTACCATCAAGCTCTAGTTCATGAACTTGCAACATTCCAACTAGCTCATCAAAGTTCATGCTATTTGTATCAGCTGATACACTTAGAACTGCCTTGTACGGCATGTACTTAGCTGGTAGGAACTTTAGAAACTTCTTAACCAATTTCTTTTCTTTGTACTTCTTTCCGAGAAGTGACGCCTCATGAGCTAATGAACTGATTTTTGCACTAAAATTAGAGATTGTTTCATCATCTTCCATTTTTAGGTCGTCAAACTTAGTGGCCAGAAGATCCTTTCTTGAGTTTTGCACCTTCTATGTTCCTTAAAAGTGTGTCTGAAGAATATCCTATGCTTCTTTTGCTAGTTCACATCCTTGGATTAGTTCAAACTGCTTCTTGACTACACCACAGTGGATTTTAGTGAGTGCTCTGGAGTTATACTTAGATAACTTGAGTTCTAATTATGTCCAGAGTTCTTTCGGCTTAGGTACATCCACTCCAACATTATTCTTAGTGGTAGGAGCCTTCCAACCCGATTCAACTGCTTTCCATGTCAGTGGGTCTATGCCTTTGATTTGCGATCTCGTTCTTGCCTTCCAAAAACCACAGTTGGTCGCATCGTATCACTCTAGAGCTATTGATTAACTCACCGTAGTTTTCCATTTCTTCCACAGAACCTCACCTGTATATATAAGCAAACAAGTGTCCGCTCTGATACCAATTGAAAATGCGAGACATACTTAACACAAGATGTAACACAAGGTATTCTTTTCAAAGACTCTTTATTGCAAAGCAAACTTACAGTTTCACCTTAACAACCTAGTATCTCACTTACTTTTCGATCTAACAATGATCTCAAAGCCCCTTAGATTCACCCTTAGCACCCAAACTTGATTCCTTACAAGAACTCTTACACCTTTGCTAATTGCAATATTTCTCTCTTAACGGCGCACCAAACACATATGCCTTAGATGACCTATTTATATTTCATAGGTGATCTTACAACTTTCCTAACTACCCTTATGAATATCTCCATTTATCTTCTTTTAGGAAAAAACCTATTTTTCTAAAATCTCTCAAGAGTATATTTCATCTGTATCTTCTCTGTTTTACTTGTCCAGCTCACCTACTCTCTTTTAGCTTTGTCCTAATCAGCTACCAGCATCCCCAGCTTCCATATTCTTCAACTCCAACTCATCTTCTATACGATCTTTGTTGTTGTTGCAAATATTGTTTCACAGCTTGACTGATACAACTGTTGTCGTAACTCAACCTCCAGTTCGCTGCATCTTCAACCTCTCCCTCCTATATGATCAATGAGCCTGCCCAGCGATGACCAGACGTCGTGCCAAAAGGAGAAGAGGAAGGCAGAGGGAGGTAGTTCATATCCATGTCTTGTTTGAGTGTCGAGCAGTTCGTGAAGTCCGATTAATTTACACTTTTATCCTTAATGAGTATGACAACTTAACAAAATAAATCAGTTGCACAATTATCCTATATATAATAGGAGAAGGGGGGGCTCTCTCAAGCCGCCACATCAGCCCCCCTTTGATTGGCCAATTTAAGGCAAAAATTTCCACATCATCATTAAGAGTTAAATAAATATATATTTAATGCATAATTATTTAATTTAAATATAATTAGTTAAAATTATGTAAACATAAATTCTAAGTTTGAATTTAATTTAGAATTTTATAATATATAAATATTATAAATTTTAAATACATCTTCCATATTTTATGTATTATATAATCAAAAATAAATAAATCTCAATAAAATTAATTTTATAAGACTAAAAGTAAAGATAATATTATTAAAAAGTTTACAGTAATTGAAAACTATAAACAAAGAACTATAAAACAAAAAAATAATATGAATGATAAGAATAATAATTATTACGAATAGAAAAAAATATATTATAAAAATGAGATACAATGATCATAAAAAACAATTTAAGGCAAAAAAATTCCACATCATCATTTAAAGTTATATAAATATATATGTAATGAATGATTATTTAATTTAAATATAATTAGTTAAAATTATGTAAACATAAATTCTAAGTTTGAATTTAATTTAGAATTTTATAATATATAAATATTATAAATTTTAAATATATCTTCCATATTTTATGCATTATATAAACAAAAATAAATAAATCTCAATAAAATTAATTTTATAAGACTAAAAGTAAAGATAACATTATTAAAAAGTTTACAATAATTGAAAACTATAAACAAAGAACCATAAAACAAAAAAAATGAATGATAAGAATAATAATTATTACGAATAGAAAAAATATATTATAAAAATGAGATACAATGATCATAAAAGTATACAAAATATAAGAACATAAAAAAATAAAATAAAATCAATGAAATATATATAAAAAATTAAAGAAATCTAAAATGATAAAAATATAGAAACAATTATCATTAAGAATAGAAATAAAAATTTTCAAAATGAAATAAAATGATAATAAAACAAGAAATTATATAGAATATAAGAACATAGAAAAAATAAAAATGTATAAATAACAAGTATGTATATTAAATAGTTTTTAAGAAGGAAATAAAAGTTTTTAAAAAGCTCATTAAAATGGATAATTAAAAATATTTATTTATAAAATAAATTAAATTAATAATAGTATGTTAGCGCATATTCTCTTCTAAAATCATTATAAGATATAAAAAGAAAAAAATACAAATTTGTAAATTAAAAACATATAAAAATATTGATACTCAAAACAAATATTAAAATATATTAAATATCAATAAATTCAAGTAAAACCGCGCATTTGCACGGGTTCTCTCCTAGTAATTTTATAAAAAATGAATCATAAATTTATTTGTGCTTTTTTTAATAGTATCAACAAATGAAATGTTTGTTATAATATGCGTTTATCAAGTTTAAAATTGGGCTTCTTTTAGTCAAAATCACTAAAGCGGGTCGGCCCGATAGTAATTTACTCAGTTGCTAGTTTCAAATCTCGCCGCCTCTAGAATTTTCCCCGCAAATGAGAAGCGCCCGCGTAAAGCTGTTTTTTGCTCTTCAAATTCGTACGACGATCTGATTGAAAATCGTCTGAATTCATTTGTTCCTCTGTTTTCAAATCGAATTAGAGTGTAGGTTTGAAGAGATGGAGGAGTATCTGCAGTATATGAAGACTCTCCGGTCTCAAATGACTGGTATAAATCTCCAGTTTCTAGCTGAAATTTTATGTGGCGATTGTGGATTTGCCTTATCTGTTTGTTTTGCTTTCTTTCATGGATTCGATTGAGGATAGATGTTGAGGATCACGCGGCAAAGGTCTCCGTCGAGGAACAGATGCTCATTACCACAATCAATACCTTGCAGAAAGATCTCGATCATGGTTCGTCTCTCTCTCTCTCTTTCAACGCTTTTGGATTCAGAAAATTTCCGCTGAACTGTACGAACAAGTATGATCGCGCAGCAAGTTTTAGGTGTATTCTCTTGGATTTTAAGGGAAATCCGTTGATCTTCGTTGAAATTTATGCTTATTTATAGTAATTTCGTGTGGATTTCTCAGATTTTGAGCATCTGCTGCACTAAATTTCTTCTTGTTTTATGTGTAGTTGATGTCTTTGCTCAGATTAGGTGTTTATTGTTTTGTGATGATGCACATCACTTTTTATAATTTTGCACTCAGCTTCATACTCGCTCTTTTTGATGCGATATTATATTTTTGTATCACAATGTGAAGCATTGTCTGAGACGAAGAGACTCAAAGATGAGACTGATCAGAAGACGAGGGCAAAAGGCGAATTATGCTCACAGATACTTGGAAAGCAGAGAAAAATTTCTTCAATGGAATCTGATTCAGCAAATCTTGCACAGGTATGTGACTTGTAGAAGTGGAAAGATGAAATCATTTTAGCTCTAAGTAATGCTTTACAAGTTATCACTGTAGTTTGTCGCACTTTTGTTCATTTGTGTGCTGGGTAAACTGTTATCTTGTGTTGTAGAGTCTGGAGCTTATTCTCCAAGAACGAGACAGTATATCTGCAAAACTTGTATCCAAACGGTAACTCAAAGGAACTTATCGCTAGAACTGGATTGTGGTTCTGGAATCACCATACGACTGTCAATTCTGTTGTTTCTAATTGCAGTTCTAACTATATAAAGACTGCAGAGGAAGCTAAAACCAAACTAGAGGAGCAAAAGGTTTTTATTTGCATTCTCGTGGTATGATATCATTCGCTGTTTTGTTTACATTTTCTGTCGTCCTATTTTGGCCAGGGCTGGTTAATTTCCCATATGAGCAATGAAACTGGTCAACAAGGACAGGTTCGTTCTCCTATGAATCCTTATATCCTTATTCCATTACAGTATACTTCCACATTTGCATAGTAACTGAGGTTAGGATGTCTCATCCCTTTTGTTGTTGGTCCTTGCTATGTTAGAAAGAAGAATCAAGGAAAAACCTGATGGAATTATCAGATTGTGCTAGAGCAAAGCTTGATCAAGCAAAACAGATGAGATCCAAACTTATCCAGGAAAACTCGAAGGTTGTTTGCTTTAGATAATCTTGTTAACATTGGTGGTTTTGTGTTTGTTAATATATGTTTCTTGAGATAAACTTAGTTACTTTTTATATTCCGGTAATTTTGATTGCACATTTTTGAACTATAAAGTTTCATTTCAGATAAAGCTATCGATTGAGAATGTGAAGCACAAGATTAATGATTTGAAGGTAATTACTCTCTATCTTTGCTAGCATTTTGATCTTAGATCTTATGCTCACATCAAGAGAAATCAACTTTGCACTTTTTCATATTCTATTTTTTCCTGCACCTGATACTGTACTATTTTGGGAACAATGCAGCCAGAGTTAATGTCGTTGGGTATTAAAATGCTAGAAGAGGAATACACAGCTCTCTTGTCGGATGAATCTGGAGAGGCAGAGTATCTAAATTCGCTGCAGAGTCAGGCTGAGAAACTGAAGGTGACATTGATTTTTAGAGGCTTGATTTTGATTGTTAACTATGTGACGATCATGACCACCACCTTACCTCCACTTGCTGCAGGGGATTTCTTACATTGCTAAATGCGGCTGTGGAGAGGAATACAGTGTTGGTCTATCTTAGGCCGAAGTCATGCATGCATTATCACCTTTCAGGTATTTGAATATGTGAACTCTTCGAGAACCCAAAAAAAAAAAAGCAGTGCTTTAGCAGACGGAGTTACTTGTTTAGTTTATAGTGATACAACTTTTAATACTGTCTTGTTGAAGAGAATTCTTTATGTTCTATTCCATTTATATGAAGTAGGATAAGAAGCAGCAAGCAATATGGGCCATGTTCTTTGTGTTCTCATCACATTCATGATAACCTGAACTTGAATAGTTAGTGCGAATCTCAATCTACACAATATTTGAAGACGAACGTACAAACTAGAATTCGGGGTAAATTTAAAAACTATTAAGAAAGTATTATAAGTCACTGCAGGTCCAGGCCATTGTCAGTACAATTACCACTGATATAAATCGTACAGAATGATGTAGATATGGATGGTGAGAGTTCGTAAAACTTATTCTTCACCTAGCAAATTCTAATTCAACGTATCACCATGTTTGTTTATACCTAAAAGAGCACTTTTATCTTCTGAGTAAAATTCATCGATTAATTCTTTAAAGTTAAAAAAAAAAGATTTTCTCTTTTAATTTAGGCCACAAAGGTGACATATTGTAGTGCATGAAATGGTGCAATACCCATGTATGTGCTCTTACAATATAGAATCAGAAATACTGGAAGACAGACACTGAAGCCAATGTCTATTTTGTCTGCAAGCTGCACCTCATCTATCTGTCACATATAAAAAATATTGGTAGAGCTATTGGCATTTGATCCCCGTTACGAATACAAGTTCACATGTCAATTACAAGCTTTGCAAATCACAACCAACTTATTCAAAACTCTTCCCAACTTGTAAGAAACTTATGCAGAAGACATTTTCAAGATTGTTATCCTGTTTAAAAGCTTGCAAATTACTCAAGTGAAAATTGCAATACCTGAAAGTTAGCAGCTTCAGTATTCAATATCATCCATATCACCCATATACTCAGCAACTTGTTCAAGTCTAACATCAAGCATCTTGTGGTTGTCTATATCACGAACCACACCAGTTTCTTTATCCAAATCTTTCTCAACCAGATTTCCATACACACCCTTATGTTTCCCTGATAGAACCATAACCGGTCCTCCTCGCCTAGGCAATGCTGTCTCCAGCAACTCCTGATCAACCCCCTGAACCAACTCTTGCGTCTCATCCATCGTGATATCACAGGTCGTTGGTCCAACAACATCAACAACTTTTCCTTTCTTAAGATACAACCTCCCACCTTTCAACTCCTTGCTTACTATTCTCACCTTTATATGACTTCTGAGCCATGATGGCTTCTTCACTCTCCTCTCCCTTGTCTCATTTCTACTCACTCTCTCTGTTCCTCTGCTTCGTTTACTCGTTTTCTTATCTTTCTCCTTTTTCTTTAACTGCAAATCTTTCAGCTTTTCTTCTTCCTGTGAACCCAAATCTGCTACCTCATTCACACCAACTTTCACTTCATCTCCACTTCCAGAGAGCTTCAAAACAAACAAATCGCTACCTAGCTTCTCCAGAATCTTACCCTTTAATCCTATATCTCTGCCAGCAACGATTCTCACTTCTTTCCCAACAAAAAACAGATCTCTGCCATTAACATTTATTGCCTTATTATCACTTTCTTTCAAAGTAGCCTTCGTATCCACAAGATCGAAACCTAATCCTTCCTTAGCAGTCCATTTTTTGTATTCCTTAAACTGAACATCTTCTTTAGCATTTTTACCTATTCCCTTCCCCGGTTTCCATCCATAACCAGCCATCAACGCAGCTCCAAAACCCTCAACAGGAACGCTCTCGAAATCTTCTAATGTCGGATCATCAGCAAGCAACTCCAGATCTTTCCTCAAACTTTGTAGCATAAGCTGCTCCACTTGAGCTAGTTTCCGATCTTCGGTCGCATCATTCGAAACTTCGTCTTTGACTTTCTGACGCAGCTTCAAACCGTATGTTATGTTATCGGATCCCTGGGAATCGCCTGAAGGAACCTCCGCCTCGAATTCGAGACCGGAACCGGTATTGGCGGATTGAAGCGGGAGATCCAGATTCTTCATCTTCTTGTGAGGCCTCCATGTATTCTCGATTGGAGGAATAACGTATTTGGGAGTGGAATCAGCTAGGGTTTTCGAAGGATCGAATTCTGTGACGAACTCCTTACTGTTACCGTCATCAACGGCGTTGTTCTCATCGGCGGTCGCTGTGACTTTGGGCTTTGATTTGGAAGGGAAAGAGAAAGATAGCTTCATGATAATCGTTCTCACACGAACAAAACCGGAATAGTCACAAAGATGGTGAGAATCGCAAGGTTAAACTCGTCGGAGATGGTGCCCGTAGATACATACAAACCAGATGGGCCTGTTAAATATTTAGTGGGCCAATGGGCGGAACATAGAGGAGAGTCCATTGTTAATGGAACAAAAGAAAAATCAAAAAGTTCAAACTTTTAAAGCCCTTCAAACAAAAAATCTTGAAATGAAGGTGTTGGATATGGGTTTTAACATCCATCTATAAACCCATTGAAAATCTTGCTATTTTGGTAAATTGTCTCGGTCCAAGAAGACAAGACCGTTAGTGAGTCAACAGCCCATTAGGATGTCATCTTCTCAGCGCTATAAATAGGACCTTTCACTCTTCATTTTAGATCATTGTAACTTGCGAAGGCTCCGAGCTACTCTTATAAAGATCCGAGCTCAAGCAGCATTTAGGGAGCACGTCATTCGACGAACTCCCACCTCTTACCATCCTGTTCATTGCTCGACTTCGGCCTTAAGATTAATAAATAATAGTTTCAACCTCACTTAAGTTTATTTCTCACTTCGTATTTCGGACTTCTCTGATCGTAATCCGACTTTTTGGACTAGATCAAAATTCCGTGACAACACAAGGGGGTTATTGTTTTAACTATAGGTTTTGATCTTTTGAAATAGAAATATGATAACATCAAATTGTTTGGAATATTTTTTTTGTTCATGTGTCTGTCCATATTATAATTACTAACCACATATTTTCAAATATAATTTTTTTATTCATTTCTCACATATTAGTTTCAAACCAAAGAATTACAAAGATATAATTATTAATATTTGAATAATTACATAGTTTCCAAACCCATATTAAAAAAAAAAGCTAGCAATAAAGTGAAATATACATATTTATTCATATGTCACATATTACTTTTTTGTTGGTACAATCAATAGAAGAGAATGAACATTTTTTGTTACAGTTAAAAAGTGAATTTTTTTTTTTAAAACAAACTCTCTTTACAATAAATTTAAATATACATATTTGTTCATGTGTCACATATTACTTTTTTGTTTGTACAATCAATAAAAGAGAATAAACATTTTTGTTACAATAAAAAGGTGAATTTCCTTTTTTTTATAAACAAAATCTCCTTACAATCATAAAAAAAAATCCAATTCAAAACCTTTTTTTGTTACAAATGTAAAGTTTACATTAAAAAAGTAAACAAAAAAGAGATCCAACTTAACTCTATTAAAGAGAGAATGAGCACTGTCAAAAATATATAACTCCCGTCCGAGCTCGTATATCAGTGTATGTGCTTTTGTCTTTCTTAAAAAATTGTTTTGTAATGTAAGATAATTATTCTTTACAAATTATTTATACTACTGAAACATTTTTGTTAAATATTTATGTTTATGGTTTTTTTTTGTCAGATACATAAACTATTGAACATGGATCAAACACCTTATGGAGATCAAGAAATTCATGAAGAAAGAGAATTATATAGATTACTTGATGATGATGATGAGTTAGATGATGATATTATTTTATTGGTATTTTTAATTTTCCTTCGGATGTTGTATTTAAGGGAACGGCTACAACAAAGAGCTCAATATCAAATTGGACGTTCTATTCGACGTGTAATCACAAGATATGGTGAGGATTATATAGAAAATATGCTAAAGGAGGACCCTTCACACTTTCGGCAGTTGTATCAGATGTATCCAAATATTTTTTTGAGTTATGCCATCTCATCCAAGAAACTACAAATTTAAAAGATTCAAGATATATAAACGTTGAAGAAATGCCTTCATTCTTGTAGTTGGTCAAAATTAGAGGTATTGCTATACACAAGACACTTTTAAGAGATCAATGTTTGCAACAAGCGTAAATTTTCATAAAGTGTTGCGGAGTCTAAATCATATGACACCAAGTTTCATGGCTAAAACTGAGATCGCAGTGCCTATCAAAATAAAAGAAAGCACGAGAATTTATCTATATTTTAAGGTATGCTTTTTATTCTGTCTTTATTTTTATATAATCGTTCATTTGAAATAAATTTTATCGTTTATGTAGGATTGTGTTGGAGCTATTGATGGTACACATATTCTTGCAATGGTGCCAAAAAAGAAGCACCCTCTTTCCGCAATAGAAAAGGTGATATATCGCAAAATTGTTGGCAGCTTGTAATTTTGATCTTGAATTCAAGTGTGTGCTTAGTGGATAGGAAGATTCAGCTCATTACTCAAAAGTATTAAATGATGCTTTAACAAGAAACAACAATAGACTACGAGTTCCAGAAGGTACATGCCTTTTATTTGTAAATATAATTTTAACACGATCATCAATTGTATTATTGTTATTGTTACTGCATTTCAGGAAAATTTTATGTAGTAGATTGTGGATTTGCAAATCGACGAAACTTTTTAGCTTCTTATCGTGGTGTCCGATATCATTTACAAGAGTTTTCTGGTCAAAATTCTGAACCAGGGAATGAAAAGGAATTATTCAACCATCGTCACACATCTTTGAGAAACGCAGTTGAGAGAATCTTTGGTATTTTCAAATCTCGATTTTTAATTTTTAAGTTTGCGCATACTTTTCCTTATAAGACACAAGCAGAAATTGTACTTGCTTGTGCTGGTTTACACAATTTTCTTCTAAAGTTCTAACGCACACATAACTTCCCCGAAATACCAAAAGTACAGAAGAAATTAATAATAATAATGAAGTTCATGCAAGCCAAGAACAACAAGTTCATGCAAGCCAAGAAAAACAAAGAGAATATGCTAATTAGTGGAGAGCAACAATTGCAACAAATATGTGGATGGATTCGAACAATTCAGAAAATCAAATATGAGAAGTATGAGATTTTTTTGTTATATTGTTTTTAAGCAACATATGAAGATGGTTTTATTATTTTATCAAAATTATTGATAATGATGGTTTTGCATTGACTTTCTTGGCGATCATGAGAATTGAACTGGATTGAATGAACATATATAATCAAAGTATTAGCAAATATATTATTATATTCATAATATCCGAGAAACCCCACATCCACCCAATCAGATTCAATATCATCATGAACTATTCATTTTTGATTTTTTAAATATATAAAATCAAAAAATTAATGTGAAGATCAAAACCCAGATACGATGATATTCTCTCTCGATTATAAGAAACTGAGGAAAAATACCGAAACTTTTCTTGGCAGAAGGAGACGTTTTTCACCGACTTAACAGTCATCAGAGCTGAAGTAATAACTATTTTGGTTGATTTCAAATTCTACATATTTGATTTTTAATTCTACTTTGTTTGATTTTTAAATCCAGTTATTTGATTTCTCAATCCACTTTATTAGATTTAAAAATCCATAGATTCTACATGGATTTCCAAATTCTGTAAATCCATTAAAATCCATGAACCAATAAACCCCTCCAAGATTCATGTTAGGGCTGGGCATAATAACCGACAAGAATTACCGAACCGGATCTGCACCGAAAAAGTTGGTATCGGTTTGGGTTCAGATCCAGCAAAATAACCGATTGGATCCCAAGTGCAAGTTACTTTTGATATCGGTTCAGGTAATACCCGATATCCAATTAGATACCTGAATTAACCCGAACTAACTCGTACTATACCAATAACTCTAGTACATTACTAGTTCACTTTTTTTAATTTATCTTAAATCATCTAAATTTTCCAATACTATATAAAAATGCTAAGGAGATATTCACTTATAAATATTAAAATCTATTACTATTTAATTTACTATTTAAATTAGTATTATTTGGGATAAGATATTTTACGGGTTTTTGGATTTTTCTCGAGTTTTATTTTAGAATTTTTGGGTTATTCGAGTTTTCCAGATATTTCGGGTTTTACTCCGGTTTTTTGGGATTTTTCCGGGTTTTTTTTTCGGGTTTTTAAGTTATATTGAGTACTTTGGTTACAAAAGAACTGAACCCGATTGATACCCGAAAGTATTTCGGGTTTATTTGGATTTTACATTGAAGTACAAAACAGACCCGAACCCGACATGATCCGAATCAGACCAAACCGACTTTTTTTTTAATAAAATACCGATTGAGGTTTATATACATAGGACCGAAATACCCGAGATGGATGAAACCGAACACCGATTGGGTATCCGAATGCCCAAAACTAATTCCCGTAAGATCAAGTTTTCATGCAAAATATTTTCCTCGTCAAAATTTCAGAATCACATTTAATGTTAACAAAATACAATTTGCAATTATTTGTGCTAAAAGTTACTCTTGACGACAAAATTTAGTTTTATGGTTTGTGAGAGAAAAATTAATCTTATAATTTTTGATGATTTTTGTGTGTTTCCAAAATTTCCGAGATTTTATGGTTTGGAAAACAAAATATGATTCCATAATTTTCGTAAAAAAGATATCTCATGTTTTTTTGGGTCAAAATGTCATTTGCTATGCAGGCATAAAATGTTATTTTGTAGGAAATGCTATTTAACGTTTTGGTGGGAAAAATTGATGGTTTTACCAGAATTTTCTCTCTAGTCGCCGCCACAACAAACTTACGAGATCTCGTTTGCCTCTCCGGCGTCCGGCGTTAGCCGGCGTCGTGAGAGGGCTTAACTTCTTTTATTTCTTGCTCTGCCTTGCGCTTCATCTGTGCTCTGGAGGTTCGCCTTTCACTCGGTTGGTGGCAGATGATTGTCGTCGGTGGTGTTACGGGGATTCCACAGCGGATCTGGAGTGTTGTGGCTCTGTCAAGCCGGATCTGTGAGGACCGGTTCCAGTGTTGCGTCCTCAAGCCCTCAATCCCCGGTGGTTGGAGGTCTCTCGGTTCAGCGGCATCGCGGTGGTGGAGAATCTGGTGAGGAGGCGAGGCGCAAGGGAAGGGATCTCTTGTTTGTAGAAACTCCGGGGTCCCTCTTTTAAGTTCGTCGTCACTGAGGACGGCGTTGGTGCAAAGTCGGTGTCCCCTGGAGGCGTCAGAGCTTCATCGGAGGTGAGGCATGTTGGTCTTTTCTCCCACTCTCTCTGATGGATCAATGGCAGATCTACTCCGGAAGCTCCTCAACTTGCGTTCTCTCCCCCCCTTCTTTTCTCGTCTCCGATCCGGTAGTAATCTCGTGGCGGTGTGAGGCAGGTCGTCGGAGGCGTGGTCTTTTCTTTTCCCCCACTCTGGTGTCCCTGTTAGCTGCTCCTCCCCCTCCCTCTGGCGGTTGTGGTGCTTTCTGGTTAGACGGTTGTCTTGGTATGCTTGGCGGGCGCGATCTGCGGTCGACGTGGCGGTGCTGCTCCAGCGGCTTAGCTCCGGCGAGATTGGCGGTTTCCGGCTACTGTTTTTGTAAAGAAATTGGGCCTTGGGTTTACTTCAAAAGCGAGCCCATTTGGATTCTATTTTGGGCTTTATTTTATGTTCCTATCTTTGTATTATTAAAAAAAAAATCTAATTTATGAAGACCCTTTAACAAAAAAAAAAAGACAACAATAAAGAGATTTGTTATAATAACCTATATAAAATATTATGAACAACCAAAATAACCTGTCAAAAGTTTTAGAAAAAAAAAAATTCCAATATTACATTACCTTTGCACACTTCAAATTATATATTATAGAATTTAAATCCTATATGGCATGTTTCAAATTCAATTTGGCTAACTTTAGAATCTATTTGGTAGATTTATGTTTAGTCTACAATAAGTTTAGGCATTTTTTTGCAACATATGAATAATTAACTGAATTCTATTTGGTAGACTCATGTTTAGTCATTTTTTCGCCTGAAGAATATATTAAGATTAAAAGATTCAAGATGAAATACAAAGTCGGATAAAATCGGAGACAAAGTCCGAACGAATATGGGAGACTAAGCATAAAGGAAAAACACTCATTCCGCAAGCTAAAACCGAAAAGAGAGAACATACACGACAACCAAAGACAACACCCAAAATAAACACTAAAATAAAGATGGAAACAAGTTGAGTAAGAGACTCCACCGATCAAACTGAAACAAAGCTCAAAACCGCACTCAATCATGTTCCCATAGTAACCATTTGATTTCGAGAAAATGGCTGAGAACCAAGAACCGGAGACGAACTAAACGAAGAAGTCCAACAGCCGAGCACAACCAGCCACACTCCGATCAGATACAAGAAAGATCTCGAGAATACGTAAGCAGAAACTAACCTCCATGCTCAAACCATCAATCCTATTACTGATGGTAGGTGGGCGAGACAGAGACCGCCGAAGAAGTGCCTTGACGCGCCGCAACCACTACTTTGCGGTTTTGGGTCAAATAGGAAGAACAAGAAAATTCCACCTTTGGAAAGAGCCTACGCATAATTGCTTAAGCACTAATATTTCTAAACTCGAACTTTGAAAGGAAAAACCGCAACCTAATACTTCCAGCTATTACACGTGGACACTCGTCGATCCTAACCCGGCCATCTACCGACCAAAAAGCGGTGATGTCCTCACAAGAGAGGACCTGAAAGACTAAACCATAACAACGCTGAAATCCTTACCCCACTACCAAACCGGAAACAGAGAGAGGAATATAGATGCTCCCGCAACAGAATCACATTCAGATCAGGGACCCCAAAATGAAACTTGGACGAACTTTACACAAAGAGACCTCAGTCGAGCGATAATGAGCCAACCGAAGATTACAAAAGAGAAGAACACATTAGCCAGCGAGTAAGACTCCGTCTATACGATCCTGTTGCTAAAAGTTGTTGGGAATGTCCTGAAATCTATTTGTACTTACTCTGAGAGAAAGTCGTGTTGTCGAGATGAGACAATCATATGACACTAGGTACTCGTAATGATTTGCTAGAAGCCACTTATGATCAATGAGTTTAGAACTCATTGCTAGTGTTATATGATCCTACAGGGTCACACACCTAAGCAAACTGGACATTGAATGTGAGGTTGATCATTAATGTAATGATCGGATGAATGCATATTTGATATGCATTCGATGTCATCTTTTCTGGGCAGTGTCGATCGACGCACTATGTGTGTCGGTCAACACGGATCGACTGTGTCGATCGACACAAAGAGCGTGTCGGTCGACACAACTCGCGGATTAGCAGATTAAATCGGTTTAATCATTAGTTAATCCCGTTGCGGTTTAAGTCGACATATATAAGATATATGGTCGACCTAAACTCGGATCTAACCTAATTGATAGCCACCAGAAACACAAAGAAACCTCTCTGGAGATAAGATCTCTGATAGGCACTAGCATCCCTGCTGTCCAGTTCTGTGTGCGTGTGGATACCAGTAGAGGCGCAGCACTTGAGGCGCTCTAGATCTCGATTACTTGCTAAGACTTCCGCTGCTAATCACCAGGTAATCTTCAGATCTGATAGATTCAATTACATGAACCTGTAGATCCTAGGCTCGGAATTCAGACTAGGATTGCCTAATTGGATTAGGAATCTGCTAGAAATTCCTTCAGTGGTATCAGAGCTTTAGGGTTCCATTGAATCTGTAGCATGTTGATTAGATTAGTTGAATCTGAATCTCTGTATAGTTGATACAAGCATGCTAAAATTCGTTTTCATGAAAATCTAGTTTTTAGGTTTTTTGATTGAAAAACGATTAGGGCTTATCGCACTGTGTCGATCGACACCAATCCGGTATCGGTCGACACAGAAGGATAACCCGAATAGAACTTATTCACCTGGTGTCGATCGACACAAGAGCTGTGTCGGTCGACACAGACCTCGCTAGAATGATGAATCGGTTCAATTGGATTGGACCGGTTATCGAGCTTGGTTAATGATGGTTTAACTGCGATTGGTTTGATTAGGTTGGTGTCGACCGATGCTAGTGTAGCATCGATCGACACTGACCGGTATTCAAAACCGGATCAATTGGATTGATCGGTTATCGCGGATTGCTTTTGGTTATTCTACATCGATCGACACTATAGTAGTGTCGGTCGACATCAGATTCGATGATTGGGTTATGGAACATGCAATCACAGAACCAAAGCAAGACAGATCATTTAATTATAAGAATTAAAACATAATAAAACTGAACGTTTTAAAGGTTCCGTTCCTCAACCAAATATCAAGTGATACTTGATGTCTTTCCAATCTTGTCAACTGTCAAGACTCGTTTCATTGAGTGATAGGCTTGCAGTGCAAGGTGTCCACAATTACATGAGTAAGGCAGGAAGTAATCGTGTTGATGGGCTTGCAGTGCAAGGCGTCAACAATTACATGACTGAAAAGATTGGTTTACTTGACTGGGCCATCAAAATCGTTTTGGGCTCAGAGACATCAGGTGGATTGGACATAAGATGTCAATCCACAACCAAGAGTTATATTGGATATAACCAGCAAGGTTGTTGCTTACCTAGATAGCTAAATTTGGGTGATAGCCAGTGGCTCACTCAAGTTTAGTGAAGTATGGGTCTTGGATCATTATATTCATCTGAGGAAACATTGTTTGAATATAATGCGAGTTTTCTTAATTGTTAAGACTTCTCATTTCTTGAACATCATAACTAAAACTTCCCTTGTTTTCCAGCTATGTCTAACTCAAACCATCGTAACAATTTCTCCATGCGATCCATCCTTGAGAAGGACAAGTTAAATGGATCCAACTTTCTTGAATGGTATCGGAACTTGAGAATTGTTCTCAAGCAGGAGAAGAAGGACTATGTCCTTGAGAAAGTTCTCCCTAAGAAGTACCGAGCCAATGCCTGGCAGTCAGATAAGGATGCTTGGGATAAGCATTCTAATGATGCGGTGGATGTGAGTTGTCTCATGTTGGCTACCATGAACTCGGAATTGCAGAAGCAATATGAGTACGTGGAGTCGCCAAAAGAGATGATCACTGGCCTGAAAAGTATGTTTCAGGAGCAGGCACGAACTCAGAGATACCAGACGGTTAGGTCTCTGATTGAGTGCAAGCTACCAATGGGCGAACCAGTTAGTCCTCATGTCATTAAGATGATGGGTTATATTGATAACCTGGGGAAACTGGATTGTCCCATTAGCCAAGAGTTGGCTACTGACATCATTCTACAGTCACTGCCGTCAAGCTATGATCAATTTGTTATGAATTATAACATGAACAACTTGACGAAGACGTTGACTGAATTGCATGGGATGCTTAAGACTGCTGAACCTAACATCAAGAAGGACACCCCAAATGTCCTTATGGTACAAAAGGGTAATAAGTTTAAGAAACTTGGTAAGAACAAAGGTGATGGCAAGACGAGCTCGATTGTGAATCCAAGCGAGTCTGGCCATGTTCCTAAGGTTAAAACCAGTCCTTCTGAAGATGTTAAGTGCCGTTATTGTAATGGTTATGGGCATTTGAAAAGAAACTGCAATAAATTCTTGGAAGATTATGAGAAGCTGAAGAAGACGTACGAGACTTCTTCTTCAGGTATTATGTTATAGAAGTAAATGTTACTTCTTATAATCCTACTTATTGGGTATTTGATACCAGCTGTGGTACTCATGTTTTGTGAAAATGTGCAGGGCCTGAGCAAAAGTAGGACTATGGAGAAAGGACAAGTGGACCTATGAACGAGAATGGAGCAAGAGTTGCTGCATTAACCGTAGGAGTATTTCATTTGTTTTTCTTTTATGGCATGTTTTGAACTTAAAACTGCTACTATGTATCTGCTATGAGCAGAAAGATTATTTCTAATCCTTGTTTGGATATGAAAGATATCAGTTTTCAAATTAAGAATAAGTGTTATTCAATTGATTACAGTGATATATTTTATAGTAGCAATCCATTAGAGAATGGACTTTATGTTCTAAACCAGAATGTGCATAAATATAACATTAATACCAAGAGATCCAAGTCAAATGATACGAATCAAACTTCTCTCTAGCATTGTCGTTTTGGGCCACATAAATGAGAAACAGATTCAGAAGCTCCATAGTGATGGACTTTTGGGCTCATCTGATTATGAATCATAATGGGTAAAATGAAACTTGTTTATTGGGTAAAATGACAAAGGCCCCTTTCGAAAAGGGTAGTGTCGATCGACACAAACGGTGTGTCGGTCGACACACGTCGCGAACGGATTAAAATGAAAGGGCATGAGGCTTATTGGGCTTTATACATACGGATGTAAATGGCCCGATGAGCGCAAATGCTAGAGGAAATTTTCAGTACTTCATTACCTTTACTGATATTTTCAGTAGGTACGGTTATGTCTTGTTAATAAGACGTAAATCAGAATCTTTTGAAAAGTTCAAAGAGTTCCAGAATGAAGTATAGAATCAATTTGGCAAAAAGAGTTGAAGCTCTATGATGAGATCATGGAGGTGAATACTTAAGTCAATAATTAGGTGATCATCTAATAGATTGTGAAAGTGTTTCACAATTCAATCCTCATGTATCGAACTTTATTAGATATAGTTTGATCAATAATGAATCACTTAGATCTTCCATTATCCTTCTAAGAATAAGCTCTAGGAAAGGTCTGAGTTTACATTAAATAGCGTTCCATCAAAATCAGTTACAGAGATTTCACATGAGATGTGGAATGGAAATGTTTCTGATTTATCCATCATGAAGATTTGGAGTTGTGAGACTTATATAAAACGTTTAATCTCTGATAAGCTCACACCCAAATCTGATAAGTACTGCTTCATTGGTTGTCCTGACGAAACCAAGGCGTGCTACTTTTACAACCAGTTTGAGAACAAATTGTTTGTTGCTCGGAACTATGTTTTCTTGAGAAAGACTTTCTTTCCAAGAAGAACAGAGGGAGTAAAGTACAACTCGAATAAATTCGAGAATCACAGGAGACTGTTCAACCCGATGAGGAAGAGCAGCAGTTGGATCTACAAAGAGTTGTAGAACCTGCAACTGTGGTGCCTGAGGTTTGCAAGGATCTGATGAATGAATATTAGATATACATTCAAAAGCGAGTTTTAAAGATGTGTCGATCGACGCAAAAGTTGCATCGATCGACACAGGTCGCGAACCAAAATATTTTGGTTTATGATTTAATTAACTACGGTTTAAATCTTGGTTAATTAGATCGTGGTAAAAGTCTACATATGAGATATGTGCGTGACTTTTAACGCAAGACTGAAGCTCGTAGATCCAATAGGATCCGTCACGAACCCGAGAAATGGGGATTTCTCGTAACCAATTGCCGTGATCTACTGATCATTGAAAGTGACGGGCCTGCGAAATTTGAAGAAGCAATGATGGGCCTTGACTCCGAAAGTGGCTAAAAGCCGCTGAATCCGAAAATGGTTATATTCAGATATACAAAGCTAGGTTGGTGGCAAAAGGTTTCAAGTAAATTCATGGTATTGACTGTGAAGAAACCTAATCCCAGACACCGTGCTTATATCCATTCAGATTCTCCTAGCAACCGCCACTCATAATGGTTATGGGATCTGGCAGATGGATGTGAAAACAGTTTTCCTTAATGGAATTCTAGAAAAGAATGTGTACCTGACATAATCTGAAGCTTTCATTGATCCTAATGAAGCTAGGAAGATATGCAAGCTTCATCGATCCATTTATGGATAGAAGCAAGCATCTCGGAGTTGGAATCTTCGTTTTGATAAAGTAATCAAAAGGTTTGATTTTATCAGAAATGAAGAGGAACCGAATGTTTACAAGAGGACTAGTGGGAGCGCAGTTACATTTCTGGTATTGTATGTTGATAACATACTACTCCTCGGAAATGAAGTTCCATTGTTTACAGTCTATTAAGACTTGATTCAAAAGGTTATTTTTCGACAAAATTAAGGGAGAAACCATATACATTCTTGGAATAAGAATCTATAGAGATAGATTGGATAAGCTAAGTGGATTGTGTCAAGATACTTATGTGATAAGGCCTTGCACAGATCCAGTATGCATGATTCCAAGAAGGGCTTTGTGCAAATGACTCTTGGTATTACTCTTAGCAAGACGCAGTGTTCTTTGACACACGCTGAGCAAGAGCATGTGAGGGTCAGACTACTGCTAAAGGCATCAGATGTCTTAAGATGTGATCTTAATTTTAGTGGGAGTCATTGTTATTAATTTTAGTTATGATATGATGTTCGTATAAACATAATTCGATTATGTTATTGAAATCTGACATCTATGTTATTTAATAATGGTTATTAAATAATAGTCCCAAAGTAATTTATGACATTTTATAGGTCATCAAGTATGTGACTTGATCATGAAACCCTATAAATAATAAATGACATAAATTATGTTTGTCCCTGGTCGAGGTTGTTAAAGTGGGACATTAACAACCACGTGAGACTAGTATGTGAGGTGACTGATGACTAAGTTTCATGGAGTCATTAATAAGAGTATTAAAGTCAATCACATAGGTATGTGTTAGAGAACACATGATCGGACATGACCCACTGATGAGAACTCTACGGGATAGTTATATAAGTGTCATGAGAGTTTTCATTACGACTATAGAGTATAGTCCTTAGACCTGAGTTCATCATGATTTCTTACATGTGAATTGGTCCGCTTTGACCTTGTCAAACGTTAGCCGTAACTGGTGATCATAAAGACATTGATTGGGCGTATCATGAAGCGTGTGAAGGAACATGGATGGAACAAGATGGGAATTGTCCCTCCTATATAACAGGAGATAAATATCTCAGGGCCCATCGAAGATTTGATACTGAGAAAATGTGTGGCCACACTCAAACGAGGTGATTGTCAGTCGTTTGGCTTGTCAGTATGAATCGGAATTCGATGAACATGATTTTGGCTTAATAAGGATGACACGGATCTTGCCTTATGCCGGATCGAGATATAGTGACGAAGGGATTATAGGAATAGATGATTCCAGTACAAGTGGGAGATTGTTGGGAATGTCCTGAAATCTATTTGTACTTACTCTGAGAGAAAGTCGTGTTGTCGAGATGAGACAATCATATGACACTAGGTACTCGTAATGCTTTGCTAGAAGCCACTTATGATCAATGAGTTTAGAACTCATTGTTAGTGTTATATGATCCTACAGGGTCACACACCTAAGCAAACTGGACATTGAATGTGAGGTTGATCATTAATGTAATGATCGGATGAATGCATATTTGATATGCATTCGATGTCATCTTTTCTGGGCAGTGTCGATCGACGCACTATGTGTGTCGGTCGACACGGATCGACTGTGTCGATCGACACAAAGAGCGTGTCGGTCGACACAACTCGCGGATTAGCAGATTAAATCGGTTTAATCATTAGTTAATCCCGTTGCGGTTTAAGTCGACATATATAAGATATATGGTCGACCTAAACTCGGATCTAACCTAATTGATAGCCACCAGAAACACAAAGAAACCTCTCTGGAGATAAGATCTCTGATAGGCACTAGCATCCCTGCTGTCCAGTTCTGTGTGCGTGTGGATACCAGTAGAGGCGCAGCACTTGAGGCGCTCTAGATCTCGATTACTTGCTAAGACTTCCGCTGCTAATCACCAGGTAATCTTCAGATCTGATAGATTCAATTACATGAACCTGTAGATCCTAGGCTCGGAATTCAGACTAGGATTGCCTAATTGGATTAGGAATCTGCTAGAAATTCCTTCAAAAGTTACCCTATCTTAAAAACCCTCAGTTAAGACAACAATCCGCTAACAAACCAAAACAGATCTATCATGACCGAAAGAGAAAGCCGTATGTCAAACCAGAAGCATCATCGCCCAATACCAACAAACAAAAAAATAGTGGAAGCCGACAGACGGATGAGACTAACCGTCACATCCACTCGCAACCACTGCAACTGCAAGCGCACGCCGTAAGACACAAAGAGATGGAGACTAAGGAAAATGGAGACCAGAACTTAAAACAGTGTACCAGAGACTGTACCAACAGAATGATGAAGCAGAACCCGAAAGAAGAACCTGCTATGACCACCGGTGATCTCCGAAAGCTACAAAACACTGACATGCACAATACCAATCACACGACTCCAGAAGGCGAGCCATTGTTCCTGAGACGAAGCCGTAGAAGCGGCACAGAGAAGAGACCAAACCACTGATGACACATACCAAATAAAACTGGGAAACACTCCGACAAAGAAAACCATGCAAGACTAGATCTGAACCAAAGTCGACAAAGGCAAAGAGGAAGGGAAGTGAGGAAGAATGGCACCCGCGCTGACGGAGCCGCCGCATGCCGTTCAAGGCAAAATCGGAAAATATGCAAGAAGAAAGAGAGATGGTGTATAGAGAGAGTTTCGGAAAATTAATGCGTTTTGTAGTGTGATGTACATCTATTTAGTATACTCATGTTTAGTCTACAAAAATATTTTTCTTTTTCCTTTTTTTTGAATTACTAGGAGGTTCTTGACCCGTAGACCCGTACATCTTCCTAGAAAGAAACCCAAACCATGTTAAATTCACTCTCTTTTGGAAAGGAGATTGAAGGATTGTTTAGGTTAATCCTGATTCAATTCCAGATTCAGATCATCCTAAACATGCAGATCTAGGTTCTCTTGAATAGAAACAATATCAGATCTCACCTTATACCTGTTTATGCAGCGGAAGGAGAAGGTATGGCTTGAGATCAGCAGAACCACCTAGAGATGGATCCTCCAAAGGCTCACACACGCTTCACAGGAAATGGCTGCTAGACCGAGCAGGAGAGGAGGCGCAGAGAGAGAGGAGAGATCGCGGCTGGGGCTTAGGGTAGGGAGAAAGAGATTTGGGTTTTAGTTTATAAAACCCTTCTCTTTCCCTTTTGGGCTTTTGGGCCCAAATGCCAATCTGATTAAATCCCTTGGATTTAATCAGACCCATTTATCTCTCTCTAAGTACGACAAATGCCTAGCACTTTTACCGTACTTCTGCTAAGCCGTTCCTACACATTTTCCTGTTAGCTTAGGCGTGTGACCCATATGGGATCATATAATAAAGGCAATAAGTCCAAGACTTATAGATCATGAGCGGACTCTAGCAAGCCATCATGACCCCCAGTATTATATGACTTATGTCTGATCATTGACATACTCTTACTTTCTAGAGACAGTACCGAGATTACTGGACACAATTCCAACAATCTCCCACTTGTACTGGAATCTCTGTATTCATAATCCTTTTGTCTCAATATCTCGATTAGTCATAAGGCAAGATTGGTGTCATCCTTATAAAGCCTAATCTTGTTCATCGGACTCTGATTCGATACTGACAATCCAAACGACTCGGGACAGTCCGTTTGAGCATGGCCATGCATTTTCCAGTATTCAAATCTCCGATTGGCCTAGAGATATTCACTCCATTTATATTGGAGGGACAAATCCCATCTTGTTCCATCACTGTAAACTACTCATTTCATAATGTACCCAAACAAGGTCCTTATAGCTATCGCAGAACGATAGTGTTAGACAATGATCAAAGTGCATCAGTCCATGTGTGGTCACATGCATGCGAACTCAGGTCTAAGGACTATACTCTATAGTCGTAGTGAGAATCTCTTATGACACAGATATAAATATCCTGAAGAGTTCTCATAAGAGGGTCATGTCCGGTCGTATGTTCCCAACATACACCTATGTACTGACTTTGATGCCGTGCATCTATGACACCATGAAACTTGGTCATAAGTCACATATCAATCTAGTCTCACACGGTTGTTGGTGTTCCAATTTCAACAACCTTCGACTAGGGACTGAATGATATAAGCCATCTATCAAATATAGGGTCTCATGATCAAGCTAAATGACTTTGATGACTCAAGATCAAGGCACTTACTTCGATGACCTATAAAATGGTTTATATCACTTTGGAACGATTATTTCATCACAGTTAAAATAATCTTGAAATAATAATTTCATTAAACATAAAAATGTTTTACAAGAACATATCAAATAACTAAATAAAGCCCTCAAACTCCCACTCAAATTTAGATTACATTTCAATGTCTCTAATGCCTACAGCTTCAGTCAGGAACTCGAGCTTAGGCCTTGGGAGTGGCTTTGTCAACGGATCAGCGACGTTATCATCTGTTTGAACTCGGCTGATCTTGACTTCCTTTCTATTAATGATGTCACGTATCAAGTGAAATCTTCTTAGAACATGCTTGGATTTCTGGTGTGATCTTGGTTCCTTTGCCTGAGCAATAGCACCATTGTTATCACAAAACAGTGCCAGAGGCTCAGCCGCATCTGGTATCACACCTAGTTCAATAATGAACTTTCGTATCCAAACAGCTTCCTTCGCAGCTTCTGAAGCGGCGATATATTCAGCTTCTGTAGTGGAATCAGCAACGGTGTCTTGCTTGGAGCTTCTCCAACTTATTGCACCGCCATTCAGACAAAAGATATAACCGGACTGTGACCGGAAATCATCTTGGTCTGTCTGGAAACTTGCGTCCGTGAATCCACTGACTTTAAGCACATCACTTCCACCGTACACCAATAACTTATCCTTAGTATGTCTTAGATACTTCAAGATATTCTTTACGGCAATCCAATGGTTTTCACCTGGATTTGACTGGTATCTACTCGTCATGCTCAATGCATAAGCAACATCAGGACGAGTACAGATCATGGCATACATGACAGATCCTATTGCAGATGCATAAGGAATATTCTTCATGCGCTCAAGTTCAGCAGCCGTCGGAGGGCTCTGCTTCTTGCTTAGCGTTGTGCTATGTACCATTGGCGTGAAGCCCTTCTTGGAATCCTTCATGCTGAATCTTTGTAGGACTTTGTCAATGTATGAATCTTGACACAAGCCTATCAGCCTTCTAGATCTATCCCGGTAGATCCTGATTCCAAGATCGTATGCGGCTTTACCCATGTCTTTCATGGAAAAACAACTTCCAAGCCAGTCCTTTACGGACTTCAGCATTGGAATGTCGTTTCCGAGAAGCAGTATGTCATCGACATACAAAATAAGAAATACTATCTTGCTCCCACTAGTTTTCTTATACACGCATTGTTCTTCTTCGTTTCTGATGAAGTCAAATTGCTTGATCGCTTCATCAAAACGAAGATTCCAGCTCCTCGATGCTTGCTTTAATCCATAAATGGATTTATGAAGCTTGCATACTTTCCCAGCATTCTTTGGATCTATGTAACCGTCAGGTTGCGTCATATACACATCCTCTTCCAGAATACTATTCAGGAAGGCGGTTTTCACGTCCATCTGCCAAATTTCATAATCATGAAAAGCTGCAGTTGCTAGTAGAATCCGAATAGATTTCATCATAGCCACCGGTGAATAGGTTTCATCGTAATCCACACCGTGAACTTGTCTGAAACCTTTTGCCACCAACCTGGCTTTATAAATCTGGACATTTCCATCCACGTCAATCTTCTTCTTGAAGATCCATTTGCACTCGATGGCTTTTACACCAGCGGGTAAGTCAACCAACGAAAACACTTGGTTGACCGACATGGAGTCCATTTCGGAATCAGTGGCCTTGCGCCACTTCGAGGAATCTGGGCCCATCATGGCTTGATTGAAGTTCGACGGTTCATCACCATCAATGATCAAAAGATCATGACAGTCAGTCACGAGGAATCCTTGATATCTCTCGGGTTCGTGACGGATCCTCCCGGATCTTCGAACTTCAGGTACTACAGGTTCAGGCTCTACAATTTCTTGTAGGTCCTCCTGCTGCTCTTCCTCATTAGGTTGAGCAGTATCCTGTTCATCTTGAATTTCTTCAAGCAGTACCTTACTCCCACTGTCTTTCTTAGAGAGAAACTCCCTCTCAAGAAAGTTACAATCCCGGGCAACAAAGATCTTGTTCTCGGAATGTAGATAGAAGTAATAAGCCTTGGTTTCCTTCGGATAACCAATGAAGTAGCATTTATCAGACTTTGGTGTAAGCTTGTCTGAGATTAATCTCTTGACATAGGCTTCACAACCCCAAATTCTAAGATAAGACAGTACTGGAGCCATTCCAGTCCATAATTCATATGGTGTCTTTGCTACTGCTTTCGATGGCGCTCTATTTAGAGTGAACACTGCTGTTAGCAGAGCATATCCCCAAAGGGATATTGGAAGGTCTGTGTGACTCATCATAGATCGAACCATATCCAATAAGGTCCGATTTCTCCTCTCAGACACACCATTCCATTGAGGTGTTCCGGGAGGAGCGAGTTGGGATACGATCCCACACTCTCTTAGATGATCACTGAATTCTTGGCTTAAGTATTCTCCTCCTCGGTCGGACCGAAGAGCCTTAATGCTTTTGCCAAGTTGGTTCTGTACTTCATTTTGGAATTCTCTGAACTTCTCAAAAGATTCAGACTTATGTTTCATCAAATAAACATATCCATACCTACTGAAATCATCAGTAAAAGTAATGAAGTACTGATAGTTTCCTCTTGCATTTGTGGACATTGGGCCACACACGTCAGTGTGTATCAGGCCCAATAAGTCACTGGCCCTCTCGTTAGGTTTATTAAAGGGGGCCCGTGTCATTTTGCCCATCATGCAGGATTCGCATTTCTCACATGACTCAAAGTCAAATGAGCCAAGAAGTCCATTCGAATGGAGCCTCTTGATGCGTTTCTCGCTGATGTGCCCTAAACGACAATGCCATAGAAACGTTCGGTTCTCCTCATTAGGTTTGAACCGTTTGGTATTAATGTTATAAATTGGCGCGGATTGATCGAGTATGTAAAGCCCATTCGTAAGAGGGACAGAACCATAGAACAAATTGTTGCGATTGAAGGAACATAATTTATTCTTAACTGAAAAATCATAACCTTCCAAATCCAACAAAGAAATTGAAATAATATTTCTGCTTATAGCAGGTACAAAATAACAATTATTGAGTTCTAAAATCAATCCCGAAGGTAAAGACAACAAGTATGTGCCTACAGCTAGTGCTGGAACTTTCGCTCCATTCCCAACTCGTAGCTCCACTTGTCCTTGCTTCAGCCTTCTACTGTTGCTGAGTGCCTGCATATTAGTACAAATATGAGCCCCACAACCAGTATCCATCACCCATGAGGTATTATCAGAAGTAGTTGTATTAACTTCTATAACAAAAATACCTGTCGAAGAAGTCTCGAGAGTCTTCTTCTTCAATTCCTTTAGACCTTCTTGGAATTTCTTACATTCTCTCCTCCAATGCCCTGGTTCTTTACAGAACCTGCATATGTCAGTTGGCCCAGCCTTGGACTTGGGCTTGGGCTTTGGCGTGTCCTTGTCCGCGACTTGGACAGCCTTGGCCTTTCCCTTATCCTTAGCAGAGGATTTCTTAAAGCCCTTGCCCTTTTGCACCATAAGTACATTGGGGTCCTTGGCAGTTTTCCTCAAGTTGGGCTCTGCAGTCTTGAGCATTCCGTGAAGCTCAGGCAATGTCTTACTCAAGCCATGCATGTTAAAGTTCAGAATGAACTGATCATAGCTTGCAGGTAATGACTGCAGAATGATGTCGCAGGCAAGTTCCTGGCTGATAGGGCAGTCGAGTTTCTGAAGATGATCGAGATAACCCATCATCTTCAAGACATGAGGACTCACTGCCGCATTTGCAGCCAACTTACAGTCTAAGAGGTTCTTAACAGTCTGAAACCTCTCAGTCCTTGCTTGCTCCTGAAAAAGCGATTTCAGGCTTGCCATTATCTCAATTGGTGACAACACACTCTCGAACTGCATTTGCAGCTCAGCAGTCATTGTCGCCAACATAAGGCAATACACATCATTTTCATCTGACGAATGCTTTTCCCAAGCATTATGCAGAGTCCTGGCGGCATTGTTAGCATGCCTCTCGGGGAGAGGATCACGAAGGACATAATCCTTCTTCTCCTGCTTGAGGACCAGCCTCAAGTTCCTTGACCACGTCAGGAAGTTCGTTCCAGTCAGCTTCTCCTTCTCGAGAACAGACCGGATTGAGAATGTGTTTTGAGTGCTTGAAGTAGTCATATCTGAAATATAACAATAGAAAGGTTATTAGTTAATATGTTCAATATGATTAATCTTGTATTAAATTCAATAACATTATTAATCACACACATTATATTCAGTAACATAAGTTACCCTCAATAGAATATAATGATTCCAAGATCCACATATAACTAAGATTAAAGTGGGCCACTGGCCGTCACCCAACCTTAGCTTATATCGGTAAGCCCTATCTCGGCTAATTATATCCGTGATATAACTCTTGGTTGTGAATCTGGGCCCGAGGCCCAATTCACTCTGATGTCTCAAGGCCCGGGACTCCCGATGGCCTAGTCAAGAAAACCAGACTATACAGTCATGTAATCACTAATGTCTGGGACTCCCAATGACATTTATGAATCACAAACCGTCTTACCCACGCAAAAGTAGACACCCTCACACTGTAAGGCCATGAGTACAATTGAATGGGCTTCGACAGCTGACATAGACTGGACAAGACATCCAACGCTTGATATTATTTGAGGTTCGTAGGTTTATTAAAATTTCATCCCAAAACAGAAGATTACTATTTCGGGAAACTTTCCATTTTTAGAAACCTACTATTTTGGAAAATTTCTAAAATTAGAAACTTTTAATTATAGAAATTTCCTAAAATCCAAAACATGCAAATCTAGAAAATTCTATTTTAAGAAACTTTCTAATTTCAAAATTTTGGAAACTTTATTAAATTTAAAATCGATTTTATAATTTTATTTTATAAAATAAATTTTAAATTAAATCTGAAGAAAGACTCAAATAATTGGCCCAATTGTTTTAACTTCTTGGCCCGAGGCCCAAGAATTGGTCCATGTCCAAGACATAACCCAATTGCCCAATTAAATGACATAACCGGTCTGGCTGGTTCATTAAAATTGGTCTAACCAAATTTTAATTACTACGATGACCACAATTGTGAACCGGTTATTTACTAAACCGGATTTTCTCAATTTATTTGGTCCAACCAAATCAAATTAGAAAATCCTGGTTTAGGCACAAAATCCAATAATTCTTTCGACATTGGATTTCTTATCCCGGTTTAACCAGACTTAATAAAATTATTAAATCTGTTTATTAAACCAGGACGAATTAATTTTAATCAAGTTTTAAACCGAGCCTTGAACCGAACCGAACCGATTTGGTCACGAACCAATCATGGTCGTGACCTAGCTTCTCTTCCAAGTAACGATCGTCCAGCCGCAACTCACGCTCGGGACGAGACGCGATGCTGACGATCGATCGGGACGTGACGAGCTGTGATCGGGACGGGATGGTACAGCCGGGAGAGCCGCGATCGTCCCACGCCAAGCTTCAGCGATCGGGCGTGATCGTGCAAGCTGCAGGAACGATCGGGATTGCTCGGGTCGATTGCTTCCCACGATCGCCGAGCGATCGGGACGGCAACGCACGCGAGCGGGACGGGCAGGACGCGATCAGCTTTGCGTCTTGCACCTCACGGTCGAGTGATCCAACCGGCCTTCAACCGATCACGGCTTGGCCGATCGGTGCATCATCTCGGCCGATCGCAAACAACAAGTCATATAGCTTGTTTTTGCGATTTCAGTAGGGTTTGTTTAGGTTTTTTAATTCTTGTTTCTTAGGTGTTTTGCTCTTATCAGTAGATTGATTCAGAAAAACACCTCTTAAACAATCCTAAACAACCTAAACATGAATCTAAACAAGAAATCCTAAGAATCAATGGCTCTGATACCACTGAAGGATTGTTTAGGTTAATCCTGATTCAATTCCAGATTCAGATCATCCTAAACATGCAGATCTAGGTTCTCTTGAATAGAAACAATATCAGATCTCACCTTATACCTGTTTATGCAGCGGAAGGAGAAGGTATGGCTTGAGATCAGCAGAACCACCTAGAGATGGATCCTCCAAAGGCTCACACACGCTTCACAGGAAATGGCTGCTAGACCGAGCAGGAGAGGAGGCGCAGAGAGAGAGGAGAGATCGCGGCTGGGGCTTAGGGTAGGGAGAAAGAGATTTGGGTTTTAGTTTATAAAACCCTTCTCTTTCCCTTTTGGGCTTTTGGGCCCAAATGCCAATCTGATTAAATCCCTTGGATTTAATCAGACCCATTTATCTCTCTCTAAGTACGACAAATGCCTAGCACTTTTACCGTACTTCTGCTAAGCCGTTCCTACACATTTTCCTGTTAGCTTAGGCGTGTGACCCATATGGGATCATATAATAAAGGCAATAAGTCCAAGACTTATAGATCATGAGCGGACTCTAGCAAGCCATCATGACCCCCAGTATTATATGACTTATGTCTGATCATTGACATACTCTTACTTTCTAGAGACAGTACCGAGATTACTGGACACAATTCCAACAGAGATCCCTCCCAACAAGAATCGAACCCAAGTTGACGGAATCCTTTTTTTCTTCTTTAGTTTTTTCCTTCTTATCTTTATGTTTCTAGACTCCGTCTTTTTCATTTGGAAACTTAGTTATTCGACTTAGTGAAATTAATTTGAAAACGTTAAAAGCAAAAGATTTCTTGAGTTTCAGAGATTTATTTTCTTCTTTTATATTTTCTAGGATACTTTCTTTTTGCAAAAGATTCTGACGGAAGCCGGCAGATTTAAAGGACCAAATCCCCAGAGACTAGAGCCGGGGGGCTTAAAGGACTAACCCCCAGAGACAAAGGCCGACGGATTAATAGTTAATCCTCAGAGACTAAAGATAAAATGAACACAATAAAAGCCAAGCCACACTTAGAACTCAAAAAGACCAGCTCAAGATCTTACAACCAAGACACCCAAACTGGAACAAACACCGTGGAACGAGAAAGGAGAAGAGAGCTACATCAGAAGCCGAAATTATTAGGTCCAATCCACCTGAACTCATTATATTGCTCCAACCATAGGAGCCACGAGAACCGTATGCAGAAAGACCGGGGAAAACGAAGGAGTAACACTTTAACCATTCGAACCCGACGACACGATGCAAAGAGAACCATAACACCACTTCCTAAGGATAGAGCCGGAGATCCCGAATCCACAGATAGAAGAGTCGTAAAAACCAAGACTAGAGGCAATATAGAGGAAACCTAGGGTTTCTCGAGTGGAGTAATATCATGCTTTTCCTCTTAGTTGGTTCCATGATGTTATGTGTTTCTCTATAAGAACAAAAATGCAGTAGCAGAACAGATACTTGGTTATTGTAATATTTGAAACTTTTGATTTAGTGGAAGTTGGGGCAAAAGAGTCTCTCTCCCCAGGCGTACCGGTTAGAGGCCGAGAACTGGGTTAACAACTTGTATGTGTTCGTTTATCTTTTGTTTGTGGATATGTCTTGTGTCTTGCAGGGAGGTTGAAAATCTTACAAGTGTTATCAGAGCTATCAGGTTAGATAGAAGAAAAGGATGATCCGCGGTAGCAGCAGCAACAAAAGATCCCATATTAATGGAACCAACCAACAAGAAGTTTTAAGTGGAAAATTTTGACGGTAGAAGTGATTTTGTCTTGTGAAAACATAAGGTGTTGTGCCAGTTGGATATCTTGGGGTTGGACTCCGTTCTCAAGGATGATAAAACACTTTATTCTGATTTTGAGAAATCTGTTTCAAGAACAGAGCCTATGATTAATCCCAAGAAGGTTGCGATGGAAAAGAATGTCAAAAGTCTCTTAAGTATGAGCCTTGTGGATAAGATTCTTAGGAATCTGATGAAGTAGAATTCTGCTCTTGGTATATGGAAGGCTTTAGAGAGGGATTATCAGACAAAATCTCGGGATATGAGGATCTGATTCAAAAAATCAGGAATGTGGGTCAGAACCAGACACATAAAAGTGAAGACCGTGATAATGTGGGTAATGATCAAGGCAATCTTGATAATTACATTTTTGCAAGGGACATAGGTAGAAGAGAATCAAAACTTCCTTCTAAGTTTGATGATTTTGATGTTATAACCTATGCATTGTCTTGTGCTACATACATTGAGATGGATGAATCTAAATTATACTCTGAAGCAAGAAAGAGCAAAGATTGGAAAAATGGACTTTTGCAGCATGAGAAGAGCTAGGATATTTTCACAAGAATAGGACATGGGTTTTGGATGGAAAATGTGAAAGGAAGAAGATAATAGGCTGCAAATGGGTGTTTGAGTGGAAATTAAGAATTCTAGGGGGTGAGAATCCAAGGTACAAGGCCAGAATAATGGCAAAAAGCTTCTAACAAGTTGAAGTTATTGATTAAATCGAGGTATTCGCTCATGTGGTCAAAGAGGTCTCTATTAGGGTTATGCTTTTACTTGTGGTAAATCAAGATTATGATCTGGAGCAATTGGATGTTAAAAAGCGTTTTTACATGGATTATTATATAAAGAGATTTACATGACACAACCAGAGGGTTTTGAAGTGAAAAGAAAAGAAGGATTGGTTTGTTTGTTGAAGAAGTCCTTGTATGGATTCAAACAGTCCCCAAGATAATAAAACATAAGATTTGACAACTTTATGAAGGACACAGTTTCATGAGGAGTCTGTTTTACCCTTGTGTGTATAAATCATGTTTTGATATACATAAGGAAATATATCTTTTGATATATGTGGATGATATGCTTATGGCATCAAATGATTCAACAAAAATTAAACAACTGAAACAAGATTTATTGACAAAATTCTAATTGAAGGATCTAGAAGCTGCAACTAATATTCTTGGAATGTATCATTAGGTACAGAGAAAAAAGGATTATGAAGCTGTCACAGGAAAATTACATTGAACAAGTACTTAGAACATTCAGTATGAGTGAAGAAAAGCATGTGAGTACACCTACATGTTGTCACTTTCAGCTTAAGAGCTTAAGTTAAGAGGAACTGCAGACTGAAACGAACTTGATGAGTGGGGTACCTTATGCAAGTGCAGTAGGATCTTTAATGTATGCCATGGTGGGTTCGAGGCCTGATTTGGAACACCCAGTGGGTGTGGTTAGCATATTTTTGGGAAGTCAGGAAGGTTGCATTGGCAAGCCGTGAAAATGACATTGAGATATCTTAAAGGAATTTCAATTTTAATCATGACACTCACACATTCAAGTTTTAAGGTGCAAGGTTTTTTAGATGATGATTATGCTTTAGATCTTGACATAAGAAGATTTGTGAAAGGATATGTATTTCAGGTTGGTAGTACCACAATCAGTTGGAGATCAGGACTACAATAGATAGTTCTCTAACAGAGGCGTTCAAAAAGCTTTAGGGTTGAAATGAATGGTTAGTGATTTGGGTGTTGAGCAGGATGATGTTAAATTATTTCCGGATTCACAAAGTGCATACACTTGACTAAAAATGGAGGATTCCATGAGAAAATCAGCAGATTTTTTAAAAAGAGTTTACCAAGAAAGAAGTTGAAACTGGGGCATGAATGCCTCATGGTCCTCGCCTGAAATGGCTTGGAAGAAAGTGAGAAGGTCTTTGTCTACGGACCATCTCGCATGAGATCATGAACACAAGGTTTTGGTTTTATGTGATGTGAAAAGAATCGATAGAAAAGGGAATAAGGAAAAGTATAGAGTTGGACTTGACATGTGCTATCTTTTCAAACTTATTCACGTGTGAAAATCAGTCATGGCATTTATCACACAAGGCGATAATAACAAATGGTTTAGTGTTTTGTTCGGGTGTTTTATGCAATTGAATCATGTATGTGATAAGGAAGAAGCTAACATGAAGTGATGATCATCATAAGAAATTGATGGTTATCAGATTCCACTAGAAAAAAAGGAAGGAAAATGTTCGTGGATGAGGATCTTAACCATAAGAAAAAGGTGGAGAATGTGAATCTCGTGTTGCATTTGGGTCAAATCATGTGATGTACCAAAGCTATGAAGAGTTTGTTGGGCCACGGCCTGTGACATGTTTCACAAGAAGTGCAACAAGATGATGAATTGGGCCAATATGTGAAGCCAAAGAGACAAATCGTAAAGACCAAGACTATAGGCACATGGAGGAAACCTAGTTCTTCTCAAGTGGAGTAATGTCGTACTTTTCCTCTTAGCTTGTTCACGGGCGTTCTGTGTTTCTCTTTGAGCAAAAAACTATAGTAGCATAACATATACTTTGTTGTATTGTAATCTTTGAACCTTTCGTTCTAGTGGAAGTTAAGAGGCAAGAATCTCCCTCCCCATACATACCGTTAAGAGGCCGGAAACTAGGTTAACAACTTGTGTGTGTTTATTTATCTTTTGTTTTCGGATTTGTCTTGTGTCTTGCAGAAAGGTTCAAAACCTCACAAACCCGTTCTATATACTCTTTTGTTACTGAAATTATAAATGCTAATCAATCAAACATAATAGATATTGTTTTATTAGTAGTTAAGAGTTAGTAATACAAATGTGTATAATAATATAAAAACTCACTTTACAGTTACTTCTTCTTTGATGTGTAAAAAATTGTAGAATGATAAAAGCTTACTTAAGCTATCTCCTAAGACAGAATGTATTCTTTACGATGGTGTACATACCTTGTTGGACTTTTATCTTACATAATTTAACTATCAATCTTCGTACTATGCACCGTATGAAGAACTTTGAAAACTATACTTTGTGTTTCTAAAAATTATCATAAAAAGAATAAGAAGAGAATTCTTATTTTTCTTTGTATCTTTGTATCCCTTCCACTATGCCTAGTGAAGTTGTTATATATGAACCCAAAATGTGCTTTCCTAACTGATGTATATTTTTACAAAAGTGTCCTTTCACAAATGTGTCTTTTCCCAAATGTGTTATTACATAAGCAACTCGTCTAAATGTTTTCCAAAAGACACGATGATTAAAATACCAACAATATCCCCCTCCCCCACATTTTGTATCCACACTCTACAATACCCCCACATTTGAATAGAAAATAATATCTACTAATTTCTAAGAAATTAGAATCTATATGAATCAGATAAGGTGTATTTTGGACTTGAACCTTTCATTGAGACAACTTATCGGATTTACTTCACGGGTAATAAAGTAAAGTCTTGAATTAACCATATTTTGTAGTAAACCGAGACAATAAGTGAATCATACATATCATCATCACATTTATAGTTTATATGGTTGTGTTTATTTTGTTCTTGATTATTTTTTGACTTCGTGAGAGTTCTAGAGAATTTAGCCATATCATTTCTCATATGGGCGATCCGAAGCTACTCTCATATAGGTAACATTAATTAAGGATAGTTCGTTTATCCCTCTTTTATAAAAGCTATTAGCATTATTAAGAATAAATTATTCATCCATTGATCATCATTAAAATCACATTTTTACTTGATAGGAATGAGAAATATGTGTTATTTTACTTTAAGTCTTCCCCAACTAGTTTGCCTATTGAACAAAGACATGGGATCTCCAATGTTTCAAAGTTAGGTTTCCACCAAGTGGGTGACTCATTGTGTTGTCTTGAGACACATTCCCTTGAAATGAATACGACTTGCTCTTTATGAAGGTCTTTAGTCAAAAGATCAGCCAAGTTGTCCTTTGAACTAATATAATCCAATGATATCACTCCTTTGGAAAGAAATTGTCGTGTTTTAGCATGTCTTCGTCTAATATGCCTTGATTTGCCATTGTAAATTTTATTTTTTCCTCTACTAAAGCAGTCATACTATCACAATGGATACATAGTGCAGTTACTGGCTTTAACCATAGTGGAATATCTCAATAAAATATTTAAGCCATTCAACTTCTTATGTAGCCTTATCTAATACGATAAATTAAGATTACATGGTAGAAGGTGCTATACACGTTTGTTTGGAATGATTTCCATGACACATCACCACCACCAAGTGTAAACACATAACCACTTGTAGACTTAATGTCTGTGAAACGTAAACCATAACTAATTGTATGCTTTAAGTTTCTTAATACTCTAATCAAAGCATGCAAATGTTCTCTGTTTTGATTACTTGAATATCGGCTTAACCGACTTAATGAACAAGCCAAATCTGGTCTTGTACAATTTGTAATGTACATAAGACTTTCAACTATTTGTGTGTACTCTAACTGAGAGACACTTTCACCATCATTCATTGAAAGCTTACACTTTGGATCAAACGGAGTATCAACTGGTCTATCATCATAATGACCAAATTTCTTTAAGACTTTCTCCACATAATGAGATTGAATAAGTGTATAACCATTTTTTCTTCGTTTAATTCTTATTCCAAGAATTATATCAGCCAATCATATGTCTTTCATTTCAAAATTGTCACTCATTATCCTTTTTGTGATATTGATAATGTTTTTTTTGTTTCCATTATCAAAATAGCATCCACATATATACATACAATGATGTATCATTTTAAGTTTTTTTTTAATGTAAACAAACTTTTCACATTGATTTATGGTAAAACCATACGATTTCATCGTATTATCAATATTTTACATGTCATTGTTTCTGCGTTTGCTTCAGCCCATAGAAGGATTTTATTAGTTTACAAACTTTCTTTTCTTTACATTTGACTATAAATCCTTAAGGTTGTTTCATATATACTTCTTCATCGAGTTCCCATTTAAGAATGCTATTTTAACATTCATTTAAGAATGATGTTTTGACATTCATTTGATGATCTACTGGATCATATATGGCAATCATGTCGATTATAAATATAATATACATAAATACTGTGACTGAATAATATGTATCAAAGAAATTTAGGCCTTTTTGACAAAATCTCTTCGCCACTAGTATTTTCTTATATCTTTTAATTATTCCCTCTGGCCTTAGCTTCTTTGTGAATATCCATTTATGTCCAATTGGTTTATTTCCAGGTGGTAAATTAACCAATTCCCACGTATGGTTATTCATAATGTATTCCACTTCAATCGTCTCTTTCCAATAAGATGATTCTGGAGATTCAATTGCAGCCTTATATATTTGTGGTTCATATTCACTTAGATAAGTTATAAAACCAATACCAAAGTCTTTTGAAATCCTTGTCCTTTTACTTCTTTTTGGTTCATTTAATTATTCTTGAACCTTTGAGACAATTTTATCATCCTCACATACTCTTCTATTACTTGTACATTAAAAAAAATATCTTCAAAGAACTCAGCCTCATTTGATTTAATATTTGTATCTACTTTTACATCATCATTATCATATTTATTAATCAAAAACTGTATGCGGCACTATTTCTAACTGACCAATGTATACACATCCACCGATTTTGGTCCTATGAATGTTAGCTTAGAAAAAGGCATTTGAACCTTTGCAAGGCAACTCCACACTTTCATAATTTTAGATGAAGAAGTCTTACATTTCCACATTTCATATGGAGGTTTATCACTCTTTTAATAGGAATTTTATTCAAGATTTAATTTGCAGTGAGAGCGTTTCACCCCATATTATGTTGTGCACTAGAATTGTTTAACATGGAATTCATCATTTCTTTAAGTGTTCTATTTTTCCATCCAGCAACTCCGTTTTGCATTGGAGTTTAAAATGTTGTAGAGAATTATTCATGTGTAGAACAAAAATCTGAAAAATTCTTTTGATATATATTCTCCAATACGTTCAGTTCTGAGAATTTTGATTCTCTTATCTAATTGATTTTCTACTTCCGCTTTAAATTTCTTAAACATATCCAAAGCCTCATCTTTAGTATAGATCAAATAGATATGTCATAACTTATTACATTCATCAGTTAAAGAAATATAATAATTCTTTTTTGCACAATTTGGAATTGATTGAAAATCACATAAATCACTATGTATCAATCCAAGTATTTCGTTCGACTTTTCAACTGATTTGTAAGCGTCTTGCATATTTTGCTTCTACAAAAACTTCACATTTTTTCTATTCATATTATTAAGATTGTGTTTTGTAACAATCCTAAATTCATCATTATATATAAAAGAAAGATAGTTGACATATCTCATTCTTGCATGCCATAAATCACTTAGTCAAACAAGTAATAGAAGCAAAGTATTTTTTTCCCCATAATTTTTCTTATTATCTAGTACATATAAAATGAAACCGTGGATCATACCAATTAAATTACTTCTTTTAAACTCGAGCTATTTTTCCGCAGGAATTTCCCTTACAGTATCGTCACCGCATTAGAGTTTGACCTCTTCTTTAAAAGAGCTACCAGCAGAACAAAAACCTCGGAGGATTTCAGATAGTTGAACCCCATTATAAGTACATTTAACATGCATTTTCACGTTTCCAATCCTTTAAATCCTCAGACCACTCGGGAAATTTTTGTGCTTATCCTAATTCTTGGTTTAGTTTATGCACGGAGAAAAGGAGCGATTGCCTGCAATTTTATTATTGATAGGTACAACTTTCAGTTTAAAAGACCATCGCTAAGATATCCTTTTTCTACATATCTTCCACCTTTAGTGAGTACAAACTTATTTAACTCAAACACAAGCTTGAAAGCTTTGTTTCTAAGAAGAGAACAGAGCTCAGATTCTTACGAATCTATCAGGTTCATGAAGCACGTTTGTAAGTGCAAGTTCTTTTCCAGAATTGAGTTTTAAGACCACTTTGCTTTTTCCTTCAATTGGTGCAGTGCTATAATTTTCCATATATAACTTTTCTCCATCAGAACTTTGCTTATATTGAGAGAACATATTTATAGCAGAGCACACATGTTTCGTTGCGCCAATGTCAACCCGCAGATCATTGGAGTTTATTATCAGATTTACCTCTGATACAACAACAACAAACTGATTTTTAGCAATGTTAATGTTATTGACTTTTCCCACATGTCCTTTTTTGTGACGGCAATACCTGGTCCTATGACCAGGCTTTAGACACACCTAACAAGCACTTTCACTACAAAAAGCGTTTTGCGACAGCACTCTTAGTCGTTGAATAGTCGTTATACGCGGTTTTACGACTAATTTACAACTAAATATGGTAGTTTTAAATCCATAGTCGCTAAAAATAAATAGCTTTAAAAATATTCGGCAATATACAACTATTTTTACGACTAACATAGGTAATCGTAAATTAGACGTAGCGTTTTTGGAAAATTGAGGGACAAATTTGCGACCATTTGGCGTCAATTGTGCGACTAAAGACATAGTCCAGATGCAGTCGGAGAAATGTAGTCACCAAGTAGTCGTTAACCTAGGTGACCAACGGCCGACTATTTTGTGACAATTTAATATTGTCACAATGTAGTAGTAAATATTGGCGACTAATTGGCGACATGGTAATGATTAGGACAAAGACTATTCAACGACTAATAAAAACATCCAAATACGATTATGGTATTGATTTGACCACTACTTGTCGACTATTATGTGACTGTCTAATAGTCACAAAATAGTCATAATATATGGTGACTGTTTATTGACTAATTTACCGATTATATGACTAACAGGAACATCCATATATGATTATGGTAAACATTTTTCTTTTAACTAGCGATTGTAATGACTAATTTAACGACTATGCAATGTCTAATCAGAACATCCAGATTCGATTACGGTAATGATTGTGTCACTACATGTCGTCTACTATCTGACTATCTAATATAGTCACAACTTAGTCGTAATATATGATGACTATTTGGCGATGGTTTAATTACTAATTAACGATTATTCATCGACTTTTTGGAAAATCCAAATACGTTGATGATAAATATTTTGCGACTACTTTGTATTTGTAGTGCGTTTAATTGATGACTGTTTGTTGAATTTTATTTGTAAAATGAAAATTTGGATTATTTCAATTTACGATTTGGTAATTGATGATACCGTAATTTGAATGGTACAAGAAATCTAAAAGAGATTTCCAGCTACATAACATTTTTAACTTATATACTTATGTGTAGCTTGTAGACACAAACGATCTACATACGCAAACTCCAGCATTAAGGAGTTGCTAAATCATACCCCCAAAAATTAACAATTGCAAGATACAGTGATAAGTAACCTACGAAGCAGATGATGTTGTAGTTTTACGTTGAGCTTTCTTCTATGCTCTTGGTGGGTCACAAACGCTGAAAAGTGTCTGAGATGCTTACACTTGCCCATTAAAAAATTTCCTGTAAGCTTTCGACTCTATCTTCTCAGAGGCATGTGATAATTCAAGACAGTAAGAAAAACAACATTTAAATAAAGAACATGAGATGGCTTTATAAACGTGGATTGTGAAAATGTTATTTTACATGAGGAAATATGTAGTTATTGTAGTTATATTCATCTGCTGAGATTTCCCGAGGTCGCAGTCCTTTGCAGTGCTTCTGTAGTTCTTTGTAGCGCTAACCATGTCTTTCATCCGTCGTTGACAGATATCCTCGAAAAATGTTTAAGAAGAAAGTTATGGATGGTTTAGTCACGTCTCAAATGATATAAACACTATCTTGTAAACGCTCAGACACTCGAACTTAATAAAACTCAGAGAGAATTTAAACTGAGACTTCAAACTTAATTGCTTGCTAACTATAATCTTAACATCCTAACCATCATACCGAACTCATCAAAACTCATAAAAATACAACCAACTTATCGAGACTATGGAGACCATATTGAAGCTGATAGATGAATATAAGAGTCGTTTGCAACATGTAGAACCAAAATTCATTGTTCCAACACAAGCGAACCACAAGAAAATCATAAGCAAACCAATAATCAGATTCAGAAGCAATCCCTTTTCAAAAGCAAAGCATAAGCAAACTAGACGGTTTAACATACACTCAAACGTCATATCTTACCTGTAGCTGTAGGCATCATATCACAAAGAGTTTCGTGATTGAGAGATTCAAAGAAGACTTTGAGACAACGTCGATAGGGTTTCTGCTAAAGTTAGCGATGAAATTGAGGGCCTAGAATAAGAGATTCAAAGAAAAAATATCAGTTTAAGATGGGTGAGCATAGAAGAGGATTTGGAGAGAGATTATTCAAAGGAGATTTCGGAAAAGGGAAAGAACATAATAAAATCAAGGTTTGTCGAAATTGATGATTTCTCGATATTTTGTCAAAAATTCTTGGGCTAAAGCGGATAATTGAAATGTTTTGGGCTATAAATTGGGTTTTGGTTTCCCGAAATAATTTGGCAATTTTTTTTGAATTTTTACCCACTTATAGACGTAACGTAGTCTTAATATATTCCTTTTTATTGTCTCCATTTTTTAAATTTAAACATATCTATTATATTTTAGAAAAATCAGAAAAGGTTGCTCACAATATAAAGTATGATTGAAGACAAGTTTTATGAAAACTAAAATTAAAATTTTTGGAAGTTTTGGATATACTTCCTAGATTATAAAATTAGAAATCACAAAAAATTAAAAATAGTACACAGAAAAACTAAAAAATAGTTTTTTTACTCAAATGTAAAAGCAAAGATGATACTTTAGATTTTGAGGTTTTAAATTTTTTGAGGTTTTTTCATTCCAAAAGAAACCACCAAACCTCATTTTGAGGTTTCACTATACAAAACCTTAAATTTTAGGTTTCACAATTTCTTTTACATTTTAGTTATTGTAATTATACACCTTATTAGTTTTGGTCCTTAAATAGTTTTATATCTTACGAAAATGTCTGATTTCAACATAAACATTCATTTATCACTTCAAAATGCATAGATTAATCATATTTGCGAGCAAAAAACACATTTAAATACTACATATCTTACAGGTGGTACGAGGATACTATTTTCATCCGGTAAACCCGATACCGAACCTCCAAGATCATCAAAATATTGTCGATTAATATTCGGATCAAATGAAGGTTGTTGTTTCTCTTGGTTCTTTTGGAGTGAGCACAAACATCAAATTTGAGGTTTTGTGGTTTCTTTTGCTTAATGTGCCCATATATGTTTCATACCGAAAAGGAGTTGCATTGTGATAAGGAAAGGTAGATATGTGTGTTGTTTTGATGTTTAAAGTTACAATATATATACAACAAGTATAATCCTTAGGATATATATCTCATAAAAGGATTATCCTAGGATATTCTCTATCTAACGTAACAAGAGAATATACATAATCTTACACAATATATTAAACATAGCATTTCCGAATGATCTTAATCCAAACATATATAGCGAGATGAAGGGGTTGGTGAAATGTTATTACCGGTTTTGGGATGGTTTGAAATATTAAATTCTGATTAAGAGAATCTTTCTACATACATAATTTATTGTTTGCGTATATATGTACTTATTATGTTAAGAAAATTTAATAATACCGGTTGAGATGAACATTTAATATTCTCCTTGTCTTTGATTTAATGCGTAAACAATAAGCCACTAGAAGAAACAACATTTTTGCTACTGCACTTTTGGTCGCATAATAGTCCTTAAACGTGGTTATACGACTAAATTACGACTAAAAATGGTATTTGTAAATCCATAGTCGCTAAATTTCATAGTCGTAAAAATAGTCGGCGAGTTACGACCAATTTTACGACTAACAATGGTAGTCGTAAAGTAGACGTAGCATGGTCGCAATATGTAGAGACTAATTTGCGACTACGCTGGCGACAATTGTGCGACTAAAGAGGGAGTCCAGATGCGGTCAGAGAAATGTTGTCATCAAATAGTCGTTAAACTAGGTGCCCACTGGGCGAGTAATATGTGACCAAAAAATATAGTTAGAAAGTAGTCGTAAATATTAGCCACTATGTACCGACTGGGTAGCGACCATTTTAACTACTATCCAGCGTTTAATCTGAACATCCATATACGATTATGGTAATGATCTCGCCACTATGTGGCGACTGTTATGTGACTGACTAGTCTAGTCACAAATTAGTCGTTGACTATGGTGACTTTTTGGCGACTATTCAGTGATAATTTGACGACTATTTAATGACTAATCTAACTACTATGCAGCGACTACGCGGGACATCAAGATACGAGTATGGTATTGAATTTTCCCCTACTTTCTGACCATTGAGCGGTTTATTGACGACTGTTACATATATGTGAAAATAAGAACGAGTATGGACATCAAGATATGAGTATGGTGATACTGCAATTTGAATGATACAAGAAATGTGAAAGACACTTTCTTCAAGATAACATAGATAACTTTAATAGTTTTGTATAGCATATATACACAAACGATTATCTACATATGCAAACTCCAATATTAAGGAGTTTAAAAATCATACACAAAAATAGTTCGGTAGGGACAACTATAAGTAACCTATGCAGCAGATGAAGTTAAGTTGTACATGTTGGGGGACGACCGTCCGTATTGGCTGTAGTCCTTTGAGTCTCTAGGAAGTCAATAAACTGCGGATCACTTAGCCGCAGATAATGTTCCACCAAGGAAAGGTGCTCGATCTTTTTCTTCTGCTGATTCGCAACTCAGGCGTGATCTGCTTCACAGGCAGCCTGCTCTTTGTTTTTATGTTGAGCTTCCTAAATTTTCTCTTGTAGAGCCACAAACCCTGAAGAGTCTCTCTGCTTCTTGTGCTTGCACCTCAAAAGAGACTCTTTCAGGCTTCCAACTCTATAAGGATTTCCTCGGCTATCCGTCTCAGTGGCCTGTTATAGTTAAAAGAAACACAATTAAATAAAGAACATGAATTGATTTTATAAATGTGAATTGTGAAAAATATTACTTTACCTCAAGAAAGATGTTGTCATATTCATCCATAGTGAGTTCCTGAGGTCTCGAAGCAGCACCGTTCGAAACTTCTGAAGTCTCTATATCGAGCTCTGACAACTTCTCGTCCACGATCTTATTAAAAGTTGCAGCAGTTTTCTTTGCCTTCCGATAAACATACATACTATCTGCCTTTGTATGTGTCTTGATTAATACCTCACCAATATTAATTGGTCTTCCCAGTTCCTCTTCCTGCAGTGATATAAAACAAACAATGATTATTACAGAAAATTTCTAGTTGCAATATTGTAACAAACATAAATAACAAATATATAATAAAAGTTACTTGTCCTTTCAAGCCGGATTTCTAGGTACGACTTGGGCCCTGAGAAGTGGACGTGATGACCGAGACCTTCATGGTCAAATATACGACAACTGGAATAGGTCTTACTCTTATCCGTTGCTTATTTTGTATCCCAGTAGTCGGTCATCGTTTTCTAGAGAATCTCGCTGATCCATTTAGGTCAATTTGTACTAGTCCTCGCATTGCTAACCATGTCTTTTAACCGTCGTTGACAGATCTCCTCGAAATACTGTTGAACTGTCCCTGTTATCAAGGGATCCCAATGCTGGGTTTTCTAGAATACAAATAGAATAAGCATATCATTAGTGAAAACAAGACATGCAAGGTATATATGAAAGTTATAGGAGAGAAAACTGTACCGCGAACTCAAAAAAGTTATAGGTCATACTCTGCTTTATCACGAGGCACACGTGACCAGCTATAGTATGGTTTATCGAATTTTTTGTAGTTTTTTTTTGTAATCTTCCAAACCAATTTTGATCCTCTGTCACAAGTAAACTTGAAATGTGAAGCTTGATCACTACGACCTTAACATCCTAACCATTAGAGACTCGAACTCATCAGACCATCATAACTCATAAGCAAACCAGCAATCAGATTCGTACGCAAAATAGACGGTTTAAAAACACTACATTACGAAACGCATAAGATAAAAACACTAAACCCATACAGAGAATATCAAGAGCTGATGAAACAGTATATGACAATAGCCATACCAAGTCGTGTTTGGCATCGATGTGGGAGAGAAGACGGTGGCAAACATTTTCATGTCTGGCACCAGAAGCAGAGCATTCAGAGCCCCCAGTGTGTCCTCCTTGTGGTCCGGCAAAACTGGATGAGATTCGTTGAGGAAGTTGTGACCTTCAAAAGATGGATGACTCTGAGCCTAAGGTTGGTCAACTGGCGAAGGTGGGGCATCCTCAACAAGATTCTGGTTGTTCTGGACTTCTTCTGACACCGGCGACGTATCAACTTCAGGTTGATTAGTAGTCGAGTTCTGGAAAAGTTGTGCTAGAGGTGGATAGTTCCGTACATGGGGTGAAGGTGTATTGTTGCGGTAGAGGGATCGATGTTTTTTTTCAGAGTTCTGGGGTTGGTCCCAACGTCTCTTTGGGTGATGTTTGGAATGGTTATTCTCTTACGTGCTGCTTTCTTACCTTGTTGAGGCATCATATCACAAAGGGTTTCATAGAAGAAATTGAGAGGGCCGATAGGGTAAATGCAAAAATTAGCAATGAAATTGAGAACCTCGAATAAGAGATTCAAACAAGAGATGTCAGTTAGAGATTGGTCGGCAGGGAGGAGGATCTGGAGAAAAATATGCGAGAAGATTCGAAGGAGATTTTGGAGAAGGGGAAGAACAAAATAAAATCAAGGTTTATGTTTGTACTAAATTAGGATTTCTCGACACTTAGTCGAAATTTGTTGGGTTAAGGCGGGTAATTGAAAAGTTTTGGGATAAAAATTTAGGTTTGGTTTCCCGGATTAATTACTCGAAATTTTTTGAAAATTTTCTCACGAGTAGTCGTGTCGTAACTTAGTCATCAAAACATAAATAACTATGATTTAAAATATTATCAGTAAGATGATGTTAAATTAACTTTTATACATAAGATCCGTATAACAATTGAACAAGTGTAATATAAATAGAAATTTATTATATAATAAAAAAGGTCCGCATCAATAAAATTGTAGAAAAACATTAAGAAATTTATATTTGTGCTTTCATATTTTCCAGTTGTAAATCAAGTATACATGTTCATCACCCATAATCCATTGCCGAATAATCTAAACCCTACATGCCCACTTCCTTTTAGAATTATCGGCATACCACATCAAAGATAAATTTCCATTTTAGATTGTGTGTGTGTTTTGTTTTTGCTTATGCATGATTCGAACGATACAAATTGAACAAAAATGATATGAAGTGGTTGGTGTGGAAAAGTTATGATCCTTTTTATGATGGTATTAAAAATTAAATTCTGGTTAACTTAATTTATTTATTGTATTGATAGGAGATTATATGTACCTAAACCTTTGATGCGCGAATTTTTCCCCTGTTTCGAAAATAGATATGTGACTCGGTATAACTATTGTATATATATATAGATGTCTAAGTTGAACTACTAAATAACATATATAGTTTAATTCGTTATCAAAATAGATAAATCTCAAATACCTCAAAAAAAAAAAAATTTAAACCAAAAACGGAAAAGGAAAATTACTTAGTTTCCCACTAACACCATGATCATGATGAATGTTGTTAGCTGGGACTTAGTGATAAGTCCTATACATAATTACTACAGCCTAGACAACCCAAATGTTGCATTGTCTCCATAAATAAACTCTGGTGGTTGCTTCGAACTCTCAGATATTGAAAAGTTTATATTATTTGTCAAAATTCTTTTTGCCTTCTATCTCTTCATTACCAAATCCGTAATGGATTACTTTTCAAGTGATGTTCTTTCAAAAATTATTCTTGACGTCATTGACGGTGAACAAGGTTTACTCTATTTTGTAAGGGCGAAGACAATAAGCACGACGCTTCAAACGTCGAACAAAGTCAAGATTTCTACAAGTCGATAGATTTATACTACGAGTTTATTGACTAAAATCTTTTTGTTTGCCCACCTCATTATAAAGAATATTTCATCGATTGGTGTCTACAAACAGGAAACCCTTCAGCTCTTCTCCTACGAGGTAATTGTCGTTTTATCTATAGAGACCGGATGGTTGAAGGAGAGGCAATAATCAAAAGCTCGGCAGATTGCCGATGGGAAACATGGATATACCCGTAATCCATGCTCTTGCTTGTTTTTTATGTAGATGGATTAGTGTTGAACAGTGGATATGTCATCGACCGTGAACTTTCTACTCGAATATGTATGAAGTTAACTGGGAGGGATAGGCGTGTATGGCCAAAAACGCCTTCTGCTCTGTTTTTTTGAAAAGGAAGCGAGTGTAGATTTCAACAGGCTTTATAGCTGCATGTGTGCTCTGATAATAACTTGGAGGGGTTGGTGGGACTTTGGTTTCAAGGTTTCAACCATGTGCGATAGATGCTTTTGGACCATAGAGTCACTATTTTACTTCAAACTCCTTCTGAACAATTTCAGAATTTGACCCTGTTTAGGTTCTTTAATATTATCATTTTCTAAATATTGTTTAGCGTTGGCTAGATTGTGTTAAACTGCTATAAATATTATATGCTTTCTTCATTTATGGGAAAATTTTAAACATAAGGAGTACATATGTGCATCATCTTTGGTGCAAATGGTAATAGTTCTAGAGGACCAAATTCTAGCGTAATAGGCAATTACTCTTAATTCCTCTCGAAATCCTCTATTTGTTAATCTTTTAATTATTCCTCTCATATAGGGAAGAAGAAAAAGTTCAGTGTAACTAACACAAATCCACTAATTTAAATTCCACTAATCTTATTCTGTTGAAAACACTTGTGTGCTACCATTTGCACCCATTGAGTACACTGCGACTATGTACTTCGCGACTATTTAATGAATGAGTAAACGACTTTTGGAAAACAGACGAGATGATTAAATTGAAAGGACATTTACCTAATTTATTTTTCAACAATCCATGCAAGTAATTAACAACGCGTTTTTGTAATAAATCTTGAACTGCAGTAAATAATGACGCAGCATTATATATCATAACCTAGCGAAATAGGTTCATCATGTACATACTTACTCCAGCCGAAGATGCACACCAACATATGCATATTAATTAATAAATAACAGTAACATAAATACTATTTAAATTTATTGAAAACCCAAAGGTTGGATACGATCTATAAATAAACTTTTGCGGTTGCCTTTGAAACAATATCTATCTCAAATAGTCTACAATATTATTTGTTAAAATCGTAATGGATTTCCTTCCTACAGATATCCGAAAACCCTTCTTCTCTTCTCGAGTTATGTGTCTTTTTGTATACTGCGACTGTTGGGTCGACAGATCGTCGACCTCCACCAACCGAATGGTTAAAGGAAAGGTTATGATCAAGAGATCGACAGATAGTCGATGGGAGACGGGGATATACATGTACTCCATGTTCTGTGGGTTTATATGGAGACGGAGAAGTTTTGAACCGTGGGTACATCATCGAACGCGAATTTTGCAACTCGAGTACGTGTTAAGATAACTTTGAGACAAAGGTATGGCTGGTCAGACAGACGGTGTGCACTGTTCTATGAGAAGCGAGGAGGATTAGATATCAAAGTGCTTTATAGTTGTATGTGTGCTCCGATAAAGACTTGGTTGGCTTGGTGGGACTATGGTTTCAAAGGTACAAAAATGTGTGATACATGCTTTTGGACCCTTGAGTCACTATTCTTCTTCACAATCATGAGAGATAATTTCGGAACTTGGCCCTCTTATCTTTATGAAGATCCTTAATTAATATATGTGGTTTGCTAAATGTAGTAGAGTATGTAACACTCGACTTTTCAAGTATTGTATACAATATTGTTTTCAAGTACTTAAAGTAATTAGTTATATTTTCATAGCGACAGTGCGATTATTAATCTAATCAAAATGATTGTCAAAGATTCTCTATAATATTTATATATCTATACATATACAATAGATTCTGATTATGAACAAAAAAGTTGTAAACATTACCGATATTTAGGTTTTTAAAACAAACATAAATCATGATTCTCAGTTTAAAGACGTGGTCCTCTAACCAAAAAAAGATAAAAGTTTAAAACAGATAAATGATTTAGAAGATGAAATGGGAAATCAGATTTTCTTCAGGATAATGCTCAGGTACTGGATTTGGAAAGCTACAAAATCAGAAAATCATGTATTACTCCAATTGTTATAAAAGCATAACAAATAATGCGTTGAAATAGGTTTATGAACACAACCTGTCGAGAAACCGAACAAAATCAGGATTCTCAGGTTGATCATAGACAATCGTTGAAAGCTTTTCTTCTCCTTTAAGGCAAGTAAAACTTAAGTTCATACAACCAAAAACAAAATTCATAAACCTTGAATACAATGGAGAGATTGCAATACGAATTAATCCAAAACCTAAACATTTAATACACAATACAATAATTTTCATCTAATTACACACAAAACTTCAATGCTTACCCGATTCTCGTCTTATGAAGAAGCATCTAAGAATCACAAAACATGTTTATCCACATCATTCCAAAACTTTTTTATTAATTCTTCACCATCTTTCCCAATCAATAAACACTGAAGACTCCGGAGGCTAGTAAAAAAGAAATTGCTAACAACAACAAAACTCATCAAAATATAGGATTAAGATCAACTTACTTTATGCCGCGAATGGTAAACTGCAACTTTTGGCCCTGCCCAATAGTCTTGGAGACTTCCAACATGGGTTACAACACCAAATACATCTATAAAGTGAAATTATCAATTCGAAAATACATGAAAATAACATGATTTTTATAATCCTAAGCACCAAATTAAAGAAAATATTTGTTTTAAGTTACCTATAGGATAAGGATCATAAACCCTCCGATCTAATATATTTGTAATAGATGTACAAACCATAACACGAACAACCTGAATACTATGGTAAATCACACAGAAATATGTCTATGATGTGAAAACCAGCTTGAAGTTGCGAGGAGTCAAGGAAAGATACTGTGGTGAAAGAACTACTTGAGGATTTGTTAGGTTAAACCAACGACCCTCAAACCAAGTTGATCAACAGAATTTATCAACATCAGAGGCATGAACATCTGCTCTATCTTGATACCCTAAATACAAAAAAAATGATTCGCTCAATAAAACATGCAAGAATAAAAAAGACAACAAACGAAAATGGAAAGAGATATTATCTCTTCATCGACTAAAATCATTGACATTTTAGGATCTCCAAGGGAAAAAACACACATCCATAAACGCAGGAGGAAAACTCGTAGATCCAGAAGAGATGGGATATCTCCTCGGAGAGTAAGTAGGCAACCTCTACGGGGTTCAGCCACCTCTATTTTTTAATCCAAAAATTACTTTTCTTTTCAGATATAACTACGCTCTCTAGAGCTCGACAATCGACATTCTGGCCAAATGATCAATCAAATAAACATGTGTCCCATGCACAGTGACGTTGCGTCACATTGTCGATTTAAGCGACCTTAAGCCGGGGCCAGACTCGCGTAAGTCCTTAGAAAAAGTTTCGTAAGCCGAACCTCCTTCGCACAACTATGTTCAAGGGCTTCCCAGGATAAGCCGAGCACGTACTCGCACCTAGGAAAATTAAAAAATGACGAGATAAGCCGAGCCAAATCTCGCACTCACAAACATTTGTAAAAAATGGGCGAGCATAGTTTCGATCCGAGAAAATTAAAAACAGGATAAGCCGGGCACGTACTCGCACCTAAAATTTGATCTCGCCCAAAGCCGAGAAACGCCTCGCATTCGCTTAAAATAAAAAGGAGGAGAGAGAGAGACGAACACAAGTCGAACATAAACAAAATCTTTCCCTTCTTTTATTCCATTCTTGTAAAAATTACAAGGAGATGCACAAACAAAAAAAAAGAAAAGAAAAAGAGAAAAATATAATTTCTTGAAAGACGATCTCGTCTGAATCGGAGCTCGTGTGCTGAGCCCGATTTCATCCAAAGACGATTTCAACGTCTGTTCCCGGCATGGCTATCCTCGAAAGGCAGAGACCCAGCCAAGAATAGCGACGAAACCGATCCAGGGAGGATCATCATGGGGGAAAAGAGCCCGAAAAAGCCAACCTCAACACACCAAAAAGGTCGGCCGGCCTCCAGAGCCGGACCTCATGGTTCCCCTGGACAGTTTGACGCCGACAGCCCCCTCCAAAGAAATAGCTTTCCTTACATGGAGGAAGGAGAGCCAGTCCGACACTCCGTCCGTTGCCTTGTAGACACAAAAAAGAGAGGCATCAAGACAAACTACTAACATCAAGGTGAAAAAAAAAACACTTACTCCGAGATCGACAAGATCAAGACGGAACAACCCCCAACACATTACTGAAACCAATGACGCATCAGATCCACTCAAACAGAGGATCTGTGTGTCGCCCTTATGTTTGGAAAGGCGACAAACAAGGGCGGCTATCAATATATTTTCACATATCGACAAGCCCCCATTTCGCAGAAAAAAATATGAGCCCGCTCGATAACGACAAACTCCGAAACACCGGAGGTCGACGATGATCAAAACAAAAGAAGAACGGGAGATCCATCGGCAAAGCGGAATTGCTGCCACGATCCACCGAGACTCGGCCCTTCGCCAACCAGAACTCGAACCTACTCAGGAAGATGAGGCGCATAAGGAGGAAAAGGACTCTCGGACGAAAAGAAAGAAGATAGCCAAGAAAAATGAGTTATGCAAAAATCAAAGAAGGAATGGCAGTATTTATAACCAAGGAAAGCAACAGTTACCAAGAAGCGCATTCAAAGCAGTGTGACGGTTATCAGCGCAACCTTTAATGAAAAACGGCGGTTCTCTTTCCCAAAAACACGCAAAGCAGTTATTAAGAAACAATAATGACGCATGTACCAGCCTCATAAATCGAAATACACGTCCGTAGAAACACACTGAGATATTTTCGTATGATTAAAGACAACAAGCACGGTCGCATCGACGAGAAGAAGAAAAGCTCCAAGCACCAACCGACAAAACGATCACAAAAAGAGAGGAACAACACCAGGACAACGCAAGGACCAAAAGCTGTGAAGGATCAAAGCCTCTCAAAGATAAAAAAAAACCCCCGAGAACGGGACATTGTTCACACAACAGTAAAAATACAAAAAAAACTAACTACTACAACAAGAAAACTATTATGGGAGGTCGGATATACGAGGAACGTTTACGTCAACAGTCGGAGACACCGCATTCGTCCCTCCTCCGTCTTCCACCAATCAGGAAGCGACGACATGCGCATGTTCGTCAACCTCTTGCTCCAAGAGAGGCTTTTCCTTTTAAATCTGAGCAATCAGTGCAAAAGGGACCGGCACACCGCTCCCCTCAAGCAGCTCATAAGCACCAAGGATGCCGACCACCTGGTTCAACTCCAGAAGTTTAGGAGAATAACACTCTCCTTGCTCTCTCTCCAACCTCAACTTTTCCAAACGATCAAAAGCCTTCTTGTGCAACACTTCTCGCTCAATACGAAAGCGCTCATAAAAGGAAGCCTGGAGTTTGCTGCGTTGAAAAGCTAGACGGTCGATCTCCGACCTAAGATAATCGGCCTCGTGCTCGCCCTTGCGATGAAGATCACGTCTCTCACCAACTTCCCCTCGAGGTCCGTAACCTTTTTCTTCTCCAAAGATAGAGCAGCGACTCCCTTCGCTTCATCAATCTCCTTACGAACCAGTTTCAGTTCGAGAGCAGAGCGACGCAACGCGTCAACCTGCTCCCTGAGAACGCCCTCCGTCAACTTGGCCTGCCTCTTCTCAGACTCATACGAATCCCTAAGCTGATTTAGGATAGCTATGAACTGCAGAGAAAAGAAAAACAATCAACCTGGGTTATCCTCAAGGACGATCACCCCCCCCCCCCCATGAACAAAAGAAAAACAGCTACAAGCTCATCAGAGCAAGACACATACCATGACGAGATGATGGCTCAGATCCTCTTGAAGATGGGGCTTGTGCATCTCGGAGACGAAATAAGCTTTCGGGGCGCCACCACCGCAATCTTCTGAATAAGGTTGGCACCGTACAACTTGTCATTCACCAAGGAATTCTTTTCCTTGTGAAGAAATGACCAGGAAAAGTCCAAGGAATCAGGCTCACAATCTACACCCAGCCCGCTTCCGTCCCCCTCAAGAACACGACCGCCAACGGAAGGAACGCTGTCAACAGACTCAACGCGAGCAGAGACGGGAAAAAAGTCAAACCCTCAGAACGATTAACCACATTCCAAAACTCCGACCTACGCCTTTTGCCGCCCACCCGGCAGTGCAAACTGCCAGAAGCCTCAGAACCAGTATTTTCCCCCTCAGAAGGCACAACACCTCGGTCAGCGACTTCTCGCTCAAGAACCGCCTCCCAACTACGGTCGACCTCCATCTCCTCAATCACAGCTCCTTTGCTTACCAAGACAACAAACTGCTCGTTCCCCTCAGTAGCAGTCGGGCTATCCTCAAGAACGATCATTGGAGAACCCTCCACAGTTGAAGATCTCTCGAGAGCACCACCAGACATCTTGCGCCTCTTTCTAAACAACCGAGGAGATTTCGACCCACTCGCCGGATCCAAGGAAGAAGCCGACACCAGAAACGCTGAAAAACAAACGGCACACAAACATACCAATAAACAAGCACGTACCTGGATAAATCTTCCCATATAAAAAGGGGAGAGAAAGGGTGCGGAGGGGATACACATACCCGAATCAATATTCTCAAAGCAATCCCGGACCTTCCGATCAAACTGAGCTTTGGCCTCTTTATTCTTTGACGGAGGCTAATCTATCCCACCCTGAACCTTCAACCTGTCCAAATCCCTGGAAAATCCGCGGTCCAACAACCCGAATAGAGCGAACTGCAAAACAAGAAAGAGAAGAGAATATGAGGCAGTCAATATCGATAAACAAGCACAAAAGAAAAGAAAACTACAAGGGTCATAGTTCCAGGCCGATCTGAAAACCCTGCTCGTATCAAAGGTCAGCGCGCTGTTAACCTGCGCAAAGAAGTAACTAACCTGCCAATCAGAAGTCTTGTCCGGAGCAGCAGACACGAACTTCAAATGACGACCGGGCCTGAACCGCACGTAAAAAGTCCCGGACGTCCCCTGATTTGTCAAAATCGATGTTAGATCTTCGAAAAGACAAGTGGACACATCAACACCACTATCAGCCGCCATGATCAGAACGCCCAGCATGTTACGAATGGCAGCAGGGCAAAGTTGAGAAAGGGTCATCTTCCTTGCCTCACAATACTCGACCAGAATTCTGGGAAGAGGGAACATCAAATGGCACTCGGTGGACTAACATTCGTATAGGCAAACCCAACCGGTAGGAGCATCCCAAGGTCGTTCGCACAAGGTCGGCATGCGAAGCTCAAGACCGGAGACACGGGAACAATCTTGCCGAATGTTATCCAGAGAGGGCTGTTCTCAAACGGACGAACGAATCGCTCTGGGAACAACAGCTTTCCTTTATGCCGTCTTCCCTTCTCCCGATGTACCTTCTTCCTCCACCGCCTCCTTCGATCTCTTTTCCCACCCTTCGAGGTATTCGTTCGAGAGCGATTACCAGAAGCGGCCACACTAATACTCAAACGACCTCCTGAATCATCAGTCTTAGCACCTTCGCTTCGACGACCAAACTCGTCGCTACCACCCGGATTTCGCTCTCCCTCGCCAGCGAGCGGCTGGCAATTAGAAGAATTCATCGCGATAGGACCACCGGAAAATCGACGAGGTTTCCACCCAACACTTGATTTAAAAAATTATCCGTCTCCTTCGATCGGCGTAGATTCAACAAGACTTTCTCCCGACGACTCGGAGAAATCAAAGCCGCCACTACTGGTAGAAGAATGATAACTATAATCTACTCGCTTGCTAGCGAATCCAAAGACAAAGCAACAAGGATACAACAACTAAAGAAACAGCTACGAAATGAAGGACTACAGAGGGAAACAATTACCTGAAGAAAAACGACAGGAACTGAAGAGACGAAGCCTCAGAAAAGGGGGGTTTTATATAAACACGAAAATCGCACCTTACGCGGCTCGCGTCTTTTGTTCCCCTAAAGCCACCAAAGAATCCAACGGTCCAAGATATCGCCGGTTGAAGCACGGCAAGTCAACCAGATTTCCGCTTGACTTAAATGCTTGAAGAAATTCTCCGATTTCGACCTGAACCGAAGATCGCCGAACTAGGAGGGGGGGACTAATTTTTGGATATGGGCTTAGAACCCATCCATAAGCCCATTGGAAATCTTGCCACCTCAACAAAAGCATCTCGGCCCAGTAAACAAGCCCGCTAAGGAGTCAAACGGCCCAGTAGAAAGTCAGACCTTTAGCATTAAAAATAGACCATTCACTCTTCATTTCAATCCACATTGTATTCTGCGAAGACTTCGAGCTGCTTCTATAAAGCTACGAGCCCGAGCAACATTTAGGGAGCACGTCATTCGACAGACTCCCACCTCATACCATCTTGTTCATTGTTCGGCTTCGGCCTTAATATTAATAGAACAGTTTCCGACCTCACTTAAAGTTTATTTCTCACCTCGTAGTTCGGACTTTTTTTTATCGTAATCTGACTTATTTGGACTAGATCAAAATTCCGTAACAACAATTGTGTTTGATTAAAGCTCATTTCGTTTTAGTACTTAAGAAGTGTGGTCAGACAAGCAAACGACATATATGATATTGGTGGGGCCTCAATCTCAGGATTATGAACCACCTGAGACTGTGCCAGCATCTCTTCATTGCGACCTTCACATGCTGATGCGCTTAACCGGCGTGGTCAGACAAGAAAACGATATATATGGTATTGGTGGGGCCTCAATATCAGGATTATGATCCACCTGAGACTGTGCCGGCATCTCTTCATTGCAACCTTCACTGCTGATGCGCTTAACCGGTTTGAAGGTGAACTCTAAAGATATCAAAGGGGATATGGTAGCCTTTATGAGAGATTTCAAGGAGGATGGCTGCATCAAGAGCTTCCTTAAATGTGATTCTACAAACTCTAGGTGTTAATCCTACTACTCACCAACACGTAAGTCAAACTTAACCTTTTGTTCCTCCTCATGTTCCTGCAGTTGTGACTCAACCATCTCAGTCTCGAGCTCTTTCTCCTCCACATTTGACTGCATCTCAACGGAGTGATTTAGATAGGTGGTGTAAAGAAATTGATTAGCTAAGTTCTCTTTCAAGTTTGTAAAATATTTGAACCATTGTTTAATTTCTCTTTTGTACAATGCTTATAAAATAAACTCTAGTAAGCTTAAATATTTGAACTCTCTTGTAAGACATTCTCTTTGGTACAATGTTTTAGTGTTTGTAAGACATTCTCTTTGGTAAATGTCCCGTGGTCATATATGTTTCAACCACTATACCAACTAGGAGAGTATCCGCGCCATGCGCAGGTTTTTTCCGTACACAGTTTATCTGCAACAAAAAGATAATGAGACTATTTCCTTCTAGACTTCTCGTAAAGAATTTCACACCAGCAGACTCCTATATAATTTTAAGACTCGAAAAAATAGTGAAGCCGCTTTCTATTTTCATATACACTTATGAAATATATATGGTATTTTGTCTATGTATAGATTCTGCAAGAAATCATCATACATTTTGGGCATAATAACCTCAATCAAAAGGAAATACATACTCAGCAACTTCTGCATCTTGAATAACATCAGAAACAAAAGCAAAATGAATTATCATTTACCATAATTTGTTTTTTTTTATACATGCTCTATAAGACACTAGAGGGATTTAAAAACTTATAGTCGAAATGTGGAATCTGTTGTACCATATCTGTAAGGGCCCTGGCCCGGCCCATTTGAGATAGTCTTAAATGAATTAATTTGGCTACCTATATCAACAAGTGCACTTACCTTTTCCGGTCACTTGCCTGAAAGAACTCTAGAGTTAAGCGTGCTTGGGCTGGAGTAGTCCCAGGATGGGTGACCTTCCGGGAAGTGACTCGTGGTAGCATGTGTGTGAGGACAAAACACATGGGAAAAGGTCAGGGGTGATTATAGGGTCAGTGGATTAATCGGTCGGGCCTACCAAAAATAACGCACCGACCGTCGGACAGGGGTGGGGCCCACGAGCCCGACGAGAGGGATGGGTGACTCACCGGTAGGGGCGGACGGGGCGTTACAAGTGGTATCAGAGCTCAGGGAAGTCAAACCGATTCTGTCTCGGGAGACAATCCTGGGATTTGAGGGTTATGGTTGCTGCGGAATTCGGGGACGAATTCCCATTAAGTGGGGGAGAATTGTAAGGGCCCTGGCCCGGCCCATTTGAGATAGTCTTAAATGAATTAATTTGGCTACCTATATCACCAAGTGCACTTACCTTTTCCGGTCACTTGCCTGAAAGAACTCCAGAGTTAAGCGTGCTTGGGCTGGAGTAGTCCCAGGATGGGTGACCTTCCGGGAAGTGACTCGTGGTAGCATGTGTGTGAGGACAAAACACATGGGAAAAGGTCAAGGGTGATTATAGGGTCAGTGGATTAATCGGTCGGGCCTACCAAAAATAACGCATCGACCGTCGGACAGGGGTGGGGCCCACGAACCCGACGAGAGGGATGGGTGACTCACTGGTAGGGGCGGACGGGGCGTTACAATATCTCTTGTGTCATATCTTGCATCCAATTTCCAGTGATCAAATGATATGTTTATGAAATTATGTATCTTATCCAGTAGCTGCCAATTCTCTAGCTAAGCGGCACCACCATGTGAATGTGAAGACGTAGAAATTCAAGTGGAAGATTTGAGGATAAACATTATATGGGTTACTTAAACAAAAAAAACAAAACATTATATGGGTTACACTCTTAGTAGCAAGTTGATTATGTCCTTTAACCCATATTACAAATAAGCATACTAACTTGCTAAACGTTTAGAAGTTGACAGTATATGTGATAGAGTAGGGGAATTCGAATTGAATCAACACCGGTCTCGCGAGAGAGATGATGATTCGGAGCTGTGTTTTACCGAGAGAATTCGACGAAACACTAGGGTTCGAGTACTCCTCGAAGTGCTTAATAAAAGCTCTGTATTCAATATCTTAATCAAAAACAACGTGAGTCTTTGTTACAGGCGATGGGGTCTTATATAAGACTCATAAAACCTAACTATAAAATCTAAATAATATCTCGTCTAGGATTCATATATATCCTTAACGATTAACACCAAACTAAATAAAGGAAACAACAAGCTTACGTGGCTTAAACGTTAAGCTTGTAATAAACACCAACACCTTATTATCCTATGATCGGCTGCATCAGGTCGCCCCTGGAGAAGAAAGATTCATCCACGAATCTGACGTCTCGTTATCACCATGAAAACGCGTGAGATGTTTCACATTGAATTCATCGGAAGTACGAAGATGAGGCGAAAGACGGACACGATAAGCATTTGGGTTTATGCATTCGATGACTTCAACTGGTCCAATCTTCTTGGATTTTAACTTGTTGTATTCGCGTTTCGGGAAGCGATCCTTTGTGAGAAAGACCCACACCAGATCACCCGGAGCAAACAACACCTCTTGACGCTTCATATCTACGACAGACTTATACTTTGCACTCGCTGTTTCCAAGTTGAGCTGAGCTTGGCGATGCACTGCCTGTATATCCGCGACAAAATCGACGGCCTCGCCGTGATGACGAGTCAAATCCGGCGCAGTAGACAAATCCAACAGGCATCGAGGTACAATACCATAGACAACATGAAATGGACTGTCTCCCAAGCTTCGATTAAGGGCGTGATTATGAGAAAATTCAGCTTGCGGCAACTTCGCGTCCCATGATTTTATATTATCACCGACTAGGCATCGGAGCAAGTTCCCTAAAGATCGGTTCGTCACTTCCGTCTGGCCGTCGGACTGTGGGTGATATGCTGAGCTCATATCAAGAGAAGTACCAAGAAGCTTCCACAACGAACGCAAGAACTGACTAAGGAAACGCGTGTCTCGATCGGAAACTATGGAAGAAGGTAAACCGTGCAGACGGTAGATCTCACGGAAGAAAAGCACAGCCACACTCACATCATCGGTTGTCTTCTTACACGCGATAAAGTGCGACATCTTAGAAAAACGGTCAACTACGACGAAGATCGAATCGTTATCTCGCTGAGTCCTTGGGCAATCATTTCCATGAGCTATGAATGTAAATAATCAAATTTGGTTCTTTGGAAAATTTCATTAAACACCTTCTGGGTATGAAATTCCTCAAGATCTAGACTAACAAATTTTAAGCTAATATAGCAATGAGAACACCAAATAGATAAAAATCAATCAATATTAATTATTAATAATCATAGAAAATCACTAACACACTTTAATCAACTTCATTCCAAGATCCTAAAATAGACTACTCACTAATCATGATTTTCCAACTAAACCCATGAGGATTTGGTTAAGAAACATGATTAGGAATCTTAAATAAAAAAGAGATTAAGAATATCAAAGAGATAATTGCATTACCAATAAAAATTTTGTATTTACAAAACTTAGAACCCTTAAAATGCTTAAGAGAAAATAAGATCCTTAAAAATAAGTTAAAAAGTATTTATTGAAGAAGAGTTCGAAGCGGGTGAATTTGGGACAAACCAGATCTTAACCCGGTTCAATTGGGCATTTTGGATTATGGGCATTGCACATCGGGTGCGCTTGGCCGAGGCATGCTGGTCGTGGTGATGGCCTTAGGGTGTCTTAGTCGGGGCAACATGACCGAGGGATTGGCTGGAAGAATTAAACCTTGGTCGAGGCAGGCTGCATCTGGGAGCTTTGCTGAGGCATGCTGGTCGAGGTGATGTCCTCGGGGTGTTTTGACCGAGGGATTGTGGTCGAGGCATTGGTTGGGAGAATTGGACCTTGGTCGAGGCTGTGGAGTTGTGAACATAGTTGATATGTGTCTAATAAATCATCCAAAACTTTTGGAATACAGCTTCACACACCTTAAAACAACCTCCATTAGAAAGCTAACTCAATTTACCACACCTTTCATTTGAAGTCCCAAAGCTAAATATCAGGAAAAGAGCTTCTTATGACCTGATCTTTCAAGAAAATCAGTTTGATTTTTTCATCACCATTTTTCCATTGTCTTTTTCAAATTCCAAAAATGCTTCCAAAACTCTTTTCATGGTTCAAGGTTCAACTCCAAACATCCAAAATCCTCCAAGTCTCCAAGAAATCACTTAAAGCACTCCAAATCATGCCAAGATATGCAAAATCTATTCTAAGCAATCTAAAACTCTAAAATAAATGATTCCTAAGAAAATGCGCAAGAATGAATGCAAGAAGTTTGAAAGTCATACTAATATGCATGCTAAAACATAATATATTATGCACATATCAGTATCTCTCACCCACATGTTTTTGCATTAAAGAACTTCATGTGTGCAAGGTCAATATTTCTGGCGTCTTTGTGAAGTTCCTAGCATTACTTCACCACCTGCACATTCAAGTAAAACTCTAAGAAATAAAATTAGAATATGAATGTGTTACATTTAAACTTTTGTTCCATAAAACCTTCATGCATTTAGTAAAAATTCAAAGTTGATTATAATCATGTCTAAAACTTATCAATTAAACGACTGAAGTAAAGCTGAGGAATTGATGTTAGTGTTTTCACCTTGTAGGATTCATGGAAGATATAATGATTCTCACAATATTTAGCTTAGAATTTCATATGTCAAGTTCCATCAACGTTCTCAATCATTTTCTTTCCGTTTTGTCAACAGGTTGTTTGGTGGCACAAACCTCTCATTCATTTTATAATTTTTAATTGAAAGTGATGAGTCAGACACATACACCTTTGTAGTTTCCTCCATCTTTTCAGCCTATGTATAGGAGTTCATTATCATATATTACCCAGATTCAAAGTTTGTATATATAAACTAAATATAAAGATTCAAAGTTCAAAGAATATTTTTTAAAGGTAAAAAAAAAACATAAAAAACATAAAACCACAGAATATAAGAAAACAAAATTACAGAGGTCATACAATCGTCTCCTCGCCGTCAAAATTGCAGCAATGAAAACATCGGACAAATAATAAGAAATCAGATTTCTGAAATAAAATATTCGTTACATCCGATTCGATATTCACTTTGATTTGATTCGAAAAAACCAGATATCCGTAAAATTCGGGATCAAAACAAATAGTAAAATGTAATATCCATATAAACAGAGCAAATAACAAATATTCGATTTAAAAAGACCGAATATCCGCTCTGATCCGTATATTTATGTATATATATGTATTATGCTATGTGTTTATGTTTTGTACAATAAAAAAAAAGATGATCTCTTGATATAAGTCTCAATATGATCCACCAAATCCATAACACATACTAATAAGTAAAACTAAAATTAAAAAATATGCAAAAATATTGTTTTTAACGTGGGTTTTAAGAATTTTTTGGGTTTAGAGATTTTTGTTGAACAACAATTTATTTTGATAGTATATTAATTGGATTTAGTTTTCTTAGAAACTTATTTTAATAGCATGTTGTTAAACAACAATTTATTTTGATTACATAATTATCTAATATATAATATTTATGTATTATTACAAATTTTAAATTTTTTAATATTTTTAATGGAACAAAGCGGATAACCGGTAAATATGTAAAAAATTCCAGATATCCGTATTTTTAGATATCTGAAACCTTCTAGATAAAAAAATAATTAATTGGATATTCGATTAAAGCAAGACATATCACAAATACTAGGTTTTTTCCCAATATTCACTCCATTCCCAGATCTGATAAGTTGATGAGAGTAAGAACACAAATGTGTTTAGGAAGAATTATATTAGACTCTCATAAGAATAAAGTACAATATACATAGACTTATATAGTGGTAGAATTAACATAATTCCTAAAGTAATATGGAATATAATATATTAGAGATAATGGTAAATTTCCTATTCTTAAATATTCGTCTCTATCTTTCTAGAAACTTCTTGATTCTTCTCTATCTTCTTGATATGGTCGATCTTGTCTAGATCTCCCAACACCTTCCCGCAAGCTCATATGTGGTAACACATATGAGATTGGACAAATCTTCAAAGTATCGGCAATATACCTTGTCGTCAGGTTCATCAAATCGACGTTTATACTCGGTCGTAGAGTTCTTCAGCGACATTTATACCCGGTCGTATGGTTCTTCAACGACATTTATACCCGGTCGTAGGGTCAAATCGGCTGTAGCACCAAGCCGTCAGATCAAATCGACGTTTATACCTGATCGTAGGGGTTTTTAAGTAATAAGGGACAAAATTCGCGATTGCGAAGTAGAAAAACAACTCACGAAAGAGAAAAACCGAATCAGAAGAATGTTATTCGCGAAGGCAAAAAAACATCAAAATTGAACAAACCATTGATGGCCAATGTTCTTAAACACTTTTTTTTTTAAAATCAGATTAAACAAAATCCAAGTTAAAGCAAGAAAGGTTATGAAATCGAGTAGTAGTAATCAAACAATCGAGTAATATAATCAAACACTTGACTGTTTTTTTTTTTTTTTTGAAATCGTGAAATCACATGATCTTTGAAGATGTCTCTGCTTTTCTTTTCTTTACGTGAAACAAACAAAAGATTTTTTTTTTTAAATCCCAACGTGAAGAAGAAGAAGAAAAAACATAGATGGGGAAGCAAAGTCTATGTTGAAGGAAAAGAAGTCGTGAGACTTACCCTTTTTTTTTAGACTTTTTTTTTAAGAATGAAAACTAGAAAAATATAAGCAAAACATTAGTTTTGATTCCGAAGAATCGCTTGTTCTGATACCATGATATGTTGATGAGAGTAAGAACACAAATATGTTTAGGAAGAATTATATTAGTCTCTCATGAGAATAAAGTACAATATACATAGATTTATATAGTGGTAGAATTAACCTAATTCCTAAAGTAATATGAAATATAATATATTAGAGATAATGGTAAATTTCCTATTCTTAAATATTCGTCTCTATCTTTCTAGAAACTTCTTGATTCTTCTTTATTTTCTTGATATGGTCGATCTTGTCTAGATCTCCCAACAAGATCTACAAAATGAAAAGTTGCTTAAAATCAACATGGAAAAAGAGAGAGAGATTACACACTATACTAATAAGTTGACTCCAACAAAAAAATTACACACTATACTATAAGTTGACTCCAAAAAAAAAATTACACATTACTGTTCCACGGCTGCCGAGCATTTATAATTGGATCTCGGATCTAGCGGTGAAATTTGGGATTGAGATTGTAATGTTAGAGCACCCTCTCATCAGTTAGATACTCATTTTAGTATCTAAATAATTAAAATATTAATATTATGATTTAATTTAATTATACAACTAAATGTTGAAACTAAAAAGCTAATAAACCAATTAAAATAAGACAAATGTTAAATGAGTTTCTTGATAAGAACTAAAAAGTATATATATATTTAATTAAATAAGAGAATCCCTCAACCCTCATTCTCATACTTTTACCTATTTTATATTTATTTTATATTTAATTAAGTTAAAAACTTCCCTTAAAAAACCTCCGTTAGAAGTGCTCTTAAGCATTAATCGTTCGACAAAAAAAAAGCACTAATTCCAACTTGAAGGCAAGAGAGATTATAATGTCAATCTTTCTGACAATTCCATTTATCTAAAGACGAAAGATATATGTAACGATTAAACTTCAATCTCAAAGGAGAGACATGAGCTGGTATGCCCCTATATCTCCATCATAAATCTCAAATACCCCTGTTTTATTTTTAATGTCGAAATGACAATTTTACCCTTAATGAATGGTTGTAAAGACTTAAATATAATTAAACCGGTAAGTATTTGTTGAAAACAACGGTAGGGTTCGAATCTCACCGGCGTGGTAATACTGGTAATACCGATATTTTTTCTACAGGTAATATTACAAGTATATGTAATACTGGTAATACAGGTAACACTGGTAATACTAGTACCACTGGAGGTAACACTGGTACTGATAATACCAGTACCACTGGAGGTAACACTGGTAATACCAACACCAGTGGAAGTAATACTACAATGGAGGTAATACTGGTAATACAGATGACACTGGTAATACTAGTAACACTGGTAATACCAGTACCATTGGAGGTAATACTGGTATCTGGTAATACTAGTACTACTGGAGGTAACACTGGTAATGAAGGTAATACTGGTACAACGATTATTCATATAAATTAAATCAAAATGAGAAGGGCAAAATCGTCATCACAGGATTTCATTTAAAAAATGAGGGGCACGTAGATTAAGTGGGGGTATAAGAGATTAGATTCTGAGAAAGAGGGGCATATGAGACAATGTTTCCTCAAAGGAGGGTTAAAATTAATTAATGATTTTTTTTTGTAAAACCAAGCTTTCATTTAGTGTTTTTTTTCCCAAAACAAATTAATTCTAGAGAGACAATCTTCTTCTTTTATTAGGTTTTGACCTACGGTACAACTTGATATCATATTTTAAACTAAATTCAATTTTAAAATCAAATATGTTTTTATTTTAATAAAATATTTTGAAAGATTTGAATATTTGACCATGTAATATTTTTTTTTTGTGCGAACTTTGACCATGTAATATATATATATATATATTAATTGGAAAGTGTTTTCAAATTTTATTCATTCTTAAAATGGTTGATTATTTATTTACCCTTAATGAAATTAGGTTTTTACTATATTATCCTTAATTTATATTAAAAATTTATTATGTTTTTTAAAAAGTTATTTTGGAGATATACATAATCTTGGATAAAAAATAAAAATATAAGATAAAAATAATTAATATAAAAATATTTATGAAGATTTTTTTAATTTTATTTTGAAGATGTACATAACGTTCGATACAAAATAAAAAAATTAAGATGATAAATATAAAAATATTTATCAGGACTTTTGAATTTTATTTTATAGATATATATAAAATTCGATCAAAAAATAAAAAGGTAAGATGATAAATATGAAAGTATTTATGAAGATTTTAAATATGAATAAATATGGTTGTAAATAATACGATTTTATATAGTAAATTCGTATTATTTATATAAATTTTTAATTTATATATATATATATAAATGATAAAATATTTTAAATAATTAATTTATATATTTATTTTTATGCATATAAATATATAATTATAATTTATTTTGTTTCTACTAATTATATTTTAGAATAAATTATAAAAAAAAATTTTAAGAGGTTATGTGTAATAATGTCTATATGTATGTTTAATTATAAATAGTGACATATATATATATATATTTTTATAATTTAATTGTTGTATGTCCGACCTTAGCTCAGTTGGTAGAGCGGAAGACTGTAATCGTTGCAGATAATCTTTAGGTCGCTGGTTCGATTCCGGCAAGTCGGATTGCTTTTTATAAATATTTGAAGCCCTTTATCAAAAAAAAAAAAAAATAGTTGTTGTTGTTAAATTAGTTTGATGGTTTTTTATTTTTTAAAAAAAAAATTTATTTACTAATATTTATGTTCGCACATTATACAAAATAATCATACTAGCATATTTTATGCAGTTGCTGGTTGTATAGAATATGTTATCGTATTAGCATGATTGTTTGAAAATGATATAATATTATTTTTATACGGATTTATATATTTTGTATTTTTCAATGATTTCGTAAGTTTGTTAGTAATTTATTTGGTTTATTAAATAAAGAAAAGGAATCGGTTTGATATTTTTTATGTTAGTTTTTTGAATTTTTTATATTTATCTATATGTAGACGGTTTGTGTTAAACGATTTGTGGTTTATTGTGGTCAACAAATAATTTTAACGGAATACATGAAAAAACTGTTATCGTCTAACATTGTAACGAAATTATAATTTCAGTCCATGCAAACATTTGTAACAAAATATAAACCACGAGCGGTTGAGGTAGTCCAAGTGGTAGAAGGGTCCGAGGTGGCTAACACCATCCGGGTTCGACTCTAGGCGGAAACAAAAATGCCTCCTCTGCTCACAACGCGGGTACTGGGCCTAAGGCCCAGGGAAAACCCTCCCAGGTGAAGCTGACATGCGGCCTGAATGGGCCCAGAAAAATTAGTCTGGACCTCGGTCTAGGATCCTCCCTGGATTAACAAAAAAAAAAATATATAAACCACAAAACCAGCGATTATCATGGAACATTCTTGAAAAGACATGTACAACAAATAAAGGAATAAAGAAATTTAACATGAAATGGGTGTTTTTATTAGAGATATATATATGAATATCTACAAATATATTATTTGTGGTTATCTATTCTAATATTCTAGATTCTATCTTGTTCCATCCTATATATATATATATATGCACTTTTTATGTTAATAATATAATACAATTCACCAATTCTACATGGTATTAGAGCATTTTACGATCTAAACAAAAACTCTATTTTTTCTTTTGATTTGTCGCTGGAAAATGTCTTATTCTCTCGAAGCTTACAATCTACAACAATGGGTGACCACTCCGCGATATCAAGTACATCTAAACAAGTTCTGATATTTGATATCCAGATCAAAACTCCTTTCTAATTTATATTAACAGAGAGTTAAAACATTATCTTTGAGACTTAGACAAGCAAAAGAAAAATTGTATCTAAAATTATCATCTTTATTCTCTCTGGATGGCGATAAGAAGGGGATTTTAGGGTTCTATGTGGCGAGATTATACGGTCAATTCGGCATGGGTTATTGTGGGAAATCATGATATTATTTCGCGATCTGATGTTCTTAAAGCAAGGATACAGTTCGCTGGCACGATTTTGGATTGGATCGATGGAAGGTTTGATACGGGCTCTGATCTGATTGCAAATATGGTACGGATTCGGATCTATGCGTTAAATTGTCTATTGACAAAACGAGATCCTAGGATCCAAGACGGAGATCGAATATGGCAAAAACGATTGGGGGCCGCTTGGAATCTGGAAGATATATTGGAATCAAATAAGGTATCTTGGTATTCTGAGCAAAGTACGCTTTATTGCTTTCATGGATCTGATCTTTTTGTGATTGATATCACCAATGAATATCTTGGTAACAGAGGGAGATATTTTGAACAACATTCTGTCGATTCTAACTTATGGAAACTTGAGATTTTTGAGAGATATTTCGGTCAATATCTGTATATTCAGTTGACGCTGTCATTGACATACAGTTTTATGATGGACAGGATGTACAAAAGTTTATGGAAAGCAGCGAGATTACCAAATCAAGGTCTTACTAACCAAGCATCACAAACGGCAAGGGAGAAGGGACGCTATATTGGGTATAAAAGGAGGAACTCTGGTATGCGAAAATACACACACACAAATCAACTCAAACAGAGATCATCATCTGAAGCATTTGCGATGTCGCAAGTAAATGTGGCCCTATCAAAGAGTGAGGGGAAAAGGGTGGTAACAACAACACAGAGATTGAAGATTTCGGTTCCCCGGTTTGATAATACCGAACTGATCAAGAGCTATGCAAGGACCATAATTGTGAGATGTTTAAATCCGAAGAAACAAGAAATGAAGGCCTTGGTTCATCTGTTTCCACAGATTTGGAACAAAGAGGAGAAGATAGCTGGAGCTGATCTCGGTCTTGGAAGATTCCAATTCAACTTTGATGATGAGAAGGACATTGTGGAAGTTATGGCAATGGAGCCTTTTCACTTTGATTCTTGGATGGTTTCTATGGTGAGGTGGGAACCGAACATGGATCCTGACTATCCATTTTCAATTACTTTTTGGGTAAAAGTAATGGGCGTACCTCTTCGGCAAATCAGACGTTCATGAGCATTGGAGATGGAATTGGAGAGGCAAAAACAGTGGATCTTGACAATGGGCGTGTCCGCGTAGTGATGAATGGATTTAGGCCATTAGTCTTTGAGACTGTGATTGAGTTTGATGGTGGAGAAGAGACTGTGGTTCAGATGAGGTACGAGAGGCTTCACGGCTACTGCAGAACATGTGGTAGTATGTGCCATGAAACAGAAATTTGTCCAACAACGACAAAGCTGAAGATGGTGTAAGACGTTCAAGGAGGAAGAAGAAATGATAAGGACCCTAAGGGATCTTCTGACGGTTCAGGTGGAGTTAGTTATAAAGGAGCTGTAACTTTGGGAAGAAAGGAGGATTCTCGGGAGAGCATAAGGGAAATTGGCAGACCAGGGGATGCACCACGCAATCACAGAGGGCGAGATAGGGCAGTGGACTATAAGAAACAGATGAGACCAGCTTATACTAGACCAGAGTATAGATCTGATGGTAAGAGGTATGATCGCCCATATGGAGAAGGAAGTTCCAGGGGCAAGAGAGGATATTCACCTTGCCGCAAACAACCCAAACCAGCCCAGGTTTACAGAGAGAAAGAGGTCGCTGGAAATCATCAGGAAATTTTTGTTCTGAATGAGCAAGAGAAAGCTGTCTTGGAGGCATTCCGGGCAAAAAATTTGGTGTTGACAACAGTGCCTAGTGTGGAACCGGAGAACTCTGAGGAAGGAGGTAAAAAAGGGAATGTGGGTCAGGAAGTCAGACATGTTGCTGAATCCCTAGTGAATACGGATTCAAGAAGGTCTGAACCGAGCCTTCAGAATCCATCCGACATGGTTTCAGATTTCAATGCGGAGTTGGATTCTTTTGATATCCAAGAGTACCAATCTATGGATGTGGGTAAGGAACTTCAGAATATTGGGAACATTGATGCATTGATGGAGCTACTGGAGCCAGTGGGTAATGAAAATTAAGGAGCAGATGGGTTTGGTATTAATGAAGACGAGCTGGAGGCCGACCAGACTTTGGATATGCAGGATGAAGTTCTGGGAGATATTGGGGAGGATGATGAACTGATTCCAGGTTATAACTTTGGGGAAGTGACTGGCGATAAAGGTAACTTGGATGGAGCAGAAACATCGGAGATGGATTTTGGGAAGAAGGGAGAGCTCAAGAAAGGCCAGGGGAAGAAGAAGGTAGGAGCAGGAAATCATGTCCTTCATTCACCGAGGAAGAAGTTTTCCCAGAAGGGTGCAGGCCCAGCAAAGGAGGCAAGATCAAGTAAGGAGGCAATGGCCGGAGAAGCTAAGAGCCTCAAGAGTAAGACTGCCACCGAGAAGGCTTTGGTTCAGTAAGCCATCAAAATCAAGCATTTTATGAGTTTTTTATGAATTCAATAAGCCACCAATTTGTAGTTCGGGAATGCTCAAATATTAATTTGGGATTTTTTCAAGCTAGTAGGAGGCATTTGCTGTTAGTTTTGTTTTTTCCTTATCTAGAGGTGTTTACGGTTGTACCGTTGCTTGTATTGTTTCGATATCGATTAAATACAAGGTCCTTTGCTTTGTGGTGTGTTGCTCTGGTTGATGATATTGTCAATATGAGACTTTGTGTTACGAAGCATAATCTCTACTATGTAAGTTTATACTGGACTGATCCCTACTTGACCTCGTCACCGGTAGATACCTTTGGTAAGATTGATACTACAGGGCTTGAGGCACAAGCTTCTCGAATGATTTGGAAATGTTTATATTGGGTCATGGATACTGGAAGGATGTGGTTTATAGCCACAATGATGGAGATGCCATGCGTAGTTGTGAGCGTGCGGTTGAGAACAATTCGCGAATGCCTGAAAAGATGGGAAATGACGAAGAACAAGTATGGTACATAGATAGAGTGTAATTTGATCAGTGTTATAAAATTTGCGAGTATGAGGATATATTATTTGGAACACTGTTTTGACAGACGGTCACATTGGGTGATGAAGTCTACACATATTGATCACACGAATCTTGATAATTTATCACGTTGGGTCAGAAGTTGGCGTTATGTCAACCCATGTATAATGACAAGGAGCATGAATCCAGCCTTGCTACGATTCGTCTTGGGACGAGAACATGAGATGGCGTGTCAGGTAGGAAGTTTAAGGGTGGTAATATTAATAAGGATAATGGTGAGAGATGGATATCAGATAGTGTATATGGGTTCATTAAGACATGATTTAAGATGAAAGTCATAAGTTGGAATTGTCAAGGCCTGGGAATCAAATGGACAATCGGGTATCTCAGAGAAATCTGGCACAAAAATAAACCGGATTTTTTATTTTTATCTGAGACTAAACAAGACTTAATGTTTACATATGGTTTTAAAGGTCATTTTGGTTATGATAGATTACACACGGTGGAACCGAGAGGTGCAAGTGGTGGATTAGCTTTATACTACAATGATATTCAAAATGTCGACATCCTTTACTCAGCGAAAGAATCATTGATATAGCAGCAGATGTGGAGGCTAAAAGAGTAGCCATCTCCTTCGTCTATGGAGATCCGGTTCAGAAATATAGGGATCAAGTCTGGGAGCGACTAACTCGATTTGGATTAAATAGACATAGTCCTTGGTTCATCATTGGGGATTTAAATGAAATAACAGGAAATCATGACAAGCAAGGTGGAACTCTGAGGCATGCAACAATATTTTTGTCTTTCAACAACATGATTCGAGACTGCGGATTGATTGAATTCCCACATCTGGGAGATTCTCTTTCCTTGAGGGGACGAAGAGGGAAACAAGTTTACATGGCTTTGGCAAATGAGGATTGGCATATGATGTTTCCCTTTTCATTTGTGGAGTATTTAGGAATGATAGGATCAGACCACCGACCCTTAGTTGCGACGATTGAGGAATCGAAAAAAACCCGGAGAAGTCAGTTTCATTTTGATAAAAGGTGGATAGGAAAAGAAGGACTCATGGATACTATCAAATTAGGGTGGGAAGACAAAGAATACAATAGAGGGAATGATTTCTTCTCGAAGATTGGAAGATGTAGACATGAGATTTCAAGATGGAGGACAAGTTTAATCCCATATGGAAAAGAGAGAATCAATGAGCTACAAAGAGAGTTAGATTTGGCTCAAAAAGATGACCAAAAAACACAAGAGGAGATATGGGAAATTTCAAATAAATTAAAGTAAGCTTATCGGGATGAAGAATTCTACTGGCAACAAAAGAGCCGTACCATGTGGCACACATCGGGAGATCGATATACAAAATTCTTTTTTGCATTGACAAAACAGAGGCGGGCAAGAAATCGAATAGTGGGGCTACATAATTCGGAGGGAGAGTGGGTTACAAAGGACTCTGAGATCGAAGGAGTGGCAGTAGATTATTTCTCAAAGATTTTTGAAACCACGAATCCAACAGATTTTGAAGGATTCCTGCAGGAAGTACCAGTGTTGATAACGGACCAAATGAATAATGAACTTATGGCACAAGCCTCAGAAGAAGAAATACGGAAAGCGCTATTTATGATGCATCCAGAGAAAGCTCCGGGACCGGATGGAATGACAGCCCTATTTTATCAGCAATCCTGGGACATCATCAAAAAAGATGTAGTCCAATTGGTGAACGATTTTTTAAGAAGCGGAGATTTTGATAAACGGCTAAATGCTACAAATATTTGTCTCATTCCTAAATCGGAACGACCCACGAGGATGACTTAACTAAGACCAATGAGCCTTTGCAATGCGATGCCATGAATTTTCCTTTACATGCTGGATTTGTACGTAGGCCATGAAACATTTCCGGTGCGATCAGTATATTGTCTGATATTAACCTTCCTGCCACAAATGCTGATCGCACCGGAAATGTTTCATGGCCTACGTACAAATCCAGCATGTAAAGGAAAATTCATGGCAATCAAAACGGATATGAGTAAGGCGTATGATAGGATTGAATGGGGGGTTTTTGGCGAAAGTCCTAGGAAAAATGGGTTTTGCTGAACAAAGGATACATCGTATAATGTGTTGCATCACTACGGTTCAATATAAGGTATTACTTAATGGTCAACCACAGGGGCACATTGTTCCGGAAAGAGGATTAAGGCAGGGTGATCCGCTCTCACCATATTTATTTATATTATGCACGGAAGCTCTTATTACAAATATCAAGAAAGCGGAAAAAATGAAGCAATTAACAGGGCTAAAGATAGCAAGGAAAAGCCCAGCTATATCTCATTTTCTATTTGCGGACAACGGTCTATTTTTTTGTAAGGCTACAAAGGAGGGAAGTCGGACGATTTTAAGGATCCTGAAGGAGTATGAGGGTGTATCGGGCCAACAAATAAATTTTGAGAAATCTTCATTACATTTTGGTTATAAGGTGGAGGAACCGATACGAGAGCAGGTGAAAAATATTCTAGGGATTAAAAAGATAGGAGGGATGGGATCTTATTTGGGAATCCCAGAAAGCCTGGGAGGAGCTAAGACACATGTATTCAGCTTCCTTCAGGACAGACTTCACGGAAGAGTAAATAGATGGACAACTAAGTATATGACACGAGGGGAAAAAGAGGTTGTAATAAAATCGGTGGCTACAGCATTACTGAACCATGTGATGTCTTGTTTCAGATTGCCAAAGACTGTGACAACAAAATTAACAAGTGTGGTCTCTCAATTTTGGTGGAGTTCAGGAGGAGAAAATAAAGGAATGCATTGGATTGCCTGGGATAAGCTATGCCAGGATAAAGATAATGGGGGAATAGGGTTCCGCGCTTTCAACAAAACGAATACAGCTTTTCTAGCTAAACAACTTTGGCGCTTGATTGATCAACCCGATCTTCTCTTCTCAAAAGTTTTTAAGGGAAGATACTTCAGGAAAACGGATCCTCTGGATCCAATAAGATCATATTCACCTTCCTATGGTTGGAGGAGTATAATCTCAGCTAGATCTCTGGTTAATAAAGGACTAATTAAAAGGGTGGGTTCAGGTGCATCCATTTCAATTTGGAATGACCCGTGGATACCAGCCTATCGCCCGAGACCAGCAACCAGAAAACAATGCACGAACATTAATATATATACGGTTGACCAGTTGATTGATCCACATCGTCGAACATGGAATAAATCTTTGATAGAAACGGTAATGGAACTAGAAGATGCAATGCTGATTCAGAGCATACCACTCAATAAAGTTGTTAAGCCAGACAAATTTGGATGGCATTTTACTAAATTGGGTCGTTATTCGGTTAAGTCAGGTTATCATACGGAGAGGGAATATCCAGATGAGGGTAATCATGTCCGAGCATTGGGACCAGATATTAAGCGATTACAATCACACGCGTGGAAGTTAAATTGCTCACCAAAATTGCGACATTTTCTTTGGCAGATAGTATCAGGATGTCTTGCGGTATCCAAGAATTTAAAATCAAGAGGAATCAAATGTGACACGTATTGTGTTAGGTGCGGTGCCGAGGAAACGATAAATCATGTTTTATTTGAGTGTCCTCCAGCTTTGCAAACATGGGCTTTGTCACGAATACCAACAAATCCGATATGTTTTCCTACGGAGGCGTTATTTACAAATATAGATTTTCTGTTTTGGAGGTTGCCCCCACGGGACACAAATTGCCATTTCCTTGGATTCTATGGTACATTTGGAAAAGTAGAAATGATATGGTATTCAGTCAGATTGACCGGGACCCCAATGAAACTTTGAAGCTTGCGGAAACAGAATACTTGTCATGGGAAGGAGCCCAAACAAGTATACCCGATAATAATCAAAGACCTATGAGAAATCAAGGTGATAATCCAACTACTGAGGCGCAACAAAGCCAATGGTGTTTTGTTGATGGATCATGGAAGGAGGGGGATACATTTACTGATCAGGGATGGTATAGTTGCTATGAGGGAGGTACAAATGTCTTGATGGGAGCAATGAACACTAGACAGAGTCTTTCGCCGCTACACGCGGAGTTTGAAGCTTTGATCTAGGCTATGGAAAGCATGACGTTCTTCAATCACAATTACATCACTTTTGCAACAGATTGTTTGGAAGTGGTGAAGATAGTCTCTGAGCCAGAGAATTGGCCAGTCTTTGCAGTTTATACCGAAGAGTACGACAAGAGAAATGTGCTCTTCACAATTTTTGACCTCAAGCATATATCACGCACACATAATCAGACGGCGGATAGGCTAGCACGGAGTGCTCGTCTCATGCAGTCACCAAACACACATATCAGGCCGGAACCACCGATATGGATGATAGAGAAATAGTATTCCCTTATTTAATTTTTGTTGTTAAAAAAAAAAAAATTATATCAACATGTCAAACATCATTAAATTGACATCCGCAACTACTTAACATGGCGGCTTCAGATAAAATCATTATTTGAAACACATGATCTCCATAGCTTTATTATTGAAACAACAGACAAAGCTCCACCAGCTGAGATCACATCCAACGTAGGCATGATTTTGGTAATTAAAATTTTATTTTTTTATAAACCAAGAATTTATATGGCCGCGTAAGTGCAGGATTTTTTGAATTTCTTAATTTTATATTTTGTTTTAGAATATTACAATTAAATTTATATTATTTATGTGTTTTTAGATTTATAATCATATTTCTTGCATTTTCTCATTCTCTTTCACTAAATAGCTCTTAATTATATTATTTGTATACATTTTTTTTAAAAATATATAATTTTTGGGGGGAAAAATTATATTTAAGCAATACTTGTAATATTTTTTTGTTGGTGCAATTATTAAGTTCAATATTTTTCATTTGTGGTAAACTGTTTTAAATTGTATTTTTTTTGTTCCAATTTTAGACTTTTTTTGCTTATGATATAATTTTTTTAGTTTTTATATAATTAATTATATAATTTTATTTTTCTAAAACCTTTTTTCATTATCATTTCTATAATCTAGTTATTATTTTTTTCAATTTCCTTTTTTGAATCTGAATATTTTACTTGATATAATATAAAAAATCACATAGTTTGCTATGGGTGATGAACTTAAATTTTTTATCTTCTAAAATTGATATATATATATATATATATATTATGTTTGTGGTAGTAAAAATAATATAGACCTATTTCGTAGATCATTAGAATAATTTTATGGGTTTTAAATTTAAATATGTTTTTAAAAATAAGTAACACTAGATGGAGAAAAGAAAGTGTACTATTATATATAAGATTGAATAAATATAAATAAAATTGTATAGAAATAAAATTTTATTTAATAGAAAATTTTAATAATTATATAGTTAGATAGACAAGTTTATTCTTTTTGGTTACTACTGTTATTTTATTTATTAATTTGATTGAGATTTTTTGTACAAGTTTTTTTAAAAAATTAGTATCCAAACTACTCGAATATTATCCGTACTATTTAAAATTTGAATAATAAATAGGTAATTATTTTAAATACTCCACTCAATGCTTACTTGATCCTTACAATACATAAGTTTTGATCCTTATCTGTTACTATCCAATCTATTTTTTTTTTTAAGTTTTGATCCTTACCGGTTACTATCCAATTTATTTTTTGAATGATAGGCAATGAATAATAATTTTTAATACCTTAAATACCTACAATTTTACCTACTTATACAACAAAATCACTTAATGCCACATGCAAATGGACTGGTCAAACTCGTCGACTTTGACTTGGCAGCTCTCAAGTCGTCTCCTTCCCTCTATTAGTAGCTAACAATAACTTATCTCAATCCCACGACATCACAATGAACTCTTTCTCCTTCACTCTCTTAATATTTGCCGCCATTATCTTTCCCCAGAGTTTATGTCTCACCGGAGCCACCACGTGTCATCCTGATGACGAGGCGGGTCTTTTAGCTTTCAAATCGGGTATAACCAGAGATCCTTCAGAAATTCTCAGCTCATGGAAGAAAGGTACTGCTTGCTGTTCCTGGAACGGTATCGCTTGTCTCAACGGTAACCGTGTCACCATACTTTTGATAGATTTTGAAAGATTAAACTTGAGAGATTTGAGAAATAAGAGAGTTTGAACAAGAAAACTGGGGAAAATAATTTCCTAATGTCTATTTTTTTATTTTTTTTCTTTGGTGGCTGCAAGGCATTTTAAAGGATACAAAAGAACCAAGTCTAGACCTAATTTGATACAAGACAAAATAGACAGCCTGTCCACGACATCGATGTCGCCGACACCGTCGGTGACACATGTAGTTCAGAATTATTTTTTGTATCCATGTCACCGATAAAGTAAAACAGAGATCGAATATAAGAACTGCTCTTCTTATTGACTTAGAAAACTTACAGAAAAACTAAATCTCTCAATCTCGGTTATGTGAGACATCTCCTCACAAACCCTTTATATAGGAATTAGGTCTACTCCATATTTCCTGTTTCTAATAGGATTTCCTTTTTCCTTAATCCCTATCTCTAAATAAACTTCCCTTTATTTAGATATATCCTTTTTCATATTTGGAATTATCCAACATTTTCCCCCTTAATTCCAACATGAATCTTGGGAATGTTGATTTCTTGTACTCCAATCAGGCTCCTCATTTCTCTGAACTTGATCTTGCCTAGCAGCTTCGTTAGGATATCTGCCTTCTGCTCCAATCCTGGAACGTGCTCGCTCCTCCCGTGAAACACCAGGTTCTTAGTGAGGGCAATGGCTTATTTGTTGTCTATCCTTAGCGTGACCTTCCCGTCTTCTTTGCCTAAGATTTCTCTCAACAACTCTCTTAGTTCCCACGTTTTGTTCTTCACGATAGACTCTATCTCAGCTATCATGGCATTTATCCATTCCTTCATTGTTGCTGCTTCAAGATAATTTTCTGTTTCACCATTGATCATGAATAGCAACAACTCTTCATTGTATTCCGCAAACAACACGTAATCATTGAAGTGTTGCGGTTGAGGAACAGTCCGACCTGATCTCGTCGTGACTTGCTGAGTATTTTGTGGAGGTGGACCCTGATTCTCGATCTCCTCCTCAGGGTTCGACTCTACTTCCTCGTCGTCACCCTCTTGATCGCTATGAACATCATTGTTTTGATGATCATCTTCAGCTCCGTCTGCGTCAAGTTCTGTACGAAACGTCTTCATCTCTGTCTTAGCTTGATTCTCAACATATGCCTTAAAACCTTTAAACCGTTCAAATGCTTCACTTTTCTCTTTGAGTAGCATCGTCCACATATACCTTGAGAAATCATTAATTAGCACAAAGACATACTTGTTATTTGAGGATGTTGGAGGTGATATTAGTCCACAAAAGTCTCCATGAACCAGCTCCAACGTCCGAGTGGCACGAAAACTTGCTTGACTCGGGAATGAACCTCTTACTTGCTTCCCAACTTGACATGTGCTACACACATCTTTCTCTTGTGTTACGCACGGCATACCAATTACCATCTCTTTGTCAACCATGGTCTTCATCACACCAAAGCTTACATGACCTGGCCGTGCATGCCAAGGCCATGAAGAATCCTCACACTCGATTCTAAGGCACTTGGGAACGTATGTCAACATTGGTGTTTTGTACAATCTGTTCGCTGATCTTGTAACTTCCACTAGAACCCTCCCTTGAGAATCCTTTAACATCAAGATACTTCCCTTCATATTTACCTCACAGCCATGTTCTGTTGCTTGACCTAGGCTGATGATGTTATGCTTGAGATTCGGTATGAAGTAGACGTCTTTAAGCAGCTTCCGTTCTCCAGCTTTATTTACAAAGGTGATCGCCCCTTTGCCTTCTATTTTCACTTTTGAACTGTCTCCGAATCTCACTAGACCTTTAATGTTTACATCAAGGGTGGTGAAGAATGTTCTGTTTCCCGTCATATGGTTGCTGGCTCCATTGTCTAAATACCAAATTTGATCTTCTTTGGCATTGTTTTCAAGTTCCTTTGGGAACAGTTTGTCTTCATCCAAGAACACCACCTCGTGTAAATATAACGCATCTGCTTCCTGCGTATCTGCAAGGTTTGCCTCGTCTTCTTGCGGTCTTGATGGACAATGATTCACGTAGTGTCCATATTTATCACATCTCCAACACCGTATGTGAGAGAGATCCTTCTTAGATTTATCTTGATTATTTTCTTTCTCCTTTTCACGGTATTGACCATTAGACCTACCACGTCCCCTGCCTCTATAGCCTCCTCTACTTTGTCCGCCTGAGTTGCTATCTCCATTGTTAGTTGATCTCCCCTCATAACCGGAACCGGATCCTTCTCGGTTTGTCTTGTTATTGCTCGCGTACATGAGCTTCTCTTGCTCGGGTTCTTTCTTACTAACCTTGACTCGTTCTTCATAAGCTTGTAGTCTCCCCACAATGTCTTCAAAACCTGTTGTGTTTAGGTCCAACACTTGTTCCAAGGATGCCACAATCTGAATGTACTTTTCCGTAGGGAGTCCGCTTAAGAATTTCTTCACAAGCTTTGGCTCTTCGATTATGGTTCCTAGTGATGCCGACTTTGAGGCTAGTCCAGATATCTTTCCAGCAAAGTCATCTATTGTTTCGTCATCACCCATCTTCAATTTTTCGAATTCTGCCATTAGGGTTTGAAGCCTTGCTTCTCGCACACGTTCTGCTCCAAGATGCCTAGCTTTGATCGCATCCCACAGTTTCTTCGCCGTATCCTGCTCTCCAACCTGTAAAATCAACGCTTCAGGTATAGATTGAAATAGGAGGGCTGTAGCGATGTAGTTTTTCTTCAAATCTGTCGATCCTGGCTCGATCGTCTCCCAGACTTGATAAACACGCAAGATGACTTTCATCCTTATCGACCAAACTGTGTAATTGGTCGACGTGAGCATCAGACATTGAAGGTCCTTCTTGATCGGAGCTTCCGCGCCTCTCGCCCGTGCTTCTCCATCATTCGCCATGGTTGAGCTTCCTCCTCAAGATGAACGAATAACTAGTTCACGATCTCTCTCCTCGATCACGTGCGAATCTTCCTCTGGCTTCCTTCGAGATCGTCTTCTTCTTAAGATGACTTCGAAAGCTCTCTACACAACAACTCCTCTGTTGTGTTCACCAAGATGAATCAAATCCTCCTCGATTGATTATCCTAGACTTTAGCGAGGTTTCCCTTGGATCAAAAACGCTCTGATACCAAATAAAGTAAAACAGAGATCGAATATAAGAACTGCTCTTCTTATTGACTTAGAAAACTTACACAAAAACTAAATCTCTCAATCTCGGTTTTGTGAGACATCTCCTCACAAACCCTTTATATAGGAATTAGGTCTACTCCCTATTTCCTGTTTCTAATAGGATTTCCCTTTATTTAGATATATCCTTTTTCATATTTGGAATTATCCAACAACCGACGCAAACTCAGGATTCTCTTCAGCATCCATACCATGCACATTGATACTCCATGATCAATACTCCCCCTCAAGTTCAGACTTTGGAATCACCCTAAAGACTGAATTTGGAATATCATGGCAACACCTCATTAAAAAACCTTGATATGGAAAACCATTTGGGACAAAACCATACCAAGGGAAAAAGAGTATGATGCACATGAATCAGGGAAGTTCTAATCATGAGTAGGGAGGTCTACAAGTCCTAGTTTTCTAAAGATATGATCGCAAACTTTGAGACTTGCAGCCTTGGTGAAGATGTCTGCTAACTGATCTTCACTTCTTGTATAACAGGGTAGGATGGTCCCATCTTCAATCTTCTCCCTGGTCTTGTGACAATCAATCTCAATGTGTTTAGTACTTTCATGGAACACGAAGTTTGTGGCTATATGGATCGCAACTTGATTGTCACAATGAAAGGTAATGGGACATGATTGTTCAATGCCAAAGTCCTTAAGTAGAGCCTTCAACCAAGTTAACTCGCTTGTGAGCTTCCTCATTGCTCTATACTCAGCTTCAGCACTTGAGCAGGAAACAACCTTCTACTTCTTAGTCTTCCAAGTCACTAAGTTCCCACCAATGAAGGTGGAATAACTGGTTGTGGATCTCCTATCACTCTTGTCACCAGCCCAATCAGCATCACAATATCCAACAATCTCAGTGCTATCATTCTTACCCATCCAAATGCCTTGTCCTTGAGAACCTTTGAGATATCTAAGTATCCTTTCTATCATGCTCCAGTGATAGACAGTAGGTGTTTGCATGTGTTGGCTTACTTGATTCACAGCAAAACAAAGGTCTAGTGAGTGTAAGGTAGATGAGCTTCCCAACCATTCTTCTGTATAGGGACACATCCCTAAATTTCTCATTATCTGATTTCTCCCCCTTTCGATTGACTTGGTAGCCATCTTCAAGAGGAGTTTTAGCTATCTTGCTGTCTTGCATTCCTGTTTATGTCAACAAGTCCTTCACATACTTCCTTTGAGACAAAAACAGGCCATCATTGAATCTGCATACTTCAATACCCAAGAAATACTTCAACTCTCCAAGGTCTTTGATGTCAAACGAACTTTTGAGAAAAGCCTTTGTGGACTGAATTCCCTCATTATCACTTCCAGTAATGATTAAATCATCCACATAGATAAGAACCACCACCACTCCTAAAGAGCTTTGAAGAGTAAACAATGTGTGATCAGATTGAGACTTCTTGAATCCATAGTCCATGAGTGTATGGCTTAGCTTATGGTACCATGCCCTTGGTGATTGCTTCAAACCATAGATTGCTCTCCTTAGTCTCAATACTTCACCAGGTTTACACAAATTCTCTAGTCCCGGTGGTGGAGTCATGTACACTTCCTCTTCAAGCTCTCCTTGTAAAAAGGCATTCTTAACATCCATTTGCCATAGGTTCCATGAAAGGTTTGTGGCCAAGGACAGTGTAACTCTTACTGTATGGAGTTTAGCTACTGGTGCAAAGGTATCAGTGTAGTCTTCTCCATATGTTTGCGTGAACCCTCTTGCAACCAACCTTGCCTTGTACCTTTCAATGTCTCCATTGCTCTTATACTTGATTGTGAAGACCCATTTTGAGCTGACAGTCTTCTTTCCCTTTGGCAGCTTCTCCACATTCCAAGTGTGATTCTTTTCCATGGCTCCCTTCTCATCAATCACAGCATCCATCCACTCCTTGGTGTCTTTAGCCTCTTCATAGGTTTTAGGAACATGATTCATCTCTATCTTCCCAAGAAAAGCACAATGACTTGATGGCAACAAGTCAATAGAACACACGGACTGGTTGGGATGAGCAACAGCCTGATTGTTGAAGTAGAACTTCTTGTTGATGTAGCTTGATAGATCCGTCTTTTCTCTAGTACTTCTTCTGAGTTGTTGGACCGGTTGAGCAGCTTCCTCTACACCCATCTCTTCTTCTTCATGATGAATAATCTCCTCATCATTCATATTCAAGTTGTCTTGATCTTGATTCTGAGGTAGAACTTCCTCTTGAGTTTGAGTGGATTCTTGATTAGCAGTCACTGGTTCTTCTTCTTGCATCTCTTCTTGATGACTTCCTGTTTCTGTTTCCCCTTGTCTTGGTACTTTATGAGGGCCATTTCCCAAATGATTCAAGAGAAACCTCAAACTTGTAGCAAGGTCAGACGGTGATCTTGAAAGATCCTTCAGGCCTTCCCAATCCCTTTTCTCATAGTACCCCTGCCCCTCAATGAACTTAACATCTCTTGACACATGTGTGCGGTTATTGACTGGATCATAGCATTTATATCCCTTCTGAGTAGTTGAATATCCAAGGAACATACACTTGATGCTCTTAGCCTCTAGCTTGTTTCTTTGATCACCTGAGATATGGACAAAACACACACACCCAAACACACGTAAGTGTTCAATAAAGGGCTGAGTTTTGTTTAGTACCTCAAAGGGTGAGATGTCTTGTAGAATTTTGGTTGGAATCCTATTGATGAGGTAGCAAGCTGCCAAGACTGCATCTCCCCAAAACCTTTTAGGCACATTGGCATGGAACATAATGGATCTAGCCACCTCCATAAGATGTCTATTCTTTCTCTCAGCCACTCCATTTTGTTGGGGTGTATGTGGACAGCTTGTTTGATGTAGGATTCCATGTTTGCTCAGATTTGCTTTGAATCTTTGACTTGTATATTCTCCTCCATTATCTGATCTAAACACTTTAATCTTGGCATTAAACTGATTAGTAATGTAATTCTGAAAGTGAATGAATGCTTCATAAACTCTATCTTTAGATGGAAGCAAGGTGACCCAAGTATACTTTGATTTTTCATCTATGAATGTCACAAAATACTTGTTCCTATCTCTAGACAGTCATGGTGAAGTCCAAACATCAGAATGCACTAGATCAAAGCAGTTTTCATAGATAGTAGCAGATTTAGGAAAGATAGTTCTACAATGTTTGCCAAGAATACAAGCTTCACAAGTTGAATGATCAAAGGTAGCATTAGGCAACATTAAACTGAGAGCACGAGCATGAGGATGTCCAAGTCTAGCATGCCACAAAACATTTTGATTAACAGAAAAACAGGAATTGAAAGCTAAGGAATCCGAATTGCTTGGGGAAGTGTTTTCAAGGAGGTAAAGCTCATCTTGTGTTCCACCTCTTCCAAGTACCTGGCCATTCTTAATATCCTGAAAGAAAACTTCATTAGGTCCAAATATAACATTGCAATTCAGATCATTTGTAATCCTTTTCACAGACAGAAGATTAGACTTAAACTTAGGCACAAAGACAGCATCACTATCCTTGTTAAAGAGTCTTAACTTTCCTGTTCCTACAATGGGGATACCTTGACCATCAGCAATAGTTACTCTACCTAGAGCCGGTTTAATATCTTTTAACAACTTAGCATCACTAATCATATGGTGAGAAGCTCCTGAGTCTACTACCATTTTATGATCAGATTGTGCAAGCAATTTATGAGACAAAAGTGTGATACCAGAGAGTTTAGAGGCATAAGCCTTGATGAGATCCTCTAGGTCACTTCTCCTCACATACTCAGTGTTAGTGAACAAGGCAAGCTCTCCTCCTTGAGTAGATGAAGTCGCCTGCTCAGCCACTTCTTGAGAGATATTGGCTTTTGAATCCTTGAACTTGGATGGCTTGAGGTGTGGATGGAGGATCCAGCATTTTTCCTTGGCGTGTCCCTTCTTCTTGAAATTTTCACAGGAGATGTGCTTCCTGTCCTCTTGCTTGAACACGCTTCTGTCCTCATGATTGAACACACTCTTGTTGGCGGTGACAAGCTCCCCCTTTCCTTCAAACAGCCCAATGCTCCCTTGTTCCTTTTGGATCCTTGAGCACACTTCTTCAAAGTCAGGAAGAGTAGTCTCCCTTAGAATGGACTTGATAACATCATTGTAGACCGGATTCAGATTGAGGAGGAGTCCAAAGATCTTGTCTTGCTCCTTCCTTTCATTGAGAACCTTTGGGTCCATGGTGCTTGGCCTTAACATGTCAAGCTCAGACCAAGCAGATGAGAACTTCCCAAGATACTTGGTGAACTCACAATCCTCTTGGTGAAGGTCACTGATTGTCTTCTTCACTTCATACACACGGCTGAGGTTAGAGACATCACCATACACCTTCTTCAGAGTGTCCCAAAGTGATTTAGCAGTTTCACAATATGAGTAAGCTTCAAGGATGGAAGGATCTAGTGAGTTTTGAAGAAAACCCAGAACTGATTGGTCTTCTTGAAACCACCTTGCTTCCTCCTTCTTTGTTGCCTCATATTTCTTTTCCTTTGGATCTTCATCAGGCGGTGTCTTGTCCTCAAGAATGTGCTCCCAAAGTCCTCTGCCACAGATTGCGGTTTTGGTTGTTCTCTGCCATGTCCTGTAGTTTAAACCCTTGAGAACCACATGAATGACAGTAGGCTTGAGGCTTGAGTTTACTTGGACAGTGTCTTCCATTGATGAAGCTTGAAGGTTTCAGAAAAGAGAAACAGTTTGAAGAGCAGAAATGAAGAGAAAAACACAGATTTAGAACTAAGAATGAGTAGAATCAGTAAGAGAATAGAGAGAATCAAAGAACAATAACTCTATTGCTCTGATACCATGATAGATTTTGAGATATTAAGCTTGAGAGATTTGTGAAATAAGAGAGTTTGAACAAGAGAAAACTGGGGAGAATAATTTCCCAAGGTCTATTTTTATCCTTTGGTGGCTGCAAGGCATTTTAAAGGATACAAAAGAACCAAGTCTAGACCTAATTTGATACAAGACAAAATAGACAGCCTGTCCACGACATCGATGTCGCCGACACCGTCGGTGACACATGTAGTTCAGAATTATTTTCTGTATCCATGTCGCCGACACCGTCGGTGACACACAAACTCAGGATTCTCTTCAGCATCCATACCTTGCACATTGATACTCCATGATCAATAACTCTCTCTAGTCGGGTTTTTAAAAAAACCCGAACGCTCCCTCTCCGGCACTCTCTCGCCGTCGCTGGGCAAACTCCAGCACCTCGAAGTGATTAGCTTAGAAGATCATGTGAACATCACTGGATCGTTTCCCAATTCCTTCTCCGATTACCAAAGCTAAGGTACGTTAGCATCGAGAATAGCCATCTCTCAGGTACCCTACCTTCCAACATCGGCATCCTAAGCCAGTTGCAAGATATATTTCTTCAGGGAAATAAGTTCACTGGTTCGATCCCGAACTCGATATCAAATCTGTCTCGGTTATCTCGTCTCTTTATTGGCGGTAATCTCCTAACCGGAACTATACCCTTAGGGTTTGCTAATCTCAAGCTCATGCAGAATCTGAAACTCGGCGGCAACCGCCTCTCTGGGATTATCCCTGATATTTTTGAATCCATGACGGCGCTCAAATTTCTCGGTCTCTCCGGCAATGCATTCTTTGGGAAACTTCCTCCATCGTTTGCATCGCTCGGACCGACACTCCTAACCCTCGATCTAAGCAAGAACAATCTCTCGGGGATGATACCAGAATATATATCAAGATTCAACAAGCTGGAAAAGTTGGATCTTTCCAAGAATCGGTTCTCAGGGGTTGTACCGAAGGTTTTGGTCAACTTGACCAATATTAACAATCTTGATCTCTCCCACAATCTCTTAACTGATACATTTCCTACCTTGAACGTTAACACCATCGATTTTCTTGATCTCTCATACAACCAGTTTCATCTAAAAACGATTCCAGAGTGGGTGACCTCGTTGCCGAGCATCTTCTTGTTGAAACTAGCAAAATGCGGGATCAAGATGAGCCTAGACGATTGGGAGCCAACATCACCCTTATACTACCATTACATTGATCTGTCGAAAAATGACATCTCAGGGAGTCTAGAAAGGTTCCTTAACAAGACGGAGTATCTGCTGGAGTTTCGGGCGGCAGGAAATAAACTTCAATTCGATATGGGGAGCCTGACGTTCGCAAAAACGCTGAAAACCCTGGATTTGTCAACGAACTTTATATTCGGGATGGTGCCAGAGATGGTGACTGGTCTGCAGAGACTGAACTTGAGTCAAAACAATCTCTGCGGAAATCTTCCCACGACAAAGTTCCTGGCCAGCGCGTTCGCCGGCAACGACAGTCTCTGCGGCTCTCAACTTTCTCCGTGTTCCCTTTAGCGGCAAGGAAACTAATGGGATTGTTTGTATCTTAAACAATGTCAAGTGATTATCGACAGCTGAATGGAGTATTATTATTATTATTATTATTATTTTATTTTTTTCAAAGGAAGTACCTCTCTTTATTACTCGTCATCCCAAACAGGACTTGTTTTCCAAATTACAAGAGCGCAGAGAGCAGAGCGAGAGTCCAAAAGAGCTACTACTATTTTACTTTAAAGAAAACACACGTGAAGCAATTAAAAAGAGCCTTTGATCAAAAAACTTTCCTAAAGCTGGATGAATTCAAACCAAGTGTAAATGTAAGAGTGTTCCCGGACCAAAGATGAAGAAGGTTGCCTTGAGCCTAAGTCCTTTGCCATAGAATCCAGACCCAACAATTTTGCCCTGATCGTAAGTTGAAGCTCCCTCGCCACAACAAGAACCGGTCTACGTAATGTGGTGTGTAACCTTGAATTCCTCTCCTTCCAAAGGACATACATAACTCCCTGAAAAATAAGATTGCATCACTTTTAATTTCCCTTTCCTCAAGGAAAAAATCCAATGAACCACATTCATGAAAGTAGAGGGTGGGTTCAACTCCCTGTGATTGAAGAAAAATTGCCATAACTCCAATGAATAAGAGCAGTAGAAAAAGAGGTGATTCATTGACTCATGACCTGCACCGCATAATAGACAATCAGGTGGTACATTCATACCCCATCGGCTCAAACGATCACTAGTTGGAATCCTCCCTTTAAACCAAACCGCCTTATGCCAAGAGACAGTGGGAGCCGGATGATGAAGAGAGAGCCATGTAAGCGATTTAGAGAACTTGGATGGGGAAGAGTCAAGACGGTTCCTCCAAAGGTAAATATCATACACATTAGAATCGATGTTAGGGACAGATTCGGGCAGGCAGCTGTGTAGAAGCAAATTTATAGGATGCCTTCTATGTGAGAAGTTTCCTCGTCCTCCTGAGATAGCTGAAGCAACAGGCGCTAGAGAAGGAATTCCCGTCACTCTTGGACCATTTTCCCCCGTTAAGTCGATCAATTATCGTGCCAAAATAAAGCTTGTCGACCAGAGTTTACTTTGCAGACAAGGTATGACCGAGCTAGAGACCTCAACTTCATCAAGCTCTCCCATAACCAAGATCCAGCATTCTGAAAATCAATATCCCAAAAAAACGTTCCTAATCAAATGCTTAGTAACCCAAGCCACCCACAATGATCCTCTTGAAGTAAATAACAACCAAATCAGCTTTAAACCAAAAACTTTATTCGAGTCTGTCAACCTCCTTAAACCCAAGCCGCCTGAAGCCTTTGGAGTACAGACTTTTCCCCAAGATACTTTAGCGCCTCTAGCAGAATGAGGAGTGCCGCTCCACAGGAAAGCATTACAAGTCTTCTCAAGAGTCTCAATACATTTTTCTGGAAGAGGATAAATAGAAGACCAAAAGTTGAACATGCTGAAAAGAACCGACTGAATCAATTGGAGACGTCCCGCCAAAGAAAAACGCTTAACTGTCCAAGAAGATATTCTCGCAAGAACTCTATCTATTAAAGGCTGATAATCCCAAATAGGGAACTGGAAGAGAACCGTGGATCAAACCAAACGACTAACCATATCCTGACCATAATCAGAGTCGCCTCCATCAATGAAAAGTCTAGACTTCCTCAGACTTATAGCTAATCCTGAGTATCTATGAAAGATAAACATATTGTCCAAAATAGCTCCAAGAGATCGATCTGATCCATCAAAGAATACGAGTAAATCATCTGCGAAACTCAAATGAGTTACCAAGGGATCAGAGCAGGCCAGATGAGCTCCAATTCTATTCTCCCTAACTGCCTGATCAAGTAACTTCGAAAGTATATCCATGGCTAAAACGAAAAGCGAGGAAGAGATGGGATCACCTTGCCTAAGCCCCCTTTTCCCTGGAAAGTACCCAACAAGCTCTCCATTGACCACAACCGCGTAATAAGGAGAAGATATGCAAGACCGGATCCAAGAGATGAAAACAGGAGGTAGCTGAAAAGCTTCCAAGATGTTTAAGATAAAATCTCAGTCCACGTTATCATAAAATTTTGAAATATCCAATTGAAGACAACCTCTAGAGATTGGCCCTTGTTTGTTAAAATCACAAACTAGCTCCGAGGCAAGCAAAATGTTCTCACACAAAAGCCTTCCTTAAAAGAAACCAACTTGATTTCTCTGAACCGCTAAATCAGTGAACCTATTGAGGCGAGAACCAATAATACGGGAGATCACCTTATAGACCGTATTACAAAGGGAGATTGGTCTAAAATCAGTCAGGCTATGGGCGCCTATCATCTTTGGTATTAAGGCAATTGCCGTCGAATTAAGTTGCCGAGACATGTTGGAAATAACAAAAAAATCTTTAACCGCAGCTATCACATATGCTCCTACTAAATCCCATGAGGAAGTAAAAAACTCAACAGAAAACCCATCTGGACCAGGCGCCTTATTCTTAGGCAGAGCAAAAACAGTAGCACGGATCTCCTCAGCAGAAGTGATAGAAGATAGAATCAATGCCAAATCAGAAGAGCATCTAAACGGATGAAGGGCCTGAATAGAAGCAACAGACGGAACGGAGACGTGATGATTTTCCTTTCCTAACACATCAGTATAATAATTCACCACTAGCTCTTTGATGCGAACCGGATCAGTAATCTTAGTACCAGCTTGATCTCTCAAATAATGGATTACATTCCTTGAAAGATTAGCCTTGACCGACTTATGAAATACTCCAGTATTAGCATCACCAACTGAAAGCCATCTAATTCATGATTTTTCAAAGAAGAAAGATTCTTCTGCTGCGGCTAAGAACAACCAATCTGCTCTAACAACACTTTCTTCCTCAAAAAGCTCTCTTGAAGGAGTGGTTAAAGCTCTTCTTTGAATGTCCTGCAATTTCTCAAATGTTTCCTTAGTTCTCCCTTGGATAATACCGAAAGACTCCCTGTTGATAGACTTGCAGCAGAATTTGGCAGCTCTTAATCTTTTATAGAGCTTGACCATGGGAAAAGTGGAATGATCTTGAGAGTCCCAAGCATCCTTCAATCTGCGTGTAAAATCAGGATGCGAGGCAAAGAACGAAAAGTAAATAAACCTTGGTATTCGAACACCAACATCGTTATCGAGCGCCACCAGAAAAGGTGAATGATCCGAAGAACCTGGTGCGTCAAACAGAGCGTTCGAATCCAGAAAGGTCTCTAGCCATTTTTCATTAATGAGGGCTCGGTCTAATTTCCTTGCCTTTGGACAGGTAAGACTTTTGTTACTCCATGTAAAAAGGCATCCTCTATAAGAGAGATCAAACAATCCACTGGCCGTCAAACAATCACGAAATTGTTCCATCCCTTGCAAGTTGACAGAAGATCCATATAAAGAGAAGACCTCCTCCATTGAAAGACCTTGGTTGTAGTCACCCAATAAAATCCAAGGTGAATTCCTAAGCAGATGCGAAGAAGATAAATCCTTAATTAAATCCCAAAGTGGCAGTCGCTCCGCCATCCTATTTTGGCGTAGATAAAGGCCACTGTAAAGGATTGGCCGGTTTGAATATTGCACACTCCACAAAGAACCAACTGAGACGTCTTCATATAGGTGATCACAGAAAGAACATGATCCCAAAATACGACAATACGCCCATTGACAGCATCCACACCAAAATTTGCTTCAAAACTCCATCTAGGAACAATATTATTAATTAAACTCTGATTATTAGGTTGCTTCACCTGTGTTTCCAAAAATGAACCTATTAAAGGCCAATTGGTGCTAATCCACCTCCTAACTAGTAATTGCCGATTATCGCCATTAAGGCCCCGAAGATTCCAAAAAAACTACTTCATTAAGAAGTCAAAAAAGGGAGTGCAACGCACTAAGTATCTGTTGGGATTATGTCCTGAAATCACATTGTACTTACTCTAGAAATAGTTGTATTGTCGAGATCGGACAATTCATGTGATACGAGGTAGTCATAATGTTTTGCTAGAAACCGCTTATGACAAATGAGTTGTAACTCATTTCAGGTATCGTGTGAACCTACAGGGTCCCACACCTAAGCAAGTTGGATACACTTGGTATGGGATTGATCATTGGCAAATGATCCGATCAATGTGTATTGGATACACATTGATATCGTGTTTTAAGAGATGTGTCGATCGATGCCCTTGGTGCATCGATCGATACAAGACGTGTCGATCGACACCAATAGGTGTGTCGGTCGACACGAGGGCGAAACCGAAACTGATGTTTCGGTTTACCTCAAGGTCAATATATAAACGAGTTTTATATTTCGACCTAGGTGAGCGTGCCAGTCGCAGACAGTTTCTTCTTGACAGAAAAACTGATCCTCTTCCTCTAGAAAAGACAGAAATCCCAAGAGATCCGATTCCCGGCGCTAGCATCCCGGCGGAATCCAGCTTGTCTGCGTGTGGACTACGATAGAGGCGAGGCATCTGAATCGCTCCTGATATCGTCTTACCTGATTCATATTCCGCTGCCAGAACAAGGTAAACGCGAGATCCATGATTTAATTACTTAAACCCTGAGATCCTACGCTCGGAATTCAGACTTAGGGTTGCCTAATCGGATTAGGAACTGCTAGGAATTCCAACAGTGGTATCAGAGCCTTAGGGTTTTATCATTGAATCAGCCTGTTTAGATGAATTTGATGATTTAAATTCGTTCATAAGATAATATGAATAAGAACAGGTTAGATCGATTCAGATCGAAAACGATTCTGTGTTTTCGCAGAGTGTCAATCGACACACTAGGTGTGTCAGTCGACACAGAATGGCGAATTCGACAGAATCGGCGGCTAGGGTTTTTCGCGAAGAAAAACCGAAAGCCTACTGTGTCGATCGACACAGGTTGAGTGTCAGTCGACACAGAGCAGATTCGGTCGAGTGTCGATCGACACAGTTTGAGTGTCGGTCGACACAGACCTAGCGAATGGTTAATCGGTTCAATTGAATTGGACCGGTTATCATGCTTGGTTAAGTCCGAATAGATCGGTATAAATTGGTTGAATTGGTTCAATTAGATTGAACTGATTATCTCAATTAGCATAAACCGATTTGGTTAAAATCAGTTTGATTGGATAAATCGGTTCAATTGAATTGGACCGGTTATCGCAATTAGTATAAACTGGTTAAAACGGTTTGAATTGGATGAATTGGTTCAATTGAATTGAACTAATTATCCTAATTAATATAAACCGATTGGTTAAGATCGGTTTGATCGGATAAGTCGGTTCAATTGTATTGGACCGGTTATCAAAATTGTCTTCGGTTTAGGTCCATGTCGACCGTCACACATGGGTTGTGTCGATCGACATGACCGGTTCAATAAACCGGGTTAATTGGATTAATCGGTTATTGAAGTCCAGTTAAGTTTGGTGTTGTCGATCGACACAGAGCTCGAAATTCTGGTTATTGAACCTTGAATTTGCAGAAACCAAACTAGACTTAAACCTTGATCAAAGCTTAGCTTCAATATGGTCAACTGTCAAGACTCATTTCATTGTGTGATGGTCTAGCCAAGAGCTTGGTGTCCACAATTATGTGAGTAAGGCAGGTAATTATGTTGATGGACTTGCAGTGCTTGACATCAACAATTACATGACCTAAGAGATTGATATGCTAACTTTTCAGAGTTTAGTTTCCTCAACTAAATATCAAGTAACCTTGATGTCTTGCCCAAATCTTGTCTACTGTCAAGACTTGTGTCGTTTGTTGGATAGCCTTGGAGTCCTTGGTATCCACTACTACATGAGTAAGGCAGGTGATCATTGATAGACTTGCAGTGCGACTGTCAATGATCACAAGACTAAAGAGATTGGTTTACTTGACTGAGCCATCAGAAGTTCTGGGCCCAGAGACATCAGAGTAGATGAGACATGGATTGTCTTATCTGCGACCAAGAGTTGTACTGGGTACAATTAGCAATGATTTGCTTACCTAGATAACTAAATTTTGAGTGATGACGAGTCGTCCATTCAGATTTTGGTGAAGTATGGGTCTTGGATCATTATATTCATTGAGGAAACATTGTTTGAATATAATGCGAGTTTTCTTATTAGATAAGATTTCTCATGGAATGCATAACTAAATCTTTGTTTTTTTCTTGGATTTCAGCTTATGTCTTAGACTACTTTCTCATTGCGATCCGTCCTTGAGAAGGACAAGTTAAATGGATCGAATTTCCTAGATTGGTATCGGAATTTGAGATTAATCCTCAAGCAGGAGAGCAAGGACTATGTCCTTGAGAAAGCTCTTCCAGAAAAGCTTGGGGCCAATCGCTCAAATGCAGTATATAATGCTTGGAATAAGCATTATACTGATGTGGTAGATGTGCGTGGTCTGATGTTGGCTACCATGAACTCAGACTTGAAAAGTCAATACGAGAACATGGAGTCGCCAATAGAGATGATCACCAGCCTGAAGCTGAAGTTTCAGGATCTGGCACGAGTTGAGAGATTCCAGATGGTGAAGTCTCTCACTGGGTGCAAGCTACCAGAGGATGCTCCAGTAAGTCCTCATGTCATTAAAATGATAGGTTACATTGATAACCTGGGGAAACTGGAATGTCCTGTCAGCTTAGAGTTGGCCACTGACATCATTCTGCAGTCACTGCCGTCTAGTTATGATAAGTTTGTCAAAAGCTATACCAAGAATAACTTGACGAAGACGTTGACTGAGCTGCATGGTATGATCAAAACAGAAGAGCAAGACATCGAAAAGGGTAAAAGATTTGAAAAATCTTGTGTTGACAAGGGTAGAGGCAGGGCCGTCCAGATTTGGAATCAGGATAAGCCTGTGTCATCTTATAAGCCTAAGTCTAGCCCATCTGGTGTTAAAAAGTGCTTCTACTGTGATGAGTCAGACATTGGAAGAGAGATTGCATTAAATTCTTGGAAGATTCACAAGAGATGAAGGAGATGTACGGTACTTCTTCTTCAGGTATTGTGTTATTATTTCAAGTTCTACGTGAGTATTGGATACTAGTTGTGGTACTGATATTTTTTGAAATATGCAGGGCCTAAACAAAAGTAGAACGTTGAAGAAAGGACAAGTGAAACTGCGTGTCTGGTATGGAGCAATGGTTGCTGCATGAGCCGTAGAGATTCTTCACTTGTAGGAACCTTTTATACTTAGTTTTAGAAATTAAGTAATTGCTACTATGTATCTGCCTTGTGCAGAGATGTCTTTCATTTTCTTGTAAGAATTTGGATGTTTTTCATTTTGATAAAATACAAGTTTTGTTCTTTAGATCTTAATGAAATATCATATGGTAGCACCCCGTTTGGAATGAGTTTTATATCTTAAACCAGCGTGAGTTTGAATATAACACAAATACTAAAGGTTTAAGTCTGATGACTCGAACTCGACTTTTCTTTGGCATAGTCGTTTAACCATATAGAGTGAAGCGGATTCAAAAGTTCCATAGTTTTGGACTCATTTGATTATTAATCATTTGAGATATGAATTCTGTTCACTGGGCCAAATGACTAAGGCCCTTTTAGCAGAGCTAAAGGAAACGGGCCAGAGGCTTATTGGGCCTTACACATACTAATGTATGCGGCCCGATGAGCATTAGTGCCAGAGGAAACCTTCTGTACTTCATCACCTCATTGATGGCATCAATAAGTATGGATGTGTTCATTTGATGAGACACGAGCAAGAATCCCTTGAGGAGTTCCAAGATGAAGTGAAGAACCGATTTGACAGAAGTATTGAGATTCTCGATTAGATCGCGGAGGAAAATACTTGAGTCAAGAATTGGGTGATCATCTGACAGAATGAATCGGATCTTATTAGATATGCTCTGATTAATGATGAGTCACATGAATCTTCCATAATCATTTAAGAATACGTTCTAAAATGTTTGTCTTTGCGCAGAAAAGGGTTTCAATCAGAATCAATTGAAAGACACCACATTGGATGTGGACTGGAAGTTTTTCAAGTAAGTTGTTTCTAATGATTTGGGGATGATAGCTAATAAGCTTGAACCCAAATCTGATAAGTGCTACCTCGCTGGTTATCCCAAGGAAACCGAGGCTTACTACTTTCATAACCAATCTGAGAACAAAGATTTGTTGTTCGGAACTGTGTCTTTGAGAAAGATCGTACTTTCAAAAGGAACAGTGGGAGTAAAAGTACACATCGAAGAAATTCGATAAACACAGGAGGCTGCTCAACCTGTTGAGGGAGAGCAGCGGTGAGATCTACAAAGTGCTGTAGGATCTACACCTGTGTAGCCTGAAATTCGCAGATCCGAAAGGATCCGTCACTAACTCGAGAGTGATTTCTCGTAGCCGATTGTCGTGATCTGTTGATCATTGAAAAGTGACGAGCATGCGAAATTCAAAGAAGCGATGGTGAGCCCCAACTCCGAAAAATTAGCTGGGTATGCATGTTAGCTTCACCGATCCATTTCTGGATTGAAGCAAACATCTTGGAGTTGGAATCAACATTCTGATAATGTGGTCAAGAGTTTTGACTTGATCAGAATAGAAATGAAACCATGCGGCTAAAAGAAGACCAGTGGGAGCGTAATTGCAATTCTCACACCGTATGTACGTAATGTACTTAATCTCATAAACGACGTTCCGACGCTAAAGTCTTGTCAAGATTTGGGTCGGAAGTCAAATTTAATGATGGACATGGGAGAAGGCCATGAAAGTTCTTGGAATAAGGATCCATTGGAATGGATCATAAAGGCTAATTGGATCATGTCAAAATCCTTATGTTGATAAGGTATTGGACGGTTCATATGTGCTTAATTTCAAGAATGGCTTCATACCAAAGGTCTTATGGAAATAATCTAAGCGAGATGAAGTGTCTTGGACACTGGCTGAGTTAGTAACAATATTAGCAAGATGAAGTATTTTTTAAACACTGGCTGAACTAGTATTAATGAGTGTGATTGCTAATGCTGCTGCAATAGAATCCATCATGAATGCCATATTTTGCGCTCGTCAAGATGCAGCTTACGCACAAAGCATGACGAGAAAATACCAATATGTTCCGGTAATAGTCACTGAACAGTTACCAGAAATATCCTAAGTGTTTGAGGAACACTAAGGATAGGTTCGTGGTGAACTGATAAAGTGACGAACCAGTTGAAAGTAGTTAGACGGACAAAGAATATTCCCGGTTCCCACCTGGCATATCCTTTCGTCTGAATAACGGTGCTATCTGTTGGAAGGGCTCCAAGCAGTGGACCGTAGAATAGTGCTTTTATCTTAATGGCGGTGTGGTTTGTTGGAATTGGTTCAAGAAAAAACACTGCAGTCTCTCCCACAACCTAAGCACGAAATTTATTCTGTTGCTGTAGGTATAAGATATCTGAACAGATGATCTTGATTCCAGTGGAAGTTTTTTTAGTTATGTTATGATCTTTACATAGACATGCTATGGCAAAGTTTGTGTAAGTTAAAACTGACATCGGTATTATTTAATTATTGGATAATTAAGTAATGGTCCCAAAGTATTTTATGTTCATTTTATAGGTCATCAAGTTGAGGACTTGATCATGAAACCCTATAAGTAAAAGATGACATAAATTATGATTGTCCCTAGTCGAGATTGTCAAAGTGGGACACTGACAATCGCGAGAGACTAGCTTGTGAGGTGACTGTTGACTAAGTTTCATAGAGTCAATGATATGAGTATCACAGTCAGTCACATAGATATATGTTGGTGAACATATGATCGGACATGACCCGCTAATGAGAACTCCACAGGATAGTTATATCAGTGTCATGGGAAGTTCTCATTACGACTATAGAATATAGTCCTTAGACCTGAGTTCATCATGCTTTCTAGCATATGAATTGGTGCGCTTTGACCTTGTCAAACGTCGTTCCGTAACTGGCGGCTATAACGACATTGCTTAGGCGTATCATGAAGTATGTGTAAAAACAGGGATGGTACGAGATGGGATTTGTCCCTCCTATAACGGGAGATAAATATCTCAGGGCCCATCGAAGATTTGATACTGAGAAAATGCATGGCCGTGCTCAAACGAGGTGATTGTCAGTCGTTTGTTTTATCAGTATAGATCAGGAGTTCGATGAACATGATATTGGCTATAATAAGGATGACACAGTCTCTTGCTTTATGCCATATCGAGATATAGCGACGAAGGGATTATAGGAATAGGTGATTCCAGTACAAGTGGGAGATTGTTGGGATTATGTCCTGAAATCACATTGTACTTACTCTAGAGATAGTTGTATTGTCGAGATCGGACAATTCATGTGATACTAGGTAGTCATAATGTTTTGCTAGAAACCGCTTATGACAAATGAGTTGTAACTCATTTCTGGTATCGTGTGAACCTATAGGGCCACACACCTAAGAAATTTGGATACACTTGGTATGGGATTGATCATTGGCAAATGATCCGATCACAAATGATCCGATCAATGTGTATTGGATACACATTGATATCGTGTTTTAAGAGATGTGTCGATCGATGCCCTTGGTGCATCGATCGATACAAGACGTGTCGATCGACACCAATAGGTGTGTCGGTCGACACGAGGGCGAAACCGAAACTGATGTTTCGGTTTACCTCAAGGTCAATATATAAACGAGTTTTATATTTCGACCTAGGTGAGCGTGCTACGCAGACAGTTTCTTCTTGACAGAAAAACTGATCCTCTTCCTCTAGAAAAGACAGAAATCCCAAGAGATCCGATTCCCGGCGCTAGCATCCCGGCGGAATCCAGCTTGTGTGCGTGTGGACTACGATAGAGGCGAGGCATCTGAATCGCTCCTGATCTCGTCTTACCTGATTCATATTCCGCTGCCAGAACAAGGTAAACGCGAGATCCATGATTCAATTACTTAAACCCTGAGATCCTAGGCTCGGAATTCAGACTTAGGGTTGCCTAATCGGATTAGAAACTGCTAGGAATTCCAACAGTATCCGAGTGGGACAGATTGACCAGGCAATTGTCCGCACAAAGCTGAATCAGAACCTGAAGCTAAAATGGTGACTGGGGAGTTGGAAGGCTCGCTACAACCTCCTTCCGAACACGAGAGAGAGAAGAACCTCTTACGTTGTTTTCTTCTCAGATTCTTCCTTGTTGTGGTAGATAGGGATGAGTGGTTTCCTTCTAAAGCAGATATACGAGCCCTGATAATAGACTGCGCCTTCTTTATTAGTTCATCTTCTTCTGCTAATTGAGGGCCAGTAAGAGGAACTTCAGTCCTAAGAGAAGGGTTCTTTGAAGAAGGAAGAGGTGGCTTTGAACGATAAGGAATTGTTTTCCCATCCCCAGAATCCGAGAGATCATCAGCAAAAACCGGAGAAGGGGGAAGACTTTTTGAACACCGAATAGCCAAATCATCAGACCTTTCCTTCTGGATAGAACGAGGCGAACCCATAGATTGAGTATCTTCCGAAAGATCTTCCACATGCCGGGCAATTCAACAGAACCCTTATCAGAAGGTAAGTCCTCAGCAACTATATTGACACAAGGAACTTGAGAAGAATCGAGACGCAAAGCCGGAGCTGTGACCGCTTTCGCAAGCTTCTTACGAGCTAAAGCAGTAGGGCAACGAAGGTCTAAATGTCCAAATTCGCAACAAGTCTTACATTGAGGAGGAAGTCTAGGAAATTCCACAGCTACCAACACAGAAGTATCGAACTTGTCTGTAACCATGACGGCAGAAGGAAGCTTTTTCTGCAAATCAATAACCAGCTTTAACTTAATTATTCCATTTGAATATGGCTTAAGGTCGGAGAATTTCGAATGCACACGTGTGCCTACTCCAGAAGCAATCGTACTGAAGCCTTCTAATGACCATCTACAAAATTTTCCTTGGTTTGCATCGTTTTTTTAATACTTATTATCGCTTTTTAAATGATGTTAGCATTATAAGATCGATTTAATAAGTGACGCTAAATCCAGTGAAGCTAAATATATTTCGCATCATTTCTGTAAACGACACTTCAATTAAAATCTAGCGTCATATATTTTAGGTTAGTATCAGTTAAATAAACGTTGCAAAGTTTACTCTAGCATCGTTCTAAAAACGATGTTACAATCAATGTTTGCATCGTAAATTTGGAATGATGCTAAAACAAAAATTTGAGTCGCTTTACAAGAGCATTGCTATTCTTATTTTTGGCGTCAGTTGTAGAATGATGTTATTCTATTGTTTGCATCATTAATTTGAATTGATGCTAAATTAAATTCTTACGTCGCTATACTAAATCGACGCTAATCAAATTGTTTGCATCATTTTGAAAATGATTTTATTTGTTTTGTTCGCATCATTATTTATAATTGATGCTAAATAAACTTCTAAGGTCAATTGTCAAAAATGACTCAAATCATTAACATCATTTGACTGTAAATTTTAAAAATGACACCAAATTAAATTATCTTTTTTCAATTGCATAATATTTTTTAATTAATTTGAATTTATTATAATTCAAAAATTTATTTAAAAAATAAAATATTCGAAAAAACTATTTAATAATTAAAAATATCCAAAAGTACATACAAATTTATAGGAGAATAAACTAAACTAATTGAAAACTAAATTCTTAAAAAACAAAGAAATCTTCAAAAACTCATACAAACCACCAACGACTTCAAACCCATGGACATTCACTCTTAAACCCATCCACTTCAAACATTCAACGGCTGCAACATTTGACTGCCACTCCATCTTAACACCTATAGTTGGCTAGTTCCTGATATAATACAAACATGTTTTGATAAGCAAAGTGAGATGTAATATCTAACATATATACATGACTTACCTTCTACAAGTGCAATCAGTGGTGCTAGCAAACTGGTAAATAACATCATTCATCTTATCTATTTTATCTTCTAAATCCTTCATCAATCAGTGGTGCTAGCAAACTCGGATTCATTGGATGCTATGTTTGCCCGGTTCTTAAAGAATGTCGAGGGAGTAGGACCTAGACTAACACAACGAACACGACTTGTACGTTCGGTTCCAAACACTTGAAAGAATTCATCATTCAAATTTGTAGTCCCAGATGTGTTTCCCTCATTTTGAGAAATCTTGTATGTTAGTTTGTCCTGATAATAAAACCCATTTTATTGAATAAAGAGATGTAGATAACAAACTGCATACGAAGATAACTACTTCAAGAGAATGAATCTTACCGATAATTCCCGAGCTTCTTCACTCACAAAACTCCCGTTGGCCTTTTTGCATGTACAAACAAATATTTCTCCACGACTTGGACGCTTTCCCGTCTTAAAGAACTATATATTTGTAACAGTGATGAATCAGATATAGAAACAATGTAAGTAGTAACGTATATAAGAAAACTTACAATTTCTTTTTAGTCTTTCGTGCGATGTTTTTTTTTTTCCTAATGTGTGTGGTGTCTTATAATGGCTCCTGCTTTTGATACTTTATTCCCTGAGTTTCTGAAAATCAGATATGTAACCGTATAAGTAATGCATAACCAAATATATAACATTAGAATAGGATGCTTTGTTGATTACCTTTGCTCTTTCACCAAACTGCAAATGTACAAAATCTTGCCACTGCTCTTTTGGAATAAAATCTGGTCGAGCCTCTATAGATTCCTCAGGTGTGTTACGTCGGTAACGTTTTCACAGACGTGTTTTCAGACCTTTGCATTTTTGGCTCAAACTTTTCATCACAAACTTCTTAAATGACTCATTTGAGGCATCAAAAGAAAACTTAGACTGCATTTCCAATTGATCAAAGAATTAAAACTCATGTAGATAATTAGCTTATAAAAGTCATCACAAACGTTTTTAAGGTACCTGAATGTATTCCCAAGCATCATCTTTTAGCCATGTTGGAATCTTCCTCCAGTCTACATAGTTTATAGGGAATTTTGTTAAATCGGTGCTTAACATGCCAAGCCAAGTGCCAAAAACACATCCACTTCCTTCTTCAGGTTGGTTATATGGACCAAACTCAAGAACAACTTTACGATTCTCCATTCCCCATATATCTTGTGTAGTAAGATGCTCATTTGCTATAGTACCATCTGAGCCTGTAAAAAGAAAACAGTGAACTCTTCCAATCCAAGAAACTATAAAACAGACCATTAAAACTATAAAACAGACCAAAAAACTATAAAACTCAAAACAACACAATCGGTAATTTTCATATGACAAAAACATCTAGTTAGCAAAATTCATTTACGTAACTTTTCCATAGCCCTAAATTAAAATAGGAAATGGACTAGCATATGAAAATTGTTTACGTATTTATTATTGAAAACTTTAAAACAGACCAAGAAACTATGAAATTATAAAACAACACAATCGTTACTCAAAAATTTATTAAACTACTATAACTAGTGATCCAAACAGACCATTCTACTATTCTTAGATTTTCAGTACTAACCACAAATCAAAGGTAACACCACTGAGAAGCAATTTTATATCAAAACAACACAATTAATGATTAACTTACTCATAACATTGACCACCCATTTTCCTTGTTCACGCCCTTGTGTATATATAGGAGACATATTACTCTCAAGATGATGCTCCTCCTGACAATTTGTTTCATTAATGTCTGCTCCTTGTGTTTCGTCATTAGGTTCTCCACCTTGTGTTTCATCCGAGTCATAGTAATTCATTTGTAACTGAAAAACCAAAATATAAGATAGCATCAGTGAAGTAATAAATTATGAACAACCACCATCTTAACTAAGATAGCTACACCTTATAGATCTGAATAAACTCAAGTTGAGAATCATGTAAACAAATCATAATTTTCTTCCCGAGATATTCACAGAGCAGTTCAATTTTTTCATATCAACAATCTTAAATATGAATGTCTAAACACATGTAATAGGTACATATAAAGTACGAATTCCAGAATTCTACGGCTGATAATCACAGAGACAAGAGACAAAGAGCTTAATTACACGCTGCTACAGGATAGGGTTGAACAAAAGAAAAACAATGAGAAAACTAACAAAAAAATTGACGGCTGCTACTATATAGAAAGGGTAGAGGTTATAGGATTATATAATTAAATAGGTTAAATAGATTTCCTAAAACTAAAAGTCCCGCTCAAAAAGAAAATCTCCCCCCACCCCACGACAGAAAAAAAAAATCCATATAATAAAAATTTAAATGCCTAATTCTCTTCCATAATATCTCTAACTAAAGGAAAGTAAGGAATTTCGTCAGAAGGGAGTATATCATCATTGATACTAGAACCACCAATTTCGAACTCCTCAGGTGAATCAACAGAAATTTCAGATTCTCCCATATCATATAAGTCTCTTAGTCTGATATGCACATCCACATTCCAACCATTCTCACTTGGATCTTCAACATAATATACCATCCTTGCTTGAGAAGCCAATACAAATGGTTTATCTTCCTCGCTGGAACCAGAATGTATAATACGGGTGAAATTCACCATGTTATGACCAAACCTAAACAGGGGCATGACCAAGCTTAATCGGTGAAACCTTACGAAACAAAACCCAAACAGGGGCATGAACAAGCTTAATCGGTGAAAAGTTCATCTCAGGTTGCCACAAGGAAACAGTAAAAGAGCAGTTTCCAGAATGCCAAAAACCGACATCCAAAGCCCATTGTCTAGAGACAGGGCAAGGAATAAAAATGAGACAAATTCCAGGGGAGTGAAGTTTTACTGTGATTCGACCATTCTTACCCCCAATGGGGTTAAGATCTGTGAATATTTTCTCCGGTGATGGAGGAATCCCATGAAAGAAGGCCACAAGATGATCTTTCCACATAATCGAGGAACCGAGAGTGATGGAATCTGGTGCTTTCATTGAAGGAATACCATCATCCGAAATGGTGGGAAGACCCATTTTTACCAGAGGTTGGAAGGAAGCTTTCACCTTGTTGACCCATAGCACAGCACCCGAAGAAGAAGGCGAAACAGGAATCGCAGACGCACGGGAACAGAAATTTCCAACGGTCTGGAGGGAGATGAAACCTGTAATCGTCTCTAGAACCAAGAGGAGCAGTAACAAGGGCAGAAAAAGGAGAAGATTCCACCACAGAAGAGTCCGAAAATGGATGAAGGAAGAGTAGATCCGGCGGAATCGGAGGTGGAGGACGCAGATGGAGATCAGAAGTCATGATTGGAGACCAGAGAGCTAAGGCGGCGGAGCCGCTAACCCCTCGACGAAAAACCCAGAAATCACCTTCGCAGTCGCCTAACGGTCATAAAAGTTTGTTTTTTTATCTATTTCTTACTCTCCTGAATGGAGTATTAATTATGGTCTATTTCATTTACTTGATTTGTATTGTAGATCAGTTTTATTTAAGAGTAGAGATATGGCTTGCATATAAATGGGCTGTACGTATTCACGATCATTTGAGATATACAGAAATTATTTATCAAATCATTCGTTCTATCTAAAAGAATAGAAACTACATAATTCTAGGTGTTTGGATTTACGGCAGTGGCGGATCTATGTTAATGGGAGGGGGGCAGCTGCCCCCAGTAAATTTAAATATTAAGTTTTCAATACTCCTGCATTATTTTATTTCGCCATTTGTTTGTGGGTGCAAAAACGAATTGAAAGAAACGTAACTCAAAAATCACTAAAAGTCTTTGATCTAAACCAAATAATTGCAGAACTACTGGGTAGTTTTGTATCCCAGTGACACTTAGCTAGTTAGTTCTAAAAAGATAAACCAAAAGGATTTGTATTAATAAGAACCGTTTGCTTCTGAGTTTAGGATTTCGTCAAGCAAGCAAGTAGAGCAGAACATACTAACTTGAAAAGACAACCAGTTAGAGTTAAATAAAGAAACATAACTATAAAAAAAAAAAATCGAGCCTTAGACTCGAAACAACAGTAGTCACGTAATTTAATACTAATCTAGAAACACGAATCGGAAATTTTCTTCCTTCCCGGACTAAAGAACTGTTGATGTTTGGCCTATAAATATAAATATATAAAAGATGAAGGGTTATTTGCAGCTCCCACATTTGCCTACCCCTTATGTTGATCCATTTTATAAATTATTTCCACATTGTTTAAATTAAAAAGTCAACAATAAATAATTTATTTTATATCATTTAATTTAAAAGTAATTACTTAAAATTATTTAAACATAAATATAAATTTCAGTTTAATTTAGAATTTCATAAATATATAAATTTTATATATTATAAGATTTAAATACATCTTTCATATTTTGCAATGAAATAATAAAGATAATTAAATTAAATACATGTGAAAAAACAAATTATATGACTAAAAATATAAGATTATAAAAAAACTTAAATAATTATAAATTAGAAGCAAAAAATCATAGAACAAAAAAAGTATTTAATAAATAATAGAAATTATTATTATTAAGAATAAAAATAAAATATGATAAAATGACAATAAAAAAAATAGACAAAATATATGAACAAAAAAATGAAATATGTGTATATATAAATTAAAAAAAATCAAAATAAGAAAATAAAATATTATTACAATATTAGAATTTAGATGAATGAAATTGTATAAATAACAAGTACATATAATTTAAATAGTGTATGAAAAGAATAAAGGATGATTAAAAAAAGGTTAGAGAAAAAAAAATATTTTTTAAAAAAACCAGAAAACTCATGAAAAAATTGAAAGTAAAAAGGAAAATTAGATCTGGTAGATATAAGTGAAACCAAAATTTAAAAATACAAATTTGTAAAAAAAAAAAACAAAATTCAAAATATTGATACTCAAAATAATATCAAAAGATATTAAATAAATTAAAACAAAATCTACCCAAATGCAGAAATTCTATCAAATAAATTTAGGTTTAAGAAGGATTCCTAAGTAAAACCTACTAAATAACTTAGGACTTCTTCCCAAATTGTCTAGCTTTTTTTTTGCAGACAAATCGTTTTTAAGAGCTTTCATTATATTAATGTCTGAATTAAAAGATACAAAGCAGCTGGAAATAAATAAATAAATAAAAGAGGAGGAAGATACAAGGGGATCTTATTAACTTTGAAGACTAGAAGTGCACTAGATCATTACCCCATTTAAAACTTGTATTCTTCAAAGTTGTTGACATGATCTTTACAGCTCTAATTTTTTTTTGTAAAACCACGGAGGAAGGAACCGATAGATCCGAATGATATCTAGCGTTTCTTTCTTCCAAAGCTCATAGATAATAGCTTGCCACATCTGAATAAGAGCAAGAGATAATGTCATATCATGAGAGGAAGACTAAGATAATGTCATATCATGAGAGGAAAACTGAAGCCACGCAATGAAATCCTCTCATTCAGAAGTCATAGATGACATGTGCATTTTACTACCAGCACATCCCCAAAGAGTAGTTGAATAACAGCACCAAAAAAAAAACAAATAATTTATGGATTCTGGAAACAAGCCACATAGCAAGAAAGTTGGCTCAACATCACAATCTCAAGCTATCAATCTATCCAAAGTGGGAGTTCGATTTAGCATAAATAACCAAGCTAACATCGCATGCGTAGGAATCGCCACTTTACCCCAAACCAAGGAGAACCAACTAACTCTAAGCTTAGATAAGCGGGTAGCTTCCCAAATCGCTTTAAAAAAATCTAGAATAAGTCTTATCTACAAAAAAACATGTCAATTACCAACTGCTTGGAAATTACCGACAGGAAATTGATGGATCCTAGATAGTACCATATTTGTCGGGATTTCGTCGGTAATTCTCGACGGATTTGCTACTCGTCGGGAACTTCCCGACGGACTAACGACGGAATCTTTTATCCGTCGGAAATCCTTCGGTTAGTTATCGGTTCAATGTTACCGTTAATAGATATGTTAATATAACCGTTTAGGTATCCGTTAGACTGAGCAGAAACCGACGGATTTTCGACGGATAACGGCTATTTCTGTCAGTTTTCCGTCAGTTAATTTCCTACAAATACCATGCGTTCCCTCTCTTCTCCTGCACAGTAATCCCTCCCTAACTCTCTCTCTTTCACACACTCTAATATTCATGATTACCAAAAAATGTCTTCTTCTAATTATTACAGATCGTGGATAGACGGTGTGAGGATTGATCCGGCGACAAAGTTAATGCACACTGAATATGCACTTGGTATTATGGAATTCATGACAGTAGCATTTCGTCAACCACATACGCAGAAAACCGGTAAGTTAAAATGTCTATGTACTCAGTGCCGGAATGTTAGAAATCCTACGATTGACAAAGTCTGGCATCACTTGTATTCAGTGGGGTTTATGGCAGGTTATAGGATTTGGTATCTTCATGGGGAAATATCGGATTATGTAAATTAGTAGAGAACCTTATGGTAGTACTAATAGTAGGGAATGTTATGGTAGTTTTATCGAACCTTATAGTGTGGAAGTAGATTTTGGTGTAGGTACCGTTCAGATGGTTAATGATGCATATCAAGAAAATATTCAGGAAGTAGGTGAATATCAAATTCCTAGGGTAGATGAGGAACCTAATGTAGAATCTAGGAGATTTTTTATACATTAGATGCAGCGAAGCGGGCGCTTTATGAAGGTTGCAAAGAGGGTCATTCACCATTATCATCTGCTACTAGATTAACGGGCATGAAGACGGACTACACTTTGGTGGAAGAATGTGTGGATGCGATTTACGATTTTGTGAAAGTTATTCTTCCTAAATATAATCTTGCTACATGTTCATACTACGAGGTCGAAAAACTTGTTAAAGGGCTTGGTTTACCGTACCAGATGTTAGATTTGTGCATCGACAAATGTATGATATATCGGCGAGAAGATGAATACCGTCTAGAATGTAAATTTTGTAAGCATCCGCGCTATCAGGATACAAGGGAAGAGTTAAATTCTCGTTCAAATAGATGTGGTATTTTCCGTTAGCCGAGAGGTTGAAGCGATTATACCAATCTGAACAAACGTCGGGGGAAATGAGATGGCATGCCGAGCATAGAAGAGGATAAGAGGTTGCACATCCGTCAGAAGTTAAGGCGTGGCGTCATTTTCAGTGAGTATATTCGGGTTTTGCGTATGAGCCACATAATGTGTACCTCGGATTATGCACATATGGTTTCAACCCATTTGGGAGGCATGGGAGACAATATTCGTTGTGACAAGTGATTCTGACTCCTTATAACCTACTGCCATCTATGTGCATGCATCGAGAGATTTTTTCTCCTCTACGTACTCGTTCCCGGGCCAGAGCATCCAAGACGATCACTTGACGTATTCTTGCAGCCATTGATATATGAGTTGCAAATGTTATGAGAGCCCAGTGTTGAATCATATGATGTCTCGTGCAAGCAAAATTTTTAGATGCGGGCTGTACTAATGTGAACCATTAGCGATTTCCCGGCTTATGGTATGTTATTTGGATGGACAACGTATGGGAGGTTAGCATTTTTGTATTGTCAAGAAATGACTGATGCATTCCAGTTGAAAAACGGACGCAAATCATGTTGGTTTGGTTGTCATAAAAGATTTCTACCGCAAGATCATCTATATCGGAGAAACACAAAACTTTTTATGAAGAAGAGAAAAGTGTTTGATGATCCTCCTCCCATAGACAGCGGGGATGCTACTTTGGGGCTCTTAGGAAACTTTGGTGCGCTAAGAACTCCTAATTGCGGTGGAAATGGGCATGAAAATGTATATGCAGCTGGTTTATCCCACAACTGGCACAAGCAAAGCATCTTCTGGGATTTACCATATTGGAAGGACCAACTACTAAGACATAATCTTGATGTCATGCACATTAAGAAAAACTTTTTTGATAACATCATGAACATTGTTCTTAATGGAACAAAACATTCCTAAGATCTTATGCAATCTAGAGAAGATATTTTCAACATCTTTCTTTGATGTTATGGAGCATCTGCCCATTCATCTCCCTAGAGAAGCAAGACTTGGTGGTTCAGTATAATATCGGTGGATGTATGATGTATCCTTTTGAGCGCTATATGTTCCATCTTAAAAAGAAGGTGAAGAACCCCGCTAAATTAAAGGTTTCTGTTGTGGCTCAATAAAACAACGAAGAGACTGCGACCATTGCCAGCTATTACTTCCCATCGCAAGTACGTACAAAGAGTCGACGCATAGCTTGAAACGATGATAGAGGCGAGAAGAAAACTTATCCGTCAACAGTTCCCAATATTTTTCAACAAGTTGAACGGTTAAGCGGAAAATCGAATGTGCGACAACTAACATCCCAATAGATCGCACACCTGCACACGTATATTCTCACCAACTACGAGGAAAACCGCAGTTCCATCCTCGAAATAAGATCCCAATCTCTTCGTCTCCTTTTCGGTGAGCTTCGGCAAGGTCGGGTACTATTTCTTTCGCCATTCGATCAGAAGTACATACGTCAAAGACGGAAAAAAATCTCTGGAATCGGAGGTACGATTTTCCCTAAATCCCTAAGATCGCTCATAAATCTCTCAAAGAAAAAAAAAATCTAACTAATAGTCGAAAGAGAGAAGAAAAGCAATTAAGGGAAAAGAGGAGGTTTACCTTGACGAGATTGAGTGTGCGGTTAAAATATGAAAGGAGTGGGCAATTCGTTAAAGGTATTATTCGAAGCAGTTTTTGATACCACACGTTCTCTCATTTCTTTCGATATCAGCCATTAGATTAGAGTTCGAGTAATTATTTCAAATCACGACAATTATAGAGATCATGTGGGTCCCACACATTTCAGACTCTTGGCCGTCATATTTGACATCTCGAAAAGACGTTGAATATGAATGGATACGAGCTGGTGTAAGCAACTTAAAGACCCGCAGACTGGACTGTTGACATTTCTTCCTGCCAAGTAATTATTAATTTTAAATAACTAATGGGATGGAAGGCAATTGTTGATACCAAAATACACCCCATGGATTTGGCTCGATAAGGCCCAAAGCCTTATCACTTAACATGTCGAAATTAAAGACACCACTCCGACCCAGAATTAGCCAATCCGATCTCAGCCTTAGCAATGGGAGAACGGCCGCATATTGACAAGAAGCGCTTGATACCATTCACTCCGAGATCAGCTCAACTGACTGAAGATCATGGAGATCGTTCCAACAAGCGCACTACGAAATACGCGGGATGGAGAGCTCGACGAAAAGGCTATAAAATGATTTCAAGGGCTTTAGTTTACAGACCTTCTTTTTACACACTTTTGTACACAAAATAACTTTAGGAGCTCACTGTAAAACTCTCATTCGAGACCTCTTTGTAATACCTTTCACGTTATATAACATAATTACGAAACCTAGTTCTTTTAGATAGATCTTTGAAGCATCGTATGACTTTTGAGGTGTTATCCCATCGATCCTTTCCCTATCCCAAATAAAAAAATTCTTAGTGTGGGTTTCCGGATCCACATATCCTATACTAGCTATACAAAAAGGTTAAAGACGGAAAACAAAGAGTTGTTGAATAGTCCTCATATTAGAAATTGGAAAGTGTACTATTAGGATTTTTGGTGCTCAAACGGACTATGAATCTGAAATAAGGGCAAAAATGGAGGTCAAAACGGCCTTTACATATATAAACGGATAAAGGGTAAGCTGGTAAAAGCCATAAGAAAAGGTCCATAGTCAAATGTCGAATGTCAAAGTCAAAGTCATCCGGTAAAAGTAAACTTGGTTAACCCAGACCCGGACCCATACCAGAATTAAACCCGACCCGGTAATCCGACCCGGTAACCTGACCCACTGACCCAACCGTCTTGACATGTCACATCCTCAACCAGACCCAAACTGACTCAACTGAATTAAACAAACCAAATTGATTTAAACCATATCAAATTGCTTTTAACCAACTAAACTGGATTAAATCGAATAAAATTGATTATAACCAACTAAACCGGTTAAACCAAACTAACCCACCTAAACAAGAATTAATTAATTAAACCATCTTAATAAAGTTAACTGGTCAAACTGATCAACTTAATTGACACGATGACTCACCGATTCAACTCGGTAGCCGGCGAGTTGCTTCGGTTGGCCGGGGAGTTGCCTCGGTCTTCCGGCGATTCAAGGCGGTATAACTTACTGGTGGCGGCGGCGCGACACGGATATTCCACTAGAGCATGGAGACACATGCGGCTGCTGGCGGTGATGTATTTTGGGGATCTGGCTTCATCTCATCATCGTGAATCTGATGGTGGCTTCGTATTTCTCAGTTTCTACACAAAATTTGTTAAATCATTACTATAATAAGTGAAAGGTCTCTCCTGGTTCTGACAACTCAGCATCTGTGTTGAAGGAGAGACTGACACCTGGTTTAATGAAAAAACATTCAAACCAATCACAATAAATAATTTGTCCACGTCAAATCCACATATTCCAAAAAAAAACAAATAATCAATAGAAAAAAATGTTTATTCCTTCATTCAACGTCTGCGAGTTCTCTCTCTCTTAGGCGACGTCGCTGGCTATTTTCTTGCCGTCTCTTCCATGGGAGATTTCCCTAGATTTTTCACCATCAATCTTAGCCGCCGATAGCTTACAAACCTTCGACCAAAGAATCCTCCAATAGATCCGAGAACCTTTCCATGTAACTCTTCAACTTCCGGAGGTTTAAGCTCTGACGACCACCATTGAAGCTTTCTTACATGTTCACATTAGGTATGTCACATAAGGTAAACGATCTGAACCTTTTCCTTCGGATTCTAACTTTTTCCTTCTGAAACCCTAGATCGTTTTAAATTCTCTTAGATCCGAGAACCATTTCCTCCCGTTCTCACTTACTTCTTACGAAATCTTAGATCGTGTGTTCTACTTTTACTTTTGATTCATTGATGTGAACTGTGTTATTGATGTAGATTGCTTCTAATGGATGGCTTTTTCTCATGTTTTGATTCATTGGAGTTTAGGCAGCTTCTGATCATATAAAGGCATCCGTGCAGCTTGTTCTTGAGCATTATAGATCTGCCATAGAGTCATCCTAAACATTTACTAAGCTTACTCTTGGAACCGCGGCGCCTCAATTTACAGGTTAGGTCTATTCATTTCATTTTTCTCTGTAACTTTGTGCTAATAGGCAATAAAACTTGTGCAATTGAATTATGTTCAGTTCTCTTTGCTCGTGAACGTTTCAGCTTAGTTGAGTTTTCATTTTTGGTGCCTACCATTTATGTTTTTAGCTGCATGTTTAGTCAAGATTGCTTTGATTTTCACACGTCTCCACTTTGAAATCTACTTTTATGTGCTAATCACTATTAAACTCAATTGGATTAGTGATAGTTTCCCCATGTTGTCCTTTAAAAAAAAATCTTGAATATTTTGTATTCACAATGTGTATGTGCTTAACGTTTGCAATAAGAGGAACCATCATCTCAGAGGAACGTTGTGATCATCATCTCAGAGGAACGTAGAATATATGAGTTAATATGCTTGTCTTCCTTGGTATTTCCATTGTCAAAGGTGATGACCATGGAACTCGATATGCAATGGGATGGGAATCCAAATATAGTACTTGGCTTAAAGACTTTGGTCGGTGTATTTCAGGTGCAAGATACATATCTCATGGATACCCTTGAATCCTTTATTTTATATATTGTTTTAATATTGATGCAGGATACATATCTCATGTCTGCAGGGAAATACTTTATGATAAATCAGCAGATGGAGAAACTAATGTCACATGACTAGCAGTTCATAGGTGAGGCTAGCTCCTGACATCGGATTTTAGTTGACTGCAAAAATGTCTTAAATTTTGCAGTTTTGAGGTAAAGAAAAAATTCGAAACTTTGGTATATAGAAGTTGATTAACTGTTTTGGGTTTGCTTTCAGGCTACGGACAAGAAGGTTGTGAAAGCTCATGTTTATGTTGCAGCAGGTGATGTGCCGGGAATCAAAAGGTTACTTCCCAAAGAATGGTGGGAATCTTGGTTTTTCAACGATATATACGAACTCGAGGGATACTCGGATACAATGGTTGGGTCACTGAGTTACAAGACATTGAACTTGCCAGGTTACTGTCTTAAAATTCAGATGTTGTGGGATGATGATGATGACAAATTGATTTTTCTGGGCGGTTTTTACTTACCTGATCAAGTTTGTATTTTGTGTTGTGTCCAATTGTAGGCAGTTGAAACGAGCGGTTGGTTTAGATAACTTTCTCTACACACCTGACACTGATTTTTCATGTTTTGTGGATCTTCCACTCGCTTTGCCTGCAGATTATGACATTGAAGGGCAAGGCTCTCTGCTTCAGTAAGAAACAGTAACCCCTTTTTCTACAAAATATAGCTAGCATGCCTCTCGGTTTCTTCAACCCAAACTCTGTTTTTACAGGTGCGTTTTAACTCTAGGAGATCCGTACTCGAGGGATACTTTGGTGTTTTTATATTTTGGCATATGCTTTATATTTTACATGTCTGTTCAGAGGAGAACACACTTGTAAATGAATAAACCAAAAACATAGTTCTCGAAATTCCTTTAAGCTTTTTCTGTTGCTATTGGACTTAATAATTTTACTAGCAAATCTTAGAATATTGCTTTACAACATTTATATATTTTTATAATAAAAAACACATAATTTAAAAAAAAAAAAAAAGAATAATCCCGCTGCGTAGCGCAGGCCAATACCTAGTTTGTTTAACAATTCGTAATTAGTATTATTGCAACTATGAAACTGTCTAAATTAACTGAGGAGAATATGGTCACAAATGAGAATAATGTTTTACTTAGAAGTTGGATAACTTCACATATCTGTAAACATTTTCAAATTAATGGCAAATCAGTTTTGTTTCGTATGAGTACGGTTATTGTTTTAATCCTGACAGTTTTACATGTTTTTTTGAATAATAAGAAATTTTACATGTTTTATGCAAAAGAAACTAAGAATACATATAATGGATGAACGACGCCAAGCGCCCCATGCTTGTCGTTTTATCTCTTTGCATGTATGGTTAGAAATATATGAGAGTTTTAGTGCTCGGCGTAGGGTAAAACATATCGGAAAATGGTTATTCCTGAATAATTTCAACACGAAACGATGATGAGCTGAGAGATATGTGAACGAGATGCGGTGACTGTGATGGTTCGTCCATTTCTTTCTCGGAAGATTTAATTTCTGCAGAGTTTCTCTACGGGAATGTATTTGTGAGTAACATAAAAGGGAAAGGTCTAATTTATAAAGGAGATTACTTCGGTTTACCTAAAAGAATTGGGCCTTGCTGGGTCGAATAAAAAAAAACTTCGGACGTACAATTCTCCCCCACTACAAGGAATTTGTCGTTTAATTCATGTCTTAACTCGGATGCTCGTTTACAACTCTAAAAATCTTTGGGTAATCTAACCTCATTTGTTCCTCAGAATCACAGGTTTCTTCATGAATTCCACCTCTCTCCCAACAGACTTTGACCATCACAGTCACTTTCCCCTGAAATTCCTTTTCCTGACGCTCTAGGACTGCCACTAGTTGGATAGGCGCTGACAGATCCTTACAAAGGTCGTTTGGTGGCTGCTGAAAAATAAGCTTTGGTTCTCTAACAACCTCCTTCAATACTGACACGTGAAACACATTGTGAAATCATGCTAACTATGATGATAAGCCCAATCGATATGCTACTGCTCCAAATTGCTCAAAAAAGGGTACGGTCCCAAGTATATCGACTTAAGATTATTTAGTTTTCGAGTCTTAGCACCTCCCTGAAATTTCTTAATTTGAGGTATACTATTTTACCCACCTCGAGCTCCAAATCACTCATGCACTTATCTGAATAACTCTTTTGACAAAAAAATTTTGAACCGTTGTTTGGTTCTACCGTATTTTCTCGAGTCTTAGTTTTCTCAAGTCGGCTCTAGAGCATTTCCACCTGGTATACCATCTTTTGAACCGTTTCTGGTTCCATGACTTGTCGTTCCCCAACTTCTAACAAACATAGTCGTGTACAACATGACTTACCATAAAGAACCTCATACAATGCCATATCAATACTCGAATGATAATGATCTACAAATTGTAATATGACAAAAACTCAATCTCTGTGATGCCTCAAATTCAAGTTCTACTGAGTAAGACTAGTACTTCTGATGGATGCATCTAGCTCTAAGATTTCATGCTGAATATCTAAATCTGATTGATCTTTGGCTCAAACACACCCTGAAATGGCCAACACTTGGCGAAATTAGTCTTACGATGCTATGCGTAACTCCAGTATTAAATAAGATGTAAGCTTCCCTACCATGAACCGAAACCGATCTCACAGAAGTATACTAACAAATAATAATAACCACAAAACACAAATACTCAAAAACAAAAAGCGAGTATAACAAGAGACGCATACCAACTACCGGCTCAACTCCCACGTGATATGTAGAAAAAACTTGTGGAGAAGTGGCTTGATGTTTGGGTAGTGTCGGAAGCAACCCATGCGCCCTATACGGGCAGTCTCTCGAATATGTCCATGCTGACCAGAATTGTAGCAAGCCCTAGGTGAAAATCATGGTGTTGGGGCTGCTGCTGCAGTCTGCTGATAATTGGTGCATCCATTAGCTTATCCCAATAGTTCCTTGCAAAATGGTAATCATAACTGCTTTAGTGTTCTCCTAGATGTCTCAGGAGCCTTTCCAGGCTTTGGTTGTGTTGCTTTGAATATTTTTTGCTCCTCAACTATCCCCACCTCCTGGATAGCAACCTTCTCCACCAGCTCTGACAAGTTGTGGAAATCTCTCACAGTAAAATGGCTGTGAATATCAACTCGCAAACCCTTCAAGAACCTCCTGATCAAATCCTACTCATATATGACTCCCCTCGCAAACTTTCTTAGAAAACTGAACTCCCACTCATACTCCCTGACAGTCTTAGTAACCTGAAAAATATCCTGAAAGGAATTATGCTCCTCCTTCATGGTGTCTTGAAGGAAGTACTTCCTGATAAACTCCCTCCCAAATCCTCATATCTAACCTCATAATGACCATGCGCTCCGTCGACAACTCCCACCTACCATACTAGTGCATCATATCTCAGATGATTGATGGCCAAATCAAAACGGTACTCTGTTGGTCACCTCACATACTCCAAATTATGGTCCAACATCCTCCTCTAATTATTTTGCGGCAGGAGTATCCAAAACTACAATAACCTTCTCCATACCCAAGTTCTGCATCTGGCCATCATCTTCCAATATGTTGGTCCCTCTTTGAGTCCGACACGTGGTGGCGGTGGTGGTGGTGGTGGTGGTGGTGGTAGAATTGGTCCATGATCAACAAGTTGTGGGGCATTTGGTTGCATCCCACCATAAAGATACGCACCCTTTTGTACCTACTGAGTTGAGACAGACTGTCTTGTTTGAAGGTAAATCTGACGCGCATCCTGCTCTGGTGCTACCTGAGCTGCCTCATGTGTAGCTACTCGAGCAGCCTCCTACTCAACTACTCAACCAGCCTCCTGATCAACCGGCTGCACTGCATCCATAACAGATTGTCTGATTGCCTCCTGGCCAACTGTCTAACTGCCTCTGGATCCATCGGCTCAACAATTGTCTGTTTAACCTCAAACTCAACCTGGTTTCCCATAGCAGAGTTATTCTCTTTGGTTGCCTCACGACCGTGTGCAACTCTAACACCACTAGAACGACCAAGTCTCTTAGGAGGCATCTGAAAGGAAGGAACAAGCTGGTTATATTTTGTTGAACAAAGAGCTGACGATTAATAGACTAATACCGAGAAGAAGGGTGATATTTTTTTAATAAAGTTCTCAATTACCAAAAAACATTGAAACTGTTAAAAATTGGTGAAAACCAAATACTAACCATACTATCTACTACTCGCCCTCAGGTCAAGACCGAGACGACAAACGATTCTCATACCAAAATGTAACACTGATTCCTCCTCTCTCGAGACAGCATGCCACAAAACCTAACTTACACTTCACATATCTCCAATGATCTGAAATAACTCCAATAATCTCCAATAACCAAATCAAACCGAAATAACCCAAAAATAACCAATAACCGTAATAAACTGTACCAAAATATTAAACATTGTCTAAAACAGAAATGCGGAAAACGCGATAAAAATCCTCAAAGCAACATATCCAGCTAAGCATCCATCTACTCGGCAGACTCACCTAAAAGGAAGAAAAGATATAGTAGTATGCTAAAACGCAAGTGCACAACCTCGTTCATATTACTTCAAATATTGTAGTTTAGTCTAACATGCACAATCACAGTACCTAGAGTGCTCAAGACGTAAGGGTCCTATGATACTTAAGCGATCGCCAACACCCCCTGTAGAGGCTTTATCGATCCCTGAGGGTACGAGAAATAGATAAACTATGACTTGCCCGCACCCACGTCTGCACTTGTGGTCTTCATTCAGATAAAAATGAATAAAAGGTGAGCTATTAAAAGTGAGCAAAAAAGGTCAACGGTCAAAGTCAAAGTCAACCTGGTCAAAATCAACCTGATCAACATAAACTCATACCCATACGAGACCCAGACCGACCAACTTACTCAGCCAACCCGACCGGCCCATCCTTAACTGGACCCAAACCGGTTCAATTCGATTAAGCCAACCAAATAGGATCAAATTGATTTTAACCAATTAAAATGGATTAAACCAAATAAAATTAATTTTAACCAACTAAACTGGCTAAACTGAAGTAACTCAACCTAATAGAAGGTTCGGATTACCGTTCCCTTGAGGATAATGTGGTGTTGATTTACTCAGTGTGATATCCAAGCGTTTGCCAAATCATTCGAAGCGTTCAAAGGTGAATTGTAAACCGTTGTAAGTGACAATCTCATATGGTAGTTTTGTATCGACAAATGATGTATTTTCAAACGAAATTTTATAGTTCGTGGTCATAAATTTGGATGTATTCCTTAGCTTCAACCTACGTAGTGAAGTAATCAGCCATGACTAGGAGGAATATTTTTTGGTTTGAGGCCAACATGGTTCACATGATGCCCATTCCCAGCGCATAAAATGGTAAGCAATTTATGTTCTTGTTAATAATTTTGTGGGTCTAAGTATCATTGGGGCGTGTCGTTTACACTTCTCTCACTTTGTTTTATATTCTTCATAATCGCCTACCATAGAGGGCAATTAATGGCCATTTATTTTGATTTTTGAGAGCCAAATATTGTCCTCCAGAGTGATTTCCACATGCGCCTTCATGTGTTTCTTTCATGACCCGTCAGACTTCAGCTCAATGAATGAATGATAGTAGAACTTTACTAGAAATCCATCTGAATAGGTTACCATCCATTAAGACATAACAAGCACTTATAACTTTCAATATTCGTGTCGCCCATTGATTTTTGGTACTATTCCATCGGCCAAATAGAGTCAAATGTAGTCGCGCTTGTCTATGTTGGTCATATTAGCTTCTAAGTTAGTTGGATCGATGTCTACTTGGACTAGTTTTGGTGGGTCATCATCGTGGCCGCCATTGCAAGAATTTCTTCATGAGTTTTGTTTTTGTTGTGTTCATTTTTTGGAAGGGCGTCACTGGGTAAACTGATGCTGAGCTCATCAATTTTTTCCACCGGAATGACTCTTCATAGTTCTGGATTAGGATCTGATGTGAGGGCAACAAGGGCGTCAGTGGGTGATTTTTTCTTCTCAGTATCATGGCAAGGTTGAATGTTTTAAATGAATTGGCTAGTTCTTGGACAACTTTCAAATATGCGTCCATATGTTCGTTCTTTGCTCTGTACTATCCGCTGACTAAATTTGTGACAAGTTGTGAGTCGCATAAGGCTTGTATGTGTTTTGTGCCAATCTCTTTGGCCAACCTAAGACCCAAAGAAGGGCTTCATATTCGGGGTTTTTTTTGAAGCGGAAAAACCAAGGTGTTGGTGATTGAAGACATACATCTACTCATCCGTCGCGCTTATATGATACGACGCCGACGTGTAGTGACCACTTGTTGTCAACTTTGTGAACATCATTGAGATTTTTTGCTCGTTCGATTGCGATATTGATATATTACTCACTCAATTCCACATCCCATTTAGCTATTCGTCCTGACTTGGGTTATGTGATATTGTTCGTAGCGGTAGATTGGTGTGGATGAAAATCACATGCGATTTAAAATATTGTCTAAGTTTTATTGCCGAGATTACGAATGTGTGGGAGAGTGTCTCCAAGATTGGGAATCTTGTTTCTGCTCCGTCAAGGGTTTTACTGATGTCAAAGATTAGTTTTTTTCTCACCACGGTCGTATCTAATGAGAACTCCACTGATTGCAGAGCTTGACAAGACTATGTATAGAAATAATGTATTGTCGTCTTCTGGCTTTGCCAATACAAGTGGTGTTGATAGATACTATTTGAGTCGGATGAATTCTTCTTGACATTTATAGTCCCAAACAAATGTCTTATTGTCGCAAAGGAGTTGGTAGAATGGTACACATTTATTTGTCGAACGTGAAATAAAGCGATTGAGAGCAGCAATATGTCTTGTTAGTTTTATATCGTTTCTGGTCTTTTTGTGAAGGTAGGTCGAGGATTGCGAATATTTGTTTTGGGTTGACCTCTATTCCTCTCTTGTTGATCATGTAGTCCACAAATTCTTCAGATGTTACAGTAATTGTGCATTTTGTCGGGTTAAGCTTCATGATGTACTGATTGAGTATTTCAAAGCATTCTCAAAGATGACCGACATGCTGTGTGGAAATTAAAGATTTGAAGAGCATGTCATTAGTGTAGATTTCCACTGTAGAGCCAATCTTGTCAATGAACATGTGATCGACCAATCTTTGGTATGTTGCTACTACATTTTTGGCTGAATGACATATATTTATAACAATATGTGTCGTGATCCTTTATGAATGTTGCCTTCTCACGGTCGTCAGGATAAATCATGATCTAGTTTTAGCCGAATAAGACTGTCTAAAGGATAATAGTTGATTGCATAGTGTTGCTTCGACCAAGCGGTCGATACGTGGACGTGGAAAACTTGCCATTCTTATTTTTGAGGACCATGGGATTGGCCAGCCAGTCTATGGTCCGATCATTTTCTCAACCTCGTCGTTCACTGCTTTGGCTCTTTCATAGTCGAGCTTGTGTCTTTTATGTTTGATCGGCTTATATGTGGGATCGACATTGAGTTCATGGTTTATGATTAAGGGATTGATACCTTTCATATCTTCTATTAACCAGGAAAAGGTTGTGATGTTTTATCGAAGGACATTAAGGAGTTCTTTTTCTATACTCGTGCGATAATTATGATCCAATTCCTACGTTTCTCTGTGGGTTGGAATAGTCGATGACGACATGGTCGATGAGTTCTTTATAGGGAATTTGTTGTCGTGTTTGGTATTATCATATATGCTGATGATAATTGTAGTTTTATTTTGGTGAGGAAACATCCATAACTTACTCTTTGGTCCCTTTAATCGTCTTAATTATGTTCGGAGTCGGGAATTTCAAGAACTGATGATACGTGGAAAAAATTGCGTTCATTACGTGGATCCAAGGGTTACAGAGGATGACATTGTATATTGCAGGTTTATCAATGACCATAAAATGGAATATCTTTGTAATTCCATCCACGTAGATAGAAAGTTTGATTCTGCTGATCGTCATAGTTGTCTCGCTTGTAAAACATGTTAGGGGTTTGATCACATGTTTTATATCGCTTGAATTGGTTTACATCTTCATCAAAGTTTTATAAAATATAAAATCTATGGAGCTTCCCAAAATCTACCAAGATTCACATGACATCGCAATTATCAATAAGGAGTTTGATTAATAGCAGGTCATTGTGTGGTATGTCAAGGCCAACTGTATCATCATCAGTAAAGATGATGGTGGGTCATCATTCATGTGTCGAAGCCATGTTTGAGCGGTGATGGCCTTGTGTTGGTATTATTCTATTGACCTATCTGAGTCGTTGCAATCAATTAGGCCGTCCATAATCATATTGATTTGGCGTACAACTTAAGGTGCACCTTCCTTTTCTGATTTTGGATCATCACGTCTTCGTTTGGGTGCTTTGGTGTCTGAAGAGCGGAGTGGTCTCATGTTTTGTCGAGTTGACTCTTCTTTTTGTCGTTTTTCTTCTGTTTCGTTTTGTTGACACCAAGCCTCATTATTAGGTTGAGCGATGTTTTATAATTGATTGATGCTGGTGTGGAACTCTCCTTTCTATAATTTTTTAAAGAGGACGTATTTTCAGTGTCAGTAGGACGTTGTGTTGGAATTGTGTCCAGTAATCTCGGTACTGTCTCTAGAAAGTAAGAGTATGTCAATGATCAGACATAAGTCATATAATGCTGGGGGTCATGATGGCTTGCTAGAGTCCGCTCATGATCTATAAGTCTTGGACTTATTGCCTTTATTATATGATCCCATATGGGTCACACGCCTAAGCTAACGGGAAAATACGAAGGAACGGTTTAGCAGAGGTACGGTAAAAGTGCTAGGCATTTACGGTACTTGGAGAGACTAAAGGGCCTGATTAAATCCAAGGGATTTAATCAGAACTGAGAATTGGGCCCAAAAGCCCATGAGAACTAAAGGGAGTTTTAATGAATAAAACTTGACCTAAAAGCTCTCTAATTTTTCAGCTGATTTGCGCCACACACAGCCTCTCTCTGCGCCTCCTCTCCTGCTCGGTCTAGCAGCCATTTCCTTGTGAAGCGTGTGTGAACCTTTGGAGGATTCATCCCTCGGTGTATCTCTCTGATCTCTGACCTGTTCTATTCCTTCCGCTGCAACAAACAGGTAAAAGGTGAGATCATCTAATGTTTCTATTCAAGAGAACCTAGATCTGTATGTTTAGGTTGATATGAATCTGTGAATTGAATCAGGATCAACTAAACAATTCCTACAGTGGTATCAGAGCCATTGGTTCTTAGGATTTCTTGTTTAGATTCATGTTTAGGTTGTTTAATCTGTTTAGAAGTGTTTTGAATCAATTACTGATAAGAAAAACACTTAAGAAACTGAATTGAATCCTGAACAAACATATGAATCGCAAAACAAGCTATATGACTTGTTGTTGTGATCGGCCGATGGCTTGAATGCATGGATCGATCATGGATCGATCGCATGATCAGCCGATCGACCGTGAGCGCAACGATGGCCGATCGCTTGCGTGAGAGGATAAGCAAGCGATCATGTGGATTGATCGAACGCGTCGGTTGGACCGAGCTACGATCGTCCCATGATGGTCTCGGCATCGTCCCGGACGATCGCGTGGAGAAGAGGCCGACGATCGCATGGATCGAGCAATGGCCGATCGCATGGATCGCCTCTCGCCCCGCCTGCATCGTCCCACGATCGTCCCGCCTGACCCGAGCTCGTCCCGACCGTCCCGCGTCCCGTTCCGTTGCGATCGTCCGATGCGGCTGCCCGGGTGTAGCCGCGATCGTTTCAAAACCCTAATGGGCCGGTTCGTTTTCGGTTAGCTGGTTCGGTTTAAAACTTGATTAAAATCAATTCGTCCTGGTTTAATAAACAGATTTAATAATTTTATTAAGTCTGGTTAAACCGGGATAAGAAATCCAATGTCGAAAGAATTATTGGATTTAGTGCCTAAACCAGGATTTTCTAATTTGATTTGGTTGGACCAAATAAATTGAGAAAATCCGGTTTAGTAAATAACCGGTTGACAATTGTGGTCATCGTAGTAATTAAAATTTGGTTAGACCAATTTTAATGAACCAGACCGGTTATGTCAAATAATTGGACAATTGGGTCATGTCTTGGACATGGACCAATTCTTGGGCCTCGGGCCAAGAAGTTAAAACAATTGGGCCAATTATTTGAGTCTTACTTCAGATCAATTTAAAATTTATTTTATAAAATTATAAAGTCGATTTTAAATTAAAGTTTCCGAAATTTTGAAATTAGAAAGTTTCTTAAAATAGAAGTTTCTGGATTTGCGGGTTTTGGATTTTAAGAAATTTCTAAAGTTAGAAAGTTTCCGTTTTTAGAAAATTTCCAATTTTAGAAAGTTTCCAAAAATAGTAGGTTTCCAGAAATAGAAAGTTTCCCGAAATAGTAATCTTCTATTTTGGGAATGAAATTTTAATAAACCTACGAACCTCAAATAATATCAAGCGTTGGATGTCTTGTCCAGGCTATGTCAGCTGTCGAAGCCCATTCAATTGTATTCATGGCCTTACAGTGTGAGGATGTCTACTTTTGCGTGGATAAGACGGTTTGTGATTCATAAATGTCATTGGGAGTCCCAGACATTAATGATTACATGACTGTATAGTCTGGTTTTCTTGACTAGGCCATCGGGAGTCCCGGGCCTTGAGACATCAGAGTGGATTGGGCCTCGGGCCCAGATTCACAACCAAGAGTTATATCACGGATATAATTAGCCGATATAGGGCTTACCGATATAAGCTAAGGTTGGGTGACGGCCAGTGGCCCACTTTGATCTTAGTTATATGTGGATCTTGGAATCATTATATTCTATTGAGGGTAACTTATGTTATTGAATATAATGCATGATTAATCATATTAAATTTAATACGGGATTAATCATATTGAACATATTAACTAAAATCCTTTTATCTTAATTTTCAGTTATGACTAGCACAAACAATCAAAACACTTTCTCGATCCGGTCTGTCCTTAAGATGGACAAGCTGAACGGATCAAATTTCTTGACTTGGTCGCGGAACCTGAGGCTAGTCCTCAGACAGGAGAGAAAGGACTATGTTCTTGATAGAGCTCTCTCCGTGAGGATCGGGTCCAATGCTTCTCATGCAGTATATGATGCTTGGAATAAGCATTATAATGATGCGGTAGATGTGCGTGGTCTGATATTGGCTACCATGGACTCAGACTTGCGGAAGCAATATGAGAACATGGAGTCGCCAATAGAGATGATCAGCAGCCTGAAATTGAAATTTCAGGAGCAGATAAGAGTGGAGAGATACCAGTTGGTTAAATCTCTCACTAGCTGCAAGCTACCAAATGATCATCCAGTAAGTCCTCATGTCAGTAAAATGATGGGTTACATTGATAACCTGAGGAAACTGGATTATCCAGTTAGCCAAGAATTGGCAACTGAGATCATTCTGCAGTCACTGCCGTCAAGCTATGATAAGTTCAGAAGGAACTATATCAAGAAATACTTAACGAAGACGCTGACTGAACTGCATGATATGCTCAAGACAGTTGAGCCAAACGTGAAGAGTACCCTGTACAATCTCATGAATGAGAAGGGTAGGTTTACTAAACCTAATGCTGACAAGGGTGAAGACAAAGTTGTCCAGATTTTGAATCATGGCAAGCGTGTGTCTTCTGAGCCCGAGTCAGATGCCTCTTACGTTGGTAAGTGCTGCTACTGTAAGGAGACAGGGCATTGGAAGAGAAATTGCATTAAATTCATGGAAGATGATGAGGAGTTGAAGTTGATGTATGAGACTACTTCCTCAGGTATTCATGTTATTACTTCAAGTTCTACCTTAAAGGTATTGGATACTGGTTGTGGCACTGATATTTGTGATAATATGCAGAGCCTAAGCAACAGTAGAACGTTGAAGGAAGGGCAAGTGAAACTACATGTCTGGAAGGAGCTTGGGATGCTGCCTCAGTCGTAGGGTTTTCACTTATAGATCCCTTTTAGGCTTGGTTTTGTATTAAGTAATTGCTACAATGTACCTGCTTTAAGCAGAATTGTCTTTCATTTTCTTGTAAGAATTTGAATGTTTTTTCATTTTGATAAAAGACAAGTTTTGTTCTTTTGATCTTAATGAAATATTAATTGTAGCACCCTATTCATGGAATGGGTTTTATATTTTAATCCAAAGAGTGCCTAAATGTAACATAAATACCGAATTGGTTTAATTCTAATGAATTAAACCTGATTTTTCTTGGCATAAAAGTCTTGGTCACATAGAGTAAGTCGGATTCAGAAATCCCATAGTTATGGACTGTTGGGCTCATTTGATAAGATATCTTATGAGACTTGAATTATGTTTACTGGACCAAAAGGAAAAGGGCCTATCTTAGCCGAGCTAGAGAAAGGCCCAAAGGCTTATTGGACCTGGAACATGCTGATGTATGTGGCCCAATGAGCAGTAATGCCAGAGAAAATTTCCTGTACTTCATTGTCTCTACTGATTACTTCAGTGAGTGTGACTGTGTTCATTTGATGAGACACAAGTCGGAATTCTTTGACATGGTCGAAAGAGTTCCAGAATGAAATATAGGATCTGAGTGACAAAAGTATTAAGACTCTGGATTATATCACGAGTGAGAATACTTAAGTCATTGATTGTGTGATCATCTTAATAAAGTGTGAAATCGTTTCACAGCTCATTTCTCCTGAAAACCTGAAGGTATTTCTGAGAGAAAGAATCAGATCTTATTAGAAATGATTAAAGATGAGTCACACGAATCTTCCATGATATTATTAAAGAATAACGCTCTAAAATATCTAAGTTTACGCTGAAATAGTTCCACAAATATCAGTTGAAAGACACCACGTTAATGTGGATTGAAATCGATCCAAATTTGTCTTTACTGAGTATTTGTAGTTGTGCTACTTCGCTGGTTGTCCTAGAGAAACTAAGGCTTGTTACTTTTACGTCCAATCTGTTTTCTAAGAAGGGAAGTTATTTTCCAAGAAGAACAGTGGGAGTAAAAGCATAACTCGAAGTTTTCTTAGGGAAACCAAGGCTCGGTACTTTTACGACCATTATGTTTTCTAAGAAGGGAAATTACTTTCCAAGAAGAACAGTGGGAGTAAAAAGTATTTTTACGACCATTCTGTTTTCTAAGAAGGGAAGTTACTTTCCAAGAAAAACAGTGGGAGTAAAAGTACAACTCGAAGAAATTCGAGAAATACAGGAGGCTGCTTAACCTATTGAGGGAGAGCAGCGGAAGGATTTACAGATTTCTGTAGAATCTACACCTGTGGAGCCTGAAGTTCGCAGATATGAAAGAATCAGTCACTAATCCGAGAGTGAATTCTCGTCATTAGTTCAGCCTGATGATCATTGAATGTTCGCATGATCTGATGATCATTGAAAGCGACGAATCTGCGAAATTCAAAGAAGCGAAAGTGAGCCCGGACTCCGAAAAAAAATTACATTTTATGTAAGTTAGCTTCATCGATCCATTCATGGATGGAAGCAAACATATCGGAGTTGGAATCTTCGTTCTGTTGAAGTAGTCAAGGTTTTGACTTGAACAGGAACGAAGCGGAACTGTGTGTTTACTAATAGATTAGTGGGAGCGATATTGCATTTCTCAAAGTGTATGTCGATGACATACTGATTCTCGGATATAACGTCCCAACGCTGTAGTCGGTAAAGGACTAGCTTGGGAGTTGGTTTAATGATTGACATGGGTAAAGCCACGTAGTTCTTGGATTTTGGATCTAAAGATAGAGATCCAAAAGAGCTGGTAGGACAAAGTCAGGATTCTTAAATTGACAAAGTCCTACACATTTTGAGCAATCCAAGAAGGGTTTTATGCCAATGTCACATGGCATTAAGTTAAGCAAGATACAGTATCCTACGATAACTGCTGAGCTTAAATGCATGGATAAGATTCCATATGCGTCGGCAATTGGATCTATCATGTATGCCATGAAACATACTTGTTTGATGTTGCTTTAATGTTAAGCAAGACAAATAAAGACCAGTCAAATCCAGCAAAGAATCAATTTTCCTAAAGTAAGTCCTAAAGTATTTGAGGAATACTAAGGATAAGTTCTTGATTTACGGAGAAAGTGAGGTGCTATAAGTCGATAGAGTCTGAAAGGCAAATTTTCCAATAGACAAAGATGATTTCCGATCACAGTCCGGTTATATCTTGTGTCTATCTGGCGGTGCAAGGCACTGTTGCAGACTCCATGACTTAAGCTGAATATTTCGCAACTTGGGAAGTGGCGAAAGAGGTTGTTTGGAAAGAAGAGTTTGTCACTGAACTTGATGTGATTTCCAGCATAGATGAGACTAGCTGCACATCAGAGGTCCAAACACCTTGAGGATAGGTATAACCTATTCCGTAAGATAAATGACAGAGAAGTTAACTAGATCAGCAAGTTTCAATGAATGAGAACGTTGCTAATCTATTAACGAAGCCACTCCTTAGGCCTAAGCACGAGTCGCGGACTGTTGCTGTAGGATAAGTGAAATTAAGATGTAGTCTTAATTTCAGTGGGAGTTATTAAAGGGCTTTATTTAGTTATTGGATATGTTCTTGAAATAACATTTAAGATGTTTAATGAAATTATTATTTCAAGATTATTTTAACTGTGATGAAATAATCGTTCCAAAGTGATATAAACCATTTTATAGGCCATCGAAGTAAATGACTTGATCTTGAGTCATCGAAGTCATTTAGCTTGATCATGAGACCCTATACTTGATAAATGTTTTATATCATCCTGTCCCTAGTCGAAGGTTGTTGAAATTGGAACACCAACAATCGTGTGAGACTGGATTGGTACGTGACTTATGACAAAGTCTCAGTGTGTCATAGATGCGCGGCATCAAAGTCAGTACATAGGTGCATGTTGGGAACATACGACCGGACAAGACCCGCTTATAAGAACTCTTCAGGATATTTATATCTGTGTCATAAGAGATTCTTACTACGACTATAGAGTATAGTCCTTAGACCTGAGTTCACATGCATGTGACTGCACATGGACTGGTGTACTTTGATCATTGTCTAACGCTATCGTTCTGCGATAGCTATAAGGACCTTGTTTGGGTACATCATGAAATGAGTAGTTTACAGTGATGGAACAAGATGGGATTTGTCCCTCCAATATAAATGGAGTGAATATCTCTAGGCCAATCGGAGATTTGAATACTGGAAAACGCATGGCCATGCTCAAACGGACTTTCCCGAGTCGTTTGGATTGTCAGTATCAAATCAGAGTCCGATGAACAAGATTAGGCTTTATAAGGATGACACTAATCTTGCCTTATGACTAATCGAGATATTGAGACAAAAGGATTATGAATACAGAGATTCCAGTACAAGTGGGAGATTGTTGGAATTGTGTCCAGTAATCTCGGTACTGTCTCTAGAAAGTAAGAGTATGTCAATGATCAGACATAAGTCATATAATGCTGGGGGTCATGATGGCTTGCTAGAGTCCGCTCATGATCTATAAGTCTTGGACTTATTGCCTTTATTATATGATCCCATATGGGTCACACGCCTAAGCTAACGGGAAAATACGAAGGAACGGTTTAGCAGAGGTACGGTAAAAGTGCTAGGCATTTACGGTACTTGGAGAGACTAAAGGGCCTGATTAAATCCAAGGGATTTAATCAGAACTGAGAATTGGGCCCAAAAGCCCATGAGAACTAAAGGGAGTTTTAATGAATAAAACTTGACCTAAAAGCTCTCTAATTTTTCAGCTGATTTGCGCCACACACAGCCTCTCTCTGCGCCTCCTCTCCTGCTCGGTCTAGCAGCCATTTCCTTGTGAAGCGTGTGTGAACCTTTGGAGGATTCATCCCTCGGTGTATCTCTCTGATCTCTGACCTGTTCTATTCCTTCCGCTGCAACAAACAGGTAAAAGGTGAGATCATCTAATGTTTCTATTCAAGAGAACCTAGATCTGTATGTTTAGGTTGATATGAATCTGTGAATTGAATCAGGATCAACTAAACAATTCCTACACGTTGTACGATGAGTGCTAGTCTTATGAAAATCGTAGTATCGTTCTGAAAGGGTATTTTCTAGTGGTGGAGAATTTTGTGGTTGTGGAGGGGGCGGTGCCATAGTGTTGCGATAGTACTTGTTCCATGGTTCTGAGGTGGTTGATAGTTGTGCATCGATGTCCTCGACTAAGAACTTTGTAGACTTTCTGTGGTGGTTAGGTTTATCATAGTGTTGTTGAGGTTCATGATATTCTTCATGCTTTCTTGCCGCTCTTAAGACGGTATTATTTTGGCGAGTAAAGCCCTTTCTTCGCCCAATTAGATGAATTTGTTAACCCGGTAGAGGACGTATTTCAGTGTGTGAGGGCTGTTTAGATGAAGGTCATTTTGAAAAGACGATTCCAGCCAGAGTGCATTTTGGAGTGCGCCTACGGCAAACTCGTCTGTGAGTAAGACGCGCGAGATGATCGTCTTGAATAGTTCCATGAAGGTGCGTATTGATTCTTTTGGTCCCTGATTCAATGTCTTTAAACTAGTGATCGATGCGTCATACTATATGTACATCGAGTAATGTTTTATAAACACCGTTGATAGCTATGAAAATTGTTCAATGATTTTGATTGTAGGCAAGAAAACCAATTGAGGGCGGCTCCGGTAAAACTTTTGACCAAGTGTTGACAGTAACTTACATCTTTATATTCCATTGTAAAATGAGCTCGACCCATAGCTATTGTGAAGGCAGTCATATGATTGTTTGGATAAGAGATGCCGTTGAAGGTTGATAGCTTTATTTTTTCAAGGTGATGAACATGTGTAGTTTTGCGTTTCTTCAATGCCCCGTTCAATTTCTGATGTCGACTATGTGGCGCATGTACTTTTGACTTCATATTACTACGATTTCTTTGATTTCCATAATTTATCAGTTGTGAACATCATCAGAATCTGACACTACAAAAAGCATTGATAGCATCATAAAAACGCTATAACATGCTTATGATTTCTACAACTGAACTCTTGTGCAGAGGTGAAGATCACTAGTTCAAATAATAGAAAAAAATTGATAAGTTAAACGAAAGAACGAGGCCCGATAGGGCTAGTAAAAAGCCCACACACTTCTCGTCCATACGTACTCTCACCATCCCACTGTCTCCGTAGCCCTAACGTTTCAAGGTCGCCGATTCAGGAGTAAAGACGCGGCGTTTCTTGCTTTTCCAGTTGAAGACATGGCGGAGGAAGATGTTATTGCTTACCCTGTGCAGCCGTCCGACCACAAGCGCAAGCTGGAAACTGTCGAATCGAATGTCCTCGAGCAACATGCCGGCTCGATTGATCGTTCTGACGAAGTTTCTGTGGACGATGCCAACGAAGCACGTGATCATTATAAGGCGAAGCGGCCGAAACTAGACGGCGAGGCCGCCGATGGGTTAGGTATTTTTGAATTTATTGGCTAGGGATTTGGGCGGATATGATCATCTAAATCCGTCTTTTTGTTTGTTTGTTTAGGGATATATTCAACATGCATTTTCTCATTGGTCTCTGTTACGGCATTTTGATGTAGGTAGTGGGGAAACTATAGAGAGGAAAGAAGAGAGTGGTGAGGAGAGGCCTGAGGAATCCAAAGAAGAGGGAACTGGTACTCCTCTAATTGAGAAAGTTCAGGAGCCCGTTCACGTTGAGGTATCTGAAAATAAGATGGAAGATAACGGTAAGCCTGACGATAACCAACCAGCTTCTGTTGAGGTTACAACCTCCCAGGAAGTTTCTGTTGAAGAAAGTAAGGAGGTGAACGCTAGCGGTTCTCAGGAGGAAGCTGACGACAGTAGTAAGGAAATGAATGATACCACTGCTCAGAAGGAAGTTGAAAACGAAAACAAGGAAGTCAATGATGGCAGCTCTCAGAAGGAAGATGACAACACAAGTAAGGAAGCAGATGCTGGTGGTACGCAGGAGAAGACTGGTGTCGGGAGTAAGAAAGTGGACGGCAGTGAAGAGATCGGTGACGGAAGTAAAGAAGTAAATTGACGAGTCACAGTCCACAACTCGCCAAATAGATGTCCCGAGTTCAAAGGTGATTCAATTTAGTTTTCCTCTTGACTCTTGTGTGAATATTTATTTATTCATTTGGCATGCTTATTGGTAAAGGCGGGGAGATGGTACGGAATCTTCAGCTCAGTTCTGGTGCCAAAATCCAAATTCGGAGGGATGCAGAGGCTGATCCAAATTCAGCTTTAAGACCCGTAGAAATAATTGGGAATCTTGCTTCTGTTGAGAAAGCAGAGAAGCTTATCAATGAAGTTATTGCACAGGTGTTAAGCTGTCTTTGACATCAGCGTTGTTTTCTTTTCTTAATTCATGGTTTATGTTTTTGTTGTCTGACCTAAGATTTGGTGACTTTTTTCTTCTGCTGCAATCCTAGACTGAAGCAGGAGGCGTACCTGCCCTTTTCGTAAGGGGTGTCACAGAACAAATGGAGATTAAAGTTCCAAATGATAAGGTATTCTATGGTAATTGTTTTGCTTGACCATTTTTAAGTGATATCTAATCCACCATCAACTGACAGGTTGGCGTGATCATTGGCCGAGGCGGGGAAACTATCAAGAACATGCAGACAAAGTCGAGATCACGCATTCAGGTGATCACTCCTATTAAGTACTGAGAAAAATTGTGACAATATTGGTTATTCGGTATAATAGCTGATTAAGATACTTTTCATATAGTTAATACCACATGAAGAAGGTAATGGATCTAATGAAAGGACTGTTCGTATTTCTGGTGACAAAAGGCAGATTGATATAGCTACGGCGCTAATAAAGGATGTTATGTACCAGGTTCGTCTTCTGATGTTTTACTTCTCTGAACGATGTCACTACTTTACTTTTTGCAATCATGCACAATGAAATATGTGAATGATTAGCTTCTTTGTTTCGCTCATATTGGTGCATCATTTATCTGGTATACCTAGATGTTCGATAACCATATGACGATGTTCGTTTTGACTTAGTGCAACTATATTGTTAATTAGGTGATAATTCTATGTTTTTAGTGTTCCCGCTATCTGTTTTAATTTGTATAGGCACGCTTTGTTTGTTAATATCTGGTCCATGCAAATTTTGTAAAAATAGCTTGTTACTTTAACCGTTGTGTTCTTGTTATGCTGATTTACATTAAATTTCTGTTGCTGGTTGAATAATGACTTTAATTATGGATTTTTTCTTTCTTTCTGGTTTTCCTGCTTTGAATATATGCAAAAGTTATGCCGTCTTAATTTATAAGTTCAGTGCAAATATATATGAAGGCTCCCCTGATTTCGTGAATAGCTGCATGTTGATTTCTTAAAAGAGTTCTTGGTTCATGCTGCTGCAGTAAGAAGGATATCTTGAGAAAATATATGCATATTGTTAAGAAAGATGAGTAAAGAAGATCATATGCGTCCTCGATGTGACTTGCCATAATTATTTAAGTTAAACTGTGGATCCCAAATTGGTGTTGGCTTTATAAATGCAGATGTGGCTATTACCTTTCAGTTGGGGTCAGCACTGCCTTGTTGGTGTACAATAGACATCACCCAGGTCTACAGATGAAGGTATTTGGCATTGGTCATTCACGCTCGCAGGTTCTAGTAGTCGGTAAGGCTGCTTTTGTGTTTTGAAAACTTGAAGACCTTAGTGTGAGCATGGATATATTACAGTAGTGTTGTGTTAGATATGCCCAAATGATCATGGAATTACTAAAGGGGAACTGGTGAGACCATTGTGCGTGCTGTAACTGTAAATGATCAGCTTTATTTTCTTATATCAAACACGTACTGCAGTTTTACATAGGCTATGGTACTAATTTGACGCCAAGGCTATGTGCTCAGTTTGGAATGCTACTGACAGCTGAATTGTTTGTAGAATTAACACTTGGCATACAGTAGCTTTTAATATGTTTCATGTTTCTCCATGCCATCTGCTTATGACCTGTTTTGATGAAATTCTTTGTTGTCTTAACTGCGTTAATAGCTGTATCCTCTTTTTGGATTCTTCTGTGAACTTGATACGTTAAGAACCTCACCTGCTTTGCTGCATAATTCGTTTAAGTTTCAGACTTAATAGCAGTGCTTTCTGTGTTCTTCTTTCTATCATTTGTGTGAGATTTTATGTCCCCTATGCCGTCTCCTTTTGTAGGATACAAGGCCATCACATTATTCTGGTGGTTTTAACCTGCCTCCTTACCAACCCCGGGGACCAGGTGGTCCACCTCAATGGGGTTTGCGTGGTCCTCATGGACCCCACTCAATGCCATACAATAATTACGACCATGGTGGACCATACCAATCTCAGGGCTCACATTACAGGCCTCCCAGTTCCGGCGGTCATCCCCCACACAATTTGACTCCCAGGAGTGGATATGGTTCTGGTTGGGAACAAAGACCTCCACATTCTGGTCCATATGATTATTACGGTAGGCAAGGACCTCAAAACCCAGGCCCTATGCCCTCCCAGACAGGTGCTCGGCAGAATTATGGGCAGATGTATGATGAGAAAAACTATGATAATCCTCCAATGCATCGATCATACGGAAGCTCCCAACAGGGCTATCCACCGGCAGGTGGTCAACACCAAATGCAGCAGCCAAGTAGACCTTACGGGATGCAAGGACCAGCCGAGCAAGGATATGGGCCTCCAAAGCCAGCAGCACCTTCTGGTGATGTGCCATCGTATGGTACAAACATGGCTCCTCAAGAAACATACCCTTCATACAGCTATGCAGCACCTTCTGATGGTTATAGTGGTGCACAAGTACCAGCAACAGCAATTGCCCCAGCTTACGAGCAGCACAGTGTTCAGCCAACTTCTGGTGTGCAGCAAACTTCAGCTGGGTACAGTCAAGCACCTCCAACCGGTGGTTATAGTTCATATCCCTCTACACAGCCGGCTTATGGAAACTATGGATACGGCTCTCAATATCCTAGCTATGGAGGTGGAAACGCATCAGCATATGCTGCAGCTGTTGACCAAACCATTTATTCCCAGACTGCACCTGCTCAGGCGGGCTATGAACAATCTGCAACTCAATCAGCAGGATATGCAGCTGCTCCAGGAACAGCACAGTGAAATCGGTGTCCGCTCAAATCAGTATGATGCGCCTCAGCTTGAAGATCATCTTGAATTAAATAGCTTCAGTAGGTCGGTCTTTGATGTCTTTTTATTATCGTTGGAATCAAGCGTGTATGGCTCTCTGATTCCTTACATTTTGCAACTGTGACCTTACTTAAATTTGTTCTTCTTCTTCTGCATCTGTACTATTGCTATTATATAAGGTGTTTCTAATTCTATGCTGTGATTTTTGCATCGAAGGTTTCATATTCGTCGTACATTTCAGTAGTTAGTACGAGAGCTTTGTTATAGGGAGTTTTTACCGAACATGTTAACTGTGCTGATTCTCGGGGAATACATTTCTTAAATGAGAAATTAGATGTACTATCATCTGGAAATGTGGTCTCGTCTTCACTAGATAAAGAGAAAGCACTAGATCAAGTTCTTAGCACAGATCAGACCGTATCAAACGTACGTTTATGGTAACTGAAGAATCATAATTTTATAATAAACATTTGCTATTACACATCCAAGACAAGCCTGTTCTTTTCCTCAGCTGGAAGCTGCGTATAGAAACTTCATCTAGATGTATTTTTTGGATGTTGCATCCAGATGTAATTTTTTTGTGCATTTAGAAATTGCGTTTGAAAACTGCGTTTGGATGCAATTATGTTTCTCTGTGTGTTTGTGTATTATAGTTGGATGCATTATTTTGCGGCTTTGGCGAGAACACGAGATTTTGCGCTTTTAGCGGGAAAATGCAATTTTATGTTTTTGAAGGCAAAAAAAAGATTTTGCAATTTTGGCCAGAAAACACGATTTTACGGTTTAGGCGGAAAAACACGCTTATGGTAACTGAAGAATCATAATTATATAATAAACATTTGCTATTACACATCCAAGACAAGACAGTGTAGAAAGATTATTAAACATTGGATTCTGTCTAGAAATGTTGAGTAATACCCAACAATTGAAACAAGCACAAGCCAGAGGCTAACAACAGCCGTATTGACATAATAAAGATGTGGTCTATAGGCGGATTACCCTGAGGACGGTCTCGTATGCAGCCTGGAGGCGGCTTCTATGGTCTTTTCCCTTGGTGTTTTTCAGATAGTGAGCCACTTTGATAAAACCGGCATGTTGCTGAAACATCACAGCCGTATCCTCTTCCTCTTGTGGCCTTAACTGTTGTTCTTGTTCTCTATTAGGTTGTGGCATTGTGTGTGCCCATTGTATCCCCCATATAGCTAATGGCCTCATGTAACAAAGTGACCTATACTCGTCGTTCGTGGTCCAAGCTTCTGGTGTCTGAAACGAGCAGCTGCATCCAATAATAATAATAATAATTTTTGTTAAGCGATGAACTATCAAAGGAAAACTAATTTTGAGATGAGCTTACCCGAGACCCCGGTCCGACCAAGCGGCCTCATAGATCCCACTTGCTGTCCTAAAACCTTTTTCCGCAAGCCCTTCTTGAATCATACATGCGGCAACCGAGTATGTAGTCCCGGCCCAAACCTCCCTTGACACCATCGTGCTTGTGTCAACCCTTCCATCCGGTAACATCCCGTTCACAGCACCACGACTCCCTTCTCTCACTTTCATCACATTGAAGTCGTAGACAGTCTCTAAAGCTGTCTTTATCCACTCTTCTTTCGCTATCGGCTTCAATCCACAAGCTCTCGCGTACCTATATACGTACAAAACTCAATACTCGAGAATTCAACTTGTAAACGCATATTTACCCAGCCATGTTATTACCATTGTCCAGCCAACTGATCAGCCAAGATTGATGAGCTCGAGCCGCTTCGACTGTTATCATAATTGAAATAAGAACCGTTCCAAAGCTTCTCGTAAACGCTTCTCGCTTTCTCATACTTGGCGTTGAAGTAAAGCGCAGCACCGTTGTCCCCAACTTCAAGGGCCAAAGCGGAACCGGCCTGGAGAGCCGCGACCCAGAGACCACCACAGTAAGCGCTAACGCCCGAACAAGACCAAGCATCATACGTCTGATCTGGAAACCCTTCGTTCTCTATCATCCCATCTCCATCTTTATCAAACTGGTCCAAGTAAGCAATGGCGGTGTAAACCGAGGGCCAAACCGATTTCGCAAAGTTGAGGTCACCGGTGGCAACCACGTCTCTGTAAACTTGAAGAACAAACTTAGAGTTCAAGTCTTTCCACCTATCCGTGTTGAACAAGTTATAAGCATTCACTTCAAACCACGGATCGTTCAAACCGATATCGTGTGGAACCGCTCCAAGAACTTTTCTTGTAACAAATTCGCCGGAGCTCATGACCTGCTTCTTGCTTGAATCGTGCATCAGAACTGCAGCCGCAAAATCTCTCTGAATGCTTAGCTCGAGTTTAGGAAAAAGCATTAGCAATGCGAAAGAGGAGTAGAAATGAACATCGTAGGTGTTGTACATTAGGTACTGAATCCCTTCTAGGTAAAGGAATTGTCCTATGTTCTCCTCAGTGTTCTGAATCATAGTGGTTCCCAGAGCCGCATTTGAGGACAGAGGAGCGTGAATCTGTGAGCAGACGGCATCGATTCTTCCCAGGATGTCTAAGGCTGTGTTGTTCTGGTCTGGATCAGTGTCAATAGTTGATATACTGAGAGAGATCCTTCTTTTACCAATACTATCTAGGCTTTGCTTCGGAGGTAATCCATCTAACAGAAGAACCGAGTAATTCGGTTTAGAAGATTTGAGTAGTTACAGGAAGAATCAAATGTCTGTTGTTACCTACCTGTCCAGATGGTTCCTCCTGAGTTAAAATAGTATAGTTCGTTGAAGAGAGTTGTTCGATACCTGAAAATGATTTCCAATTACTTTCTCTTCATTTGGTAAAGAAGAAAGAGTTATTACCACTCAGGAAGTGTTGTGTCAGCAAGAATAGGAGCTTGCCACTCTTCAATCTGAGTCTCCCATTCAGAAAAGTCTAATAACAGTCAACGATACTTTCTTAGTAGTTAGAAGTAGAGGCAGGAAAAAAAAAAAAGGGAATCGTTTGCATACTGAGAAGAGCGTCGCGAGCCATTGCTACTGCTGCATTTCCTAAACCTCCATAGAATCTTGTGTATCGTCTATGAGTACAAGTTTTCCAATTATATTCCGAAACTATATATATATATATATTGGATTGATTGAAATCTAATAGTTGCATGGCATGCATGCAATGCAACCATACCTGTGGTAAGTTTTCTCGTCGAATCTAGCCTCAGGACAATCCCAAGAGAGTGAAAAAGTGACTGTACGGTCACAACCAGGTGGAACTTTCACTTTTACTGCTATGGCTGCTCCAATGGAAGTTCCAGGTTTCGAAGGAGAGCATGCATTGCTGCTGCTTAACTTGTCGAATGATGCGTTCTAAACAAGTAGAAATGCTTCCTCTAAAAAACACTTGGAAAGTTTATTTCAAAAAGAAAGAAAGAAAGAAATTCCAACCTTTTTAATCTCATCCCACATATCTCCTGCTGTGATTTTGTCTGGACTAGTACCCGAAACTAAGAAACAAGGACACGAGGAGACACGAACGTCCTCTGTTTCTTTCGCTGCAATTGCGTAGGTTACTGGTGGCTGTCCATTTGCTGTCCTGCAATATAAGTAACAAAAATCCAATAACCAACACTAAATCGAGGACCAAAACAGATCAAAGTGGTTTTTACTTGTGATGTAAAGCTACTGCATGAACTCCATCTCTCGCCCTAAAAGATTCCATCCAAAAACACGATCGATGTCAGTAACCGAAGCATATAGTAAATATGTTGCAGCCTTAGATGAAGATTCTTACATCATTGCTGAGTTAAAGTGCTGTCCTGTTAGCCCAGAAGTTCCTCCAACAGAATTCTAATTAACCACATAGACAAATGGGTCAATTTTGTATCGAAATTATCCTGCAGAAGAAAAAAAAATCCAATCTCTACAAGGGAGGGGAGGGTAGTTATGTATTGAGATTACTTACCTCCCAAGTAAAGAGCAAATTAACAGTTGCTCGTTCTTCTCCAGTATTAGTCACCTGAAACATTACAGAAATCAATAAGCTCAGTCAAAAGTTGCTGCCTAAATTACAAGATTGAGGTAAGATCCATAGAACATTCATACCGTGAAGTTGAAAACCGATACGGGAAGACTAGTTTCCTTATAATTATGAGGTATAAAGGGAGAGACTTGACGAGAAACTATTCTGAGTTCAGGGTCAGGTTCACCTATTCATCAAGTAAAAACATTTTGTTCATAACTTTTATTAATCAAGAATATATGCAATAGATTAATCTGTAGTAAACATGTTTAGAAACATTTAAGACAAATATTATACCTTGGTAGACGGTCCAAGACCTTGGATAAAGAGCATGGTAGGTGGATCTTTCCCCTGTCATGTTCCAATCCCAAGAATCAATTCCCATATTTGGAACTTCTCCTCTGCATAAATAACCTCCATTGTCTCTGCGCAATCATATACTAAGATCGTTTGCATTGTTTCTTTAACTAGGGATCTGATGAAGAAGACACATGAGAAGAAAAAAAAAAAAAAAGGATTTGGCTTACTTAATCCCTTCTGGTTTTGTTGGACAGAGAACAGTTGAGTGTTTCACACCGCCGGGGCGAGAAACAAATACCTAAAACAGCATGAGAGGGATACTTACACAAGATATGGTTTAAAACAGAAGAAACCAAGCAATGTTCATGATTGGTTTACTTACAGAGAATTGGTTTGTGAGGATTGGAGCTTCCTCGCAAATCTTTGGGAATAACTTGAACTGCTGAAACTCACCCTTGTAACTCCTTCCAATGCTTCCTGCACTGAAACACGGTTTTGTACATTAATACATAGCAACAGAGGACCTTAAAACTTAAGAGCATTGTTTTTTTTTTTTTTTTTTTTTATGTTCTATGCAACTCTGAAGCATATGTGGATCCCATACCCAATTCCCCCTAAAGGGACACCATGATCTCCTGTTATATGGTGTTTTCTGAATATATCGAAGATCGAAGCCTGCAGGTTTCCGGAAAATTTCAGCATTTGATGAAGACAAAGGTCATCAAATTGTTTGTGAGCATACAGAAAAAAATCTGTGAGATATCTCTTACTCTTCCTTTTGCGGCTTCTTCTTTGGTGTGTCGCCACAATCTGTAGCCTAATGGAAACTTGGGAAAAGACAAAACAGATGGGTTAATTTATATAATTTCCAAAGAACAGAGCATCTGACCTAATGCATAACTAACTTATACAGCAAGAATGGTAGAGCATAGAAAGATTATATTACCAGATGAAGATGATCTCGTTTAGTCAGTTTAAACTCAGAAGGGATTTTGGCTTGACTGTTTAACTTCCTTTCCCATGAAAATGGAGGAAGTTTATCATCTATGACCTATAAAGAGATTGAGCCATGATCAACACAAGAAACTGAATTTCAGAATGGTAAAAGATTATATCATATCTAATTATTTGCATAATCACCAAAAAACATATAATACTAATAGCAATTTAAGACAATGATCACAAAACATAATCAGTTATTGTTTCTTTCTTTTTTTGGGTTTTTAATGTTAAATTAATATAACCAGTTTTGATAGAAAGACAAAACATACCATTTGGCTTTGGTCTTCAGTTTCTGGGTGACCGTTTCGCATCGTTGTTCTACCTAAAAGATTAAGATACTCCGGTCAGAAAACATAGATAAACAAAGAGAGAAAAAGGTCATGATACCTAAAACTAAAAAGTTAAAAGCATTAAGGATTTTAGATATAAGACAAAAGCTGAGATTTTTTTTTTTTTTTGGCTTATTGTCAGGTGTCAATGGAGTGTTTTGTCCGGAAAGGACATGTGTCTACCTAAGAGGAAAAAAAACCCAAGAAACAGCAAAAAAGCTTAAAGCTATTGCATGATAAAACTGAAATCAGTCATGGGTTTTGCAAGAACAACAAGATACATGTTGTTCATGATTCATACCACAAAAATAGATAAGATTTTCAATCGCAGAAGCATTTAGTTGAAGACCCACAAGGACTAAAGCTATGTTGTAAATTATGAACATGCAACAAAATGAGAAAAGCTTGAAACTGTAGCCTGATGAGATGATTTTTGCATTGAAATGAACAAACATAATTATAATTCCAGTTAAAAAAACGTGAAAATTACCCACAAGGTTTTATGTGTTCAATTCTTCAGGGCAGAGAGAGAGAGAGGAATGTTGAAGAGGCCAAGTGTATGTAGAAATTTGTGTGTTTGGGGTGGGGAAAGATAGAAAATAAATAGAAGCAAAGAAAGAAGAAAAAGAAGACAACATGCGGGCCACACAATAGCTTGGGCTTGGTGATTACTAAATTGCAAAGAAACTAATAACCAGAGTGTCTTGTCTATTTTAAAAAGCCATATGAACATTTATTTAAGCTTAATAATGTGTTTCTTCATCGACCAGTCAAATTTTGTATTTGTAGACGAATTCCACGCTGAATCAACAGTCTGTATTTTCATTAGTGTTCTTTTATAAATAAAGATTCTGAACCAATTTCTCTTTGGATTTTCAATCTCAGTATAATTTTTAAATAGTCTACATCTAGATACGAGAACCAAACTATTGAAAGTTTACTTTGGTATGTCTTCCATTCCATACAATATATACGTGACGAAAGAAAAGTTAGAGCTGAAGTGGAAATGATCATCACAATTGTGTTCTCCTTTCGGTAAAATAAAGTAGTAGGTGAAAAAGAGCACTAACTTATTGGTTTGTGACTTTGTTCCGTTTTATCCGAATTCAGAAGTAAAATGCGTCTTTACATATTTTGTTTGACAAGTAAGCATTTTAAAGACGTATAGAAACTGATAGGATGATTTTATGTTTGCTAATCAAATCAAGTCATGACTTGTGGACAACACACTAGTCATAATCATTTTAGTGGAGACCTATAAGTAAACCATTTGAATCATTTTCGCTTGTTTCTCTCTTTCACATAGAGTTATTGTTACATTTCAATATCTGAACCATCATATCCCTACCCATAAATGTTCAATGTCACTTTAAAAATTAATAATAGCAAACTATACCCACTAAAACGCAGAAAATAATGATTACGTGTATCAGTTTCATGTCTCTCATATCCAGCCAGAAGCCTATCGGTTTCACCAATGGTGGTATCACGGCCCCTCCAGTAACTGACGCATTGTACAAACAGTGGTTATGCACAGACCAGCTCGTCTGCTCATGGCTCTTTGAAACCTTATCAGTTTGGATTCCATGAAGATATTTGGATTCCTCAACAGTTTTGGCAAGAAATATGACTCAATAGCCACTCTCATTCAAAGCTGTCTCATGAAATATTCAACTCCAACCTTTAATGACATTGTCTCAGAGGTGCAAGGATTCTACTCTAAGCTCCAGTCGTATTAGTGGAACACAATAGTAAATAGAACGGGATCTGAACATATTTTATAAAACTTTTGAATCCGGTCCCACTATATAAGAGCCACCAAAATTTATAGAAAATTTATATATATATATATTATATATATATATATATATATAAAGATTTTGGAAAATATATTAAAAATATGTAAGTTGTTAGTATATTTAAAATTATATTTTAATATTTTTTTTGTTATTGTTTTTCTTTTGTTTAGATTATTCTCTTTATTTTGTATAATTTTTTAGATATAGTTTTTAATCGTATAAAAATAAAATTTATTTTTTGAATAAGACCTTAAGTATCTGAAGCTCCGGCTCTGATAGTAATCCCCATGTTGACTTTCACACTTAGCAAGCATAGCAAAACAACTACATCCCAAACAACAGGATCATATGACGTTTTGGAAAATATTGAAGAATAGGTGGTTACTCGACAAGAGGCAGAAGATTCTCTCAACACCAGACCAGTCAAGGAACAATAGGAGAACGTCCACATGTCAGATATGTGGAAGGATTGGTCATACTGCTTTGAAATTCTACAACCAGTTTGACAACAACTACTAAAGTCCTAACACATAATAATCTTTAGCCTCTCTCAGTGTTTCAGATGATAATGGAAAAGAGTGGTATCATGACTGAAGTATCAGCTAATGTTACTGCATCCACCAACTATCTTCAAACATCAAAAACATATGAAGGCAGCGACACAATACTGGTTACCGATGTAACATATCTACCCATCACACATGTTTTGTTTTGTTTTTTTTTTTTCAAGGGTTTTTTTTTTGTTTTGTTTTTTTTTAAAGGCATTCAAATTTAAAATACGAAACTAAAGATACAGGGTTATATGTTCTTTTTGGGACATGTATTAGAGAGTCGATTAATACATTGAGTATTAGAAAAGAAGCAAAAGCTGCTTAATGTTCTTGGATAAAATGGAAGCGTTTGTGACCCATTTCGAAGCTAATGACCTCCACGGCCACGACCGCGAGCACGACCACGACCACGGGTTCCCTTAGCTTCTATCCAATTTTCATCCTAGGGTTTGACCATGCCACTTCGCAGGACCATTTGTCCCGGGACATCATGATCAAGCGGAGCAAAATGATTAACCCCCTCAAATGTGGCTAAACCTTCCGTTTGTTGAGCTTGATTGACCATCACCTCAATGGTGTTGGTAGATGTTTGTTTTGTTGATACTGGAAACTTTGTTGCTGAGTCTTTTGCTGGAGTAGAATATGTCTTCGAGTTAGAGGAAGCCAGAGCCTCCGAGTCTGTGTATGTGGCCGTCGAGATTGTTGTTGTAGCGGAGCTTACGGCTGGGATAGTTGTTGATAGCGAGGCTGAGCCTAGTGATTGACAAGATGAAAATGAGGCAGTGGTAGTGTTAGTAATAACCTGTGGGAGATGAACCGAAGTGGAGACAGAAGTAGTATTAGTTGCTTCCTTTGAATCTTGATTAGTTGCTGGTGGAGTGATGGCTGTAGCAGCTTCACTAACGGCATGATCAGTAACATGCAGCTCAGAGGGTGATTTCAAAACTTCAGGAGGCGTGGTAAGCACATCTTGTTGGTCATTTGAACACGAGATGTTTAGAGGCAACAAACATCTAGACTCTTTATGTCCAAGGTGACCACATCGAGAACATTTGAGAGGAAGCCAAGAGTATTCAACATCTACCATTGATGTGTTACCCATCTCATCTGAAGTTGCTACTTTTTGCGGAAATGGTTTATCAAGTTCCATTTCGACCATTATCTTAACCTCGCCTAACATAGTGGGATCAACTACCCATCACACATGTTGGATCAACTACCCTTGCATCATCTTGTGGTACACTTCCTCTAAAAGAAATATTGGGTTGTCCTGAATGCATAAACTCTCTCTTGTCTGTGTCAAAACTATGCGACGATTGATCGTGTGGTGTGTTATTTGATTATAAAAAATATGCATTATTAACTTAAACACTCAGAAAGTGAATGGTGTTAAAGGAACCTCAGTGTAATAGACTTTATTGGAGAACCACGAGTTTGTTGCTTTGTACTCTAATCGTCATTGTGCAGTTTTTGAAGCAACATGGCATCACATGCTTGGTCACTCAAACTCAAAGGTCCTTTGCAGCAAGCTTCATTGGCAACATGCTTCCATTATTCGATAATTGCAGCCCCACTGAGACTCTATTCAATAAAAACCAGATTATTCAATTCTTAGAATCTTTGGTGTGGTTTGCTACCCTTATCTACGTTTAATGGCAAGTCACAAATTTGATCCAAAGTCTCTTCAAAGTCACAAATACATATGTATTTCTATAAGATATTAAGATATATGTATTTCAATTAGATATTACATGCTCTAACAATAAATAGTTTTTCTCTCTAATATATGCTGTGTATCAATATACATGTATATTATCATTTTAATAATTTTATTATAAATATAAATATATTGACAAATATTAGCAATCTTGTAAATCGTTTTTTTTTTTTGAGTTTTTGTGATTTTCAGAATTTTGAACATTCGTTCTCTGTTGACTTTGTCGATTTCTTACGACAAGTCGTTTATTTTTTTTTTTTTAAAATACAAATGTCTAATAACGGTAATTAAAATTAAATACTCCTAATGAAACAAGGCGATTTCTTGGCGATTTTTCGACGGTTACTGAAACAGTTTTTCCTTTGGATTTCACCACCGATTTCATCGGAGAACTGCCCACAATCCGACGATTTCGATGTCAGTTTCTCACGATTCACCACTAAGATTATCAGTTCTCTTAGTGAAGCACGATCCCCTTTCTTTCGGAAGGATGCCTCTCGGTATATATATAGCGCTTTTACTCAACTTGATTCACTTCAAGTCACTCAATTTCAGAGCAAATTTCCTCTTCGATTCTACCCCGTATTCTGGAAAATGAGTGATAATCTAAGAAGAGCCATGCAAGATCTGGATCTAGGCGCAGAAGATACTCCGATAGCCCTCCCTACGGCAGTAGTTAACCAGGCTGCGAATGCGAATCGGTTTATTGTTGTGGGGCGACGAACTATCCCAAGCAGACAGAACCTCCGCTCAATCATTGAAAATTTACCAAGGAGTTGGGGTCATGCCGGCTCAGTACACAGGCGTATCATCGAAGGTGGCCGATGCCAATTTGTCTTTCCTTCAGAAGAGACAATGGAAAATGTGATCAATCGTGGTCCTTGGGCTTTTACGGATCGCATGTTAGTGCTTCAACCTTGGAATCCCTATCTGGATCCTGAGAGTTTACACTTCATCGCATTTTGGATTCAAATCCGAGGAATCCCCCTCCAGTATTTGAGTCAGGATGTGGTGACGCACATTGGAAGAGCAATGGCTAATGGCCATTTCCTAATGTCGGTGGACTACGATTCCGATGTCGCAGTTCGCACGGATTTTTTCCGGGTACGTATCAACTGGGACATCAGGAAACCACTCCGGTTCCAACGCAACTTTCAATTCACTGCTGGAGAGAATACTCTTTTACGATTTCGCTATGAAAGGCTAAGAGGGTTTTGTGAAGTCTGTGGCATGATCACACATGACACAGGAAATTGTCTAATCCAGAATGGAGGCCCGGACCATTCAGAAGATGACCAAGATGACGATGAACCAGACAATGGTAATGGCCCAAATGATGAACACTTTGTCCATCGCAGTCTGCAAATTCAGGAAATTACAGATGCTGAAGCAGAGCAGCTTAATCGCCAGGCAAATGCTAATGGTCCTACTCTCAACCATGAGACACCTCCCATCATTGAACCTCCACATGATCAGGAAGATGATCTGGAATTTGATCCCTTAACAAGCAACATTGTGACAACCGCAGCAGTTACTCATGAGCCAGTTGCAACGGAAGAATCAGGCAGTGTAACAGTATTTCCACATGACACTCTGAAGAGGAAACGAAGCTGGCAGATATCAGAAGATAATGAAGAATCTAAAAGACAGGCTAGTTGGGAGGTTGGAGAAAGCATCAGTCTAACAACGGATGAGCGTCCGAAAGCTCCAGTGGGTGGTATGGTGGACCCAAAACCACCAGCTCCACCATGAGGACAGCCTGCTGGTACTGTCGGGGTGTAGGCAATGACCCAACAGTTCGACGCCTAAAGGAGATGATTAAAGAGCATCTCCTGGACATCATTTGTCTTTCAGAAACAAAACAACATGATGAAGTTATGAGAGATCTTGGATGCGAGTTGGGATTCACAAGACAGGTCACGGTACCACCTATAGGTCTAAGTGGAGGTCTTGTAATCTATTGGAAAGAGTCTGTCAACCTTTTAGTTTCTTATTAGTCCCCTAATCTAGTAGATTGTACAGTGAATTGCAATGGAACAAGCTTCTTTCTGTCATTTGTTTATGGCTACCCTGAAACCAACTTAAGACATTTACTGTGGGAAAGATTAGAGCGCATAGCCACCACACGACAAGGACCATGGCTTATCATGGGAGATTTTAATGAGGTGTTAGACAACTCAGAGAAAACAGGAGGAAGAACCAGACATGAGTCGAGTTTCATCGATTTTCGACGAATGATCAGGACGTGTGATTTTAGAGATCTCCAGTCAACAGGAAATCGATTTTCTTGGAGTGGCCAAAGAGGAAGTCATTATGTCTCATGTTGTCTGGATAGAACCATGGCCAATACGGCATGGCACACTACTTTCCCAAACTCATCAACAATCTTCATGGAGATGGGTGAATCTGATCATCGACCACTTGTTACATATATTGATGAAAAACAGGAAGCTAGAAGGGGCAGATTCAACTATGATGATCGAATGCACAATAAAGAGGGTTTTAAGGAAGCAGTTCAAGAAGGTTGGGATCGTTATGTAGAATCTCAAACAAATAATCTTTATGGCCGTTTGATTCAATGCAGAAATAGCATCTCTAGATGGAAACGTCTCAATGTGACCAACACCAGAGACAGGATTGCGATACTACGACACAAGATTGACACGAGTTTCACAAATGGGAGAGATCTACTTGAACGCCAGACTTTACAGAAGGAGCTCAACCAGACTTATGCAGAAGAAGAACAGTACTGGAAAATCAAAAGTAGAAATAGTTGGTTGACTTCAGGGGACAAAAACACTGCATTCTACCATTCTATTACCAAAACCCGAAGATCAAAAAATCGACTAACTGCTATTCATTATAAGCATGGAATACTTCAGCAAGGTGATGAAAACATCTCTCGAGTTGCAATCCAGTACTTTGAAGATTTATTCACCACACATGAAAGCCGAGAGGAGGACTTAAACAAAGTTTTTGAAGATTTTCAAAACCGAGTCACTGATGAGATCAATACTGATCTTATAAGAGATGTAACAATGGACGAGATCAAGATGGCTGTCTTCTCTATTGGATCCCATCGAGCCCCGGGACCGGATGGATTTACAGGAGCTTTTTACCAAAGATTTTGGGAAGGAACAAATAAGGCATTGATAGAGGAGGTCCAACGTTTCTTTCATACAGGAAGTATGGACCAACGACTCAACCACACTAATATCTGCTTGATACCAAAGACTCCCACACCACAAAACATGACTGATTTCAGACCAATCTCACTATGCAATGTAAGTTACAAGGTGATATCTAAGATACTAGTTAATCGTCTGAAACAGCACCTATCAGGGTTTATATCAGAACATCAGGCAGCTTTCATTCCTGGTCGAATGATCACGGATAACATTATAATAGCGCATGAGCTATACCACTCACTTAAGGCTCGCAAGAGACTCTCCAAATCATACATGGCTGTTAAGACGGACATGGCCAAGGCATATGACCGACCAGAGTGGAGCTTTCTGAAAATACGATGAAGTATATGGGTTTTCACACAAAGTGGATTCAGTGGATTATAAGCTGCACCTCATCTGTTACTTATTCTGTACTCATTAATGGCTCACCACAAGGAACTATTCATCCCACAAGAGGCATACCACAATGAGATCCCCTATCTCCCTATCTATTCATACTGTGTGCAGAGGTTCTTTCCCATCTTATGCACCAAGCAGCAGAGAAGAGAAGAGTTAAAGGAATAAAGACCAGTTCTACCGGACCTTCTGTGAACCACCTACTGTTTGCAAACGATTCTACTTTTTTCACATTAGCCAATGTCAAATCTGGAGAAGCTCTACTACAAATCCTCAAGCTCTATGAATCAGTGTCAGGACAGTCTATCAATCTAAACAAGTCTGCTATCACCTTTGGAAGCAGGGTATCCGCAACCGTGAGAACTCGACTGAGACACAAACTTGGTATTCATAATGATGGTGGGAATGAGAAATATCTAGGCCTTCCAGAGCAATTTGGGAGGAAAAAGACAGAAATGTTCCAATACATCATAGAGAAGGTGAAAGAAAGGACACAAGGATGGAGCAAAAAATATTTAACCCCTGGAGGAAAGGAGATATTGATCAAAACAGTGGCTCTAGCAATGCCCATCTACACAATGAATGTGTTCAAAGTACCCAAGAACATCTGTGAAGAAATCACAAAGATCATGGCAAACTTCTGGTGGAGTTCAAATGAGAATGGGAAAAGAATGCACTGGTACTCTTGGAATAGAATCAGTATTCCCAAAAAAGAAGGAGGTCTTGGATTCAGAGATATTGAGAAATTCAATATAGCTCTTCTTGGTAAACAAATATGGAGAATTCTCCATCATCCTCAATGCTTAATGTCAAGACTCCTTAAAGGAAGCTATTTTAAAGACAGGAACATCCTCAATGCTACTGATAGGAAAGGAAGCTCGTTCATCTGGAAGTCATTACTACATGGCCAGGAATTAATTAGAAGTGGGGTTCGATTCTCAGTAGGAAATGGATTATCCATCAACATGTGGACGGATCCATGGATCAACGATACTCAACCAAGACCACCCCAACCGATACAACCAATACAACACTATGGCACAGTACGGGAATGGATAAAACCAAACGGATATGAATGGGAGGAAGACCATATCAGAAATCTTGTTACTCCAGAGGATGCAGAGAAGATATTGGCTATCAAACTTTTTTTCTAGTCAAAGCAGAGATCTTCTTGGCTGGCACTATAATCAGTCTGGAGAATACACTGTAAAGTCTGGATATTGGCTCGCTTCACACAGAGGTACGACTCAACCGATTCAAGCTCCAAAATGGAATCTCCAATTAAAGAAGAAGATTTGGAATATCAAAACAGCCCCCAAGTTGCAACACTTTCTCTGGAGAATAAGCTCAGATTGCCTAACTACTGGAGAAGTGATGAAAAAGCGACACATGACAAGACACTCACAATGTCTACGTTGTTGTCAACTTGAAGAAACATTGGATCATATGCTCTTTCAATGTGACTATGCACAACGGATCTGGAGGGGAATTGGACTACCTTTAAATCTGATCCACAGCACAACAAATACAATAGAAGAGAAACTGATTTATCTCACAAGTGATAGCTCTGGCATCCCAAGATTAACACAACAAACGGCTCTCTGGGCTCTCTGGAGAATATGGAAGAGTAGAAACCTACTGGTATACCAACAAAAGCAACTAGAATGGAGGTCGGCTTTAATATCAGCTCAACGAGATGCAACTGGCTTGATGCTAATGAGACGATTATACAACTGAACGGAGCCAGAAATGAACGACCCTTCCGACAACAAATGTCAGATCATACACATTGGCAACGACCTCAGACGGGGTGGTGGAAATGCAACTATGATGGTTCCTTTGTGCCAAGACTCATTCGATCACAAACCGGATGGATAATTCGCACTGATAAAGGAATATTCCAAGGGGCAGGCCAGTCACAACATGCAAGAACATCCACAACACTTGAAAACGAATGCCAATCTCTCTTAATGGCCATGCAAGCGTGTTGGGCAAAAGGAGGAAGGAAAATTATATTCGAAGGCGACTGCAAACAACTAGTAGAACTGATACAAAACAGAGGAAGCAATCTCAATGTTCATCAGTATCTTCAGCAAATACACCGATGGACACATAAATTCGATCAAGTACAGTTTTCTTGGGTTCCAAGACAACTCAATATTTCAGCACATAGTCTAGCTACTAGCAATATTCCACACGATAATACTTACATTGCTTATCATTATCTTCCTAAGATAATATCATCGGTTTATCCCAAGAATATTTCAATTCATATATATAAAGACATTTCAGTGAAAAAATAAATAAAATACAAATGTCTAAAATATGATGAACAAGAAAACAAAATCTACATTAGCGGCAGTACTGCATATATTAACAAGTTGGTCAGGCGTTAGTATGAAACGGTTTAGTAATTAAACAAGCGAATATCAGAAAGGTTAATTCAAAGATTCCATCCAAATTATTTAAATACCCTCGAGGAAGATAATAGAACCAGATTATTCCAAGAGTGATATTATTTGTTTGATTTTGTTACTTTATATTTACTTGTAAGTATTAACATCCAACACAGTAAAACTTTTATAAATTAATACAAATATTTTATTAATTTATTGAAAAATTAATTAGATTTTAAACTTATTTTAAAACCGGAAAATCTTATTAATTTACTGAAGTATTAATTTATAGAATACTAATTTATAAATGTATATGTTAATGAAACTGTTTTGTACAAACAATTTCTATATACACAGAAACACATATACGTATGCAGTGAAAAGTGTTTATATGACTAATTCTACAGGATACAAGTTGATTAACAAAATAATTCTATAAGATAAGCGAATTAAAATGGACAGAGTGTCTATTCTAACGACAAGCATGTTTTAACTAACGATGTAGTTTGGCGACCCACGCAATCTACAAAATGCACGAAGTAATTTACATTATCTTTTTTTTTTATCATAGAAATATTATGTTTTTTTCTGCGTAGATGCACATATTTTATGTTAAGGTAGAAAGAAATAATAAGAAGTTCTTTTTTTTTAAAACTTTCATTAATAATAAGAAGTTCTTCTAAGAAGAAAAACTTGATTTCTACTTCTTGAAATAACTGTCAACTATATTTCCATCAAAACACATTGATCCTAGCTACATGATCTAGTATAAATCCAATATAATTTTCAGTTCTTTTACACGTCACTACAAGAAAACTGGTATTTTGCGACTACGAGTTGCGACTGAATTTATAGTCGCTAAATATTGCGACTATTTAGCGACTAAGTTGCAACTAAGTTTGCGACTAATAGAATATAGTCGCTATTTAGTCGCTAAATTGCGACCACAACTTATCAGTCGCTATTTAGTCGCTATTTAGCGACTAAATTCGACGGGTCGCTAAACGGTTTCTTATTTAATCGCAAAAAGTCGTTACAAACATGTTTATATTGTGCCACGCGTGTTAGACCTAATTTGTAACTAATTTTTGCGATATAGTGGCTAAATAGTCGCTAAATAGTCGCAAATATTTAAAACATTAAACATTATCCTTCAAACACTATACCCTAAACCCTAAACAAACCCTAAAACTCTAAATTATAAACAAAAATCTAATAAATAAAACTTCAATTACTATATAACATATAAAATTAAATACAACACTTAAAACCTTAAACATTACCCTTCAAACCCTATACCCTAAACCCTAAACAAACCATAAAACTCTAAATTATAAACAAAAATCTAATAACAAAAACTATAATTACTATATAATATAAAAATTAATTACACCACTTAAAACCTTAAACATTACCCTTCAAACACCATACCCTAAACCCTAAACAAACCCTAAAACTCTAAATTATAAACAAAAATCTAATAAATAAAACTTCAATTACTATATAACATATAAATTAAGTACAACACTTAAAACCTTAAACATTACCCTTCAAACCCTATACCCTAAACCCTAAACAAACTATAAAACTCTAAATTATAAACAAAAATCTAATAACAAAAACTCTAATTACTATATAATATAAAAATTAATTACACCACTTAAAACCTTAAACATTACCCTTCAAACCCTATACCCTAAACCCTATGTAAACCCTAAAACTCTAAATTATAAACAAAATCTAATAACAAAAACTCTAATTACTATATAATATATAATATTAAGTACAACACTTGAAAACTTAAACATTACCCTTCAAACCCTATACCCTAAACCCTAAATAAACCCTAAAACTCTAAATTATAAACAAAAATCTAATAACTAAAACTATAATTACTATATAAGATATAAAATTAAGTACAACACTTAAAAACTTAAACATAACCCTTCAAACTCTATATCCTAAACCCTACTAAACCCTAAAACTCTAAATTATAAACAAAAATCTAATAACAAAAACTCTAATTACTATATAAGATATAAAAGTAAGTACAACACTTAAACCTTAAACATCACCTTTCAAACTCTATAGCCTAAACCCTAAATAAACCCTAACTATAAATTACACTACAACCCTAAACAAACTCTAAAACTATAAATAAACATTATCCGTAGCTATTTAAACCCTAAACCCTAAACTAATATTGAAACATTTATATATATAGTTTACATAAAACAAATGAAAACTCTAAATCCTAACCCTATAACCTTAAACACAACCCTAAACTCTAAAATATAAATAAAATTCTAATTAACAAAATTTCAATTACTATAACATATTCAAACCTAAACTCTAAACCTTATTTCATATTACTTTATTTTAGACCCTAAACCTTAAAAAATATAGCAAACCCATTTTAGTTTAAGGGAGATATTTTGTCCAAATTTTGGTTAACCGGGAAACTTCCCTCTTTCTGATTTTTCCCAAATTCTAAGTGTGCAAACCCTAAAATTTAGTTCCCGGTTCCTATCTCTTCACACTCTTCGTCTTCTTCTCCCTTCCCATTTTCTTCGAGACCCTTCTCCATAGATTCTTTGTTCATAACTCTTCTTCTCCTTAGATCACTCTTCTTCCTCTTCCAACGCAGTCTTCTTCTTCATTCTTCTGCTTCTCAATAGGGTTTTGTTTTCTTCTCAATTTGTCTCTAATGATTTTAGAATCGTGATTTAACTTCGATTTCGTAGTGTAAATCGTTGGCTCTATGTCGATTTACTATGTTCATTCGTTTCAAATCTGAAAATTTCAAGCTCTGCTGCTTCCGATTTGTATATTCAAGCTCTTGTCTTAGATCTCGACGATGGCAGCAAAAATCTCTTCGCTTTTTATTTTTACTGATTATTGTTTCGATTCATCCTGTTTTTGACCGGATTTTTGGGGTTTATCTGTCAAATTACTGGACTTGTCTGTCGATTTTCAGTGGTTGGTTTTGGTGGTTGATGTTAAACCAAGCTTGCTATCTGGAGAATCTGAGAGATTCCTTCTCAAAGACATTGTTCGGGTACTACATCTGGCTTCTACTATTGAACTGCTTTGTTCTGAAAATGTGTTTACATCTCAGTTTATGTCAACATCTCTCTGTAGGTGGGTGATTTTGTTCTTGTGGAAGATGTACTGGATACTGAATTCAAAATGGTTGGACTTGAAACACTGGTATAGATCGATTATGTCTCTTTATGCATTGTCTTGTTGAGTCACCCACCTTTAGAAGCAAGTCTAAGATTGAGTTCCCATCTTTTGTTTAGGTAGGTTACAGAGTAGTGACATCAGGAGGGCGAAACATTGGAAGGTGTTTATAATCTTCCTTCATCTTATTCAGTGATGAGATCTCTCTTTGTCATTATCTTGTTTATTAGCTGGAAAGCACATGGTTGATTTTTTCAGGTTCGAGGTTACTCATTCAACATTAACTCAGGAATAGTTGAATCACTTGAGCTTGATTCGTTCGGAGTAACCTGAAGGAATGTTTAGTCAATCCTGATTCAATTCTCAGATTCAGATTAACCTAAACATGCTGATCTAGGTTCTCTTGAATAGAAACAATGATAGATCTCACCTTATACCTGTTTGCAGCGGAAAGAGATGGTATGTCAGAGATCAGAGAGCCACCGAGAGATAACTCCTCCAGAGGTTCACACACGCACACCGAGCAGGAAGAGGCTGCTAGACCAGGAGGAAATCGGCGCAGAGAGAGAGAGGAGGCTCGCGGCTAGGGCTTATTTTGACCTGAACTCGTCTTAAGTTTATATAAAACTCGTTCAGTTCGTTTTGGGCCATTTGGCCCAAATGCCAATTTACTCCGAGGCGTTCGCGCACTGTGTCGATCGACACGCCTTGTGCATCGATCGACACACAGTGCCTAAACCGTTTTATTCTCTCTAAGTACAGTAAATGCCTAGCACTTTTACCGTACTTCTGCTAAACCATTCCTACACGTTTTCCTGTTAGCTTAGGCGTGTGACCCATATGGGATCATATAATAAAGGCAATAAGTCCAAGACTTATAGATCATGAGCGGACTCTAGCAAGCCATCATGACCCCCAGTATTATATGACTTATGTCTGATCATTGACATACTCTTACTTTCTAGAGACAGTACCGAGATTACTGGACACAATTCCAACAATCTTCCACTTGTACTGGAATCTCTGTATTCATAATCCTTTTGTCTCAATATCTCGATTAGTCATAAGGCAAGATTAGTGTCATCCTTATAAAGCCTAATCTTGTTCATCGGACTCTGATTTGATACTGACAATCCAAACGACTCGGGACAGTCCGTTTGAGCATGGCCATGCATTTTCCAGTATTCAAATCTCCGATTGGCCTAGAGATATTCACTCCATTTATATTGGAGGGACAAATCCCGTCTTGTTCCATCACTGTAAACTACTTATTTCATAATGTACCCAAACAAGGTCCTTATAACTATCGCAGAACGACAGCGTTAGACAATGATCAAAGTGCATCAGTCCATGTGCAGTCACATGCATGCGAACTCAGGTCTAAGGACTATACTCTATAGTCGTAGTAAGAATCTCTTATGACACAGATATAAATATCCTGAAGAGTTCTTATAAGCGGGTCTTGTCCGGTCGTATGTTCCCCAACATACACCTATGTACTGACTTTGATGCCGCGCATCTATGACACACTGAGACTTTGTCATAAGTCACGTACCAATCCAGTCTCACACGGTTGTTGGTGTTCCAATTTCAACAACCTTCGACTAGGGACATAATGATATAAGTCATTTATCAAATATAGGGTCTCATGATCAAGCTAAATGACTTTGATAACTCAAGATCAAGTCATTTACTTCGATGACCTATAAAATGGTTTATATCACTTTGGAACGATTATTTCATCATAGTTAAAATAATCTTGAAATAATAATTTCATTAAACATCTTAAATGTTATTTTAAGAACATATCCAATTACTAAATAAAGCCCTTTACATAACTCCCACTGAAATTAAGACTATATCTTAACTTCACTTATCCTACAGCTACAGTCCGTGACTCGTGCTTAGGGCTAAGGAGTGGCTTCGTTAATAGATTAGCAACGTTCTCATTTGTTGAAACTTGCTGATCTACTTAACATCTCTGTCATTTATCTCAAGGTGTTTGGACCTCTGATGTGCAGCTAGTCTCATCTATGCTGGGAATCACATCAAGTTCAGTGATGAACTCTTCTTTCCAAACAACCTCTATCGCCGCTTCCCAAGCTGCGAAAGATTCAGCTTAAGTCATGGAGTCAGCAACAGTGCCGTGCACTGCCAGACAAACACAAGATATAACCGGACTGTGACCGGAAATCATCTTTGTCTGTTGGAAACTTGCCTTTCAGACTCTATCGACTTATAGCACCTCACTTTCTCCGTAAATCAAGAACTTATCCTTAGTATTCCTCAAATACTTTAGGACATACTTTAGGAAACTTGATTCTTTGCTGGATTTGACTGGTCTTTATTTGTCTTGCTTAACATTAAAGCAACATCAAACAAGTATGTTTCATGGCATACATGATAGATCCAATTGCCGACGCATATGGAATCTCATCCATGCATTTAAGCTCAGCAGTTATCGTAGGATACTGTATCTTGCTTGACGTATTGCCATGTGACATTGGCATAAAACCCTTCTTGGAATGCTGATTAGGTGCAGGACTTTGTCAATTTAAGAATCTTGACTTTGTCCTACCAGCTCTTTTGGATCTCTATCTTTAGATCCAAAATCCAAGAACATACGTGGCTTTACCCATGTCAATCATTAGAACCAACTCCCAAGCCAGTCCTTTACTGACTGCAGCATTGGGACGTCATTTTCGAGAATCAGTATGTCATCGACATACAATATGAGAAATGCAATATCGCTCCCACTAATCTATTAGTAAACACACAGTTCCGCTTCGTTCCTGTTCAAGTCAAAACCTTGACTACTTCAACAGAACGAAGATTCCAACTCCGATATGTTTGCTTCCATCCATAAATGGATCGATGAAGCTAACTTACATAAAATGTAATTTTTCGGAGTCCGGGCTCACTTTCGCTTCTTTGAATTTCGCAGATTCGTCGCTTTCAATGATCATCAGATCATGCGAACTTTCAATGATTATCAGGTTCAACTAATGACGAGAAATCACTCTCGGATTAGTAACTGATTCATTCATATCTGCGAACTTCAGGCTCCACAGGTGCAGATTTAAATGATTATCAGGTTCAACTAATGACAAGAAATCACTCTCGGATTAGTAACTGATTCATTCATATCTGCGAACTTCAGGCTCCAGAGGTGCAGATTTCAATGATTATCAGGTTCAACTAATGACGAGAAATCACTCTCGGATTAGTAACTGATTCATTCATATCTGCGAACTCCATAATCCACAGGTGTAGATTCTACAGAAATCTGTAAATCTTTCCGCTGCTCTCCCTCAACAGGTTAAGCAGCCTCCTGTATTTCTCGAATTTCTTCGAGTTATACTTTTACTCCCACTGTTCTTCTTGGAAATTAACTTCCCTTCTTAGAAAACAGAATGGACGTAAAAGTAACAAGCCTTGGTTTCCCTAGGACTTCCAGCGAAGTAGCACAACTACAAATACTCAGTAAAGACGAATTTGGATCGATTCCAATCCACATTTACGTGGTGTCTTTCAACTGATATTGGTGGAACTATTTCAGCGTAAACTTAGATAATTTAGAGCGTTATTCTTAAATAATATCATGGAAGATTCGTGTGACTCATCTTTAATCATTTCTAATAAGATCTGATTCTTTTTCAGAGAAAAACCTTCAGGTTTTCAGGAGAAATGAGCTGTGAAACGATTTCACACTCATTCAGATGATCACACAATCAATGACTTAAGTATTCTCACTCGTGATTTAATCCAGAGTCTTAATACTTTTGTCATTCAGATCCTATACTTTATTCTGGAACTCTTTCGACCATGTCAAAGAATTCCGACTTGTGTCTCATCAAATGAACACAGTCACACTCACTGAAGTAATCAGTAGATACAATGAAGTACATGAGATTTTTTTTTTCTCTGGCATTACTGCTCATTGGGCCACATACATGAGTATGTTCCAGGTCCAATAAGCCTTTGGGCCTTTCTCTAGCTCGGCTAAGATAGGCCCTTTACCTTTTGGTCTAGTAAACAGAATTCAAGTCTCATAAGATATTTTATCAAATGAGCCCAACAGTCCACAACTATGGGATTTCTGAATCCGACTTACTCTATGTGACCAAGACTTTATGCCAAGAAAAATCAGGTTTAATTCATCAGATTTAAACCAATTCGGTATTTATGTTACATTTAGGCACTCTTTGGTTTAAGATATAAAACCCATTCCATGAATAGGGTGCTACAATTAATATTTCATTAAGATCAAAAGAACAAAACTTGTCTTTTATCAAAATGAAAAACATTCAAATTCTTACAAGAAAATGAAAGACAACTCTGCTTAAAGCAGGTACATTGTAGCAATTACTTAATACAAAACCAAGCCTCAAAGGGATCTATAAGTGAAAAAACCCTACGGCTGAGGCAGCATCCCAAGCTCCTTCCAGACATGTAGTTTCACTTGCCCTTTCTTCAACGTTCTACTGTTGCTTAGGCTCTGCATATTATCACAAATATCAGTGCCACAACCAGTATCCAATACCTTTAAGGTAGAACTTGAAGTAATAACATGAATACCTGAGGAAGTAGTCTCATACATCAACTTCAACTCCTCATCATCTTCCATGAATTTAATGCAATTTCTCTTCCAATGCCCTGTCTCCTTACAGTAGCAGCACTTACCAACGTAAGAGGCATCTGACTCGGGCTCAGAAGACACACGCTTGCCATGATTCAAAATCTGGACAACTTTGTCTTCACCCTTGTCAGCATTAGGTTTAGTAAACCTACCCTTCTCATTCATGAGATTGTACAGGGTACTCTTCACGTTTGGCTCAACTGTCTTGAGCATATCATGCAGTTCAGTCAGCGTCTTCGTTAAGCCTTTCTTGATATAGTTCTTTCTGAACTTATCATAACTTGACGGCAGTGACTGTAGTATGATCTCAGTTGCCAATTCTTGGCTAACTGGATAATCCAGTTTCCTCAGGTTATCAATGTAACCCATCATTTTACTGACATGAGGACTCACTGGATGATCATTTGGTAGCTTGCAGCCAGTGAGAGACTTAACCAACTGGTATCTCTCCACCCTTATCTGCTCCTGAAATTTCAATTTCAGGCTGCTGATCATCTCTATTGGCGACTCCATGTTCTCATATTGCTTCCGCAAGTCTGAGTCCATGGTAGCCAATATCAGACCACGCACATCTACCGCATCATTATAATGCTTATTCCAAGCATCATATACTGCATGAGAAGCATTGGACCCGATCCTCACGGGGAGAGCTCTCTCAAGGACATAGTCCTTTCTCTCCTGTCTGAGGACTAGCCTCAGGTTCCGCGACCAAGTCAAGAAATTTGATCCGTTCAGCTTGTCCATCTCAAGGACAGACCGGATCGAGAAAGTGTTTTGATTGTTTGTGCTAGTTATAACTGAAATTAAGATAAAAGGATTTTAGTTAATATGTTCAATATGATTAATCTCGTATTATATTTAATATGATTAATCACACATTATATTCAATAACATAAGTTACCCTCAATAGAATATAATGATTCCAAGATCCACATATAACTAAGATTAAAGTGGGCCACTGGCCGTCACCCAACCTTAGCTTATATCGGTAAGCCCTATATCGGCTAATTATATCCGTGATATAACTCTTGGTTGTGAATCTGGGCCCGAGGCCCAATTCACTCTGATGTCTCAAGGCCCGGGACTCCCGATGGCCTAGTCAAGAAAACCAGACTATACAGTCATGTAATCATTAATGTCTGGGACTCCCAATGACATTTATGAATCACAAACCGTCTTATCCACGCAAAAGCAGACACCCTCACACTGTAAGGCCATGAATACAATTGAATGGACTTCGACAGCTGACATAGAATGGACAAGACATCCAACGCTTGATATTATTTGAGGTTCGAAGGTTTATTTAAAAAATTCATTCCCAAAATAGAAGATTACTATTTTCGGGAAACTTTCCATTTTTGGAAACCTACTATTTTTGGAAACTTTCTAAAATTGGAAACTTTCTAAAAACGGAAACTTTCTAACTTTAGAAATTTCTTTAAAATCCAAAACCCGCAAATCCAGAAACTTCTAATTTAAGAAACTTTCTAATTTCAAAATTTCGGAAACTTTAATTTAAAATCGACTTTATAATTTTATAAAATAAATTTTAAATTAATCTGAAGAAAGACTCAAATAATTGGCCCAATTGTTTTAACTTCTTGGCCCGAGGCCCAAGAATTGGTCCATGTCCAAGACATGACCCAATTGTCCAATTAAATGACATAACCAGTCTGGTTCATTAAAATTGGTCTAACCAAATTTTAATTACTACGATGACCACAATTGTCAACCGGTTATTTACTAAACCGGATTTTCTCAATTTATTTGGTCCAACCAAATCAAATTAGAAAATCCTGGTTTAGGCACTAAATCCAATAATTCTTTCGACATTGGATTTCTTGTCCCGGTTTATCCAGACTTAATAAAATTATTAAATCTGTTTATTAAACCAGGACGAATTAATTTTAATCAAAATATTAAACCGAGCCTTAAACCAACCATGTCGATCGATGAACCAACCGTGTCGATCGATCCATCAACCGCATCGGTCGATGCTCTTAGCATCAATCCTGCATCGATCGTGCATCGATCCTGTATCGATCGATGCTCTCACGCATGCACGGAACCGAGCCAAAACCCTAACCGTGTCGATCGATGCACCAACCGCATCGGTCGATGCACCAACATCGAACCTACATCGATCCTGCATCGATCGATGCTTTCACGCGTTAACAGGGTTAGCCGATAGACTGTATCGACCGATCCATGCGATCGTATCGATCGATCCATGCGATCGCAGTCGATACTGTCTTTTGAAAATCGCATTCTACCAAATCAATATAGCTTGGTTTCTGCGATTTTAAGTGTGTTTAGGTTTCAATTCCTTGTTGCTTAAGTGATTTCTCTTATCAGTAGTTGATTCAAAACACTTTTAAACAAGAAAAACAATCCTAAACTTGAATCTAAACAAGAAAAACCAGAACCTGGCTCTGATACCACTGAAGGAATGTTTAGTCAATCCTGATTCAATTCTCAGATTCAGATTAACCTAAACATGCTGATCTAGGTTCTCTTGAATAGAAACAATGATAGATCTCACCTTATACCTGTTTGCAGCGGAAAGAGATGGTATGTCAGAGATCAGAGAGCCACCGAGAGATAACTCCTCCAGAGGTTCACACACGCACACCGAGCAGGAAGAGGCTGCTAGACCAGGAGGAAATCGGCGCAGAGAGAGAGAGGAGGCTCGCGGCTAGGGCTTATTTCGACCTGAACTCGTCTTAAGTTTATATAAAACTCGTTCAGTTCGTTTTGGGCCATTTGGCCCAAATGCCAATTTACTCCGAGGCGTTCGCGCACTGTGTCGATCGGCACGCCTTGTGCATCGATCGACACACAGTGCCTAAACCGTTTTATTCTCTCTAAGTACAGTAAATGCCTAGCACTTTTACCGTACTTCTGCTAAACCATTCCTACACGTTTTCCTGTTAGCTTAGGCGTGTGACCCATATGGGATCATATAATAAAGGCAATAAGTCCAAGACTTATAGATCATGAGCGGACTCTAGCAAGCCATCATGACCCCCAGTATTATATGACTTATGTCTGATCATTGACATACTCTTACTTTCTAGAGACAGTACCGAGATTACTGGACACAATTCCAACATAACCATCATACCTTCAAGCCTGGTCAGTGGTTAATATGAGATACAAGCAGTCAGCACAAGCATCTTAATCGTATGTAGAGAATGATTAACTATTTTCTCGTGACAATGCAGGTGAGTACATACAGATTAGATGTAGAGGACATAATCGAGGTCTTAGAAGACATAGTTGTGGTTCACGAAGCTGCAGCTTCTAGAAAACAGAGGTTGATAAAGGTAGTTGTCTTGTAACGGCATAGCTTGTGAGTGTCTATGTAGTCTAGTCTTAAATGGATGATTGAAGAAAGACTTTTAAATACAGGGACTCTGGGATGCTCAGTTTGGTAGTGAATACTCTGATGTTGAAGAGCTTGAAAGTTCATCTGGTAGAAGACGACAAAGGAGAAGCAACAATAGATCAAGTCGAAAGAAGAGATTGTTTTGTGGGTTTATTCCTTTGTTGAAACAGCCAAGGCTGCAGGAGTTAAGCAGATTGTTTTGGTCGGGTCGATGGGAAGAACCCGAGTTGATTTCTTAGTCGCTAATTAGTCGCTAAAATAACCATATATCAGTCGCAAATTAGTCGCTATTTAGTCGCTAAATTTAGCGACTAAGTAGCGACTAATATTAACAAAATATATATAGTCGCTAATTAGCGACTAATATAGTGACTAATAAAATTAGCGACGAAGGATTAGCGACTAACAACTTTAGTCGCTATTTAGTCGCAAAATATAATTTTGCAACTAATTAGCAACTACTTACGTAGTCGCTAAAACCCTGTTTTCTTGTAGTGCGTTTCTTTAACAGCTCGAAGATTTTATATTTGTCAATGGATTCCCTTTTTATCAAGAAAAATTGTCCTTTATAAAATCAATATTTTTATAGGGTCATGAATTTTGACCAATTAGACATGAGAATCCATTATAAATAGTTTTTTTTATTATTAATCTGGGGTATCCCGAGCCTATGAAGGGACTCAAACTAATCCCTAAGGGGAGGTGCAGACTATGGATAGACCGACCCTCTCTCTGGGTATTCAAATGAGCCGAAAGCAATTGATCGATATCCACGTGGGTGTCCAAAGAAATGTGTTTTAGTTTCGCATAGCAGATGCATCGAACTTGAAACGTGTTAACGTCCCAAGTCTCTCTCCCTACCGCTTGACCACAAACACTTAGACATAAATAGTTGTATATTCTATATTCCGAAAAAGTATTTAGAAGACTAAAATCTACGAAGATATCACAAAGCTAGCTTTGCAGTTAGATTGGTTATTTTGGTTCGGTTAAAACAGTTTTTTTAAACTAATTTAGATTGTAAAATTTATGTAAAATTAAACCAAATAAAAATATGGTTCGATTTCGGCTATTTTATATTAATTTTTTTTTGCCGAACTGAAGAGAAATTTTCAGTTTTTCTAGTTAAATTTTGGTGAAGTTCTGTTGAATTCGAATATTTTTTTTTTATCTTCGTCTAAATTTGGTTAATTCGATTTAATTCGATTAATTTAGTAAATTGAACTTTTGGATATGGTTTGGTAAAATAAATCAGTACAATTTTGTTCAGGAAATTAGAAAACAAACCAAGAATCAATTTTTTTGTTAATCAATCACTTCACAATCCATATTTTGAACTAAAAATAAAAAAATTTCGGTTCGACGGATTCGGTTCAAAATCGTAGGTTTTTATAAAATATCGACAATACAACATAACAAGTATTTTATTTAACGAAATTTACAGATATTCTAGATGTTGCCTTCATTTTTCTCTAGGTTTGTTTTTAGTATGTCTATGTAATTATTTTTTTTAATACAAGTTTTGAAAGGAAAAAAAGTCATAAGATTCTGGTTGGTTATTTTTTCCCAAAAAAGATTATTGGGAAAAAAAAAATGATAAGAAAAGAAAGAAGGAAAAATGAGCTGTTGCCTTGGAAGAAAACATCATGAACAGAGCTAGAATGTGAACGTGCTTTCTACAACGTCACGCCTCTAATAACAGCAAAACCGCGTTATTATATGTATTTGAATCTAATTATAATTTAAAAATTTCTTGTTAAGCTTCGATTCTATAATGTAAAAAAAAAACATAAATGGTTGGTGAAACATACTTGGTCAAACATTAAACTTCAAAAAATGTACCACTTGACTTTCTCGTCGTTCATGTCTTTTAAGTTATTGTATTTTCGATATATATATATATATATATATATATACACGAGAATAATTACGACTAACATACAACCAACTATATGGCATCGCTTATCAGTCGGAAAGAAGTCGCATAACATTTACGACTAATATACGACTGATTTCCAATTGTATATAATAGTAGTCTCAATATAGTCGCAAATAAGGTACAACTATTTTTGCGACTTTTGTTTTAGCGACTACATTACGACTATTTGTTGTGACTAATCTGCGACTGTTCTGTCTTTTTACGACTAAATTGCGACGGATAAACAATTTAGTATCTACTGATGAGTGACTGATTAGTGACTCTTTTTTCACGAAATCAGCCTTTTGGTATTTCTAAATTGTTTCCCTGATTTGCTAAACCCTACATTCAGTTATATCCAAATACACATACCATATACATACAATATTTTTGAAATATTTCACATTAATATAAAACATACCATTTATATTCTTCATACAATACCAAAAAATCATACATACATTCTTAGTTTAATAGATGAAATATCAGCACAAATTATAACTTCCACAAATATATCTTAATAAATGGAATATATTTTCATATAAAGTAAAAATGTAAAAACAAATAAATTTAAAATATCGGCACCAAAACATATCAAAACTATATAATATATTTATAGAAATTAAAATGTTTTTGTTTCTTAAACTATCAAATTTAAAATAAACATTTAAAAAAAACTAAACAAAAATTTTTGTCATTTGGAAGATAATTATACAACAAATAAAAAATCTGTATAATAATTTAATGAATAATTTTGATTCAAATATAATGTTCATAATGTTAATTATAAAATAAAAGAAAAAATATATGACAAAAGTTTATAAATTATTGTTGTAAACTGTTATGTTACAAAATTGTTACTAATGTTGCAAGTATTTCTCTTTATGTTGCACATTTAATACTTGTTAAAGATTTGAATTAGTGTTACAAATTTATTTATAAAATTTACTAATTTGGTTAATACCCCATCAAATGGTAAATTTGAAAAATAATAAGAAATTTACACTCTTGATTTTTTCGGGATTTGAGGAACCGCTTTAGAATTTTTTTTTTTTTGTATTCAGTTATTTTCGAAAACAAATCAACCTACAAAAAGTTGTATTAATTTTTTTATTTAAATGATTTATTCATTAAAATGGTTCTTATTTATTTCTTGTTTTGAAATAAAATTTTTAAAAACAATTTAACCAAAATTTTGTTTTTACATTAATTTCTTATTTAGATGATTCATTATTAACAAAATTTTTTTTTGTATAGATGATTCATAAGAAAAACATTTCTTGTTTAGATGATTCATTGATTTATTATAGATGATTAATTACTAAAAAATAACCAATGAAAAATTATATATTTTGTATTAGTTTCATATTTAATGATTTATTCATATAAATATTTTAATATTAATTTCAAATTCTTAGAAACATAAATTTTATAAAATTAACCACCGAAAATAATGTATTTGTATTAATTTATTATTCTTAAAACAAAACATTAAAAAATAACCAACAAATATAATACTTATTTTCTATACTTTCTTATTTTAAATTATTTATTTTGAATTTAATTAATTAAAATTAAAATTTATAATTATAAAAACTAATTTAATCAAATTATCCAAGGAGAAAATTTGGGTTGTTCATAAAAAAAGATTTGAATTACAAAGAGAGACAATCGTTCTCTTCATTTTTTTCTCCTCCCTCTCTCTAAACTCTTCTTGAACCTGCCACCGCTCCTCTCCTTTTTCCGGCGACCTTGCCGGAGGCGTGAGAGGAGTCCTCTTTTCGTCTATTTTTTCTTCTTGTCTTGCCCCGATTCTTCTCTCTGTGGTTTGATTTCACCCTGGAATATCTTAAGATAACGTGCCTAGATCTCTGTTGTTGTTGCTGTGTCTCATCGGTGTTTGAGGCGGAGGCTCTTCGCGGATCTGGAACTATTGAGGAAGAGATCCGGAGACGCTTCCTCTAGGGTTGATGTTTGAAGGTGCCGTTCGAGTCCGTTGTTGGGTTCAGTATCTGCTTTTGCCGACGGAAGGGGGAGTTAGTTGGTCTAACACGGAAGAGTTGAAGTAGTGAGGCAGTGGTTCTTTTATTTGGAAACTTTCAGCGACGTTGAGTAAGCTTGCACCTTTGAGGACGGATGTGGGTCTTGAAAAGCGTTCCGGTGGCGGCTGAGCTCGGCGATGTTGAGTAAGCTCATGGTTAAGAGGGAGGCTGGTGGGTCGTGAAAGCTGTCCCGTGGCTCGGCAGCGGCTGAAAAGCCGATTCTGCTTATGTTCTGCCAAATCTTGTTTTTCTGTTTTCTCCTTAGATTTCCCGGTCATGGTCCCTTCCCAGCGTCTTCAGATTCTTTCTCACGGTGGTTGCTCCGTCGGCGGCCTTAGGAGACAATTTTTGATCGGCATGCAACCCTAGTTGATTTGAAGGCGGCATCATTTTTACATATACTAGGATTTTTCATTCGTGATGGGCCACTTTTTGGGCTTAAGTTTGATTTTTGGGGTTTATAAATCTGGGCCCTTCAGGGTTTGTAATGTTGAGCTGTAGTTTTTATGTTTTTAGATCTTAGGTTATTTTGAAAGATGTTTGTATGGTTAAAAAACATAATTTTTTTTTTAATATGAAAGCCTTTTGGAAAAAAAAAGTGGGAGGAGAAAATTTGTCTTTTTTTTTAAATAAAATTAGGCTCTAATTGGTGACCACTAAAATGAACTAAATGAACGTAAAAAAATGGACAAAATGTCATTTGAGGAATTGAATTAACCAAAAAATAGGAATGTAGAGGAATTATCAAGGGAATTTTTGTTCCACATCAAATTTAGGGGAACGTTTTTGTTCTTTCATTCCTTAAACATGAGGAAAACTAAAAAATATTGTGGGGCTCATATGTCTGAATTTTGACAAAAAAATTCCTCTTAATTGGTAAAAATTTTGAAAAATTAAAAATTCATCATAATTTTTTTCCTAAATTATGGTCACCAATTGGAGCCTTAGTGTTAGTTCATTAACAAATGTTAGTATAGTAATTATGACAAAATTAGTGCTATTTTAAGTAATTTTTACTATTATTAATGTTGGTGAGGAAACCGAAAATTATATTATGAAACTTTGCAAGTTACGAATAAAGAATCAGTTATAGGCTTTTAGAACTCATAATTCCAAATGTATATTGAGAAAATAACACCATAACATAAATTGTTGATTTAATAAGAAAAAATTAGAGATGAGGTACAATGATATTCCAACTTTTAGAAGAAAAAAACAAAGATTTATATTTTTTTTACATACGTGTTTTAAAAAAAAAAATTAGTATTTCATTATCTTATCAAATTTTGTCAATTTATACATTGGTCCGACTCTGAACTGGAGAATTTTATTATTTTATAATAATTATTAATATATATATAGAGTATTACTGTATGTTAAAACCAATAGGTTCACCAATGGAGCAGGATCGAATCTTCTAGTCTCTGATTTGATTAAATATCTCTGAAACATGGGAGTGGAATTGAAATGAAGTAAGGAAGCATCTACATGAATATGAAAGGTAAATTATCTTTATTAAAAGTTCAGTTAGAAGTTGGAGTTTCAAAGATAGCTTTTTTTTTTTTTGATTTAACGAGAGAGTGATCCGGACTTTAGGCCTAACTAATCTCTCTGAGCCAGGATGAATTGGATTTCTTTCCTTTCATCGGAATTAAGACATGACGAAAGGCTCCCCTCCCAACGGGAATCGAACCAGGGAAAGATAGCTTCCGGCAAAAATGGAAAATACTCAGTTATGAGAGTTCCAACATAATTCAAACCCATTTCACTGGTGCTGTATTGTGTGGAAAGTGAAGACATCTCCAAAGATTAGAGTGTTCTTATGGATGGCAATGGTGGGAGTTGGCTCGTAGAGGTGTGAATATACATCATGTATATAAAAGATGCATCTTTTTGGAGTTAGCTCCTATCTTTGTGAATATACATCATGTAGATCATCTTCTATTCGAATGCCAAACTGCACAAAATTTTTGGGAGTTAGCTCCTATCTTTGTGCGGACATTTTTGCAAGCACCAACACTTACCAATTTCTTAAGTGAAGGCAAGTTTCTCATTAGTCTACTACCACCTGCAAGTATTTATGGCTCCGACTTATGTGCGTGGGTTTTGTTGGGGTTTATGGAAGTTACAAAACTTGTTTATTTTCTGTTGGATATGGGTTTGGCACCCATCCAAAGCCCTTTGGAAATCTTGTTAAATCAATCACACTTCATGTCGGCCCATGAAGACAAGCCCGCTAAGGAGTTAACAGCCCAAAGAGAAGTCAACGTACAAGCACTATAAATAGGGCCCTTCACTCTTCATTTGAGAGACATTGTAACTTGCGAGAGTGCCGAGCCACTTCTATAAAGCTCCGACCTCAAGCAATCTTTAGGGAGCACGTCATTAGACGGACTTCCACCTCGTACCATCCTTTTCACGGCAAGGCTTCGGCCTTCAGATCAATAAAGAACAGTTTCGACCTCACTTAAAATTATTTTCTCACCTCGTAGTTCGTATTTTAAGATCGTAGCCCGTAATATTGACTAGGTCGAATTTCTGTAACAACAATTGGCACCGTCTGTGGGGATCGATAAACTTCTTTACGCCCTAAGACGAAGCCGAAATGACAGGACCTCTTTCAGCCAGTGACAGCTCGGAAAAGGCAGCGAACCAGCCGCCGAACTCAAACCCCCCGAACTCGGACAAAGGGACGGACCTGCCGCGCCCACCAACCAGCTCCTCGAGTCCAAACCCAAACCCTCTCATTTCCCTGGGGCTCTCAAAAACCACAGGGCCTAACACTGCGCTAGCCCGCACGAAGATGTCGATGGTCAACAGCCCAGTAAACCAAACCGGGACCACGAGCACACACGGAGTTGCTGAACCGAGGATGACCATCGTACAAGCCCCCGGCCAAGACCAGCAAGATACCGTTTCTCTCATAAGAACTCTGATGGCACAGATCGACTAGTTAACACGATGCAACAACGACCGCTTCGAACAACTCGCAAACGCCCAGAACACGTGCCACGAGCAGATTGACAACCTTCAAACGACCGAACAACGAGCACCTCGAAACATGGAAGTATTCGTAGATACCTTCCCGAACACGACCATCGAGCCAGGCGAGCGAAACACCATAGCCCGACTAACGTCGGCACACTAGTCCGAAGCACACGAAGAAGAACCAGGCAGCGATGGGGAAATCAGACTTCTAAAGGCACATCTAGACAACATGACGTCAAGAGTCCACAAAGCGACCAGCTCGGCCCCCGAGATCGACATAGTCTTAAAGGAAACACAAAACACACCATTCACAAGAAAAATAACAGGAACACCAGTCCGACACCAAGGAAAAAAAAAAATCAAATTGCCTACTTATGATGGCAGCTCAGACCCACGGCAATACCTGACAGCTTTCAGCATCGCAATTGGACGAACTCAATTCCTTCACGAGAAGCACGACACTGGTTTTTGCCAGCTCTTCGTCAAAAACCTCAGCGGCGCCGCCCTCAACTGGTTCTCACGGCTGGAAGCAGATTCCATTGACAGCTATCAGCAACTAACGACCACTTTTCTCAAGCACTACTCAATATTCATTCAGGAGGGAGCATCGAGCGCCGACCTCTGGTCGATCAACCAAGAACAACATGAGTCCCTAAGGTCATACATCGATAGGTTCAAAGCCGTCGTTTCAAAAATCTTGGTGACCGACAAAGAAGGACTACCCGCGTTACGGAACATACTCTGGTACGAATCACCGTTTCACAGCGAGCTAGCCTTGAATAAACGACAAAGTCTCGAAGACGCCCTCCATCAGGCCGCCATATTCGTCGAAATAGATGAGGAAAGGGAACTACTCGCCAAGAAATTTGGGACAGCAAAACCCGCAAAGGAAAAGGAGTCGACGCAAGAATACGTCGTTCCACACCAACACTACAATCAAGAATACAAGAACTCGAAGATGGAAGGCAAGAAAGCAGCGGCCTACTTGGCTGGCGAGCACGACCTGTAGGGCAACCCGAGAAACCACACCAAAACAAAGGCGTAAACGCGAGAGATAAGGACAGGCCTTTCTGCACATACCATCAAAGATCAGGACACGACACCGACGAGTGTCGTGACCTGCAAAACCTCCTCCTCGGAGAATACCAAAGGGGAGACACGAACATAACAAATCGAAACGCACAAATAATGCTATCCGAAAACAAGCAGCGGACGACGACGGACGAGTCCGGCTCATCAGAGGAAAGAACAAAAGGTCCGGTGGTGCACAATGAACCGAGCAAGACAATGCCGACACAGAGTCACACAAGCGAGCTCAGGGCGGCCAAGAAGCAGGAAAGCCCTCACCAAGGAGACACATCAACAAGATATTGGAAAAATTCCCCAGTCACAACGACTCAACAGACCATGCAAGGACCTTCAATCAGGAAGAAAGCGCAGAACCAGAAAAAGACCACATCAGCAAAACAAAATACAAAGACAAGATTTCCTTCACCACCAAGAACGAAGAAGAACCGGGCAAGCCGAGCCACGACCTACTCGTTATCAAACTCCGAATAAATAAACACAGAATCGCTAAAGCCCTGGTCGACACCGGAAGCTCGGTTAACCTTATTTTCAAAAGGACTTTGCAGGAAATAAAGCTTGATAGGCACATGTAAGAAGGCCAAAGAGAGCACTCACTAGCTTCAGCAGCAAAACGACAATAATAATTGGACCAATCCTACTACCAGTGCATGCCGGATAAGTCACCCATACCACCACCTTCCTTGTCATAGACCGACCAGCAACGTACGACACAATACTAGGAACCCCATGGATCCACGCGATGAAAGCGGTCGCCTCAACCTACCATCGGTGCGTAAAATTCCCGACTTCACAAGGAACCCACACAATCTGGGGAGAACATAAGAAATCAAGAGCCGACCTCGCAGACAAAAGCAAAACACCAGCAGCACAAAGCAGCGTGCAAGGCCCGACGCAACTAAACAAGGAAACGGCTCCAAAGAAAGCAGCAACTCAGGATCCAAGCTCGTAGAGATATATATATATACGCAAAACCCTCTGTAACAACGAAATAACTACGCTCGACTTGATCTCTCGTTTGAGAGTACGTAGGCAGCCTTTACAAGGCCCAGTCACCCCTTTACTTCAAAATTAGAAGCATGTTTTATATCGGAAACATACTCGGATTACCCGAAATATTAACATCGACATACGCGTCCCCAAGGCGCAGTGGCATCGCGCCACACTGTCGGTTTCGACAACACCCAAGCCGGGGCCAGACCCGCACAAGTCCTCGGGATATATTGATTAAGTCAAACCTACTTCGCACAATCTAATTCAGAGACTTCGCAGGATATGCCGGGCACGTACTCGCACCTAAAACCTAACAAATGACAGGATAATCCGGGCCAAAGCCCGCACCTATAAACATTTGTATGTAAAGCGAAGGCAGCTTCGTACATAAAAGCCATAAAGAGGGCAAGTCAAAGATTTAATTTTCCCTCGCTAATGTTCGTAAAATTCGAACAGAACCATCACACCAAAACATAACAAGAATAAAAAAGAGAGGAAAACAAAGCCGAGCTAATAACAAGCTCGACCCTGCCCGCATCCACGAATGTAAATGCAAAGGAATGACCGAAAACACCAAAATCCCTGCCCGCATCTACGAATGTAAATGCAAAGGAATGACCGAAAACACCAAAATCCGTTCCCGCATCTACGAACGTAAATGCAAAGGAATGACCGCAAACACCAAAACCGAGCACGACCCCGCACAAAAAATAAATAAAACCAAGGCCGAAAAATCGACTACAGAATGAAGTCAGTACGCTCCTATAGAAAATCAAGAGCAAAATCAGCCAAAAACCAAGCGACATCAACGTCCCCACACTTTGTTCAAAAAAAAAAAAAGAAAACCGAGTAAACACCTCGTGAACTTACACGGGATCGTCATGAACCCCGAACAGAAGAACACTACGCAGATTGCCGAAAGCAGAAAAACAAAGTGATATACATCAAGGTCGAATCCTTTCCTCTTGCTATAGAAAGTAAACAAAAATAGACATACCAAGGCTAAACACAACGACAAACAATCCAAAAGCCAAACACAATGGCAAATCCAAAATCATTTACAAAAAAAAAATGCACACATAAGGTACTAAGTCATTTGAAAATCCCCATAGCTCGCAAACCAGCAGCCACCTCGGGAGTAATGAGCACGGTGTTCGACCCATAAGGAAGGTCGACCAACTCTCCGGAATACACGTCTTCATACCCATGATCGTTAAGCGGAGTCATAAAGAAATAACCCTTCCCAAGATCCGGAACCGGCAAGGCAAGCAGCTCCGCCCGCAATTGGGCATCATACTCCTTAAGTCGCTCAAGACGAGCATAAGGAACTTCAATCCCTTCTTCCACAAGGATCTGAAAAGCACCCAACACGGCGACATTCTGGTGTATCTCCAGCAACTTACTCGTCGCCAGGGCGTCATCTTTCTTCTCAACCCTGATGTTGTAAAGACGCTCAGAAGCCTTCTCATACATCCTCCGCCTCTCAAGAAGAACGGCCTCCTCACTTGATAAACGCAGCCGATCACACTCGGACTTAAGGGCTTTAACCTCATATCTCAGGGAACAAATAAACTCCCCGCTCTGATCCTCGGATTCCCGCCTCTCTTTCTCAAGGCCAAGAATCCCAGCCTTGAGCTCAACGTTTGCAATTTCAACTATGGCAAGCTTCCTCTGAATACCTTCAGGACCATGCAAGGAACGCCGCAAGCTCGCAACTTCCTTCTTAAGTTCTTAATCTCTGGCCTTGGAACCCCTGAGCTCCGCCGCATAGGAGTCATTGAGATGATTAAGATTGGCAAATGCCTGGCAAAAACAAAGAAAACACAATGACATAAGCAGAAACACCCTCACAAACCATAAAAAGAAGGTCAGCAAAGATGCTCACCATCGTGAAATGATGACTCATATCCTGTTGGGTCTGGGTTTCGAACAACTGGTCGACGGGAACCAAGTTAGGACGAGGTTTCAGCGATAGATGACGAAAGAGATTCATACAAGAAACCCTATCACATATGATCAAGTCAGGACCAAAATGACGAAAATCGAACGAACCATCTAAAGCCTTCAAGCCCTTCGCCACCTTCGAGCTATCGATCACCAACGAACCATCCCCCGTCGACGATCCTTTCGCCCAGCGCTTCCCAGCACGGGCAAGAGCCATCCGAACATCAGGATCGACATAATCTCCTAAACGATCCAACTCCGCAGCAGACGCATCTTTGATCTCCGATCTATGCCTCTTCCCACTCAAACGGTCATCACCCCCACCAGAACCAAGATCATTACTCGTCTCCTCGAAAGGACCAGCGTTGTCAAGAGACAACCCCTCCTCAACACCAACATCGTCCGTATCAGAAAGGACGACTCTTCCTCAACATCAATAAAATTCCTATCAGCGAGAGACAACTCCCTCATAGCATTAATATCACCCCTCACATCAAGAGACAACTCTCCCTTGAAACCAGCGTTGCTTCCTCCAGTAGGGGATGATTCTTTATCAACACCAGAACCACCTTCGTTACCACCAATCTCGTCTCCCACGTCATCGAGTGCAGTGGCATTAGCAGTCTGACCCTCCATATGAGCCACCTCTCCTCCCTCAGGACAACTCAGGAGCACCAATGGTTCCTCGGCCGTCTGGACAACCGGCTGAATGTAAAAAACATCTTCGATTGATTCTCGAACAGGAGGAACACTCACAACGGAAGCGAGAACTCTTTGGATATAATCTGGCAACACGACATTCCTCCAACTCATCTCTCGACGATTCCAAACTGAAAGAAAGAAAGGACAAAATAGAAAAGAAATCCCAAACGAAAGCTCCGATACAACGCACTCCTCGAGCAAGGAAAGGATAAGAGCTCAAGAGAAATGACAATTCAGAGAAACAAACGCAAAGCCAAACTCGCAATCACCCGAGAAGAAAGAGAAGACAGAAGTTGAAAGAGCAAGATCTGAATTACCAAAAGAAAGGATTTTTCTTTTACACAAGGAGAAGAAGGAACGCTTTCCCCATCGAACGTGCTAGTGCTGGCGACACTGGCAGAATTTTTACTGGACTCGGCACGGATGCGCATACCGGGCGAAGAGATCGACAAAGGTGAAAAGATATTAAAAAAGATAGAGAAAAGAAAAGACGAGAGGGTTTATAAGAAGAGGTACCTAAAATTTACTTCTGGTAGCAGATGGTAAAAAACGAAAGGAGAAAGCAGTATTTATAGAAGTGAAGAGTTGTGAGAGTTCCGAGGGACACAACTCTACCTGTCAATGGACGCGACCCTGTGTCTTACCGGTACACGTGTCCAAGTGCCATTGGGCATAATGAAAGTGTGCCGAGTACACTGTATACAAATGAGCCACGTGGAAGAAGGATTGGTGATTCGGGCTACAGATCTCGGTTCGCGACGATTCAGCTAAATGGGCCAAAACCACGATTAAATTCGCCGACCTAAGCTTCACTCAGCACAACGAACTGGGGGGGGGGCTTGCTGTTGGTGGTGGGTTTATCACCCTTCTGAGGCCCATCCCAATAGCTGAACGGCCCGGAGGAGATCCAACCCAAGCGAGTTGATGTTGAACCAACACTAAGGAACGCAGCATCGACCAAGCAGCTCAGCGACGATATCTAAGCCGACTTGCGCCAGAAAAGATAAATATGTTAAAATTACATATTTATAAAATGGAAGCAGATAAATGCAAATCTCGGAAAAGGAAACAAAATCTAATTTAGTTCGGATTTTGTAAATAATATCAGAGAGAATATAGGAAAAAAACCCTAGATCCTCTGTTATAAATATCCTTCCTCTGCGCGAAAATAGACTAAGCTGAAATATTGATACTTTGTACTCAAACCCTAGAGCTAACGACTCTGTCGATTTCGGCTCTACATCTAATAAAGACTAGATATTTCGGTCACTTCTGATTATTGCTTTTCAATCCATTTAATCTTATTATCCAAGTCCCCTTTTTAAGATCAGTTTATTGAATTGATCATTGTGATTCTCTGAATCAACAATCATTTAACTGAAGGAGACAATTCTGCAACAATGTCCTGGAGTCGTGGAGCTGAAAATGATGGTTTTAGTCGTTGTAGTCCTTTAAACCGTGATATTCTTCTTAGTTTTTGCCATTTAATATTGACAGGGATTTGTATCACGTTCATGAACCATGCTTATTAATTTCAGTGAGTTGCTTGTTTGTTTGGTCGTTGTAGACTTCTTAAGGAGACTTATAGTGTATGCCTTCTATCGATGTCTACAAATAAAAATTAAAATGTTTTAAATTGAACCAATAAATGAATAGGATTTGAATCTTACCAAATTTAGTTAACCGGTAACGTAAATTGTTGGAGTTCTCTAGAGAAGACTTCACATTGAAGTCTACAAATGAAAATTAAAATGTTTCTTGATTGAACCAATAATACGAATATGATTTTAATCGAACCAAATTGAGTTAACCGGTAAGGTAAATTGTTGGAAATGTATATAGTATACTTTTCAAAATTTGGGCGGGAACCGATATTTTGACAAGACCGATTTGGGCGGGAATTTCAATTTTACTGTAACAATATGAGCCAACTTTTTTTGAGTTAAATAAAATATAAGTAAAGCATACCGTAAATATAATATAAATCGATGTAAACCGTCGCTAAACCGATGATACTTATCCGATTTTTTTCAACCTACCTATATAAACTTCTTTCAAAGCTTTACTCCTGACCCTAATTTTATTGTAGCATATTCCGTCTCTCTAATCCCTCACTATCGGTGGCGCATATCGCCTCTATAGTCAGCGCTGTCTCGCAGTCGAGGTCGATGTCTTCGTCTCGGCGTCAACTTGATCGTCTATTTCTTCGTCTTTGCATCATTTTCACCGTCGTACTCCTTCCCCTGCGTTCCCTCTCTCTAATCCCTAAGTCTCGGCGGCAAATCTCTACTTAGCGCCATCTCTCCATCGTATTTTGTATCATCCTTGCCTCTCCTTTATATAGAGGAACTCCTAGTTCCGTTGCCATCGGTCGCTCGCTATGTCGCCTCGGTTGCCTCCATCACCGTCGGTAACCTCTCTTGATGACTTTGTCTATTCTTCTTCTGAATATTGAAATTACTTGAAAATAATCTTACACCGACTTTTTTTTCACATCTATGTCGGCCTCGCCGGATCCGTCACTCGATTTCTATGCCATGCCGCCTCGCTCAATTTTCTTGTTTCGCCGCCTCTCTTGATTTGAGTGGGTAAGTCGGATTCTCCGCCGCCCCAAAGGGTAAAACCCTATTTTAAAAACCATCGTTTTCTAATTTTAATTTGTTATGCATCATTGTTAGACTTAGGTTGTAGACTTATATCGCAGACTTATTAGGGAGACTTAGGTTGTAGACTTCTATAGTAGACTTTTTTAGTAGACTTATACCGTAGACTTATACTGTAGACTTCTATTGCAGACTTCTCAAGAAGAGTTCTTTAACGTGTTTTTTCGTTGGTGCATGTATGTAAATCCTGCATTTAATTACTTTCAGTTCAAATTCGGATGAGGCTGTACTTATTGCTGACAAGACTTCACAATACATAGAGAAAAGAGAGATTAGGTGTAATGACTATTGCAACTGTTGGATATGAAAGGGTGCATCTCTTCGAGCCACTCATCTGCATGGGTAAGAGGTTAATTAAATTAAAGCTTGTATTAACTTCTATATAAATGGAATCACCCCCTTCGTTTCTTCTCTCCTTCTAAGCCCTAATTGTTTAAACTCTTCAGTACTGTTTCGGAGAAGACATGGAAAAATTAAGCTTGGCTTTCCTCCCTCCTTCGATACTTCGTCAGGTTCTGTCAAAGGTCTTTACAAAAAGTGTTTGTGATCACGGTGCAGCAAGAATAGCTTTCCGTGGATTCAATGAAGTTGGTAGAGAATATCACTTTTACAGAACTGCAAATATCCTCTTCTTGAACGCATGGATATGGGAGTTACATGCTGTGAAAACTTTCAGGCTTAGGTGCTACCGGTTTAGGCATCTTGAGGCAATTTATCTGCGAGGTATGTATGAGTTTTTCATGCTTCATTTACTTGAAGAAGGCAGGGGAAAAATATGACTTGCTAGTGAGAGGGGATGCGAGTTGGCCATCTATGTAAGTGCTATGATGGACTTAGCGTTTAGCGTTGATGAGAGAGGAAGGGTTCACAACTATCCAAGGTTTACTCGTGAACATGATTGAATGTCTTATATGATCACTCGATAGGAACTCAGAGGCCATTGGGATTACGAGAAACTTGCAGAGTTTCTGGAAGTATTGGAAAAAAATAGATACAAACCCATCTTACAATTGCTGGTGCTCTAAAATAGAATCAGCTTGGGTAGTCTCCATCGATGGAATTAGAACACATTGGAGGTGCGATCATTGTTTCTGGCAGTAGGAGGCGTGAAGGTTCTGTTACGATATACACTTGTGTGCTCATGAGTGGCCAATTGAAGACAAGTTTCTTAACTTAGTAGAAATTCTCTTGTACTAAGGAACTATTATGTTGTCTTACTATTTCTCCACTATTATGATATTATGATATAAGTTTTCATTTTGATGTTAAATTTTTATTTTAACGTTTGAATTTCTATAAAATCTTACTCACCATTGTAGGAGTTATCACATAGTATGGTAGAGTTTGTGTTTAATTGTTTTAAGACAAATAAAGCATGAAAAATACCTACAACAACGTTTGAGAGAAGTGTAAAAATCAACCATATGTGAAGTCTAAATAAGTTAAAACCTGACATATTGATCTTAGAGTTTATTAGAGGAAAACGAACTTATTCAAATTATAGTAATCCAAAATACATATAGTAGACTTCTCGTACAAGTCTACCTGGGTCGATTTCCAACAGAAATCTACCTAAGTTATAGCAATCACACATACATGGTCCGAGTAGAAACGCAGAGTCATACAATATGCATCTTACTAAACTGGATCAAGCTCCAGACTTGTCTGTCGTTGATGACATATATAGGAGGGGTATCATCAGGCATTTGTTGAAGAATCAAATGTGGTAACGAATATGAAACCTAAATTACATGGGTTTCCTTGCTAAGGCCGAAATCATATTGTGCCATTTCAAGAAGCTCACAATGTGTGCAACCATCTCTCAAGAAGAACATTCTACCACCTTTGAGATTGTCCACCTCAAAATGCTATGCTAGGTTTTTCAGCAGTCATTCTCCATAAACAATCACCAACTGAGCCATTCATGTAAAACAAAACAAGTTCAAACACATTAAAATTTGAAATGAAAATACAGTTAAAATCATAAAATCAATTAAAACTAAACTAAACCAAATAATCTTATGAAACTTAATCATAAATAACATTAATACCTAGTCAACATCTAGGAGAAGAATTTTTTTAATTCATTGATAAAGTGCATTTTTAAGATTTAAATAAAATAGTAGACTTCTACAAGAAATCTACCCTAAATGAGCTAGTTTATCAATTTCACTAGAAAAAGATTAATGCATATGTATATGGAATAAACATGTCAAACTAATTTAGAAGCAAGCATATTACCTAAAACAGACATAAAAATAACTACAAAGCCTTTTTTATAAAACAGTGACATGAAAATTATGTCATCATGATGTGTCGGGAGTAGACTTCTCGGAGAAGTCTACTTCCTTAAGTAGACTTCTCCGCGAAGTCTACATGGTCGATTTCCGATAGAATTCTGCCAAAATGTTAAAATCATAAATTCATTTTAACATAAACCATAACATATAATCTTGTGAAACTTATACATAAATACCAATAATACCTAAACAAAATTTAAATATTGAAAATAAAAAGTTCATCAAAATATGCACTAAATTGCATTTGCAAAAAAAATTAATAAAGTAGTAGACTTCTTCATGAAATCTATCATAAATAAGCTAGTTTCACAATTTCAATAGAATAAAGATTTATAAATATTTATATGGAATAAAAATGTCAAACTCTTCCATAAGCAAGTATATTACCTAAAGAAAACATAATTTTTTTTTTTCACATTCATTATATATTGTATAAAAAAACATTTTTAATAAACTAGTGACGTCAAAATATGTCAGCATGATGGTTGGAAGAATTGATGACGATGACATTGTGGTAAATACGAGGTAAAGGAAGGTTACTTAAGTCATTTGAAACTGCCCAAAAATATTAGTAGACTTTTTGGAGAAGTCTGCTTCGTAAATATCTGTCTTATACGAGGCCAATATCGAAAATAAATGGCAAAAATAGAGGGATCCAAATTTGTGGTCCACTTTTGCATTTGACCAAACTTTTTCTATTATTGAAACCATCCCAATTATATAAGGGTATGCATTTTTTTACAATCTAAAATAATGCTCAATATGTTAATTTTCTCCTCGTTGTTACCTTTTCACATCAAATAATTTTGTTGATATCCTAAGATATTTCTCTACATGTAACTATTATTAAATATATATTGGTTAATTGGGATGTAAGATTGCCAGTGTTCACATAGAATTGTTGGACCCGGAATTGTCAAAACTTATATAGAGAAAGGAAATTATAAGCTATGACACTTTTGGAGATAAAAACTAAATCCATGAAAAGGTGATTTTTTTGGCAATTAAAAAGACCTATTTATCCACCTCCCAACCACAACCATAACATCTTTAACTTTTACATTTTCTGACAAATTTAGCCCCACCCAACTTTTACCTTCTTTTTATTTATTTATCAATCTCTCTCATAAGTTTTGTCTCTCTCTCTTTCCTCAGTGTCTCTCCTTCAAAATTTGAATTATCTTCTCCTCATTATTCACATTTTCTTTCTTTTTCATTTCCTCTCTCTCTCTTCTTCTCCTCTATTTCTCCAACCCTTTCGCAAAAGCAACATAAATATCAATAAAAAAACTTTTTTTTGGGGTTTAATTATTCGGAAAAACCAAAAGAAGGAAGAATATTTTAAAATTTCTTGGGTCTTCAGGGAAAAAGTATGGACATTTAATGGTATCGTTTTTATGTTATGATTTATGAGTTTTTTTTTCTTTCATTAATTTTCACTTATTTTGGTTTTTAATTACACATCTCTCGGTTATTGGATCTGCTTTTCGTTGTGTTGCTTCGGTTTTTTTCGTGGTTATGTTTCCGAATTGGATCCGTAAGAAGGGTTTCTGGGTTTCGCGTTGGAACTAGAGGAGGTGGGGGCTACAGAGTGCGTCAGGGTCGCCGTGAATATCCGCCGTTATTACGCCAGAGCTTCTTAACGGATGCATCGATTGCATCACCGTTCCTCCGAAGGAACAACAAATATTCAATCCGAAGGTGTTTTTTGTTTTTCCTTTTTAGATGTATGACCATTGTGTTGTTCCACTTGTGGACGCACTATTTAAAGGATACAATGCTATTATTTTAGCTTATGCCCATATTTGAAGGAAGGAAGATGGTATTCAAGTAGATAATTGATTATTTATTACAATTATAATATAGTTGTAATTGACTATAAAGTAAGATTATTTTCTAAATAGTAGTTGTCTACTATTTTGTATATTTGGTGGTGTTTCTAGACAAAGAGGATTTGAATAGATAATTTATCGAACAAATATTTGATTATTCCAATGTGTATTTTGTACTTCTAAGTTATGTGGATGTATATTCTATTTTGAACATTTATAATTCCTTGTTTCTATTATCGACTATGTATTAACTATCATCAACGATTATCATCTATTTTAAACAAACTATATAGTTAACTATTTATCAGATTGTTATAGAATAATCTATCTAGTAACCGAACATGGAACAATCTTATTATAGGTTAATAATAAAAAAAACTAGATAGACAACTATTTATGAAAGTGTTGTCATATATTTTAAACAAACTATATAGTTAACTATTTATCACATTGTTATAGAATAATCTATCTAGTAACCGAATATGGAGCAATCTTATTATAGGCTAGTAATTAAACAAACTACATAGACAACTATTTATGAAAGTGTTATATCAAATTCAACTATCATATATTTGAACAAACTATATATTTAACTATATAGAATAATCTTCCCAATAATCTAACTATGATCTGAATTTGTGGCAACATTATTTTTTTATAAAATTTGTGTACGTCCAACAATAACTGTGTGGTGAGTGAGAGACTGAAGACATTATCTCCCTCCTTAAACATAGTTGGTGCACGCGTCCCAAAATATATCTCAACATCTTCTTTTCAAAATTTATGTTATATTTTGGTCCGAACATATATTTAATAATTTATTACAACTATAATATATTTGTAGTTGTCAATATAGTAAGGTTATTGTTCTATATAGAAGGAAGATGATATTCAAATAGATAATTGATTATTTATTACAACTATAATATAGTTGTGGTTGATTATATAATAAAGTTATTGTTTTAGATAGTAGTTGTCTACTACTTGTTTGTAATTTTGGTGGTGTTTCTATACAGAGAGGAAGAGAATGAACCAAAAGATAATGGGAACTGGACATAAAATAGTAATTTTTTTTTTTTTTAACGCTGATACAGATTATAAGAACTATTACAAGGACAATTTTACAGATAATACTACCTCCGTTCTACGAGAATCCATCAACGGTCACGATCAACGGCTCCACCTGCTCCTGAAAACTTCCTTATAAGCTTGCATCCATTAATCTTGTAAAACTGCGTCTTCGGGGATTCGAACTCAGTACCTGCCGGTGTAAAGCTTTAACCACTTGACCAATAGGCCACGGTTTCTTCACTAAAATAGTAATTTATGGAATAAATATTTGATTATTTATTACAACTATAATATGCTTATAGTTGACTATATAGTTTTGCCAAATATTCAAATGTTAAATAAAGACATAAGAAAATATAAATTTTATGAAAACAATTACATGGTCCATGATATCTTAACATGTACAGAAGAGAGAGAGAGTGTTTATTTTAAAAATTTATAAAATTATGGGTGTTATAGTTAAAAGGTAGATTGTGTGGTCATTTGAATGCAAAAAGTTTGGGATGCTACCATCTAATGTAAGAGTGTAGTCCCCATCATGTAAGAGTGTAGTCCCCTTCAAATACAGAGGATAGAGAATGTCGACAAGGACATTTTGGGAAGTTTATGAGTGAAATGTTTAGTTGATTATGTCATCCACCTAATTGACCATTTTTCATGATATGGATTATAGTTGTTTGGGCCAAACATAATATTTACCTAATCCACCCTATAAAAAAAGACATGTGCTGGAAGGGATCCGCGAGTCTACCAACCCTTAACGCAAATACAAAAAGTCATTGTTTTAGGAAATTCCGTCTGATACCATGACAGAAGAGCCCACAAGACATTTGAAATATGTTGCCTCAAAACCCACACAAACAGTAGCAAACAACAAGGCAAATACTGCTCCAAGACGCCATCCCACCTATAAAAGGAAGGAGTAGTTTCGATCACTGACGGAACTACGTTAGATGACACGAAGTCAGCTCACTGGTGGAGCTACGTTATATGACATGGGATCCGCTGCCCCCAATATTTTAAAAAGAATAAATGTAATTTATTAAAGAGAATAATTATTGCCCCATACTTTTATAATATATTTTCCTCCATCAATTTATTTACTTTGTTCAGTTATTTTACTTTATCAATTTTTCAATAGAATTAAATTTTGTCCATCCAAATATTATAGAAAAATAGATTTACTCACATATTTTTATTAAAATCAGTTATTAATTTATGTATTTAATACGTTTGACCAATATATATGTGCTCACATAATATTAACATATCTAAAAGATTTGCCTATTAATTCTATTTTTTTTTTAATACTATGCAAAACTTAGAAAGTTTTAAGTTTTAATTAGTTAACTCTAGACTTTTCAAAAGAACTGCAATACCTATTTTTATAAGATTATGTTTTGTAATTACATGATAATAATTATCTTCAAAGTAGTTAAAATTCTTTAAAATGATTCATTATATATATTATATATAACTTGTTTAATAAATGCTATCTAATTAACTAACCACAATATATAACAAATTGAAGATAATTTTTTTAATGTTTTCCATAAAATTTTGTTATGTTAATTTTTTAGAATTTTGTTTTAAAGAAAGATTAATATATATAGTTTTGTATTATATTTTATCTATATTTTTAAAATATTATATTTAAATTTAATATTATTTTAATTTAAATATTTTTGTACCCAGTTAAATTATTTTTGGTTCCGCCAATGAGTTCGATGAAAGGAGCTAAGTGAATTGATCCTAAAAAAAAATTTGGGTAAATGATGGAGATTTCCAACCCCACTCTTTCACTCATATGACATGATTAAACACTTACTAGCAGAAGAAAGCTTTGATCCCCGAAGAAATCTTGTAACCTTTAACCAAACCCAATTTCTGAATCGTCACTTTTGTTTGATTAGTGCCTGAATTTAGTATCAGAGAGTCTTCGAGACAGAAACCCTATTTTCCGTCCTGAATTGCTTTGACGTTGTTTCTCTTGTATTTAGTAGGTCTCGACGCCGAGCAACTCACATGAGTCAGTTTCGAAGACATTCAAAGAAAGTTGTAACATCCCGGTTTGTGGTATACGCATAAAGACTTAAAATAATTGATTTGGCTACCTATGTCACAAGAATGCACTTATCCTTTTGGTCACTTGTCCAGAGAGAACTTCATCATTAAACATGCTTGAGCTGGAGTAGTTGAAAGATGGGTGACCTACCAGAAAGTGATTCGCAGTATCGTGCGAGTGAGAACAAAGCATGGGGAAAAATAATGTGGTGATTGCAGGGACATTAAACAAGTCTTTCTATCCTCCCAGACTAACAATCCGACAGTCAGACAAGGGTAGGCCCACAGACAGAGAGAGCAGGCGTGGGGCCCATGGATGGTGGCGTTCGGGCGTTATAAGTGGTACCAGAGCCGAATCCAAAAACGCATGTGGGGTCATGTGGGCTCACAACGTCAAGGATAAGTATGCAACGAAAGCGTTGCACTTTATGAGTGGGGGTGATTGTACCATCCCAGTTTGTGGTATATGAAAAGAGGCTTAAAAGAATTAATTTGGCCACCTATATTACTAAAGTGCATTTATCTTTTCGGTCACTTTTCCAGAGAGAACTTCAATGTTAAGCGTCCTTGAGTTGGAGTAGTTGAAGAATGGGTTACCTACCGGAAAGTGATTGTAGGGACAAAAAACAAGTCTTTCGAGCCTCCCAGACTAACAATTTGGTCGTCAGACGAGGGTGGGCTATCGAAGGAGGGTGGGCCCACGGACGGTGCCGGTCGGGTGTTATAAAATATCTTCCTCATCCCTCTAGTAGACAGAATCATAACCTCTGCTCATCGGTTATTCCTCTCGGAAAAATAAACCCTCGATAATGCAAAATCCACCCGTGAAAAGACAACCCCCTCTACTTGTACCTCATAAAAAGGAGTGAAATTCTAGACAATATACTAAGGTGGCGAAAAAAACCCAGAATAGCACGGCCGCGACAAGTCGACCAAGACTTGTGTGTAATAGCCCAAGCTAAAAAAAAGGATAAAAGGTGACACCCTGGACAACCCTCCCAAGTAAAAATATGGTTTTGCCACATCAGAATTTTTAGCCTAAACTGGGAAATCAACATCCGCGGATAGAAATAATCGGGGCATAACCAGTACCGTATGAAACTCCCCCGGGCTTCTAAGCCCAAGGAGGTTGTTCCATAAGATTCCAGCTGTTCTCTAAGTGAAGGAATTTCTAGCAGTTCTAATCAGGATTAGCAACCCTAGTCTGAATTCCGAGCCTAAGATCTAAGGTTCATGTAATTGAATCTATCAGATCTCGAAGTTACCTGGTGAATATGCAGCGGAAGTATTGCAAGTAATCGAGATCACGAAGCGCCTCAAGTGCTGCGCCTCTACTGGTATCCACACGCACACAAACTGGACCGCAGGGATGCTAGTGCCTTGCAGAGATCTGATCTCCAGAGAGGTTTCTATCTGTGTTCTGGTGGCTGTGAATTAGGTTAGGGACGAGTTTAGGTCGACCATATATCTTATATATGTCGGCTTAAACCACAACGGAATTAACCAACGATTAAACCGAATTAATCTGATTAATCCGCGAGTGCATCGATCGATGCAATATCTGCAACGATCGATGCTCCCCAGAACATTGATATCGAATGCATATCACATATGCATTTACTGGATCATTACATTAATGATCAACCTCGTCTTTAACGCCCAGCTTGCTTAGGTGTGTGACCCTGTAGGATCATATAACACTGGCAATGAGTTCTCAACTCATTGATCATAAGTGGCTTCTAGCAAAGCGTTATGACTACCTAGTGTTATGTGATTGTCTCATCTCGACTATACGACTTTCACTTAGAGCAAGTACAGTAGATTTCAGGACATTCCCAACAATCTCCCACTTGTACTGGAATCATCTATTCCTTTAATCCCTTTGTAGTTATATCTCAATCTAGCATAAGGCAAGCACTGTGTCATCCTTATTCAACCAGATTACGTTTATCGAATCCTGATTTGTACTGATGAAAAACAAACGACTGACAATCACCTCGTTTGAGCGCGGCCACGCATTTCCAGTATCAAATCTTCGATAGGCCCAGAGATATTTAACTCCTGTTATATAGGAGGTACAAATCCCATCTTGTTCCATCCATGTCTCTTTTATATTTCATGATACGCCTAATCAGTGTCTTTATGATCACCAGTTACGGCTGACGTTTGACAAAGTCAAGACGAACCAATCCATATAAGAGAGGACATGATGAACTCAGGTCTAAGGACTACTCTCTTTAGTCGTAATGAGAAACTCTTATGACACTCATATAACATCTTGTAGAGTTCTCATTAACGGGTCAAGTCCAATCATGTGTTCTCTAACACATATCTATGTGATTGACTTTAATACACTTATTAAATGACTCCATGAAACATAGTCATCAGTCACCTCACATACTAGTCTCACGTGGTTGTTAGTGTCCCATTTTAACAACCTCGACTAGGGACCATTTATAATTTATGTCATTTGTTTCTTATAGGGTTTCATGATCAAGTCACATACTTGATAACCTATAAAATGTCATAGATTACTTTGGGACAATTATTTAATAACACAATTAAATAATGCTGAAACAATTTCATTAAAATAACATAATCAAATTATGTTTTACGAACATCAAGTCATAACCAAAAAACAAATACAACTCCCACTGAAATCAAGATCATATCTTAAGAAATCTAATGCCTACAGCAGTTGTATGAAACTCATGCTTAGGCCTTGGGAGGGGCTTGGTCAGTGGATCAGCAACATTCTCATCCGTAGGGACTCTGCTGATCTTCACATCTCCTCTATTCACAATATCACAGATAAGGTGATATCTCCTTTCTATGTGTTTGGATTTCTGGTGTGATCTAGGTTCCTTTGCTTGCGCAATGGCTCCATTGTTGTCACAATACAAAGCCACTGGCTCAGAAATGCTAGGAATCACACCAAGTTCAGTGATGAACTTCTTGATCCAAACAGCCTCCTTTGCTGCTTCAGAAGCAGCGAGGTACTCAGCTTCAGTTGTGGAATCTGCTACAGTGTCCTGCTTGGAACTCTTCCAGCTTACTGCACCACCATTCAGGCAGAAGATGTAACCAGATTGCGATCGGAAATCATCTTTGTCTGTCTGAAAACTTGCGTCTGTGTAACCACTTACTACCAGCTCATCACTTCCTCCATACACCAAGAATTTATCTTTAGTATTTCTCAAATACTTCAGAATATTCTTGACTGCTGTCCAGTGACTTTCACCTGGATCCGATTGGTATCTACTCATCATGCTTAAAGCACAAGCAACATCTGAACGAGTACAGAGCATGGCATACATGATGGATCCCAACGCCGATGCATAGGGAATCCGACTCATGCGATCTCGCTCAGCAGGTGTCTCAGGACACTGCTTCTTGCTGAGACTTATGCCATAAGACATTGGTATGAAGCCCTTCTTGGAATCTTGCATTCTGAACCTGTGTAAGACTTTATCGATATAAGTGTCTTGACACAGTCCAATCAGCTTGTTTAATCTATCTCTATAGATTCTTATTCCAAGAATATACGCGGCTTCTCCCATGTCTTTCATTGAAAAACAACTTCCGAACCAAGTCTTAACTGAATGTAACAACGGAACGTCATTTCCGAGAAGAAGTATGTCATCTACATACAACACGAGAAATGCAACTGCGCTCCCACTAGTCTTCTTGTAAACACATGGTTCTTCTTCGCTTCTGATGAAATCAAACTTTTTGACTGCTTCATCAAAACGAAGATTCCAACTCCGAGATGCTTGCTTCAATCCATAAATGGATCGATGAAGTTTGCATACTTTCCTAGCTGCATTTGGATCGATGAAACCTTCGGGTTGTGTCATGTACACATCCTCTTCCAGAATTCCATTAAGGAAAGCTGTTTTCACGTCCATCTGCCAGATTTCATAATCATAATGAGCAGCTGTTGCTAGGAGAATCCGAATGGATTTAAGCATGGCGACAGGTGAATAGGTTTCTTCATAGTCAATACCATGAATTTGTTTGAAACCTTTTGCCACTAGCCTTGCTTTATATATCTGAATATTTCCATCCACATCAATTTTCTTCTTGAAAATCCATTTACACTCAATGGGTCTTGCACCATCGGGTAAATCAACCAAAGTCCATACTTGGTTCTGTGACATGGATCCCATGGCCTTGTTGTGGCCGTGGTTCGGTCGAGCGTCCGGTTACGCACCTTGGACGTGTTGGTCGACTTTCCCTGGTCCTTAGACGCTTGCGGATCCATGTTTGTTTTCCTTGGCGCCTGTTTGATTTCTCGACCCAAATCGCCTCTAAAACTCATCTCCAAACCGCCGACGAATCTCTTAAAGATTTCCTGCCAAACACTCCGATCCATTGCTTCAGCCCTCACGGTTTTACTTAGTAATTTTCTGGGTTTCTCTCTTGTGTGTAATGTTGGTGAAAATGGCCTTGGAAGGCTGTATTTATAGGCCTTCTCTCTCTCAAAACCGCCCATGGCATAAGGGGTGCAAGTGGTTGGCGAATGGGTGCCAAACCACTTGTGCCTTTTCGCTTATAACCGCCCATCATCCAGCTAGTGTCACTAGCTGACCGATCCCTCAAGCTGACCCAAGTACCTAACACTCCATCCAACTGAGTTGAGATGACTGTCAGCTGACCCAGCTGACCAGCTCGACCATTCAGCTCGTTCCAGATGAACACTCCCTGCTCAGCTCCTTTCCTACACGGAAAATCTCTTTTCCCATCAACTTTGCCATCTTCTAACCATGGAACACTTATCTTGTCTCACTTGATCGTCTGTGCGATGTTCCGGTCCCATGGTCCGTCCTATCGACCTTAGTGTGGGTCGGGGATGTTACAAGTCTGCCCCCTTGAAAGGGATTCGTCCCCAAATCGGAGTCAAGGTATCCACTATGTTCAAACTCCACAAACCATTCTGGGTAGCCGGCTCGCATTCTGCTTTCTATCTCCCAAGTGATCTCCTTAGTCCCGTTGCAAATCAACTCAACCTTAACCATTTGTATCACTTTCTTCCTTGTTGCTTTTCCGACCTATCCAAGATCCGTATAGGTCTAGCTTCAATGGTCAGGTTCTCCTTAAGGTCACTGGGTATTTCCGGTATAATTACATCTTGATCCGTGAAACATTTTCGAAGTTGAGACACATGGAACACGTTGTGGAAGGCGTCCATCTCATTTGGCAGGTCAAGCTTGTATGCAACCATTCCCACTCTCTCTAGGATTCGGAATGGTCCTAAGTACCTTGGTTCCAACTTTCCCCGTCTGGAAACTATTGCTCTTCCTTTGAAGGTTATCATCTTTAGATAGACTCGGTCGCCTACTACAAACTCTATGTCCTTTCGACGTTTGTCTGCATAACTTTTCTGACGGTCTTGAGCTTCCTTCATTTTGATCCTCAGTATCCCGATCCGCTCGTTTGTCTCATCGATAATGTCTGGTCTGATCGTACTCGACTCCCCCACTTGCGTCCAGCAAAGTGGTGTCCGACAGGGTCGACCTTAAAAATCTTCATATTTTGACATTCCTATGCTTGCATGAAATCTGTTATTGTAAGCAAACTCGGTAAATGGTAGGTACAATTCCCAGGAGTCACGCCAATCCAGAACGCATGCTCGCAACATGTCCTCCAATGTTTGTATGGTCCTTTCTGACTGGTCATCTGTCTGCGGGTGGTAAGTTGTACTCATGTGCACTCTAGTTCCCAAATATTTTTGGAAAGCTTGCCAGAACTAGAAGCTGAAGCGCCCATCTCTATCTGAGACTATACTTTCCGGAATCATGTCTAACCTTAAAATCTCGTTGATGTACCTCTCCGCAAGTTTACCAATGCCATCCATCTTCTTTATGGCCAGGAAGTGTGCGGACTTGGTCAACCGTTCCACCACTACCCAAATCGTGTCCCTCTTCATTTTGGTCTCCGGCAACCTGGTTACAAAGTCCATAGTGATGTGGTCCCATTTCCACTCCGGAATGAGCAGAATTTGTATTAGGCCGCTTGGCACCTGGTGCTCTGCCTTAACTAACCGACAGGTAGGACACTTAGCCACCCACTCAGTCACGTCCCATTTCATCCTGAACCAATGGCAGAACCGTTTGAAGTCGTGGTACATCTTGGTCTGTCCAGGATGAATGGAGAACTTAGACTTATGTGCTTCTCTTAAGATATCATCCTTCCGTTCCTTAACGCCAGGTACAATGACCCGGCTGTTAACTACAATCTGTCCCATTGTTGGAGAATTGATACTCCGTGTTGTTGTTGTTGTTGTTGTTGTTGTTGAGCGTCTTGTTCAAATATTCATCATGCTCATGCGCCAGTCAAACCTTAGTCAGTATATCTGCTTGGTCCGCCGCTCTTGAACCAAACGTTTCATCACCCACTGTCAAGGCATTGAGATGCAAAGACCCGATCATTCTGACTAACTCTTCTGCATCCCGTTCCACTGCCATCTCGACTCTCTTCCTGCTCAAGGCGTCTGCCACTACGATTGCTTTTCTGAGATGGTAAGAAATGTCCACGTCGTAGTCGGCTACTAATTCCATCCACCTTCTTTGCCTCAGGTTCAGCTCTTGTCGGGTGAAGACATACTTCAAGATCTTGTGGTCGGTAAGTATTTGTACCTTGGCCCTGTACATGTAAGATTGCCAGATCTTCAAGGCAAATACCACCACAGCCATCTGTAAGTCATGAGGTGGGTAGTTACCCTCAAATTTTTTCAACTGCCTTGAAGCATAAGCAATGACCTTTCCTTCCTGCCTCAGAATGCACCCAAGGCCGGTTATGGATGCATCCGTATAAACCACATAAGGTACCTCATTCTCTGGTAAGGATAAGACCGATGCTTTGATCAGCAAGTCCTTCAATTCCAATAAAATCCTCTCGGTCTGGTCCGTCCTGTGATACCCCGTATCCAAAAATATGGTCAACGGGCAGAAGAAAAGTCAACAGGGGCAAAATTGTAATTTTGCCAAACCCAGGGGCAAAATGGTAATTTTGCCAAAGTTCGAGACGAAAGACGTGACGGGCCAAATGTTCTCTTTTTAACTCATAAAGAACATTTACAAGATCATATTTCGAAGAAACGGAGCAAAAACACATTTTTCGGAGTATCGGTCAGAAAACGACTAAACCGAGGAAACTTTGGAAAATCATAACGGGAGCTAGGAAACTCCAAACAAGGTGATTCAAATTGCTAAATTCATATAAAGGCAAGGAGAATCAGTCTATTGAAGTTTGGAGATTTATGGGAATCGTTTGATATTTACTAAAATATTTATCGGGAAAACAAGCAAACCAAACAAGAGTGATTAAGGGGATTAAGAGGAGATTAAGGGCTTAATGGGAGGATTACCTGGCTCAGAATCAACACCAGGATGACAAGTGTATCTCCCCTGCAGGCGCCACCTCTCCCAAGTGCATGCATGCATGCAAAAAGAGGGTTCATGCACAAAAAGAAACTTTGTATCAAATCAACCTTTTTGGTGCAAAGAATCTCTCTCTCTCTCCTCACTCTCGAGCTCTCTCTTCTCTCTACCAGAATCATCAGATTCATCTCTCAGATCCAGAAGTTCATCAAGTTCTTGAATCTTCAAGAGTTTTCTTCAAAAGTTCTATGGTGTTCTTCATTACTTGGTGAACAAGAAAGTGCATAACTTTCTCATCTTGAACTCAAATCCTCTGCTTCCAAGTCCAGTAGCTTCATCTAATACTCCTCTTCATTCTCCAGCCAGCCACCATCGCCGCTGTCGCCGGAGCTCGCCGGAATCCGGCCAAGAAGCAGCCGCGGTTAGGGTTTCTAGGGTTAACTCTCTCTCTGTTCATCATATTTCAAGGATTCAAGGCTATGGATGGGTAGATCTAGTAAAGAGGAGCAGATTGGTGGGTGGAAGAGCTTCTGATTCGCCGGAGAAAGCCACCGCCGCCGCGGTCAACGCCAGAGGAGTCGCCGGAAAACCTCCTTTCGCCGTCAAATCTTCAAACCGGTTAAGCCTTGATCAACGCCGGTCAACGGTTTGACCTAACCGGTTTAACTAAACCGGTTGGTTTGGAGTTGGTTCGGTTTGATTTGGTGGTTCAGCGGGTCAAAGGGGTCAACCGGATGGTCAACGGTCAACCGGAGTCAAAGTCAACCGACGGTCAACGCCGTGGTCAACGCGTTGACTCTGGCCGGTTTGGGTGTGCGGTTTGTGTTCGGGTATTCGAGAAGCTTTGGGAATTCGTGTTCGGGTAGTCGGAGAGGTTCGGGTTTAGTTCGGGGTCTCGGGAATCCGTATCCGCATCCGTGCCGTTCGTTCCGTCATATCACTGTGAGTCGGCTCAAACACCGTTGTTGCATATAGAACATTAAATGGGAAACCGTAGTGATAGGATTGCATACCTGATGTGAATTGAATTGAATTGAGAATGGAGTGATTGATTGAACTAACGTTAAACCGGCTAGGGTTAAAGAAGCATGTTAGACTTAAATGGATTAAAACTGTTGCGTGCCGTTAGGTCGTTAGAACATTGTGTGATGCATTCATATAGTCGTGGCATGAGTAGGACTGTATATTCATATATATGTAAGTAAAGAACGGTATTAAACGAATCTATATACGGGAATTAAGACGAGTTAAAATACGGAAGTTAAACCTAAACAAACGTATAGTGTATGGAATGGTGTCGGGGTTCCCGAGTTAAATGAATTAAGTAATGAATGATGAGACGTCGGGGAGTTTAGTAAGCTACTAGCTCTAAACCGACGGATCGAGGAGTTGTTAAAAGATGATTAGGATTGGTTAAGAAAAGAGAAGTGTTATGAGTGGTGAACCGTCTACGAGTTAGCAAGCGGCTAACCCAAGGTAGCGGGCGTAAATCGGTTAAAAGATGTTAGCAACCCTAATAGGCCTGTGGTGTGTTGATTGTGTGTTGGTTGCGTTGTTGTATTTGTTGTGTGGTTGTGGTTGATCTTTTGTGCAGGCCTTGAGATTGTCTCGGTGTTAGGCCGAGCAATCCGTATTGATACCTAACCTGGTCATGGGACCGGTTAAGTCATAACCGCTGACTCGGTACGGTGCTGAGTCAGGGGGCGGTGTGGTGTGTGTGAGTAGACTTGCGGGAAGTGGTGTTGGGTTGATTGTTGTTATTGATTGAGATTGATTGCTAGAGTCCAAGCGAGTCTGCGTGTTTACATTTCTGTACTAGGACTCTAAGGTGCGTTAGATCCCGCAAGTCTAGGTATTGATTACGTTCTGGTACTTCCGACCCGATTGGATCCTCGGGTAGTTACCTAACCGGACCGTGGTGATTCTAGTTATGGTGTTAACCTATGGAGTGACGTCTGTAGGTGTGTGGTCCGGAGAACACGGGGTCGCGTCCTAGGGCCGGACTGCATGGAAGCTTGGGTTATCTAGGGGTAGCCTGAGTCACCGCGTATCGATGGACAAATAACGGTGTCCTAGTCGTTGTGTGGACGGCTAGGAGTCGTGGGTTAGTTGCCATATCGGTAATGGTAGAAACCCGTGGAAGTTACCAAGATCATAGGGGCCCAGCGTGGAGTATTGGTGTAGATTGGTATTGCGCGGTAGATAGATCGAGTCTCAATCGGGGACATGTGCCGCAGTGCTCTCGATTTCCTCTAATCACCTTTTCTTTCTTTTGGAAATTGATTGTGTGTGGGCTCGACGCGACGTGGTAGTGCGTGATCGGCTATTTGTTATGATTGATTGTTATTTTGGGGTTTTCGGGCGGGAATCTATATAGAATAGATAGATTAGAAGCCTTAGTGGGGAGCCGATTCACTGGGTGATCTTAGATTGCTCATTAGACTCTTTTTGTGTTTTCAGGTGTTGCAGCGATGGACGCGGGAGGTCCTCGGTGTAGTTTCGGGATTGCTTGTGGCGGGGTTTTGATTCGATGATTTCGGGGTTTTTCTTTCGGTTCGGCTTGTCGCCAATTCGTATTGAGATTTGTTTGTTGATTCGTTGATTGGTGAAATTGTTTGTGAAAATGATGGTTAAACGTTGTACTGAACGTTTGATTTACTCAGAAATGAATATGCTTTCCTAATATTGTGTTTCGTCCGAACCGACACAACTCGCAGAAGTAGTGCAAGGCGATCGACTTGTACTATGGAAGTGAGGATAGCGGGGTCAAGGATGGGTTAGTGCGAGCCTTTGTCTCAAACCGATCCGTCTCTGGCTTCGTCCTGTGACGAACTTTTCCTGTCCGACTTGCTCGGGTTCGATCGGTCATGTTCTTGTTTGATTGTTGGCCGGTCAGCTCGACGGTCAGCGGAGGATGGGAAAGGGGCGTTACAGAAAGGTGGTATCAGAGCATGGTTCTGCATGGGTTTCGAAGCTATTCATTTATGAGTGTTTTCCGTGGTTTTATCGAGTCAAAATTGTGTCTTACCCAAGCATCCATTAGGAAACCGAGCCGCGTCCGTAATTCCGGGGTTGGGATGGGGTAGGAAATTTGTGTTTTGTGTACTAATTTTTATTTGTGGTTTTTGATTGCAGACAACAGCAGAGTGTCCCTGGACGGAGTGTGTGTGGGTGTGTGCATTGGGTGTGAGAGATAGTAGCGAGCAGTATGGGTGAGCGTCAGATGACACGGGCAGAGTACCAGGCTTCGGTAGACCAGCATCAGGCAGGTCTGAGGATAGCACCGCAGGGTCAGTCGCAGGGTTCTCGGGTATCAGATCGACCACCAGGTTTTCCCCGAGTGCATCAGGGAGCGAGAGCAGCCGCTGCGGATTGGAGGCCACTACCGGACCCGTTAGCGCCTTCTCTACAGGACGATGCAGGTACTGCAGACCCGACCGCAGGAGTGATGGGATATTTGGGATTCACAGACTATGGGTTGCCGCCGTTTCCACCTCAGCTTGAGGCACCTACAGTACCATCGGGGATGCAGCTTGAGGCACATGATGTGCCACTACCCTTCAGTTTGCATGAGTCGGACTTCATTCCACTTGGTGGAGGGGACTTTCAGTTGGATCCGTTACACCCAGTTTTCGACATGGACATGGAGCCGTTGGATCCGGAGCAGCATGCGCAGTGGGCGCAGCAGATGGACGAGCAGATGGCGATACTAGAGGACGTTTTGGAGCAGCATGTTGGGCCACATCATCAGCCAGGATCGCCGCAGAGGTCAGGAGCTCCATCACCCGGTTCCACCGAGCCACACTCAGCGATGGAGTCAGCCACAGGAGTCGAGCCGATGTCGACGGCAGGGTCGGACTCGCAGTTTGAGTCAGTTACGTCACCAGAGGCACCACCGACTGAGCCGGTTGCATCACCGGAGATTCCACTAGCCGACACGCCAGATTCAGTGCCGCCTATGCCTGTGTACCGGACATGTAGAGCCTGCAGAGTTCGGGGCTTTCATTTTTATTGGTGTACCCGACCAGTGGATCCGCGCTACCGTGAGACGTATCAGCCAGTGCCGGCCCCGTATTATTGTCAGGTGTGCGGGATGGACGGCCATCTTGCACCTATTTGCCCGATCGCAGGGCCCAAAACTCGTATGTCGGACGCAGAGCCGCATCATGCCCCGTTACCGGAGGAGTATCGACCTGGTCCGAGTCGTCGAGACGGTGGGCTTATTCGGCAGTCAGTTATCCAGCAGCCAGCAGCGCAGTCACCTGTAGCGCAGCCACCATTGGAGTAGCCACCGAGACCATCGAGGAGTTGTAGGAGGTGTGGAGACGAGGTACACAGAGCATCCGCTTGTTCCCGTCGATCCAGTTCTCGTCGGTCCCGCTCAGCGCCGGTTGTCTGTCAAATTTGTGGAGGTCAGGGACATCGAGCAGCCGAGTGTTTTCAGGAGCCTTCTTCGGGGTCTGTTTCTTCCTGTCAGCTGTGTGGAGCGACAGATCATCAGGAAGCAGCTTGTTACCGTGGGCCACGCCCAGCGCCCATTCCGGTTTGTCAGATTTGTGGTCGCGGAGGTCATGTAGCGCAGTTGTATCCGATGGCAGAGCCGCAGCAGGTCGGACCGCCGACTAGAGATGCGCACCCACCACACCCTCCCGGAGCGCCTGCCAGTGGGTACCAGCGCGAGCCGCGATGCCGTTTGTATTTGGCATTTCGGTCGTGCTGGGGCTGTTAGGTTAGAATAGTTAGGCCATGTAAGTTGGGCACTAACTATGTTGTTGTTGTATGTATCTAGATCGGCGATTCTCGCATGTGGTTTCAGACATCTCCGGGTTATGACGATGCAGTTTAGGGGTTAGGGTATGGATGACGGACGTCTCGTGGTTGTATTTCTGTTTTACTTAGGTATTTAAAAACCTCGAAACATGTGTGTGTTGTTGTTCTTATGTATGTATGTGATGTAGAATTGTTCTACTTATAGTTATGGCTTACATAGTAATTGTTTGCATGCGTGTGATGGTTTTGGATGCAAACGAATTACCACGTGAAGTCTGATGATGCGCGGAACTGACGACCGTTCATCATAACCTAAACCCAGACTGACGACATATCCGGAGCGATCTAGTGATTGCTTGGCTGTGTGTGGTAATTGGTTGCTTTTATTTGATTGCTTGCGTGTTTTATTGAATGCTTGTGTGATGCATTAGTTAATTAGGGTTGCGTATCGTATGTGGTGTAGCACTGTGAAAGTTCTAGTGTTTATGACATGCTCAGCATGTGCGGAATGTGAATGGCGTTGGTAAGCCATCCGGGTGAGTAGTTTAAATTGGTTGAAATCGTTAAGTTGTTAGAATTGAAGTGTTGCAACCTTTTCGTTTAAGGTGTTGAGCTAACTCGAGGATGGTTGTAATCAACTGTCGATTCGCGAGAAAGCGGAATTATAGAATATCGTTACTTAATCATGAGTTACCAATGAGTACATGATCAACTAACTATATTTCTATGAGGAAGTGATATCGAGGAATGGATTGGTTTGAATTTCACCACTCCAGTAAAAGTTGTTGTGTTGGGTGTAGGACGGAATGGACGATGCGATACGAATACGAGACCGAACCCGAACCCGAAAGCGAGATGGAATGGCAAGACGTCATGGAACAAGGAGATCTGACTGTAAAGCAGTCAGTATGTATTGTCAGTGGGAACGTGTCAGTGCAGAGCAGCGGAAAGATCGAAGCGGTTGGGATGATGAGTTAGCAAGGAGATTTGGCGCAAGAGATCAATGTTGTTAGTAATAGCAGTCAGACGGGAGCCAATGATCGGATTTTTGAAGAGTGTTTCAGGAAAGAAGAAGGAAAGTCACAGTCGGAAAACAACGGGTGGAAGTCGAAGCGAAGTGGGGAAGTCGAAAGTGAAGATCAGTTGGTTGGAAAGTTTGGGAAGAGCGCAGGAAAGCGAGAAGTCGGAGTATGCAGCAGTGTTCGAGTAAGGAAGCGTGGGAATGGAGTAGCGGAGCAACTTGCAGAGTTTGGGAACCGATTCAAAGTCTGGTAGTGACGGAGAATTCGGGGACCGAATTCCTGTAAGTGGGGAAGAATGTGATACCCCGTATCCAAAAATATGGTCAACGGGCAGAAAAAAAGTAAACAGGGGCAAAATTGTAATTTTGCCAAACCCAGAGGCAAAATGGTAATTTTGCCAAAGTTCGAGACGGAAGACGTGACGGGCCAAATGTTCTCTTTTTAACTCATAAAGAACATTTACAAGATCAGATTTCGAAGAAACGGAGCAGAAACACATTTTTCGGAGTATCGGTCGGAAAACCGACTAAACCGAGGAAACTTCGGAAAGTCATAACGGGAGCTAGGAAACCCCAAACGAGGTGATTCAAATTGCTAAATTCATCTAAAAGCGATGAGAATCAGTATATTGAAGTTTGGAGATTTATGGGAATCGTTTGATATTTACTAAAACATTTATCGGGAAAACAAGCAAACCAAACAAGAGTGATTAAGGGGATTAAGAGGAGATTAAGGGCTTAATGGGAGGATTACCTGGCTCAGAATCAACACCAGGATGACAAGTGTATCTCCCCTGCAGGCGCCACCTCTCCCAAGTGCATGCATGCATGGAAAAAGAGGGTTCATGCACAAAAAGAAACTTTGTATCAAATCAACCTTTTTGGTGCAAAGAATCTCTCTCTCTCCCCTCACTCTCGAGCTCTCTCTTCTCTCTACCAGAATCATCAGATTCATCTCTCAGATCCAGAAGTTCATCAAGTTCTTGAATCTTCAAGAGTTTTCTTCAAAAGTTCTATGGTGTTCTTCATTACTTGGTGAACAAGAAAGTGCATAACTTTCTCATCTTGAACTCAAATCCCCTGCTTCCAAGTTCAGTAGCTTCATCTAATACTCCTCTTCATTCTCCAGCCAGCCACCGTCGCCGCTGTCGCCGGAGCTCTCCGGAATCCGGCCAAGAAGCAGCCGCGGTTAGGGTTTCTAGGGTTAACTCTCTCTCTCTTCATCATATTTCAAGGATTCAAGGCTATGGATGGGTAGATCTAGTAAAGAGGAGCAGATTGGTGGGTGGAAGAGCTTCTGATTCGCCGGAGAAAGCCACCGCCGCCGCGGTCAACGCCGGAGCTGCCGCGGTCAACGCCAGAGGAGTCGCCGGAAAACATCCTTTCGCCGTCAAATCTTCAAATCGGTTAAGCCTTGATCAACGCTGGTCAACGGTTTGACCTAACCGGTTTAACTAAACCGGTTGGTTTGGAGTTGGTTCGGTTCGATTTGGTGGTTCAGCGGGTCAAAGGGGTCAACCGGAGTGGTCAACGGTTAACCGGAGTCAAAGTCAACCGACGGTCAACGCCGGTCAATGCCGTGGTCAACGCCGTGGTCAACGCGTTGACTCTGGCCGGTTTGGGTGTGCGGTTTGTGTTCGGGTATTCGAGAAGCTTTGGGAATTCATGTTCGGGTAGTCGGAGAGGTTCGGGTTTAGTTCGGGGTCTCGGGAATCCGTATCCGCATCCGTGCCGTTCGTTCCGTCATATCACTGTGAGTCGGCTCAAACACCGTTGTTGCATATAGAACATTAAATGGGAAACCGTAGTGATAGAATTGCATACCTGAACTGAATTGAATTGAATTGAGAATGGAGTGATTGATTGAACTAACGTTAAACCGGCTAGGGTTAAAGAAGCATGTTAGACTTAAACGGATTAAACCTGTTGCGTGCCGTTAGGTCGTTAGAACATTGTGTGATGCATTCATATAGTCGTGGCATGAGTAGGACTGTATATTCATATATATGTAAGTAAAGAACGGTATTAAACGAATCTATATACGGGAATTAAGACGAGTTAAAATACGGAAGTTAAACCTGAACAAACGTATAGTGTATGGAATGGTGTCGGGGTTCCCGAGTTAAATGAATTAAGTAATGAATGATGAGACGTCGGGGAGTTTAGTAAGCTACTATCTCTAAACCGACGGATCGAGGAGTTGTTAAAAGATGATTAGGATTGGTTAAGAAAAGAGAAGTGTTATGAGTGGTGAACCGTCTACGGGTTAGCAAGCGGCTAACCCAAGGTAGCGGGCGTAAATCGGTTAAAAGATGTTAGCAACCCTAATAGGCCTGTGGTGTGTTGATTGTGTGTTGGTTGCGTGGTTGTATTTGTTGTGTGGTTGTGGTTGATCTTTTGTGCAGGCCTTGAGATTGTCTCGGTGTTGGGCCGAGCAATCCGTATTGATACCTAACCTGGTCATGGGACCGGTTAAGTCATAACCGCTGACTCGGTACGGTGCTGAGTCAGGGGGCGGTGTGGTGTGTGTGAGTAGACTTGCGGGAAGTGGTGTTGGGTTGATTGTTGTTATTGATTGAGATTGATTGCTAGAGTCCAAGCGAGTCTGCGTGTTTACATTTCTGTACTAGGACTCTAAGGTGCGTTAGATCCCGCAAGTCTAGGTATTGATTACGTTCTGGTACTTCCGACCCGATTGGATCCTCGGGTAGTTACCTAACCGGACCGTGGTGATTCTAGTTATGGTGTTAACCTATGGAGTGACGTCTGTAGGTGTGTGGTCCGGAGAACACGGGGTCGCGTCCTAGGGCCGGACTGCATGGAAGCTTGGGTTATCTAGGGGTAGCCTGAGTCACCGCGTATCGATGGACAAATAACGGTGTCCTAGTCGTTGTGTGGACGGCTAGGAGTCGTGGGTTAGTTTCCATATCGGTAATGGTAGAAACCCGTGGAAGTTACCAAGATCGTAGGGGCCCAGCGTGGAGTATTGGTGTAGATTGGTATTGCGCGGTAGATAGATCGAGTCTCAATCGGGGACATGTGCCGCAGTGCTCTCGATTTCCTCTAATCACCTTTTCTTTCTTTTGGAAATTGATTGTGTGTGGGCTCGACGCGACGTGGTAGTGCGTGATCGGCTATTTGTTATGATTGATTGTTATTTTGGGGTTTTCGGGCGGGAATCTATATATAATAGATAGATTAGAAGCCTTAGTGGGGAGCCGATTCACTGGGTGATCTTAGATCGCTCATTAGACTCTTTTTGTGTTTTCAGGTGTTGCAGCGATGGACGCGGGAGGTCCTCGGTGTAGTTTCGGGATTGCTTGTGGCGGGGTTTTGATTCGATGATTTCGGGGTTTTTCTTTCGGTTCGGCTTGTCGCCAATTCGTATTGAGATTTGTTTGTTGATTCATTGATTGGTGAAATTGTTTGTGAAAATGATGGTTAAACGTTGTACTGAACGTTTGATTTACTCAGAAATGAATATGCTTTCCTAATATTGTGTTTCGTCCGAACCGACACAACTCGCAGAAGTAGTGCAAGGCGATCGACTTGTACTATGGAAGTGAGGATAGCGGGGTCAAGGATGGGTTAGTGCGAGCCTTTGTCTCAAACCGATCCGTCTCTGGCTTCGTCCTGTGACGAACTTTTCCTGTCCGACTTGCTCGGGTTCGATCGGTCATGTTCTTGTTTGATTGTTGGCCGGTCAGCTCGACGGTCAGCGGAGGATGGGAAAGGGGCGTTACAGAAAGGTGGTATCAGAGCATGGTTCTGCATGGGTTTCGAAGCTATTCATTTCTGAGTGTTTTCCGTGGTTTTATCGAGTCAAAATTGTGTCTTACCCAAGCATCCATTAGGAAACCGAGCCGCGTCCGTAATTCCGGGGTTGGGATGGGGTAGGAAATTTGTGTTTTGTGTACTAATTTTTATTTGTGGTTTTTGATTGCAGACAACAGCAGAGTGTCCCTGGACGGAGTGTGTGTGGGTGTGTGCATTGGGTGTGAGAGATAGTAGCGAGCAGTATGGGTGAGCGTCAGATGACACGGGCAGAGTACCAGGCTTCGGTAGACCAGCATCAGGCAGGTCTGAGGATAGCACCGCAGGGTCAGTCGCAGGGTTCTCGGGTATCAGATCGACCACCAGGTTTTCCCCGAGTGCATCAGGGAGCGAGAGCAGCCGCTGCGGATTGGAGGCCACTACCGGACCCGTTAGCGCCTTCTCTACAGGACGATGCAGGTACTGCAGACCCGACCGCAGGAGTGATGGGATATTTGGGATTCACAGACTATGGGTTGCCGCCGTTTCCACCTCAGCTTGAGGCACCTACAGTACCATCGGGGATGCAGCTTGAGGCACATGATGTGCCACTACCCTTCAGTTTGCATGAGTCGGACTTCATTCCACTTGGTGGAGGGGACTTTCAGTTGGATCCGTTACACCCAGTTTTCGACATGGACATGGAGCCGTTGGATCCGGAGCAGCATGCGCAGTGGGCGCAGCAGATGGACGAGCATATGGCGATACTAGAGGACGTTTTGGAGCAGCATGTTGGGCCGCATCATCAGCCAGGATCGCCGCAGAGGTCAGGAGCTCCATCACCCGGTTCCACCGAGCCACACTCAGCGATGGAGTCAGCCACAGGAGTCGAGCCGATGTCGACGGCAGGGTCGGACTCGCAGTTTGAGTCAGTTACGTCACCAGAGGCACCACCAACTGAGCCGGTTGCATCACCGGAGATTCCACTAGCCGACACGCCAGATTCAGTGCCGCCTATGCCTGTGTACCGGACATGTAGAGCCTGCAGAGTTCGGGGCTTTCATTTTTATTGGTGTACCCGACCAGTGGATCCGCGCTACCGTGAGACGTATCAGCCAGTGCCGGCCCCGTATTATTGTCAGGTGTGCGGGATGGACGGTCATCTTGCACCTATTTGCCCGATCGCAGGGCCCAAACCTCGTATGTCGGACGCAGAGACGCATCGTGCCCCGTTACCGGAGGAGTATCGACCTGGTCCGAGTCGTCGAGACGGTGGGCTTATTCGGCAGTCAGTTATCCAGCAGCCAGCAGCGCAGTCACCTGTAGCGCAGCCACCATTGGAGCAGCCACCGAGACCATCGAGGAGTTGTAGGAGGTGTGGAGACGAGGTACACAGAGCATCCGCTTGCTCCCGTCGATCCAGTTCTCGTCGGTCCCGCTCAGCGCCGGTTGTCTGTCAAATTTGTGGAGGTCAGGGACATCGAGCAGCCGAGTGTTTTCAGGAGCCTTCTTCGGGGTCTGTTTCTTCCTGTCAGCTGTGTGGAGCGACAGATCATCAGGAAGCAGCTTGTTACCGTGGGCCACGCCCAGCGCCCATTCCGGTTTGTCAGATTTGTGGTCGCGGAGGCCATGTAGCGCAATTGTATCCGATGGCAGAGCCGTAGCAGGTCGGACCGCCGACTAGAGATGCGCACCCACCACACCCTCACGGAGCGCCTGCCAGTGGGTACCAGCGCGAGCCGCGATGCCGTTTGTATTTGGCATTTCGTTCGTGCTGGGGCTGTTAGGTTAGAATAGTTAGGCCAGGTAAGTTGGGCACTAACTATGTTGTTGTTGTATGTATCTAGATCGGCGATTCTCGCATGTGGTTTCAGACATCTCCGGGTTATGACGATGCAGTTTGGGGGTTAGGGTATGGATGACGGACGTCTCGTGGTTGTATTTCTGTTTTACTTAGGTATTTAAAAACCTCGAAACATGTGTGTGTTGTTGTTCTTATGTATGTATGTGATGTAGAATTGTTCTACTTATAGTTATGGCTTACATAGTAATTGTTTGCATGCGTGTGATGGTTTTGGATGCAAACGAATTACCACGTGAAGTCTGATGATGCGCGGAACTGACGACCGTTCATCATAACCTAAACCCAGACTGACGACATATCCGGAGCGATCTAGTGATTGCTTGGCTGTGTGTGGTAATTGGTTGCTTTTATTTGATTGCTTGCGTGTTTTATTGAATGCTTGTGTGATGCATTAGTTAATTAGGGTTGCGTATCGTATGTGGTGTAGCACTGTGAAAGTTCTAGTGTTTATGACATGCTCAGCATGTGCGGAATGTGAATGGCGTTGGTAAGCCATCCGGGTGAGTAGTTTAAATTGGTTGAAATCGTTAAGTTGTTAGAATTGAAGTGTTGCAACCTTTTCGTTTAAGGTGTTGAGCTAACTCGAGGATGGTTGTAATCAACTGTCGATTCGCGAGAAAGCGGAATTATAGAATATCGTTACTTAATCATGAGTTACCAATGAGTACATGATTAACTAACTATATTTCTATGAGGAAGTGATATCGAGGAATGGATTGGTTTGAATTTCACCACTCCAGTAAAAGTTGTTGTGTTGGGTGTAGGACGGAATGGACGATGCGATACGAATACGAGACCGAACCCGAACCCGAAAGCGAGATGGAATGGCAAGACGTCATGGAACAAGGAGATCTGACTGTAAAGCAGTCAGTATGTATTGTCAGTGGGAACGTGTCAGTGCAGAGCAGCGGAAAGATCGAAGCGGTTGGGATGATGAGTTAGCAAGGAGATTTGGCGCAAGAGATCAATGTTGTTAGTAATAGCAGTCAGACGGGAGCCAATGATCGGATTTTTGAAGAGTGTTTCAGGAAAGAAGAAGGAAAGTCACAGTCGGAAAACAACGGGTGGAAGTCGAAGCGAAGTGGGGAAGTCGAAAGTGAAGATCAGTGTGAAGATCAGTTGGTTGGAAAGTTTGGGAAGAGCGCAGGAAAGCGAGAAGTCGGAGTATGCAGCAGTGTTCGAGTAAGGAAGCGTGGGAATGGAGTAGCGGAGCAACTTGCAGAGTTTGGGAACCGATTCAAAGTCTGGTAGTGACGGAGAATTCGGGGACCGAATTCCTGTAAGTGGGGAAGAATGTGATACCCCGTATCCAAAAATATGGTCAACGGGCAGAAAAAAGTAAACAGGGGCAAAATTGTAAGTTTGCCAAACCCAGGGGCAAAATGGTAATTTTGACAAAGTTCGAGATGGAAGACGTGACGGGCCAAATGTTCTCTTTTTAACTCATAAAGAACATTTACAAGATCAGATTTCGAAGAAACGGAGCAGAAACACATTTTTCGGAGTATCGGTCGGAAAACCGACTAAACCGAGGAAACTTCGGAAAGTCATAACGGGAGCTAGGAAACCCCAAACGAGGTGATTCAAATTGCTAAATTCATCTAAAAGCGATGAGAATCAGTCTATTGAAGTTTGGAGATTTATGGGAATCGTTTGATATTTACTAAAACATTTATCGGGAAAACGAGCAAACCAAACAAGAGTGATTAAGGGGATTAAGAGGAGATTAAGGGCTTAATGGGGGGATTACCTGGCTCAGACTCAACACCAGGATGACAAGTGTCTCTCCCCTGCAGGCGCAACCTCTCCCAAGTGCATGCATGCATGCAAAAAGAGTGTTTATGCACAAAAAGAAACTTTGTATCAAATCAACCTTTTTGGTGAAAAGAATCTCTCTCTCTCTCCTCACTCTCGAGCTCTCTCTTCTCTCTACCAGAATCATCAGATTCATCTCTCAGATCCAGAAGTTCATCAAGTTCTTGAATCTTCAAGAGTTTTCTTCAAAAGTTCTATGGTGTACTTCATTACTTGGTGAACACGAAAGTGCATAACTTTCTCATCTTGAACTCAAATCCTCTGCTTCCAAGTCCAGTAGCTTCATCTCATCCTCCTCTTCATTCTCCAGCCAGCCACCGTCGCCGCCGTCGCCGGAGCTCGCCGGAATCCGGCCAAGAAGCAGCCGCGGTTAGGGTTTCTAGGGTTAACTCTCTCTCTTCAACATATTTCAAGGATTCAAGGCTATGGATGGGTAGATCTAGTCAAGAGGAGCAGATTGGTGGGTGGAAGAGCTTCTGATTCGCCGGAGAAAGCCACCGCCGCCGCGGTCAATGCCGGAGCCGCCGCGGTCAACGCCGGAGGAGTCGCCGGAAAACCTCCTTTCGCCGTCAAATCTTCAAGCGGTTCTTCAGGGGTGAAATGGGGATGCATTGGAGTTGGTGTGGTCTTGATTCAGTGGGAGAATCGGTTAAGTCAAACCGGTTAAGCCTTGGTCAACGCCGGTCAACGGTTTGACCTAACTGGTTTAACTAAACCGGTTGGTTTGGAGTTGGTTCGGTTCGATTTGGTGGTTCAGCGGGTCAAAGGGGTCAACCGGAGTGGTCAACGGTCAACCGGAGTCAAAGTCAACCGACGCTCAACGCCGGTCAACGCGTTGACTCCGGCCGGTTTGGGTGTGCGGTTTGTGTTCGGGTATTCGAGAAGCTTCGGGAATTCGTGTTCGGGTAGTCGGAGAGGTTCGGGTTTAGTTCGGGGTCTCAGGAATCCGTATCCGCATCCGTGCCGTTCGTTCCGTCATATCACTGTGAGTCGGCTCAAACACCTTAGTTGCATATAGAACATTAAATGGGAAACCGTAGTGATAGGATTGCAGACCTGAAGTGAATTGAATTAAATTGAGAATGGAGTGATTGATTGAACTAACGTTAAACCGGCTAGGGTTAAAGAAGCATGTTAGACTTAAACGGACTAAACCTGTTGCGTGTCGTTAGGTCGTTAGAACATTGTGTGATGCATTCATATAGCCGTGGCATGAGTAGGACTGTATATGCATATATATGTAAGTAAAGAACGGTATTAAACGAATCTATATACGGGAATTAAGACGAGTTAAAATACAGAAGTTAAACCTGAACAAACGTATAGTGTATGGAATGGTGTCGGGGTTCCCGAGTTAAATGAATTAAGTAATGAATGATGAGACGTCGGGGAGTTTAGTAAGCTACTAGCTCTAAACCGACGGATCGAGGAGTTGTTAAAAGATGATTAGGATTGGTTAAGAAAAGAGAAGTGTTGTGAGTGGTGAACCGTCTACGGGTTAGCAAGCAGGTAACCCAAGGTAGCGGGCGTAAATCGGTTAAAAGATGTTAGCAACCCTAATAGGCCAGTGGTGTGTTGATTGTGTGTTGGTTGCGTGGTTGTATTTGTTGTGTGGTTGTGGTTGATCTTTTGTGCAGGCCTTGAGATTGTCTCGGTGTTGGGCCGAGCAATCCGTATTGATACCTAACCTGGTCATGGGACCGGTTAAGTCGTAACCGCTGACTCGGTACGGTGCTGAGTCAGGGGGCGGTGTGGTGTGTGTGAGAAGACTTGCGGGAAGTGGTGTTGGGTTGATTGTTGTTATTGATTGAGATTGATTGCTAGAGTCCAAGCGAGTCTACGTGTTTACATTTCTATACTAGGACTCTAAGGTGCGTTAGATCCCGCAAGTCTAGGTATTGATTACGTTCTGGTACTTCCGACCCGATTGGATCCTCGGGTAGTTACCTAACCAGACCGTGGTGATTCTGGTTATGGTGTTAACCTATGGAGTGACGTCTGTAGGTGTGTGGTCCGGAGAACACGGGGTCGCGTCCTAGGGCCGGACTGCATGGAAGCTTGGGTTATCTAGGGGTAGCCTGAGTCACCGCGTATCGATGGACAGAGAACGGTGTCCTAGTCGTTGTGTGGACGGCTAGGAGTCGTGGGTTAGTTGCCATATCGGTAACGGTGGAAACCCGTGGAAGTTACCAAGATCGTAGGGGCCCAGCGTGGAGTATTGGTGTAGATTGGTATTGCGCGGTAGATAGATCGAGTCTCAATCGGGGACATGTGCCGCAGTGCTCCCGATTTCCTCTAATCGCCTTTTCTTTCTTTTGGCAATTGATTGTGTGTGGGCTCGACGCGACATGGTAGTGCGTGATCGGCTATTTGTTATGATTGATTGTTATTTTGGGGTTTTCGGGCGGGAATCTATATAGAATATATAGATTAGAAGCCTTAGTGGGGAGCCGATTCACTGGGTGATCTTAGATCGCTCATTAGACTCTTTTTGTGTTTTCAGGTGTTGCAGCGACGGACGCGGGAGGTCCTCGGTATAGTTTCGGGATTGCTTGTGGCGGGGTTTTGATTCGATGATTTCAGGGTTTTTCTTTCGGTTCGGCTTGTCGCCAATTCGTATTGAGCTTTGTTTGTTGATTCGTTGATTGGTGAAATTGTTTGTGAAAATGATGGTTAAACGTTGTACTGAACGTTTGATTTACACAGAAATGAATATGCTTTCCTGATATTGTGTTTCGTCCGAACCGACACAACTCGCAGAAGTAGTGCAAGGCGATCGACTTGTACTATGGAAGTGAGGATAGCGGGGTCAAGGATGGGTTAGTGCGAGCCTTTGTCTCAAACCGATCCGTCTCTGGATTCGTCCTGTGACAAACTTTTCCTGTCCGACTTGCTCGGGTTCGATCGATCATGTTCTTGTTTGATTGTTGGCCGGTCAGCTCGACGGTCAGCGGAGGATGGGAAAGGGGCGTTACACGTCCACTCAAACTTTACGTCATTCCCGGTTAGCCGAGTCATGGCCTTTGCTTCTCTCGCAAACCCATTGGTGAACCTCCTGTAGTAACCCGCCAGTCCAAGGAAACTCTGTACCTCTGTGGCGTTCCTTGGTCTTGTCCACTCCTTGATAGATTTGATCTTCTCTGGATCAACCGATACTCGTTTTTCTGACACAATATGTCCTAGGAACTTGATGCTCTTCTGCCAGAATCTGCACTCCCTTAGCTTGGCATAGAGATTTTTCTCCCTTAATCATCCCAGAACTCTCCTGAGATGATCATGGTGTGTCTCCCGGTCTTTTCGATAAACGAGAATATCATATATGAAGATGATCAAGAACTCATCCAGACAATCACGGAAGATCCATTCATCATCTTCATGAATGCAGTTGGTACATTCGTCAGTCCAAACGACATAACCACGAATTCATGTGGCCATACCGTGTCTGGAACGCCGTCTTCTGCACATCCTCTGGTGCGATCGGGATCTGGTGGTATCCTAATGCTAAGTCAATCTTGGAGAACACGGTCGCTCCCTTAAGCTGATCCAATAATTAGTCGATTCGAGGCAAGGGATACTTGTTCTTCACTGTGATCCGGTTTATCCCTCAGCAGTCAATGCACAACCTAAAGCTCATGTCCTTCTTCTTTACAAACATAACCGGCGCTCCCCAAGGAGAGCTACTTGGTCTGGTGAAACTTTTCTTCAAAAGTTCCTCCAACTATTTCTTGAGTTTGGCCATCTCGGCCGGCCCATCCAGTATGGTGCCTTGGAGAGTGGAGAAGTCCCGGGCTTGAGTTCGATGGTAAATGGGTCGAACCAATCACGCGGTAAGCCTTTCAGGGCCGCGAACACATCCCGAAACTCTTTCACGACTGGAATCTCCCCCAACTCCTTACTGTTCCCAACCCCAGTTGTGGTAATAGTGGCCAGGTAAGCTTCACAACCCTTCTTGAGCATCCTTCCTGCTTGGATGGCTGAGACCACTAGACTACCTGATGTCGGCCTTATACCTTGGAACTGGATCTTTCCTTCTGGTCTTTAAAACCGCACCCTTCCTCGGTGGCAGTCAATCGTGACTCGGTTCTGTCCGAGCCAATACATGTCCAGGATCACCTCGAAGTGTTTGAGCTGGATGACGAACAGATCGACCGGCATACTCACTCCGGATATGGAAACGGGTATTTCCCGGACTAACCTCATTGCTGGCATAACTTGACCCCCAACCGAATTAACACCAAAACGATCCACTTGTTCCATTCAGAATAAGCCTCTTCCAATCATCTCCGGGCTCACAATGTAATGAGTCGCAGTCAAATAGTACATGTGTTTCCACACCACCAATGGCTACATTCCCTACACATTCACCCCAGAATGGTAAGTGCATAACCCCCAATTCCCCATGCGATGCATTGTAGGAAGGTTCACTCCTTCCCCAATACGATGCTATGCAGGAATCGCCCCCCCCCCCTTTCCCAATACGATGCTATGCAGGAATATAAACCCTTCCCAATGCGATGCATTGCAGGAAAAGTAAAATGTAGAATGTAGAATGTAGAATTTTTAAGTTTATTGACGTACCACTGATCCGATTGAAGGTACCAGCCTCACTGGAGTCATTCACCAGCTCGTAAACCCGCGGTACACCGGTCTGGCTCTTGTCCTTAACCGCATTATCATGCACGTGGTCCGCCCCTTGGCCTACTCCTCCTTGCGGAGGCTTCAGGCAGTCCCTCCTGTAATGCCCGAATTGTCCACAATAGAAGCAGGTCTTTGGTTTATCACTCGCCACCTTCACCTTAGTATGCGAGCAGTTTTAGATATCTTGATCTTTACTCCCGTACCCCGTAAACGCCCCACTTGTCTTCCAACACACGCCATTGTGGTTCTTCCCGCAAGTAGGGAAGCCTATGCGGCCGCTCGAGGTCTGGGTATCAGTCTCCATCTTATCCCATTTACTCTTAAGGTCCCTCCTGGTTCGGCCAGTCATCTTGTCGCATGACTGAGCCCTCATCCGGTTCTCCTTGGCTTAGTTGGCCTCCACATTGGAAGTACGGTCGACCAACTCCGAGACAGAGCTAAAGGTACAAACCGAGCAGTGGGTAGGAAGCTCCACCCGGAAACCACCGAGGAAACGTCGCACATGTGCCGCTTCATCCTTGCACTCTCGTCCCACATAACGCTAGAGCCGATCGAAATCTACCTCGTAATCCCGTACCGTTCGACGACCCCGAACCAAGCTCAAGAAATGACCTTCCAGTCTGTTTCAAGCCTCGGCTGGAAAATACTTCCGGTTGAACTCAGCCTCAAAGTCATCAAACGTCACAATGCTTCCCCTGGTGCACCACTCGACTGCAAGCCACAAGTTATGTGCGTCACCCTCCAGAAAGTGAACCGCAATGTTTTTCTTATAGTCCTCCGGACAGCGAGTAGAGAGGATTTATCTGGTAACACGACTCCTTCACTCGTCCTCCTCAACGTGATTTGCACTTTCCTTGAAATGATTCATACCCAGCTTAGTGATGTGGCCCAAGATGCTCAGATAGTCCACCTTCCGAGCAGCCCTGCTCGGTGGCGGATATATCTCGACCACTTCAGTCTGATCGTCCATCGGATCGTTGTTCACCGGTATGGCGACACGGATCCTAGCTTGATCACCATATGGATTCTCCACTGGTGGGGCATTGTGAGTCAGGACCGTCAGCTGGTTCATGACTGCCTTCATAAAGTTCCACATTTCTCCGACGTTTGGCACCGCGGTCGGTTGCTCACCACCACCCGTAACACCGTCTCCCACATGGACGGTCTTGGTGTGAGCTGCATGTGAGGACTCGTCCATGTCCTCGGGTTCCTCCCTTTTGCGGACGTCCGTGTCTAGACCCCAGTCCCAACTGGTGTAGGGTGAACCGTAGGCGATGCGACTGTCTGTACAACCACATGTCCTGTCAGTTCAGGTGTAATTTGAGTGGCCTGGTTCTTTGCACCCTGCCCGGAACCAGCCATCTCCTTATCTTTCTTACTCCTTCCAGATTTGCTTCTTCCAACCTAAAAATTCAACAAGTTAGTTCCTACTAACATTTAACCTTCAAGCCTAAGCGAATCTAACTAGCGCGGAACAATTAACCTCGAACGAGTGGTGTATGCCCTAACCCAAACTGTCCTCAAAATAACTCCGCTATGATACCAACTTGAAACACCATCCCAGCTTCTAAGCACAAGGCGGTTGTTCCCTAAGATACTAGCCGTTCTCTAAGTTTTATTCCGATTCATTCATTCCATTCACCTAAGTCTATAACAATATATATAATGATAAAGACAATTAACTGATATTTTTATTAATAAACTCAAGGTACTTATACAATAGAGAGTTTGCACTATAAGCTAGTTTATTGTTCAGTCCTAACTAATCAGTCTATTCCACCACTCGTCTATAAGGTCTTGTATCCCGCGCCTAAGCCCGGTCATCTCTGCGATCAAACTCACATCCAGCATACACAAATGAATAAGAAAACTATAAAACATAAATATATAATCCAACAACCTAGCGCATCTTCTATATGCTTCATATGTTCCCATAATCATTTGTTATCTCTTATCTGCACGCCTAAGTCCTTAACCGGTTGGTAAGAAATCCAATCTCGACCCATGGCATTGATCGGATCCGTCCCAACTTATATGAGGGTTGGGTCGAGGCTGATCCTACGAGGGATCCATCCGTGGTCGATTCTGCTCAAACCGCCGACCCAACCTTTCCTGGCTTATCGGCCAGTTTTCTTGCACCAAACGATCCACACGATCCTTCCACCCGCGATCGGTCCCCGACCCTTGATCCGCAAGCCAACCCTGGTCTGATCCCATAATCCATACCAAGATGACTTATAACTATTCGACCAGAGACTTAGACTGAGGAAAACCTATTACTAAATTCGATAGAGAGAGAGAGAAAACATGTTCCGATCAGTAACTCAAACCCACCGCCAACAGCATGGCCTTGTTGTGGTTAGGTTTGGTCGAGCGTCCGATTACGCACCTTGGACGTGTTGATCAACTTTCCCTTGTACTTAGACACTTGCGGATCCTTGTCCATTTTCCTTGGCGCCTGTTTGATTTCTGGACCCAAATCCCCCCTCAAGCTCCTCTCCAAACCGCCTGCCAATCTATTTAAGATTTCCGGCAAAACACTCCAATCCGTTGCTTCAGCCAGATTCCCGTTCTTGAAAATCCGTACTTTTCCAAACCCCTCCCTTCACCACCCCCATGGGGGTGGTCGACAGGGTTCATAACTACTCCTCTTACTACAGGACGTTTACCTAGCCAACATTTCGAATTTGTAATTTTATGGGTTTATCCCTTGTGTGTAATGTTGGCGAAAATGGCCTTGGAAGTCTGTATTTATAGGCCTTCTCTCTCTCTCTCTCAAAATCGCCCATAACCAAAGGGGTACAAGTAGTCGGAGAATGGATGCCAAATCACTTGTGCTTTTTCGCTGCTCATGATCCAGGTAGTGTCACTAGCTGACCTAGCCCACCAGCTGACCCAAGTACCTAACACTCTATCCAGCTGAGTTGAGCTGACTATCAACTGACCCGGCTGACCAGCTCAACCATTCAGCTCGTTCCATTTGAACACTCCCTGCTCAGCTCCTTTCCCACACGATAAAGCTCTTTTCCCAATAACTTTGCCATCTTCTGACCATGGAACACTTCTTTTGATCTCCCTTGATCGTCTGTGCGCTGTTCCGGTCCTATGGTCCGTCATACCGACCCTAGCGTGGGTCGGAGCTGTTACACCATATGCATCCCTCTAAAAACCACTGAAGGAGTAAATGCTGGAGCAGAGCGGAAAACAACCCGACATCACTTTGTCTTGCTTTGGCTTAATGGACACCCGTACATAGAATAAAGGCTATTACTAATCGTTCGTCCCCAAAGAGCTAGATTTACAGGCGCTTGCACCATTCACATATGCCGAATAGAAGATTCAATAGGTGGACATGTCGCTATTTCTCCTAGAAACCCCGCTGGTGCCATGACAGGTAGCCCAAACCCCGATCAAAGTACCGCCGCCTAAAAATATGGAATAAATAAGAGAAGACAGAGGAAATGCCATCTCAAAACGCTTCCTCATTTACAAAAGGGAGGAGAAAACGGTGTTTGAAAGGAGGAGGCCAAGAGACGGGGTTGACCCGAGGTAAAACACTTATCTTTGAAAATACATGAGCGGGAAGTTGAAAGAGTGTTCGAACCACATTATTTTACTTCTCCACGTGATAAAACACCTTTTAGCATAATGGAAATTTTATTCGAGGAAAAAGTTCCTAACGTGTATGATGCGCCCCTCTTTGTTTAGAGCTTTCGAGTTTTAAATTTATAGAACCCCGAGTTTGCAAGTGCACAAATGTGCGTTGTAGTAGTTGAGGTATCAATCCACAGTGAATATATACCTATCTGAATAGTCAAGCAAGGTTAGAGGAGATCTAAGATAAAGAGAGATAGTTTAGGTGTTAAGGAAACTAGTTTTCTAATAGAAAAGAATGTAAAAACGAAAATGCAATAATAAGGAGGGCATTGGGTCATCCAAGGAGCATCTAAGGAGGTACGAATGATTCATACAAGTGTAGCTTAGATTCTAAACATTTCTAGCAAGTTCCACAAACTCGAACACATAAATATGTATGACCTACTCTCATAGAAATACACATATAATCTCTTCAACTCGACCAGTCAACTTTCGCAGCTGGCCACGAGGAAGATCATGTATTAATATCAAGTTCATCATAACGTTCATAGTGCCCTACAATTCAACTCTCATAGCTTGCAACACAACTACTTTCCTACTCTAGTTACAGTAAATCGATTCAGTACTCTCGTAGTTCTATAAATCCTAATATAAGATTCTAGTTCATGACTCTAGTCCCATGCATTAAGGTCGAACCAAAAAGAAAGAACTTCCAGATCTCAAGCATAGTCTAGAAAGTAATCCTAATAAAACCAATATCATTCCTCCTAGATAACTACCTTGTAGAAACCCAATAATCTAACTACTCAGCCATGGAATAACGAATCATGGCCATAAGCTAACTACTAAGACTATCTAAAACATATTAGGTCTAGGGTTAGACGTTTATGGTCTCTCAAGCACCCAAAACCTCTAAACCCTAAAACTGAAAATAAAAGCTTTTAGAAAGTAGATTTCGTTTTTTCTGAATGAATTACAAGGAGAGGTGTGTATCCCTACATATAGTACTCAAAAACTCATGAAAAGTCTTAGGTTTTCAATGTGGGACAAGAGAAAACATAGAAAACGGGCTGAAGATCGACAAATTATCCAAATGGGAATTAAAAAAGGGCGTCCGTGAGCTGAAGGTGATGGGCCGCTACCGTGCACGGCCTGGTTGCGGCCAGAAGGGTCGAGGTCGCGGCCAAGGGCTTGGTTCCCTTGGCTTCAGCTGCTCCTGGTCCAGTTTTTGTCTCCCTTTCCTTGAATTTGAACCGTTGGATATTTGTGATGTCATGTGGAGAATGAAGCTTGCATATATTCCTCTATCTGTGGTCCAAAATTGAGGATAATCAAATGGTGAGAAGGTGTTCAATTGATGCTGAACTTCAGACGGAATGACTCGGTATTGAAAAGTGGACTTTTGCTCCATTTGACTTGAATTAAGCTTGGGTTTCCTGAAAAGAGTCTTGACACTAGAAATAGTTGAAAACATACTAAAACTATTTAAAAACACTTGGATCACTCATAAAAGTGTCCTAAAATGCGATAAAACGGGTAAAATCTCAGTTATATCAACTCTCCCAGACTTAAACTTTTGTTTGTCCTCAAACAAAACAGAGATCAAGTCCTAAGCAGTACATATCGAATGGGAACACAAAATCTCAGTGACCGTGCTTTCAAACCATAACCGAGAACTACGTCATTAAGGACTCAGCATAGAAAATTCTCACCAAAACACATGCAATGCTAGTCACAAATCAAGACTTCGAAACCTTTCAAGATTTAAATTCCGGTCAAATAGCTCTCTAAGTTCATTAAGTTTTTCATGTGATTCTTATCAAAAGCATTATTCAGTCAAACGAGGCTAGGAGTTAAATAAGGCTTTTTATTTTTAAAGTGAGGTTAAGAGTGTTTCAGGTCACTATAAGTGTGAAGAGGGTGCTAGATATCGCACAAAACCACAAGAGAGAATGAGAATGGAATTGTTGATGTCCATAGTCTCCAGTCACTTGTTGCTTGCACATGTGATGATGAATGCTCTTCTTTCCTACACTCTTTTCTACTCCCCAAAATTTAGATTTTTCTCTGGTTTTGGAAGTAGAATCTGTAAAACTCTTATGATATGAACCAAAGCTTGCCTTGTGCATATTCCTGATTCTCTAAGACTTGTATAGGCTTTTGTTTCCCTTTCTTTCCTTTTTCATATTTTTTTTTGGAAAGGGAAAACGATTTTATGATAGAATCTTTAGAGATCACGAATTTTATACCAATTTTTGAAGATTTTTGAGCAAAGACTGTGTCGTTCCTCTCTCTCCAGCGTTTTTTCACAAATATGTACATATAAAAAACAACAGAAGATCATAACGTTTTTAAACATTGGTTAAGGTTTGGGTAGGGTACAACTAAAGACAAGGTGGCCATTCAGGTACAACAAAGAGTGGTAAATTAGGTAAAAGATGTCTTGAATGTATGGTTCGTTGTCCTGCCTAAAAACTTTGATGAGAAAATTGCAAGTTAGACTATAGTCAAATAAAATAGAGCTAGTATGTTCCTTCCAAAAGAATCTCTATGGTTCTAATCTTTTCAAAATGATGTCGCAAGTACAAATGCCTAGCTACCGCCTAGTCTAGTACCTAGCCGAAAGAGTTATATCAAATAGATAGCGAGAAAGCACACATGTCAAAATCATCCTAGATTTTTGTGATTACTCCCATTGATTTTAAAAACCGAGTTGTTACCAAAACCATAATAAAACCGTAATTTTGAATTATTTTAAAGAAAGCGGATGTGGTAAGACTCAGGTAAGCAAATGTGGTCGGATGAAATCCTTCCCCTAGACTTAAATCACAATGTCCCCAGTGTGAAAAATACATAAGAAAGGATAAAAGTAATGATCAAAATTGGAGTAGTGATCTTACATGGGTCTTAAATGCGGAATGGTCGGAATGGGGCCGAGTTGAGAATAACGATGGTTACGAATGGGTAAGGCACAAGCGATGGGCCGTTGGCCTTGGTTGCGAGGTCGCGGCCGGTTGTGTGCAGCCCATGACCGCGATGGATTTGACCAAGGTCGAAGGAGGCTAGGTCTTGGCTCGGTTTGGGTGGCTCGTGGCCAAAAGCCGGTTGGCCGCGGCTGCAAAGCATGCGGTCACGGCCGGCCCTGTTTTTTTTTTTGAAAAACGTTAAACAAAATGCAAACTAAAACAAAAAAATAAGAACATTAGAAATCCTAAAAACAAAAAATAAGAAGATACCTAAATGGATTGCCTCTCAGAAGCACTTGTTTAAAGTCTTTTAGCTTGACTTGTCAAAGTGGATCAGCTTATGGATGGAAAGGACTCGTCCTATGACATGTTCTTCTTCTTGATTGATCATGGCTCCAAATGTTTCTTCATGACTCTTTTGCCTTGAGTTTTATTTTCTGGCTTGAGAAGTCATTTGGAATGGTATTGCTAGATAGTATTTCCATTTTCAATGTTTGCAAAGGAAACTCTTCGGATGGGCCAATCCATGATAGCTCCAGCAGTAGCAAGGAACGACCATCCTAGAATGAGGGTTCCTGGATCTTCTTTAGGTGTGTTTATGACGTAGAAATCAACAGGGGTAGTGGCTTCTCCAACTAGAATTGGTATGTCATAAACAACACCTTTCATAGTCGTTTTAGATTGTTCCACAAGTTCTATTTTGATATTTGTGGGCTGAGAATCCTTGATGCCAAGCTTGTTTTCAGTGATTAGAGGCATAATTCTTAAGCATGAACCTGAATCATGATAGATCTAGTTTTAATCCTTATTCTAACTGCAAGTGCACAATGATGTAATTGTAGTACTTAGGGTATCGAAATCCACAAGGACTCTGGGCAACGATAGATTTAGAATGGTCAAGATTAAACTAGGAGAAAGCAATGTAGTGAGAAACTAAAAGCAACGCAAGAAAGTAAACCAGTAGCGAGTTTGTAAGCAAGGAGGCAAAGCGTTAAGTTTAGGGAGTTCTCAGGAAATCAGGAGCATAAGCTAATCAATCAATCGGGATCTAATATCATAAATCTGTTCTAGAACTGGAATCACGGAAGTATAAGAAACCAACTTTCGTTGTGAATCCTATCTATGTCTAACAACCTAGCAAGCCAACTTTCGTTGTGAATTCTAGAGTTCTAAACAAGCATTAATCACGAGTTCGTTCGTTCACAATTCTCCTAAACCAAATTTCTTTACGCGTAGATCAAATTGCTCATCTAGGTTCTTTCTAGCTAATTAACCAACTGTCGTTGTGGAAATCAACCTAACATCATAAATCTGGGTAGCTACTTCAGATTAAGCATTAAGAACAACCCTAGATGAAGAACTAACAGATATGAACCCCTACAGATCGATTAACCTATAATTCCATGAAATCCCTTGTGAGAATCCCTAAACCTAACTGGTAAACTACTCAGACATGATCATCGAAACAGAAGACATCATGAATAGAAAACCAAATAGCATATAATAAATTAAAGAACTGGGGTTCGAAATCCTCTCTCTTTCGAGAACAAGATCAGCCCCTAAAACTCTCTGAATGTAAAATAATGCGTAGCCTAAACAAGTGGCTAAAAACCATAATATATAGTCTAAAACACGTCTGGGGGCCTTTTTGCAAGTCTGGCAAGTTTCTGGGCAAAAAATGTAATTTCTGGATTTTTGTGCGCAGGAATCACCTTGCATCGACCGATGCACATACCGCATCGACCGATGCATGGCGATTTCGCAGCCAATGAACTCTGTGAAACCTCTAAACAGTGCAGAAATGCTCCCAATGCTCCCAGAACGTCCAATTAGGCTCCAAATATCCTTAAACCTGTAAAACACCTGAAAAGACTCCAAAAAATACTAAAAGACTCGATAAATAAGACATATACCATGGCTAAAATCCCGAAAATCCATGGTATATCAACTCCCCCACACTTAGCCTTTGCTTGCCCTCAAGCAAAACAGAGAACTAGAATATGGTGAAGAGGTTTGAAAACTTTCAGAAACTCTTTTCATATTAGAAGCAACAACACTCATATTTCCCTTAGTAAGCCACTGAAAGAATCACCTGCAAGACATCAAGACCAACATAAACTTCCCCCACACTTAGCAACTGTCCTAAGTAAACTCCACAATCAATCCAAGCCATTCAAATTCACCCTATTGACTTCTATAAGCTATTAAGTGCGGTCTCACCTAAGGATTATCGATCAAAGGGCACATGGGATTCTTACTTTGTCAGCTCTAGACCACCATACTATCTTTTTCTGGTTCCTTTCTTCTCTTTTCCCTTCCTTAGCATTCTGATTTTTCCCCATTGGGTATCATTTTTTTTTTATCAATGCTCTTCCCGTTAAGGGGTGTACTTTGGACACATTCCATGAATACACAGGAGGTGATAGTGGTAGCTACCACTCCCGTGACCACTTCGGAGCTACTAGCTCATCCTTAGTTTATTATTCTTTTTTTTTTACTTTATGGAAGGGGAGAAGGGAACCTTACTTAGATAGGTTTACAACCTGTGTCAGAACTAACAAAGGAATCCGACTCAAGGTATACCAAGCCCTTAGGTGAGAAAATTAAGTCAAATTAAAAGGGTGAAGTCAGTAAAGGATTCTCTGAATACCTGAATTGATATGGGTGTCCTCAGTAGGCTGATCCGTGTTGGGTTTTCTAATAGTCATAGATTGATCCTGCAACTTCATCCCAATGGTTACTTAAGTTCCTGCAAGTGCTGTTAACTTCTCAAAAATTCACTGTTTCTTACTTAAACTATTTTGACTCAATAAAACAATTTTTTTTTTTGAAAAACCGGACTGACTCTAAGAAAACAGAAGCTTACGTCAGTAGCTACCTCCCCCACACTTGAAACACACTGTCCCCAGTGGTGTCAAGCCAGGTTCGGTGAGAGAATAATCAAATTGAATAACAATCCGAGAAGTTGCAGAATTCTTACCTGTTGTCGCCCTGCGTCGATCGATGCCACAAGGGTGTCGATCGATGCAAGGCGATTACGCCCGCGGTTATTGAATAACTGATGTCTGAGCCGCAATCAAATCGGCTAACCATAAATTTCAACTGTGTCGACCGATGCACTATGTGTATCGATCGATGCAGTGCGATTCTGCCTGTTTCTCTCGGCTCTGAACACACTTAAGCAGAAAAATCAAAATATCAAAACCAAAACGAAAAATGAAAACCAAAACGAACCTAACAGTGGGTTGCCTCCCACTCAGCGCTTGTTTAAAGTCAATAGCTTGACTATGGGATAGGAGATCGGATTTATGGGGGATTCAACAGAGACTTTGAGTGTCTCTGCGAATATCTCTTCATCCAAGGTGGTGTATATGCTGTCGGATCATGAGATCTCCCAAGGAACGAAGGAGTAGAATCAGGGCGGGAGCGAAGTTTGGGTGGGATGCTGCGTTTTCCTGCATTCAAAGCAATGCGGTTAGGAGGTTTAAGCTTATATGATTTGTGCCTTACCTTTGGAAATGAGATGTCTGGAGCTTTCTGCTTATGAGCAGTTGCAGGCACTGAAGATGTTAGAGCAGGTTCAAGAGGAACTGCCATCTTCTTCTCTCCTAACGACCTCAACACTGAAGCTCTGTCCATCAATGGTGGATTTCTGCAGCTTATCCATCTTGAACCTCAATGTCTCATTTCCCAGTTGGAGATCAATTAGCCCATGTTGCACATTAATCACAGCTCCAGCAGTAGCTAAGAAAGATCTACCAAGTAGCAGAGGATCATCAGGCTCAATCTCATACTTCAGTACCACAAAGTCCGTTGGAATCAAGTAGTTTCCAACTCTCACATTAATGTCCTCAAGAAATCCTTCCGGATACTTCTTTGATCGATCAACTAGGATAAGAGAGATCCTAGTAGGCTGGAAATCCATCAGTCCTAATCTCACAGCCACAGAGTATGGCATGAGATTCACATCAGCTCCTAAATCACACAGAGAACGCTTGAATCTGTCCTTAGAGATGGAACAGTCGAGTACAAAGGCTCCTGGGTCTGGTATCTTCTCTGTAATCTGAATCAGCTTCTTTTCCATTACTTTCATGCAATTAGCCACTTCTAGCTCCTGTTTAGACAGTTTAGGAACCTTAGGATATGGTACATATGGCTTATAGACTCGTTATGGGACTGTTACTGGTTTTTGGTCTCGTCTGCAGTATGTATCGATCAATGTTGGATATGTGTCGATCGACACAAGGCAATTTTGCACAATTCCATTAGACGTATCGGGGATGCATCGGCCGATGCACGAGTTGTGTCGATCGATGCATGTCTCAGGCAGACAGAATTCTTCCAAAAAATTCGAGATTATGCTCTCTTCTTCTCCTAGCAAGTCAATCTCATCTCTTATGGTCACATCATTAATGTATTGCTTTTGTTCAGCTCTTCCTGATCCATTTTATCTTTGTTCTGCTCCAGTAATTCTTTGAACTTGAACATCCAGCTTTTTCACATGTGTGCTTAAGGATCCAAACTTCCCATTTAGATTTTCATGCATAGCATCCAGATTCCTGTCAAAGTTTACAGCAGTTTTAGTCTGATCCTCTAGCAACTGCTCCATCATTGCTTCCATCTTGCTCTTATAAGCATTAGTAGCAGGAGGTGTCTGATAATAAGATGATCCATAGGTTCTTTGATAAGAATTACTTTGCTGAAAAGGTTTCTGATATCCAGTAGTCTGTCCATATCCAAAAGAGTTCTGGTCGCTTGTGAAAGCACTCTTCTGTCCACCATTAAAGAACTCATTACCTTGCTGATTTCCAAAACTGTTCCCTTGAAATCTACAGCCACTGATGTAGTTCAAATCCTTTTCATGTCCTTCCAGTAACTGCTCCATCATACTCATCAGCTTATCAGATCGCGTATTTTGAGGAGGAGCAGGCTGATATGATGAAGATTCATAATCTCTGGTGAATGAATAAGAACCATAGTCTCTGCAGAATGAGTTATTCTTCTGATTTTCCAATATCCGTTCCATCATTCCCATCATCTTACGCTCTATGTCGATCGATGCAAAGCAGTGTCGATCGATGCAAGTGCGAAGATGTGACGATCGACACACAAGACCGTATCGATTGATGAAGGGCGATTACAGGCGTACCTGAAATGCAAGAAAAAGAAAAAAAATTAGTAACTAAAAACAAAAACGAAAAACCTAGTCTAAACCCTAAGTTCAAATCTATCGAAGACTCAAAAGAGTCCCCAGAAACGGCGCCAAAAACTTGATAGATCTAGTTTTAATCCTTATTCTAACTGCAAGTGCACAGTGATGTTATTGTGTTGGGAATGTCCTGAAATCTACCGTACTATCTCTAGAAAGTATGATAAATGTCGAGATCAGACATAAGTCATAAATACTGGGTGATCATGATGACTTGCTAGAGTCCGCTCTTGATCTATAAGTTTAGGACTTATTACCAGTATTGTATGATCCCTAAGGGTCACACACCATAGCTAACGGGAAAGTTAACAAGGAATTAATACGGTAAGATGCAAGGCATTTACTGTATTTGTACAGAGAATTGGGCCAGACAAAATACAGGCTTTTGTCTGATTTGTGTCTTGGGCCCAAAAGCCTAATAGGCCATTAGTTTAATTACTTGGGCCCATATAAGGAAGAGGACAGGCGCCTAGGGCTACACACATCATCTCCTGCGATTTTGAGCCTCAGCCGTCCTCTCTCTCTCTGTTGATTCCGAGCTTGGTCTAGCAGCCTGATCCAGTAGCTTGTAAGCGTGTGGATACCTAGGAGGAGCCGGTGATAATCAGCTCTAACTGATCTCTTCATTCCCTTGATCAATCCGCTGCAATCACAAGGTAATGAATCTGATCTGTTTATGATTCAACTGCAAATCACCTAGATCCTAGTTGATTATGTGCTAGGTTGTAACCTGTGAATTACACCAATGAACACACATAATCCTTCAGTGGTATCAGAGCCCTGGTTGTTAGGTTTTTGCTTTTTGGATCATACTAGGTTGTTTATTAGTTTGATGAATCGATTTTAATGAGTAAAATTGATTGAAACTTTGAAAACCTAGAAATAAGAAATCGATTTGAGAGCTTGATGATTAAAGTCGATATCATCTTATTGTTAGAATCGTTATCTTTGCTAAAGTCTTGAGATTCGTTTGCAAAAGAATCGGTTGTTAAATAATTGATTTGCTTAATGTATTAAGGTCAAAGCGATTGTTTAAGTGATACGAATTGAGTTTGGTACGATTTGCTTAAGCGATTGTTTAATGGCATGAATCGAGTTGAAATAGTCAAATTCAATTATTAATTATCAATCGATTTGTTAAGTTTTGTCATGTTCTGAATCGATTATTTAATTTGCATAAGGTTTGGTAATGGTCAAACGATTGTCATGTGATTGTCATGAATCGCTTTGTTAGGTTTCATAAAGAAATCGCTTCAAGTGATTGTCAATTATTCGATTGTTTATTTATTTATTTATTTAATTAAATATCAATTGGAAAAAGTCAAAATCGAAATTGAATTAAGAATCATTCGATTAAGAAAGGGTCAAAAACGTTTTTGATTCTTTAATGTATGAATCATTAATTATTTAATTAATGTATGGTTTAAGCCGTTAACCAAATCGCGGTTTGCTGGAAATTATTTAATACAATTGGTATTATTTAATTTCTGGTTAAACCGGTTTTAAATTCAAAATTGAATTTTAACCTAAACCGAAGACTGGTCTAAGTTTGATTTGGTTGGACCAAATAATTTAGAGCTGGTCTGGTTTAGTAAATAACCAGTTGGATTTAGTAGTTAATTTGGTCTTGGACCAGAATTAATGAACCGACTCGGTTATGTCAAATTATTGGGCCAATTGGAATTCTGTGGTCTTGGGCCAAGAATTGGGCCTATAATTTGTGACCCAACCGAAAACTTTAATAAAATATTAAATTAGAAATTTCTATTTTTAGTATATTTCTAAATTTAGAAAGTTTCTAATATAAGTAAGTTTCCCAAAATAGTAATCTTCTATTTTTGGAAAGAAAACCTAAAATCCTCAAAACCAATATCAAGCTTGGATGTCTTGCCCAATCTTGTCAGCTACTTAACGCTTATTCAATTACAGATATGGCTTACAGTGTGAGGTGTCTGTTTTTGCGTAAGTAAAGTAGTATATAGTCACTAATTTCATTGGGAGTCCCAGACTTTAGTGATTATTTGCCTGTAAGAGATTGGTTTCCTTGACTGGGCCATCGGGAGTCCCGGGCCTTGAGACATCTGGTGAATTGGGCCTTGGGCCTAATCCACAACCGAGAGTTATATGGATATAACTAGCTGTGTGTATGCTTACCAAGTAAAACTAATTCTGGGTGATGGCCAGTGGCCCACTTTGGATTTAGCTGAACATGGGTCTCGGAATCATTGCATTCTTATGAGGTTAAACAAAGAAATTTTGAATGCAATGCGAGTTTTCTTATAAGTTATTAAGATTACTCTTTTATGAACTAAATAACTAAAACTCTATTTATCTCTAAATTTCAGTTATGACTAGCACAAACAATCAAAACACTTTCTCGATCCGGTCTGTCCTTGAAATGGACAAACTGAACGGATCAAATTTCTTGACTTGGTCGCGGAACCTGAGGCTAGTCCTCAGGCAGGAGAGAAAGGACTATATCCTTGAGAGAGCTCTCCCCGTGAGGATCGGGTCCAATGCCTCTCATGCAGTATATGATGCTTGGAATAAGCATTATAATGATGCGGTAGATATGCGTGGTCTGATATTGGCTACCATGGACTCAGATTTGCTGAAGCAATATGAGAACATGGAGTCGCCAATAGAGATGATCAGCAGCCTGAAATTGAAATTTCAGGAGCAGGTAAGAGTGGAGAGATACCAGTTGGTTAAGTCTCTCACTAGCTGCAAGCTACCAAATGATCATCCAGTAAGTCCTCATGTCAGTAAAATGATGGGTTACATTGATAACCTGAGGAAACTGGATTATCCAGTTAGCCAAGAATTGACAACTGAGATCATTCTGCAGTCACTGCCGTCAAGCTATGATAAGTTCAGAAGGAACTATATCAAGAAAGGCTTAACGAAGACGCTGACTGAACTGCATGATATGCTCAAGACAGTTGAGCCAAACGTGAAGAGTACCCTGTATAATCTCATAATGGAGAAGGGTAGGTTTACTAAACCTAATGCTGACAAGGGTGAAGACAAAGTTGTCCAGATTTTGAATCATGGCAAGCGTGTGTCTTCTGAGCCCGAGTCAGATACATCTTACGTTGGTAAGTGCTGCTACTGTAAAGAGACTGGGCATTGGAAGGAGATTGCATTAAATTCATGGAAGATTATGAGGAGTTGAAGTTGATGTATGAGACTACTTCCTCAGGTATTCATGTTATTAGTTCAAGTTCTACCTTATAGGTATTGGATACTGGTTGTGGCACTGATATTTGTTATAATATGCAGAGCCTGAGCAACAGTAGAACGTTGAAGCACCCTGATAGGGTTTTCACTTGTAGATGCCTTTGAGGCTTGGTTTTGTATTAAGTAATTGCTACAATGTACCTGCTTTAAGCAGAGTTGTCCTTCATTTTCTTGTAAGAATTTGAATGTTTTTCATTTTGATAAAAGACAAGTTTTGTTCTTTTGATCTCAATGAAATATTAATTGTAGCACCCTATTCAAGGAATGGGTTTTATATCTTAAACCAAAGAGTGCCTAAATGTAACATAAATACCGAATTGGTTTAAATCTGATGAATTAAACCTGATTTTTCTTGGCGTAAATGTTTTGGTCACATAGAGTAAGTCGGATTCAGAAACCCCATAGTTATGGACTTTTAGGCTCATTTGATCGGATATCTTATGAGACTTGAATTCTGCTTACTGGACCAAAAGACAAAGGGCCCATCTTAGCCGAGCTAGAGAAAAGCCCAAAGGCTTATTGGACCTTGAACATACTCATGTATGTGGCCCGATGAGCAGTAATGCCAGAGAAAATTTCCTGTACTTCATTATCTTTACTGATTACTTCAGTGAGTATGACTGTGTTCATTTGATGAGACACGAGTCGGAATTCTTTGAAATGGTCGAAAGAGTTCCAGAATGAGGTATAGAATCTGAGTGACAGAAGTATTGAGACTCTGGATTAGATCACGAGTGAGAATACTTAAGTCATTGATGGTGTGATCATCTGAATGAGTGTGAAGTCGTTTCACAGCTCATTTCTCCTGAAAACCTGGAGGTGTTTCTGTGAGAAAGAATCAGATCTTATTAGAAATGATTAAAGATGAGTCACACGAATCTTCCATGATATATTCTTTAAGAATAACGCTCTAGAAATATCTAAGTTTACGCTGAAATAGTTCCACCAATATCAGTTGAAAGACACCACATGAATGTGGACTGGAAATGATCCAAATTCGTCTTTACTGAGTATTTGTAGTTGTGCTACTTCGCTGGTTGTCCTAGGGAAACCAAGGCTTGTTACTTTTTACGTCCATTCCGAAAACGAAGTTAGGTTGTTCGGAATTCTGTTTTCTAAAAGGAAAGTTTCCTTCCAAGAAGAACAGTGGGAGTAAAAGTATAACTCGAAGAAATTCGAGAAATACAGGAGGCTGCTCAACCTGTTGAGGGAGAGCAGCGGATGGATTTACAGATTTCTGTAGAATCTACACCTGTAGAGCCTGAAGTTCGCAGATCTGAATGAATCTGTCACTAATCAGAGAGTGATTTCTCGTGATTAGTTGCCATGATCTGATGATCATTGAAAGTGACGAACCTGCGAAATTCACAGAAGCGAAAGTGAGCCCGGACTCCGAAAAATTATACTGTATGTAAGTTAGCTTCATCGATCCATTCATGGATAGAAGCAAACATATCGGAGTTGGAATCTTCGTTCTGTTGAAGTAGTCAATGTTTTGACTTGAACAGGAACGAGATGGAACTGTGCGTTTACTAATAGATAAGTGGGAGCGATGTTGCATTTCTCATAGTGTATGTCGATGACATACTGATTCTCGGAAATAACGTTCCAATGCCGCAGTCGGTAAAGGACTGGCTTGGGAGTTGTTTTTATGATTGACATGGGTAAAGCCACGTATGTTCTTGGATTTTGGATCTAAAGATAGAGATCCAAAAGAGCTGGTAGGACAAAGTCAGGATTCTTAAATTGACAAAGTCCTACACGTTTTCAGCATTCCAAGAAGGGTTTTATGCCAATGTCACATGGCATTACGTTAAGCAAGAAACAGTGTCCTACGATAACTGCTGAACTTGAATGCATGGATGAGATTCCATATGCGTCGGCAATTGGATCTATCATGTATGCCATGACACGTACTTGTTTTGATGTTGCTTTAATGTTAAGCAAGACAAGTAAAGACCAGTCAAATCCAGCAAAGAATCACTGGATAGCCGTAAAGAATATCCTGAAGTATTTGAGGAATACTTAGGATAAGTTCTTGATTTACGGAGAAAGTGGGGTGCTACAAGTCAGTAGAGTCTGAAAAGCAAGTTTCCAACAGACAAAGATGATTTTCGGTCACAGTCCGGTTATATCTTGTGTCTGTCTGGCGGTGCAAGGCACTGTTGCTGACTCCATGACTTAAGCTGAACATTTCGCAGCTTGGGTAGCGGCGAAAGAGGTTGTTTGGATAGAAAAGTTCATCACTGAACTTGATGTGGCTAGCTGCACATCAGAGGTCCAAACACCTTGAGGGTAGGTATAACCTATTCCGTGAGATAAATGACAGAAGTGTTAAGTAGATCAGCAAGTTCCAACGAATGAGAACGTTGCTAATCTATTAACGAAGCCACTCCTTAGGCCTAAGCATGAGTCGCGGACTGTAGCTGTAGGTAAGTGAAATTAAGATATAGTCTTAATTTCAGTGGGAGTTTGTAAAGGGCTTTATTTAGTTGTTTTGAAAGGTTCATGTAAACATAATATTTTATGTTTATGAAATTTATGATTTCTGGATTATTTTAACTGTGATATAAATAATCGTTCCAAAATGATTCATGTCATTATATATGGGCCATCGAAGTACATGAGTAGACTTGATCCTGAAACCCCATATTTAACGAAATGACATAAATCATAGTGTCCATAGTTGAAGGTTGTTGAAATTGGAACACCAACAACCACTTGAGACTAGATTGTGTTGAGACTTATGACCAAGTTTCGAGGGGTCATTGATGCGCGGCATCAAAGTCGACACATAGGTATATGTAGGGGAGCATATGACCGGACATGGCCCGCTGATGAGAACTCTACAAGATATTAATATCTGTGTCTTAAGAGGTTCTCATATACGACTATAGAGTATAGTCCTTAGACCTGAGTTCGCATGCATGTGGCTGCACATGGATTGATGCACTTTGATCATTGTCTAACGCTGTTTCGTAACTGGGAGCTATAAGGACCTTGGTTGGGTGTATTATAAAGTGTGTAGTTCATAGTGATGGAACAAGATGGGATTTGTCCCTGCCGTTTAACGGAGGTAATATCTCTAGGCCAATCGGAGACTTGATAGCTGGTAAGAGAGTGGCCACTCCCAAACGGACTTGCCCAAGTCATTTGCATTGTCAGTATCAAATCTGGTCCGATGAACATGGTCTGGCTATATAAGGATGACACGCATCTTGCCTTATGCCAGATCGAGATATTGAGACAAAAGGATTAGGGAATGTAGGATTCCAGTACAAGTGGGAGATTGTTGGGAATGTCCTGAAATCTACCGTACTATCTCTAGAAAGTATGATAAATGTCGAGATCAGACATAAGTCATAAATACTGGGTGATCATGATGACTTGCTAGAGTCCGCTCTTGATCTATAAGTTTAGGACTTATTACCAGTATTGTATGATCCCTAAGGGTCACACACCATAGCTAACGGGAAAGTTAACAAGGAATTAATACGGTAAGATGCAAGGCATTTACTGTATTTGTACAGAGAATTGGGCCAGACAAAAGACAGTCTTTTGTCTGATTTGGGCCTTGGGCCCAAAAGCCTAATGAGCCATTAGTTTAATTACTTGGGCCCATATAAGGAAGAGGAGAGGCGCAGGAAGCCCTAATGCTTCTGGTCTGCGATTTTCACCTGAGCCGTCTTCCTCTCTCTCTGTGATTTCCAGCTTGGTCTAGCAGCCTGATCCAGTAGCTTGTAAGAGTGTGGATACCTAGGAGGAGCCGGTTTCTATCAGCTCTTGCAGATCTCTTCATTCCTTTGATCAATCCGCTGCAATCACAAGGTAATGAATCTGATCTGTTTATGATTCAACTGCAAATCACCTAGATCCTAGATGATTATGTGCTAGGATGTAACCTGACAATTACACAATGAATACACATAATCCTTCATATTGTAGTACTTAGGGTATCGAAATCCACAAGGACTCTGGGCAACGATAGATTTAGAACGGTCAAGATTAAACTAGGAGAAAGCAATGTAGTGAGAAACTAAAAGCAACACAAGAAAGTAAATCAGTAGCGAGTTTGTAAGCAAGGAGGCAAAGCGTTAAGTCTAGGGAGTTCTCAGGAAATCAAGAGCATAAGCTAATCAATCAATCGGGATCTAATATCATAAATCTGTTCTAGAACTGGAATCACGGAAGTATAAGAAACCAACTTTCGTTGTGAATCCTATCTATGTCTAACAACCTAGCAAGCCAACTTTCGTTGTGAATTCTAGAGTTCTAAACAAGCATTAATCACGAGTTCGTTCGTTCACAATTCTCCTAAACCAAATTTTTATTGCGAGTAGATCAAATTGCTCATCTAGGTTCTTTCTAGCTAATTAACCAATTGTCGTTGTGGAAATAAACCTAACATCATAAATCTGGGTAGCTACTTCAGATTAAGCATTAAGAACAACCCTAGATGAAGAACTAACAGATATGAATCCCTACAGATCGATTAACCTATAATTCCATGAAATCCCTTGTGAGAATACCTAAACCTAACTGGTAAACTACTCAGACATGATCATCGAAATAGAAGACATCATGAATAGAAAACCAAATAACATATAATAAATTAAAGAACTGGGGTTCGAAATCCTCTCTCTTTCGAGAACAAGATCAGCCCCTAAAACTCTCTGAATGTAAAATAAAGCGTATCCTAAACAAGTGGCTAAAAACCCTAATATATAGTCTAAAACATGTCTGGGGGCCTTTTTGCAAGTCTGGCAAGTTCCTGGGCAAAAACTGTAATTTCTGGATTTTTGTGCGCAAGAATCACCTTGCATCGACCGATGCACATACCGCATCGACCGATGCAGGGCGATTTCGCAGCCAATGAACTCTGTGAAACCTCTAAACAGTGCAGAAATGCTCCCAATGCTCCCAGAACGTCCAATTAGGCTCCAAATATCCTTAAACCTGTAAAACACCTGAAAAGAATCCAAAACATACTAAAAGACTCGATAAATAAGACATATACCATGGCTAAAATCCCGAAAATCCATGGTATATCAAATCACAAAGTATATTTTCGAAATCAAATCCATAAATTCTACAAGATATTAGAAACTGACCCATTTCTTCGATTTTGTGTAGGAAGCGGACGGGTCTGCCATTTTGTGATAAGTAAAAGTACAATTGAATATCAGAGAGAGAGACTCTCTTCTTCCACGGAAATGGTGGCCTATGGCATTGTCTAGCCATGCACTTGCGAATGACGTTCCATGAGGAAGGTTTTGGACAACTTTGTTGAATTCTTCAAGTTTCCTTGGATGGATCCTGCTGAGATGTTCTTTTGGAGTCCCAGCTCTTGGAATGGTGTAGGAATTTTGAATTATTCTTACTTTCATGAAGTGGACATGAATTTCTGTCTCACTTTCACCGGTTTCTCAAAAGAATGGGTGAAGACAACCAATTTTCCATGCTCTATCAAAAGAAACACACAAAGGAACTGTTCTAACAAAGTTATTGAATTCCGTTAGTGCCTCTTTACTGATGTGTGAAAGCTTAGTATGAAATACATTGCTACCAGTTGATTGTGGTCATGATGGAATGTTGTTAACTTCATCTTTTAAACTGTAGTGTTCTTTTTGTTCGGATCCCTTGGTATCATCGTTGATTGATGGAATGTAGAGTTGAGGAGAAAACAAACAAACCAGATTACAAGGTGCAATTGCTTCTTCATTGTTTTGGCCGTCTTGATCATCAAATTGACATATAGGGTCTTGCATTTGTCTTTGTGGGTGAATGAAGTGTGGTCCATCACCATGATTGAGTTTCTGTGAATGGAGGAAGGCTGGTTATGGCTTCAAGGGGCGTGGTCGAAGTGAATGTGGTGTTGGCTGTGAATTGGACAGTGGAGGTCGCGGAAAAGAGGTAGATGGCAGTGGGATAGGAATGGCAAGTCGCAGCGGAAGGAGGTCTGGCTGTGGGTCAAGGTTGCGTGACCAAGGTGAAGGTGATGCTGGCCTTGGTTCAGAGCAGTCAGGCCAAGGTAAAAAGATGTCTGGCCATGGTTCGGAATCTTGAAGTTGATGTGAAAGACCTGTTTCCTAAGAGTTGTTAGGTGAGCTTGTTTTAAGATTGCAAATTCGTGGGTCCAAGAGTTTTCTAAAACGTTCTTTTTGGAAAAAAAAATATGAATGAAAGATCCCACTGAATTGATTGGGTCCATGAATCTAAAAAATAGTGAGAATTCTTGATCTCTCTCACTATTTCTCTCAATTCGAAAATCCAGGATTTGAAATTGATGTCCTTTCATTGATTCCTCCTAAATTGCATTGATTTATCCTAAAGATTTCATTTCAATCTTCTATTTCGAAAAATGAGGCGAGATAACAAAAAAACCAGAGAAATTTGAATAACCGTACATGTTTTTTGTGTGCATTGCATACGGCTCCATAATGGATTTTGCGTTTTTGACCTTTCCTTTAGGCGAAAGAAAAAATAGTTCCTTGGTAGGAACATTTTGTAGGATCTTGTTCAACTTCCAGAACTTTTACAAGTTCAAAATTTGGAAAGTCTCTGATTCCTTTGAAGGTTTCTTCATAAGTTCACTTTGGTTCATCTTGTACGTGGCTTGAGAACATAGTGAACACTTGTACTAGATTCTTCTCAACTTCATTTGAGTATCAACTGTCTGTTCCACCACTTGGTTGATTTCTTCTGTCTTGTTTTCTAGTTGGCTTAGACAAGATTCGAGTTGTTGAAGTTCATTTCGGTCTTTTCCTTGTATCAATCATTGGTGTAGGTAGCTTCTTCCATTGTGCTCTTCATGTTCCTGAACGCCCTAAAGTCGTTGTTCATATTGTTCTTTAGCTTCTCTTACTATTTTGTAATCAATGCTAGCCTTTCACAGATCATTTCTTCATGTTTTTAGCTTGTTTCTCAAGAACTTGGACAAGGACTGTGAGGTCCTCAAGTTTCTTGGAAAAAGTGGCAGAGAGAGCTTCTGTCTTGTCATGGAGAATAGAGTCAGGCATAGCTTGGAAGTCTAGATACTGATCCATCATACCTTCAAGTCGATCCACTTGAGTATGAAGAGGCATGACTCGGTTCTGAATTCTCAGAATCTGATGAGGCATAAAATGTTGTGAGAAGTTCCTGGGCATAGGGATATGAGGTCTTCAACGTGAGAGAGGGAGATAGGAGAGTCCCTGGGGTGAGTTGGTCGGGTCCGGTTTCCGACCCAAGAAATGTGAGTTGTTAGTGTCGCGAGAGATGTGAACCTGAAATGGGTCTAGAGTACCCTGGTTCAAAGTATGATCAAGCTCCAGAAGCTGATCCATTGTAGAAAGGGTGGTCTTAGAGCCAGATCACTAACCTTTGAGACTAGACAGATGAGAACAAAGAGCTTCCCCGGCAACAGCGCCAAAATCTTTATGGGACCCTTTTTGTTCAGGGCTTTCGAGTTTTAAATTTATAAAACCCCGAGTCTGCAAGTGCACAGATGTGCGTTGTAGTACTTGAGGTATCAATCCACATAGAAGCTATGCCTATCTTAATAGTCAAGAAAGGATAGAGGAGAGCTAAGACAAAGAGAGATTGTTTGCATGTCAAGTAAACTAGTTTTCTAATAGCAATGAATGTATAACGAAAATGCAATAATAAGGAGGGCATTGGGTCATCCAAGGAGCATCTAAGGAGGTTCGGAATGATTCATACATGTCTATCTTAGCAAGGTCCAGAAACTCGAACACATAAATATGTCTAACCTACTCTCGTAGGACTACATACCTAATATCTTCAACTCCACCAATAAACTCTCGCAACTGGCCACGAGGAAGATTATTCATTAATATCAAGTTCATTGTGATGTTCATAGTGCCCTACAACTCAACTCTCGCAGCTTGCAACACAACTACTCTCCTAAGCTAGTTTTGGTCAATAGATTCAGTACTCTCGTAGTTCTATCAATCCTAAGATCAGATTCTAGTTCATGAATCTAGTCCATGCATTATGGATGAACCTACAAGAAAGAACTTCCAGAAATCAAGCATAAGTCTAGCAAGTAATCCTAAGCACACCGATATCATTCTTTCTAGATAACTACCTTGTAAAACCCCAATAATCTAACTAATAAGCCATGGAATAACGAATCAAGGGCATAAGTGATAGGTCAAGAATTATCCATATTCTACTGCAAGTACACAGATATGCGAATGTAGTACTTAGGGTATCGAATCCACAAGGACTCACAGTCACACGACAGATTATATGTTGTCAAGTCAAGCTAAATCAATTCAAGAAAGCAGTAAACAAAAAGCAAGTAAACATGAAGGTGTTTTCAATAAGAGAAAGGCGCCAGACTTAGAAAGTTTTCGGGAATTATGCAATGCTAGACACTTAACTAAACGGATTCAGATTAAACACAGGTTCAAGAACTAGAAACACAATGCTAAACAATCCAACTCTCGCTGAGATTATTTCTATATCTAGCAACCTAGCGATCCAAATCTCTTTGTGATCCTAGAGTTCTAAACAAGCATTAAGAACAGGTTCTATCGGTTCACAATTCTCCTAAACCAAATCTCTTTGTATCCAGTCAAATTGCTCACACTAAATTTGTTCAGATTATAACTCACACTCTCGTGCTATTGTCAATTATCTCAGATCTAAACCCTAGGTGATCAGTCCAGAATTCAGTATTAAGCACAACTTAGGCGATGAACAACAGATGGTGAATCCTATTGAATCAGTTGTCAAACAAGCATAAAACCTTTATGAGAATTCCTAAATCTAACTAGGTTACTACTCAGACATATTATCAATCAAACAATACATCATTGAATAGAAAACCAAAGATTGAATAGATAAAAGTAAAGGGGTTCGAAATCCTTCTCTCAAGGTTACAAGTAGCAAGAATAAGCCCCTAGCCAAAATCTCCCAATCTCCAAAGCAAGAACAAGTAAGAACAAGAACAAAAGATAGAATAATGAGTTTGCTCTCAAAAACCTAACTAAAAACCACTAAACACGTTTTGGGGCTAAATTAGAATTAGGGAAACTTCTGGGAAATTTTGCAATTCTTCAAAACATGTCTTAAACTCGCGGTCGCTCTCAGTGTCGACCGACATCAGGGTTAGTGTCGGTCGACATCCAGTCGTGGCCGAGACACTAACTTCAGCTCGTTGCACAAATCACCAGAAACGTCCTATAATTCCATCTTTTGCTCCAAACGCAAGCCTACCTGTAGAAGACTCAATAGACTCTAAAAGCCAGGTTAAAGACTCAATATATACAACTATATCATGGTTGAAAACCTATAAAAACCATGATATATCAACTCCCCCACACTTAGCTCTTGCTTGCCCTCAAGCAAGTACAGAACCAAAGCATAAGAAAAGAAGTTTGAAAACACAGAAACTCATTTCGTTCTAGGAACTTTCGCATTCATATTCACTTAGTAAACCACTGAAAACTTTCCTGCAGAGCTCAAAAACACAATGTACTTCCCCCACACTTAGCAACTGTCCCAAGTAAACTCCACAATCAGATTAGGACATTCAAGTTTGTTGGGAATGTCCTGAAATCTATTGTACTTACTCCAAGTGAAAGTCGTATTGTCGAGATGCGACAATCATATGACACTAGGCAGTCATAATGCTTTGCTAGAAGCCACTTATGATCAATGAGTTGAGAACTCATTGCTAGTGTTATATGATCCTACAGGGTCACACACCTAAGCAAACTGGACGTTAAAGACGAGGTTGATCATTAATGTAATGATCTAGTGAATGCATATTTGATATGCATTCGATATCAATAATCTGGGGCAGTGTCGATCGATGCATATAGTGCATCGATCGATGCAACTCGCGGATTAATCAGATTAATTCGGATTAATCAGATTAATTCGGTTTAATCATTGGTTAATTCCGTTATGGTTTAAGTAGACATATATAAGATATATGGTCGACCTAAACTGTTTTCTAACCTAATTCACAGCCACCAGAACTTGAATAGAAACCTCTGAAGAGATTGGATCTCTATAGGCACTAGCATCCCTCCTGTTCAGTTTGTGTGCGTGTGGATACCAGTAGAGGCGCAGCATTTGAGGCGCTCGAGATCTCGATTACTTGTTTATCTTCCGCTGCAAATTCATCAGGTAATCCTGAGATCCCATGATTCAATTACATGAACCCTAAATCCTAGGCTTGGAATTTATACCTAGGGTTGCCTAATTGGATTAGGAACTGCTAGAAATTCCTTCAGTGGTATCAGAGCTTTAGGGTTCCATTGAATCTGTAGCATGTTGATTAGATTGGTTGAATCTGGATCTCTCTATGATTGATACAAGCATGCTAAAACTCGTTTTGATCAAAGTAACCTAGTTTAGGTTTTTGTTCGAAAAACGTTTTAGGGTTTTTCGCATGGTGTCGATCGATACCAAACCGGCATCGATCGACACAGGGCGAAAACCCGATTAAAATTTAGGGTTTTTCGCATGGTGTCGATCGATGCCAATCTGGCGTCGATCGACACAGGGCGAAAAACCGAATGAAACTCATGTTTCGCCTAGTGTCGATCGACACAAGAGTTACACAAGAGTTGTGTCGGTCGACACAAACCTCGCGAGATTGATGAATCGGTTCAATTGGATTGGACCGGTTATCGAGCTTGGTTAATGATGGTTACACGCTAAGAATGGTTTATTTCGATTGGGTTGGTATCGACCGATGCTAATGTAGCATCGATCGACACTGACCGGTACTCAAAACCGGATCAATTGGATTGATCGGTTATCGCAGAATGGTTTTGGTTAATCAGCATCGATCGACACTAAAGTAGTGTCGGTCGACACAAGATTCGATGGTTTAGGTTATGGAACCTGAAACCACAGAACCAAACCAAGACAAATCAATTAATTAGAAGAATTAAAACATAATAAAACTGAACGTTTTAAATGGTTCCGTTCCTCAACCAAATATCAAGTGATACTTGATGTCTTTCCAATCTTGTCAACTGTCAAGACCCATCTAATTGTGCGATAGACTTGCAGTGCAAGATGTCCACAATTTCATGAGTAAGACAGAAGGTAATCGTGTTGATGGACTTGCAGTGCAAGACATCAACAATTAAACACTACAAAAATTATGCTTATTGATAGCAGTATACAATAGCACGGATTTCCATTCTGCTATTGTAGATAATTTTCAGATTTTTTTAACTTTTAATAGCAATGTTTAAACGCTAAGATAAAGTTTTAATAAGTGGGAACACAATTAGCCCAATCCGCCAATACTTTGGCGAAATTTCATTTAACCCGCGAGCTTTCCCCTCTTCTCATTCATCTGAAACTCTAAGTACCGCGAACCCTAAAAAAAATTCCCCCCAAAACATTCAGCTCAATCTCAATGTCTCTCTCCTACAGACACCATTAACTCACAATTAAGACATCTAAATCTCTGTCTCGAAAAAACCCAGAGCTCGCGAAAGATTCTTCTTTTAGCCAAAGATTCTTCTTGACTTCGGTGAACAAAACCCAGAGATAGCTCGACTTCGGTGAACAAAATCGAAGGTATTTAGCCAAAGATTCTTCTTTTGTTAGTCGGTACTATAAATTTTGTTTCGAAATTTTGTGGTTTTCGTGAAGATCTATCAGACTTAGGGTTCTTACACATCGATTGCAAAGAATTGAATTTTGTTTCATCTTACAAGTCTTTACTTCCTTGAATGCACAATTTTGTTGCTTGTGTATTTCCTGTGAATCAATTAGATTTAGGGTTCTTAAACACCGATTTACAGATTTATACTCTTGTTGTGCTTTCTAAATCTTAACATCAACAACTTGTATAGTCGCAGTTTATAATGTGTTTTTTTGCTCATCTCTTTACCCTTTCAACCCGAGAAGTACAAATTTCTACTGTGTTTTGACTCTCTATTTGTTTTCTGAGTGTTGGTGACAGGTTTTTCCTCATCTAAAAGCTTCACATTTGTTCAGGCCAAAGTCCAGGTTCGACTCCTCTTGATATACTTTGTTTGTTGCACATTTCTTATGCTTCTGCTATTGTCTTCTTGATTGTGTGCGAGATGTTTTGTTTTGTGCTGCTTTATATTCAACCGTAGATTATCTAAAGTAGATTATTGAAAATGTGGTTGATTTTGTTCTTTGCTTTAACTTCTATGATTTATGTGATTTTATTATGGATAGTAGATTATTGAAACTGCTGTTGATTTATAACCTCTTGGCTTAATTGTTGATGATTTCCAACATCAACTTCTTTCTGTCTGACATAGTGTATGTTCTGGTTTACTTGTACGAGCATGAGTTTATGTGACATACTAATCCTTTACATAGTGTATACCCAACTGATTTGTTTGTGTCATCGGTTTGATTTCTTGATCTTACGAATTAAATAAGGTTAGATCATATAAATGTTGGAGAAGAAATGGGTTCATCTTTGCAGGTATTGATCTAACATAAATATATTACTAAGTTTTTGTTTGTGGATTTTAGACTTTAAGATTTTAAACTGACCTTTATCTCAAGACTCGATCCTGCATACGAGAGAGGTGCATGGGATTTTGTAAACTCTGTGACTGCGGATAGAGGAGAAAGACAGCTGGTAATTTTCCCTTGCAAGGACTGCCGCAATGTAGATCGTCATTTAGGGAGTGATGTAGTAGACCACCTTATAACAAGAGGGATGGATGAGGATTATAAGCTGCGTAAAGACTGGTACCATCATGGAGAAGTCATCTCAGTAGCTGAAGGTGAAAGGAGATCAAATGTATGGAATGAAGAGATTATTGGGTTATATAGAGCTGCTGAGTATCTTGATGGAGACTTGGTTAGTCCGCCTGACTTATCTGAGATGGCAGAGGGGGAGGACAGGGAAGAAGATGAGTTCTTAGCTAAGCTAGCAGATGCAGAGACACCACTGTATCCAAACTGCACACACCATAGCAAGCTGTCTGCCATTGTGTCACTATTCAGATTGAAGACCCATAATGGATGGTCTGATAAGAGTTTCAATGACCTCCTAGAGACTTTGCCAAAGATGTTACCACAGGATAACGTACTACATACCTCCTTATATGATGTGAAGAAGTTTTTAAAGTCCTTTGACATGGGTTATGAAAAGATTCACGCATGTATCAATGATTGTTGTCTGTTCAGGAAGACATTGAAGAAGCTCGACAACTGTCCTAAGTGCAAAGCTTCTAGGTGGAAAGTCAATATGAGCACTGGTGAGGTGAAGAAAGGTGTCCCACAGAAAGTTCTAAGGTACTTCCCAGTAATACCAAGGCTGAAGAGGATGTTTAGGTCTGAGGAAATGGCCAAAAATCTTAGGTGGCATTTTACTAACAAGAGCAGTGATGGGAAACTTAGACATCCAGTAGATTCTGTGACATGGGAGCAGATGAATGATAGGTATCCTGCTTTTGCTTCAGAAGAAAGGAACCTTCGACTTGGACTTTCAACAGATGGGTTTAATCCGTTTAATATTAAGAATAGTATGTATAGTTGTTGGCCCGTGTTGCTGGTGAACTACAATTTGCCACCTCATCTTTGTATGAAGAAGGAGAATATCATGCTAACTTTGCTGATTCCCGGTCCACATTGTTGGAATTGTGTCCAGTAATCTCGGTACTGTCTCTAGAAAGTAAGAGTATGTCAATGATCAGACATAAGTCATATAATACTGGGGGTCATGATGGCTTGCTAGAGTCCGCTCATGATCTATAAGTCTTGGACTTATTGCCTTTATTATATGATCCCATATGGGTCACACGCCTAAGCTAACAGGAAAATGTGTTGGAACGGCTTAGCAGAAGTACGACAAAAGTGCCAGGCATTTGTCGTACTAAGAGAGAAAGATTAATGGGTCTGATTAAATGGGATTTAATCAGATTGGTGTTTTGGGCCCATAAGCCCAAAAGGGAAAGAGAAGGCTTTTAATAAACTAAAAGCCAAATCTCTTTCTCCTAACCCTAGCCCCTAGCGCCGAAAATCCTCTCTCCCTGCGCCTCCCACCAGCTCGGTCTAGCAGCCGTTTTCTGTGATCGCGTGTGTGAGCCTTTGGAGGATTCATCCCTCGGTGTATCTCTCTGATCTCTGACCTGTTCTATTCCTTCCGCTGCAACAAACAGGTAAAAGGTGAGATCATCTAATGTTTCTATTCAAGAGAACCTAGATCTGTATGTTTAGGTTGATATGAATCTGTGAATTGAATCAGGATCAACTAAACAATTTCCTACAGTGGTATCAGAGCCATTGGTTCTTAGGATTTCTTGTTTTAGATTCATGTTTGGGTTGTTTAATTTGTTTAGAAGTGTTTTGAATCAACTATTGATAAGATAAAACACTTAAGAAACGAATTTGAATCCTAAACACACTAAATCAAATCGCAAAACATGCTATATGACATGTTTTGTGATCGGCCGACGAGTTTGATGCATGGATCGATCCATGATCGATCGCATGATCGACCGAGAGCAAGCGTGAGAGCGGACGGAATGATCGAGCGGATCGGATCATGCGATCGCGATCGCTTCCGCATCGTCCCGGCGTCCCGATCGTTTCCTGCTTGGCGTGGAATGATCGCGGCTCTCCCGCCTGACCCGAGCAGTCTCGTCCCTGTCCCGAGCATACCGAACGATCGTCCCGATCACGCAGCAAAACCGTCCCGATCACGTCTCGGCCGAGCATGATGGCTTGCGGCTTGGACAAGTCTCGACCGGTTAGGGTTTTGGGTGTGATGGACCGGTTCGATTTCGGTTAGATGGTTCGGTTCAAAACTTAATTAAAATTGATTCGTCTCGGTTTAATAAACAGATTTAATAATTTTATTAAATCTGGTTAAACCGGGATAAGAAATCCAATGTCGAAAGAATTATTGGATTTTGTGCCTAAACCAGGATTTTCTAATTTGATTTGGTTGGACCAAATAAATTGAGAAAATCCGGTTTAGTAAATAACCGGTTGACAATTGTGGTCATCGTAGTAATTAAAATTTGGTTAGACCAATTTTAATGAACCAGACCGGTTATGTCAAATAATTGGACAATTGGGTCATGTCTTGGACATGGACAAATTCTTGGGCCTCGGGCCAAGAAGTTAAAACAATTGGGCCAATTATTTGAGTCTTTCTTCAGATCAATTTAAAATTTATTTTATAAAATATAAAGTCGATTTTAAATTAAAGTTTCCGAAATTTTGAAATTAGAAAGTTTCTTAAAATAGAAGTTTCTGGATTTGCGGGTTTTGGATTTTAAGAAATTTCTAAAGTTAGAAAGTTTCCGGTTTTAGAAAGTTTCCAATTTTAGAAAGTTTCCAAAAATAGTAGGTTTCCAAAAATGGAAAGTTTCCCGAAATAGTAATCTTCTATTTTGGGAATGAATTTTTAAATAAACCTACGAACCTCAAACAATATCAAGCGTTGGATGTCTTGTCCATTCTATGTCAGCTGTCGAAGCCCATTCAATTGTATTCATGGCCTTACAGTGTGAGGGTGTCTGCTTTTGCGTGGATAAGACGGTTTGTGATTCATAAATGTCATTGGGAGTCCCAGACATTAATGATTACATGACTGTATAGTCTGGTTTTCTTGACTGGGCCATCGGGAGTCCCGGGCCTTGAGACATCAGAGTGAATTGGGCCTCGGGCCCAGATTCACAACCAAGAGTTATATCACGGATATAATTAGCCGATATAGGGCTTACCGATATAAGCTAAGGTTGGGTGATGGCCAGTGGCCCACTTTGATCTTAGTTATATGTGGATCTTGGAATCATTGTATTCTATTGAGGGTAACTTATGTTATTGAATATAATGCGTGATTAATCATATTAAATTTAATACGAGATTAATCATATTGAACATATTAACTAAAATCCTTTTATCTTATATTTCAGTTATGACTAGCACAAACAATCAAAACACTTTCTCGATCCGGTCTGTCCTTAAGATGGACAAGCTGAACGGATCAAATTTCTTGACTTGGTCGCGGAACCTGAGGCTAGTCCTCAGACAGGAGAGAAAGGACTATGTCCTTGAGAGATCGGGAGAGAAAGGACTTGGTCGCGGAACCTGAGCTCTCCCGTGAGGATCGGGTCCAATGCTTCACATGCAGTATATGATGCTTGGAATAAGCATTATAATGATGCGGTAGATGTGCGTGGTCTGATATTGGCTACCATGGACTCAGACTTGCGGAAGCAATATGAGAACATGGAGTCGCCAATAGAGATGATCAGCAGCCTGAAATTGAAATTTCAGGAGCAGATAAGAGTGGAGAGATACCGGTTGGTTAAGTCTCTCACTGGCTGCAAGCTACCAAATGATAATCCAGTGAGTCCTCATGTCAGTAAAATGATGGGTTACATTGATAACCTGAGGAAACTGGATTATCCAGTTAGCCAAGAGTTGGCAACTGAGATCATTCTGCAGTCACTGCCGTCAAGCTATGATAAGTTCAGAAGGAACTATATCAAGAAAGGCTTAACGAAGACGCTGACTGAACTGCATGATATGCTCAAGACAGTTGAGCCAAACGTGAAGAGTACCCTGTACAATCTCATGAATGAGAAGGGTAGGTTTACTGCTGACAAGGGTGAAGACAAAGTTGTCCAGATTTTGAATCATGGCAAGCGTGTGTCTTCTGAGCCCGAGTCAGATACCTCTTGCGTTGGTAAGTGCTGCTACTGTAAGGAGACAGGGCATTGGAAGAGAAATTGCATTAAATTCATGGAAGATGATGAGGAGTTAAAGTCGATGTATGAGACTACTTCCTCAGGTATTCATGTTATTACTTCAAGTTCTACCTTAAAGGTATTGGATACTGGTTGTGGCACTGATATTTGTGATAATATGCAGAGCCTAAGCAACAGTAGAACGTCCTTAAAAGGTATTGGATACTGGTTGTGGCACTGATATTTGTGATAATATGCAGAGCCTAAGCAACAGTAGAACGTTGAAGGAAGGGCAAGTGAAACTACATGTCTGGAAGGAGCTTGGGATGCTGCCTCAGCCGTAGGGTTTTCACTTATAGATCCCTTTTAGGCTTGGTTTTGTATTAAGTAATTGCTACAATGTACCTGCTTTAAGCAGAATTGTCTTTCATTTTCTTGTAAGAATTTGAATGTTTTTCATTTTGATAAAAGACAAGTTTTGTTCTTTTGATCTTAATGAAATATTAATTGTAGCACCCTATTCATGGAATGGGTTTTATATCTTAAACCAAAGAGTGCCTAAATGTAACATAAATACCGAATTGGTTTAAATATGATGAATTAAACCTGATTTTTCTTGGCATAAAGTCTTGGTCACATAGAGTAAGTCGGATTCAGAAATCCCATAGTCATGGACTGTTGGGCTCATTTGATAAAATATCTTATGAGACTTGAATTCTGTTTAGTGGACCAAAAGGAAAAAGGGCCTATCTTAGCCGAGCTAGAGAAAGGCCCAAAGGCTTATTGGACCTAGAACATACTGATGTATGTGGCCCAATGAGCAGTAATGCCAGAGAAAATTTCCTGTACTTCATTGTCTCTACTGATTACTTCAGTGAGTGTGACTGTGTTCATTTGATGAGACACAAGTCGGAATTCTTTGACATGGTCGAAAGAGTTCCAGAATGAAGTATAGGATCTGAATGACAAAAGTATTAAGACTCTGGATTAAATCACGAGTGAGAATACTTAAGTCATTGATTGTGTGATCATCTTAATGAGTGTGAAATCGTTTCACAGCTCATTTCTCCTGAAAACCTGAAGGTGTTTCTGTGAGAAAGAATCAGATCTTATTAGAAATGATTAAAGATGAGTCACACGAATCTTCCATGATATTATTTAAGAATAACGCTCTAAAATATCTAAGTTTACGCTGAAATAGTTCCACAAATATCAGTTGAAAGACACCACGTTAATGTGGATTGGAATCGATCCAAATTTGTCTTTACTGAGTATTTGTAGTTGTGCTACTTCGCTGGTTGTCCTAGAGAAACAAAGGCTTGTTACTTTTACGTCCAATCTGTTTTCTAAGAAGGGAAGTTATTTTCCAAGAAGAACAGTGGGAGTAAAAGTATAACTCGAAGTTTTCTCAGGGAAACCAAGGCTCGGTACTTTTACGACCATTCTGTTTTCTAAGAAGGAAATTACTTTCCAAGAAGAACAGTGGGAGTAAAAGTACAACTCGAAGAAATTCGAGAAATACAGGAGGCTGCTTAACCTATTGAGGGAGAGCAGCGGAAGGATTTACAGACTTCTGTAGAATCTACACCTGTGGAGCCTGAAGTTCGCAGATATGAAAGAATCAGTCACTAATCCGAGAGTGAATTCTCGTCATTAGTTCAGCCTGATGATCATTGAATGTTCGCATGATCTGATGATCATTGAAAGCGACAAATCTGCGAAATCCTAGGAAGCGAAAGTGAGCCCAGACTCCGAAGAATTACATTTTGTGTAAGTTGGCTTCATCGATCCATTCATGGATGGAAGCAAACATATCGGAGTTGGAATCTTCGTTCTGTTGAAGTAGTCAAGGTTTTGACTTGAACAGGAACGAAGCGGAACTGTGTGTTTACTAATAGATTAGTGGGAGCGATATTGCATTTCTCATAGTGTATGTCGATGACATACTGATTCTCGGATATAACGTCCCAACGCTGTAGTCGGTAAAGGACTAGCTTGGGAGTTGGTTTAATGAATGACATGGGTAAAGCCACGTAGTTCTTGGATTTTGGATCCAGAGATAGAGATCCAAAAGAGCTGGTAGGATAAAGTCAGGATTCTTAAATTGACAAAGTCCTACACGTTTTGAGCAATCCAAGAAGGGTTTTATGCCAATGTCACATGGCATTAAGTTAAGCAAGATACAGTATCCTACGATAACTGCTGAGCTTAAATGCATGGATGAGATTCCATATGCGTCGGCAATTGGATCTATCATGTATGCCATGAAACGTACTTGTTTGATGTTGCTTTAATGTTAAGCAAGACAAGTAAAGACCAGTCAAATCCAGCAAAGAATCACTGGATTGCCGTAAAGAATATCCTAAAGTATTTTAGGAATACTAAGGATAAATTCTAGAGTTACGGAGAAAGTGAGGTGCTACGAGTCGGTAGAGTTTGAAAGGCAAGTTTCCAATAGACAAAGATGATTTCCGATCACAGTCCGGTTATATCTTGTGTCTATCTGGCGGTGCAAGGCACTGTTGCTGACTCAATGACTTAAGCTGAACATTTCGCAGCTTGGGAAGTGGCGAAAGAGGTTGTTTGGAAAGAAGAGTTCGTCACTGAACTTGATGTGATTCCCAGCATAGATGAGACTAGCTGCAAATCAGAGGTCCAAACACCTTGAGGATAGGTATAACCTATTCCGTAAGATAAATGACAGAGATGTTAAGTAGATCAGCAAGTTTCAACGAATGAGAACGTTGCTAATCTATTAACGAAGCCACTCCTTAGGCCTAAGCACGAGTCGCGGACTGTTGCTGTAGGATAAGTGAAATTAAGATGTAGTCTTAATTTCAGTGGGAGTTATTAAAGGGCTTTATTTAGTTATTGGATATGTTCTTGAAATAACATTTAAGATGTTTAATGAAATTATTATTTCAAGATTATTTTAACTGTGATGAAATAATCGTTCCAAAGTGATATAAACCATTTTATAGGTCATCGAAGTAAATGACTTGATCTTGAGTCATCGAAGTCATTTAGCTTGATCATGAGACCCTATATTTGATAAATGTTTTATATCATCCTGTCCCTAGTCGAAGGTTGTTGAAATTGGAACACCAACAACCGTGTGAGACTGGATTGGTACGTGACTTATGACAAAGTCTCAGTGTGTCATATATGCGCGGCATCAAAGTCAGTACATATGTGTATGTTGGGGAACATACGACCGGACAAGACCCGCTTATAAGAACTCTTCAGGATATTTATATCTGTGTCATAAGAGATTCTTACTACGACTATAGAGTATAGTCCTTAGACCTGAGTTCACATGCATGTGACTGCACATGGACTGGTGTACTTTGATCATTGTCTAACGCTATCGTTCTGCGATAGCTATAAGGACCTTGTTTGGGTACATCATGAAATGAGTAGTTTACAGTGATGGAACAAGATGGGATTTGTCCCTCCAATATAAATGGAGTGAATATCTCTAGGCCAATCGGAGATTTGAATACTGGAAAACGCATGGCCATGCTCAAACGGACTTTCCCGAGTCGTTTGGATTGTCAGTATCAAATCAGAGTCCGATGAACAAGATTAGGCTTTATAAGGATGACACTAATCTTGCCTTATGACTAATCGAGATATTGAGACAAAAGGATTATGAATACAGAGAGATTCCAGTACAAGTGGGAGATTGTTGGAATTGTGTCCAGTAATCTCGGTACTGTCTCTAGAAAGTAAGAGTATGTCAATGATCAGACATAAGTCATATAATACTGGGGGTCATGATGGCTTGCTAGAGTCCGCTCATGATCTATAAGTCTTGGACTTATTGCCTTTATTATATGATCCCATATGGGTCACACGCCTAAGCTAACAGGAAAATGTGTTGGAACGGCTTAGCAGAAGTACGACAAAAGTGCCAGGCATTTGTCGTACTAAGAGAGAAAGATCAATGGGTCTGATTAAATGGGATTTAATTAGATTGGTGTTTTGGGCCCATAAGCCCAAAAGGGAAAGAGAAGGCTTTTAATAAACTAAAAGCCAAATCTCTTTCTCCTAACCCTAGCCCCAGCGCCGATTCTCCTCTCTCCCTGCGCCTCCCACCAGCTCGGTCTAGCAGCCGTTTTCTGTGATCGCGTGTGTGAGCCTTTGGAGGATTCATCCCTCGGTGTATCTCTCTGATCTCTGACCTGTTCTATTCCTTCCGCTGCAACAAACAGGTAAAAGGTGAGATCATCTAATGTTTCTATTCAAGAGAACCTAGATCTGTATGTTTAGGTTGATATGAATCTGTGAATTGAATCAGGATCAACTAAACAATTTCCTACACACATCAACCTGGCAACGATATTGACGTCTACTTAGAACCCTTAATAGAGGATTTGAACCAGTTGTGGAGCATAGGAGAGCTAACATATGATGCCTTCAGTAAATCTGTGTTCACTCTCAAGGCCATGCTTCTCTGGACAATCTCAGACTTCCCTGCATATGGTAATTTAGCTGGATGCAATGTTGGAATTGTGTCCAGTAATCTCGGTACTGTCTCTAGAAAGTAAGAGTATGTCAATGATCAGACATAAGTCATATAATACTGGGGGTCATGATGGCTTGCTAGAGTCCGCTCATGATCTATAAGTCTTGGACTTATTGCCTTTATTATATGATCCCATATGGGTCACACGCCTAAGCTAACAGGAAAATGTGTTGGAACGGCTTAGCAGAAGTACGACAAAAGTGCCAGGCATTTGTCGTACTAAGAGAGAAAGATTAATGGGTCTGATTAAATGGGATTTAATCAGATTGGTGTTTTGGGCCCATAAGCCCAAAAGGGAAAGAGAAGGCTTTTAATAAACTAAAAGCCAAATCTCTTTCTCCTAACCCTAGCCCCTAGCGCCGAAAATCCTCTCTCCCTGCGCCTCCCATCAGCTCGGTCTAGCAGCCGTTTTCTGTGATCGCGTGTGTGAACCTTTGGAGGATTCATCCCTCGGTGTATCTCTCTGATCTCTGACCTGTTCTATTCCTTCCGCTGCAACAAACAGGTAAAAGGTGAGATCATCTAATGTTTCTATACAAGAGAACCTAGATCTGTATGTTTAGGTTGATATGAATCTGTGAATTACATCAGGATCAACTAAACAGTTCCTATAGTGGTATCAGAGCCATTGGTTCTTAGGATTTCTTGTTTTAGATTCATGTTTAGGTTGTTTATTCTGTTTAGAAGTGTTTTTGAATCAATTACTGATAAGAGAAGACACTTAAGAAACTGAATTGAATCCTGAACAAACAATTAAAATCGCAAAACCGAGCTATATGACTCGTTTTCTTGCGATCGGCCAAGGAGAGATCGACCGGCTTGGCCGGTTGGTTATCACGGCCGAGAGTTGGCCGGTTGGGTCGGATCGTCGGATGGATCGCGAATGATCGCGAGAGATGGGCCGATCGATCGTCCCGATCGCATCTCGTCCGACTGTCCCGATGATTGCTTGACGTGCGAGAAAGATCGACCACGATCGCTTGGCGATCGCGTCCGTGATCTCGTCCGACTCGTCCCGATCGTCGCGTCTCGGCCAAGCATCGTCCCGTCTCGAGCTCGTCCGATCATCGACCGTCCAGCTTGCATCCCGATCACGTGAGGCTCGGCCGTCCGTGGATCGAGGAAAGAATGCGGCTGGTCGGACATGATCCAAAAGCTAGGTCACGACCAACTCGGTTCGGTTCGTGACCAAATTCGGTTCGGTTCAAGGCTCGGTTTAGAATTTTAATCAAAATTGATGCGTCTCGGTTTAATAAACAGATTTAATAATTTTATTAAGTCTGGTTAAACCGGGATAAGAAATCCAATGTCGAAAGAAATATTGGATTTAGTGCCTAAACCAGGAATTTCTAATTTGATTTGGTTGGACCAAATAAATTGAGAAATTCCGGTTTAGTAAATAACCGGTTGACAATTGTGGTCATCGTAGTAATTAAAATTTGGTTAGACCAATTTTAATGAACCAGACCGGTTATGTCAAATAATTGGACAATTGGGTCATGTCTTGGACATGGACCAATTCTTGGGCCTCGGGCCAAGAAGTTAAAACAATTGGGCCAATTATTTGAGTCTTTCTTCAGATCAATTTAAAATTTATTTTATAAAATTATAAAGTCGATTTTAAATTAAAGTTTCCGAAATTTTGAAATTAGAAAGTTTCTTAAAATAGAAGTTTCTGGATTTGCGGGTTTTGGATTTTAAGAAATTTCTAAAGTTAGAAAGTTTCCGGTTTTAGAAAGTTTCCAATTTTAGAAAGTTTCCAAAAATAGTAGGTTTCCAAAAATAGAAAGTTTCCCGAAATAGTAATCTTCTATTTTGGGAATGAAATTTTAATAAACCTACGAACCTCAAATAATATCAAGCGTTGGATGTCTTGTCCAGGCTATGTCAGCTGTCGAAGCCCATTCAATTGTATTCATGGCCTTACAGTGTGAGGGTGTCTACTTTTGCGTGGATAAGATGGTTTGTGATTCATAAATGTCATTGGGAGTCCCAGACATTAATGATTACATGACTGTATAGTCTGGTTTTCTTGACTAGGCCATCGGGAGTCCCGGGCCTTGAGACATCAGAGTGGATTGGGCCTCGGGCCCAGATTCACAACCAAGAGTTATATCACGGATATAATTAGCCGATATAGGGCTTACCGATATAAGCTAAGGTTGGGTGACGGCCAGTGGCCCACTTTAATCTTAGTTATATGTGGATCTTGGAATCATTATATTCTATTGAGGGTAACTGATGTTATTGAATATAATGCGTGATTAATCATATTAAATTTTTAATACGAGATTAGTCATTTTGAACATAATAACTAATAACCTTTTTATTTATATATTTCAGATATGACTACTACAAGCACACAAAACACATTCTCGATCCGGTCTGTTCTCGAGAAGGAGAAGCTGACTGGAACGAACTTCCTGACATGGTCAAGGAACTTGAGGCTGGTCCTCAAGCAGGAGAAGAAGGATTATGTCCTTCGTGATCCCCTCCCCGAGAGGCCTCTTGCCAATGCTGCCAGGACTCTGCACAATGCTTGGGAAAAGCATTCGTCAGATGAAAATGATGTCTATTGCCTGATGTTGGTGACAATGACTCCTGAGCTGCAAAAACAGTTCGAAAGTGTATTGTCTCCCATCGAGATAATGGCAAGCCTGAAATCGCTTTTTCAGGAGCAGGCTAGGACTGAGAGGTTCCAGACAGTTAAGAACCTCTTAGACTGTAAGTTGGCTGCGAATGCGGCAGTGAGTCCTCATGTCTTGAAGATGATGGGTTATCTCGATCATCTTCAGAAACTCGACTGCCCAATCAGCCAGGAACTTGCCTGCGACATCATTCTGCAGTCCTTACCTGCAAGCTATGATCAGTTCATTCTGAACTTTAACATGCATGGCTTGAGTAAGACACTACCTGAGCTTCACGGAATGCTCAAGACTGCAGAGCCCAACTTGAGGAAAACCGCCAAGGACCCCAATGTGCTTATGGTGCAAAAGGGCAAGGGGTTTAAGAAATCCTCTGCTAAGGATAAGGGAGCGGCCAAGGCTGTCCAAGTCGCGGACAAGGACACGCCAAAGCCCAAGCCCAAGTCCAAGGCTGGGCCTACTGACATGTGCAGGTTCTGCAAAGAACTGGGGCATTGGAGAAGAGATTGTAAGAAATTCCAGGAAGGTCTAAAGGAATTGAAGAAGAAGACTTTCGAGACTTCTTCATCAGGTATTTTTGTTATAGAAGTTAATACAACTACTTCTGATAATACCTCATGGGTCATGGATACTGGTTGTGGGGCTCATATTTGTACTAATATGCGGGCACTCAGCAACAGTAGAAGGCTGAAGCAAGGACAAGTGGAGCTACGAGTTGGGAATGGAGCGAAAGTTTCAGCACTAGCTGTAGGCACATACTTGTTGTCTTTACCTTCGGGATTGATTTTAGAACTGAATAATTGTTATTTTGTACCTGCTATAAGCAGAAATATTATTTCAATTTCTTTGTTGGATTTGGAAGGTTATGATTTTTCAGTTAAGAATAAATTATGTTCCTTCAATCGCAACAATTTGTTCTATGGTTCTGCCCCTCTTTCGAATGGGCTTTACATACTCGATCAATCCGCGCCAATATATAACATTAATACAAAACGGTTTAAACCTAATGAGGAAAACCGAACGTTTCTATGGCATTGTCGTTTAGGGCACATCAGCGAGAAACGCATCAAGAGGCTCCATTCGAATGGACTTCTTGGCTCATTTGACTTTGAGTCATGTGAGAAATGCGAATCCTGCATGATGGGCAAAATGACACGGGCCCCCTTTAATAAACCTAACGAGAGGGCCAGTGACTTATTGGGCCTGATACACACTGATGTGTGTGGCCCAATGTCCACAAATGCAAGAGGAAACTATCAGTACTTCATTACCTTCACTGATGATTTCAGTAGGTATGGATATGTTTATTTAATGAAACATAAGTCTGAATCTTTTGAGAAGTTCAGAGAATTCCAAAATGAAGTACAGAACCAACTTGGCAAAAGCATTAAGGCCCTTCGGTCCGACCGAGGAGGAGAATACTTAAGCCAGGAATTCAGTGATCATCTGAGAGAGTGTGGGATTGTATCCCAACTCACTCCTCCTGGAACACCTCAATGGAATGGTGTGTCTGAGAGGAGAAATCGGACCTTATTGGATATGGTTCGATCTATGATGAGTCACACAGACCTTCCAATATCCCTTTGGGGATATGCTCTGCTAACAGCAGTGTTCACTCTAAATAGAGCGCCATCAAAAGCAGTAGCAAAGACACCATATGAATTATGGACTGGAGAAGCTCCAGTGCTGTCTTATCTCAGAATTTGGGGTTGTGAGGCCTACGTCAAGAGATTGATCTCAGACAAGCTTACACCAAAATCTGACAAATGCTACTTCATTGGTTATCCACGGGAAACCAAGGCTTATTACTTCTATCTACGTTCCGAGAACAAGATTTTTGTTGCCCGGGATTGTAACTTTCTTGAGAGGGAGTTTCTCTCTAAGAAAGACAGTGGGAGTAAGGTACTGCTTGAAGAAATTCAAGATGAACAGGATACTGCTCAACCTAATGAGGAAGAGCAGGAGGAGGCCCTACAAGAAATTGTAGAGCCTGAACCTGTGGTACCTGAAGTTCGAAGATCCGGGAGGATCCGTCACGAACCCGAGAGATATCAAGGGTTCCTCGTGACTGACTGTCATGATCTTCTGATCATTGATGGTGATGAACCATCGAACTTCAATCAAGCTATGATGGGCCCAGATTCCTCTAAGTGGCGTAAGGCCACTGATTCCGAAATGGATTCCATGTCGGTCAACCAAGTATTTTCGTTGGTTGACTTGCCTGCTGGTGTAAAAGCCATCGAGTGCAAATGGATCTTCAAGAAGAAGATTGACGTGGATGGAAATGTCCAGATTTATAAAGCCAGGTTGGTGGCAAAAGGTTTCAGACAAGTTCACGGAGTGGATTACGATGAAACCTATTCACCAGTGGCTATGATGAAATCTATTCGGATTCTACTAGCAACTGCAGCTTTTCATGATTATGAAATTTGGCAGATGGACGTGAAAACCGCCTTCCTGAATGGTATTCTGGAAGAGGATGTGTATATGACGCAACCTGACGGTTACATAGATCCAAAGAATGCTGGGAAAGTATGCAAGCTTCATAAATCCATTTATGGATTGAAGCAAGCATCGAGGAGCTGGAATCTTCGTTTTGATGAAGCGATCAAGCAATTTGACTTCATTAGAAACGAAGAAGAACAATGCGTGTATAAGAAATCTAGTGGGAGCAAGATTGTATTTCTTATTCTGTATGTCGATGACATACTGCTTCTCGGAAACGACGTTCCAATGCTAAAGTCCGTAAAAGACTGGCTTGGAAGTTGTTTTTCCATGAAAGACATGGGTGAAGCCGCATACGTTCTTGGAATTAGGATCTATCGGGATAGACCTAAGAGGCTGATAGGCTTGTGTCAAGACTCATACATTGACAAAGTCCTACAAAGATTCAGCATGAAAGATTCCAAGAAGGGCTTCACACCAATGGTGCATGGCACAACGCTAAGCAAGAAGCAGAGCCCTACGTCGGCTGCTGAGCTTGAGCGCATGAAGAATATTCCTTATGCATCTGCAATAGGATCTGTCATGTATGCCATGATCTGTACTCGTCCTGATGTTGCTTATGCATTGAGCATGACGAGTAGATACCAGTCAAATCCAGGTGAAAACCATTGGATTGCCGTAAAGAATATCTTGAAGTATCTAAGACATACTAAGGATAAGTTCTTGGTGTACGGTGGAAGTGATGTGCTTAAAGTCAGTGGATTCACGGACGCAAGTTTCCAGACAGACACAGATGATTTCCGGTCACAGTCCGGTTATATCTTTTGTCTGAATGGCGGTGCAGTAAGTTGGAGAAGCTCCAAGCAGGACACCGTTGCTGATTCCACTACAGAAGCTGAATATATCGCCGCCTCAGAAGCAGCGAAGGAAGCTGTTTGGATACGAAAGTTCATTATGGAACTAGGTGTGATACCAAATGCGGCTGAGCCTATGGCACTGTTTTGTGACAACAATGGTGCTATAGCTCAGGCAAAGGAACCAAGATCACACCAGAAATCCAAGCATGTTCAAAGAAGATTTCACTTGATACGTGACATCGTTAATAGAAAGGAAGTCAAGATCAGCCGAGTCCCGACAGATGATAATGTCGCTGATCCGTTGACAAAGCCACTCCCAAGGCCTAAGCTCGAGTTCCTGACTGAAGCTGTAGGCATTAGAAACATTGAAATGTAATCTAAATTTGAGTGGGAGTTTTGTGAACTTTATTTTAGTTATTTGATATGTTCTTGTAAAACATTATTTTATGTTTAATGAAATTATTATTTCAAGATTATTTTAACTGTGATGAAATAATCGTTCCAAAATGATATGAAGCATTTTATAGGTCATCGAAGTAAGTGACTTGATCTTGAGTCATCAAAGTCATTTAGCTTGATCATGAGACCCTATATTTGATAAATGTTTTATATCATCCTGTCCCTAGTCGAAGGTTGTTGAAACTGGAACACCAACAACCGTGTGAGACTGGATTGGTACGTGACTTATGACAAAGTCTCAGTGTGTCATAGATGCGCGGCATCAAAGTCAGTACATAGGTGCATGTTGGGAACATACGACCGGACAAGACCCGCTTATAAGAACTCTTCAGGATATTTATATCTGTGTCATAAGAGATTCTTACTACGACTATAGAGTATAGTCCTTAGACCTGAGTTCACATGCATGTGACTGCACATGGACTGGTGTACTTTGATCATTGTCTAACGCTATCGTTATGCGATAGCTATAAGGACCTTGTTTGGGTACATCATGAAATGAGTAGTTTACGGTGATGGAACAAGATGGGATTTGTCCCTCCAATATAAATGGAGTGAATATCTCTAGGCCAATCGGAGATTTGAATACTGGAAAACGCATGGCAATGCTCAAACGGACTTTCCCGAGTCGTTTGGATTGTCAGTATCAAATCAGAGTCCGATGAACAAGATTAGGCTTTATAAGGATGACACTAATCTTGCCTTATGACTAATCGAGATATTGAGACAAAAGGATTATGAATACAGAGAGATTCCAGTACAAGTGGGAGATTGTTGGAATTGTGTCCAGTAATCTCGGTACTGTCTCTAGAAAGTAAGAGTATGTCAATGATCAGACATAAGTCATATAATACTGGGGGTCATGATGGCTTGCTAGAGTCCGCTCATGATCTATAAGTCTTGGACTTATTGCCTTTATTATATGATCCCATATGGGTCACACGCCTAAGCTAACAGGAAAATGTGTTGGAACGGCTTAGCAGAAGTACGACAAAAGTGCCAGGCATTTGTCGTACTAAGAGAGAAAGATTAATGGGTCTGATTAAATGGGATTTAATCAGATTGGTGTTTTGGGCCCATAAGCCCAAAAGGGAAAGAGAAGGCTTTTAATAAACTAAAAGCCAAATCTCTTTCTCCTAACCCTAGCCCCTAGCGCCGAAAATCCTCTCTCCCTGCGCCTCCCATCAGCTCGGTCTAGCAGCCGTTTTCTGTGATCGCGTGTGTGAACCTTTGGAGGATTCATCCCTCGGTGTATCTCTCTGATCTCTGACCTGTTCTATTCCTTCCGCTGCAACAAACAGGTAAAAGGTGAGATCATCTAATGTTTCTATACAAGAGAACCTAGATCTGTATGTTTAGGTTGATATGAATCTGTGAATTACATCAGGATCAACTAAACAGTTCCTATATGCAAGGTGAAGGGAAAAATGGGATGTCCCTTGTGCGGGAAACACACTGACAGTAGGTGGCTGAAGTATAGTAGGAAGCACGTGTATATGTCACATAGAAAGGGTTTGGGACCAATGCATAGGTTTCGGGTGAAGAAGGCTTGGTTTGATGGACACACTGAAAATGGCAAGAGAGCTAGGGTATTATCTGGTCAAGAAATTTCTCACCAATTGAGAAACTATAAGAACAACTTTGGAAAGGTTAAAGAATCTGTGAAGAAGAGAAAAAGGACTGTTGTAGAAGAAACTGAGATTGACTCTGCCTCTAGTGAGTCTGAGGAAGAGGAAGAAACATAAGTAGATGAAGAGGAAATGTCAAGATGGAAGAAAAGATGTGTATTCTTCAAGTTGCCTTATTGGGAGGTATGTTAAAAGTTCAACTATTAAATATGCATTCATTGAACAATAATCAGATTGGCTTGTCTAATTTTGATTTGTTTATTGTGTTTGTTACTTAGGAGCTCCCTGTGAGGCATAACTTGGATGTTATGCATATTGAGAGAAATGTGGCTGCAAGCATTGTATCAACATTACTCCATTGTGGCAAGTCAAAGGATGGGCTTAATACTCGTAAAGATCTGGAACATTTGGGTATTAGGAAGGATCTGCATCCTAGCATCAAAGGCAAAATGACGTACCTTCCTGCAGCACCTTGGTCTTTGTCCAAGACTGAGAAGAAAGTGTTCTGCAAGTGACTATATGACTTTAAAGGGCCTGATGGATATTGTTCTAATATATCAAGGGGCATTTCTTTGGAAGACAGTAAGGTATCTGGTCTTAAATCACATGACTACCATGTCCTGATGCAGCAGTTCCTACCAGTTGCTCTTAGAGGTTTACTGCCTAAAGGTCCACGGATAGCAATTGAACGGTTATGTGAATTTTTCAACCGTTTGTGTCAAAGGGTGATTGATAGGGACCAGATTGCAGCAATGGAAGCACAGGTTGTGGAAACTATATGCATGTTTGAGAGGTTTTTTCCTCCCACCTTCTTTGATATCATGGTCCACTTGACTGTTCATCTAGGAAGAGAAGCTAGATTAAGTGGACCAGTGCATTTCCGTTGGATGTACCCGTTTGAAAGGTATACTTTCCACTATATCATACTTGTAATTCAATTACTTATTAATCTGGTATGATAGTAATACCCTTTTTTACTATGTCTAGGTACATGAAGGTGCTCAAAGACTTTGTCAGAAACCCTGCCAGACCCGAGGGATGTATTGCTGAGTCCTATCTAGCAGAAGAATGCATGCAATTCTGTAGCGACTTTCTTAAAAGAACAACAAGTGTAGAGGAGAAACTGGACATGAATACGGATTATGAGAGTCAATCCATATTAGAGGGTCGTCCAATATCTGCAGCCACAACAGTTAATCTATCTGAGATGGAGACGAGAATAGCCCACCTTGCAGTCATTCAGAATATGGCTGTGGTTGATCCATATGTGGAGTAAGTCTAAAGAATGTTTTAGATTAAATTAGTCATTGATTTGTTACGTATTTAGTCTGATATCTTCCTTTTTTCCTCTTACAAGCATGCATCTACAACATCTACAAGATTCAAATGCAAGATGCAGTCGTGATGCTACATATTTATGGAGTCTTCATACTCAGAAGTTTGCTTCCTGGTTGCAAGAACATGCAAGACTTATTAAACATTTTGGCTTTATGTTCTTTATATTAATGTGCAAGGAGTTGAACTTTTACTTGTGAATATTGCTAGGTGCCCATCGACTCAGAAACTCATGATGAAACACTAAAGTGGTTGGCATATGGTCCACGCAGTAGTGCTAGATCATATACAAGTTACATTGTGAATGGTCAGCGGTTTCACACCCACTCAGTCCATAAGGAAAGTCAAAATAGTGGTGTCTTTTATGAAGCAACTGCAATGTGTAGATCAAGTGCGAAAGACACATCTCAAGTTGCTGACCTTGTATCTTACTATGGGAGAGTGGTAGACATCATCTTACTGGATTACAATGTGTTCTACGTACCTCTCTTCCGATGTCAGTGGGCAGTAAGGGGTAATGGTGTTAAGGTGGAGGATGGGTACACACTGGTCAACTTGAATCAGTGTCAAGTTTCCTTCTTGAGGGATCCATATATATTGGCTTCACAGGCCAAGCAGGTTTTTTACTCCAGAGAGGATGACACATCAAATTGGTATGTTGTGCTAAGAGGTTCTTCAAGGAGATACAGTGAGGAAGATGAAGGAGATGAGATTGCAGAGATTGGACCATTTCCGACAACTGTTGACTTTGACCTTGAAAATGAAGAAACTCAGAATGCCCGTAGTGACTGTGAAGGAATATATGTTTGATTGAATTGTGTGCTGATTGCTTTTTTTGTGTGTGTGGCTGTTGTTTGAATTGTGTGTTGATTGCATTGTTCTGCCACATTGTGTCTTTTTTTGGTTTTTTGGAACTTGTATAGCAGTGTAGGCAATCACTCTGACAGTGTACTAATTAATTATATTGTTTGTTTCAGGTGAGCTAACATGGTACGCAAGAAGCACATTGCACAAAGGAAAAACAAGCAAGTCACTAAGGAGGTGCCGGCCAAAGGAGATACAGACGAGGTGGAACATTTGGGAGTTGTGTATTACCAATCACAAACCGAAGGTATACAACAGCCAGAAGAACAAGCTCAGGATGTTGTGGAAGAACCAAGGGATGATGAGCATCAACAAGATGAAGCATAAGCTCAGGCAGATGATGGAGCTACACAGGCAGCACAATCTGAACAAGAAAACCATGATGACGGGATGGGAGGACTCAATGAAGAAACACAAATGGAGAAAGAAGGAGAAGAAGAGGAACCAGTCGTAGATGAAGAGGTTGAAGGTGAGATGGAGATGTGTGACCAGCCTGCAACTGGAGATCAACCAAAGCGTAAGAAACACAGAGGACCAACAAAGATGAAGAACATAGCCAAGGATCCAAATTTTAGAGAGAGAGTTGAGTTCACTGATATGGGAGATCCTGTTGGTGTGGGGTCAGTGAAATTATCATCATATCTTGGTCCTTTAGTTCGAGAACATGTTCCTGTCACAGTTGAAGATTGGAGAAAACTCAGTGAGGAAGTGAAAATTGTTCTGTGGAAATCTGTTCAGGTAAACTTTTCCTTTTTAATTAGTCTATGTGTCTTTTTGTTTATGAATGTTTTATTGTAAGCTTTGTGGTTTGTTGGTGTTTGAATACAGGCTAGGTTTGAACTCGATGAAGAGTACCAAAAGACTGCAGTGTTGAAGCAAATGGGATGTCTGTGGAGGGCTTCTAAATCACGACTAGTCACACAGTTGAGAATTAAAGCTACTACTAACCAAGAGAGGATGAAACTTAGACCGAAGAATGTCACACCAACAGATTGGCGCAAGTTTGTCAAACAAAAGACCAGCTCAACCTTTAAGGTATTGGCTTACAATACACATGAGTTTCCATATTCAGCATGCTAATATGATGGTGACAGGTTGTAAGTGATTCCTACAAAGAAAGGAGGAAGAAGCAAATACCTCACACTTACAGCCGTAGAGGGATGGTCAGACTAGCTGAAGACATGGTACAAACCATTTAGTTATTTCTGCTAATAAGGATATTTAGTGTAATGGCTTGTATCAATCATGACTTGTATTTTCACAGAAAAGAGAAAGTGGAGAGACAAGTCAAGTCACTAGGCTGAAGGTGTGGGTCAAGTCACGTACCAAAAAAATGGTACACCAGTCAATACAATTGCAGCAGAGAAGTTTGTAAGTATAGTAGTTATTAAGTATATTACTTAGTTCATTGTCTGTTATCCAGTTATAGCATCTGATTACTGACATTATTCTTTTGCAGAAAAAGGCAGCTGAGATCATTGACAGTGAGCATGGCCCAGCAAATTCAACTGACCCTAGTATGGACCAGCTTTCCCAACTATTAGGCCCTGATAATCCGGGCCGTTTGAGGGCTATGGGCAGAAACATAGGGAAGACCAAGTTACATTGTTTTGAGATTAAGAAACATTTTATGGCTGATATGGAAGAGAAACAGAATCAATTGCAACACAAGGTGAAGGAGTTGGAAGATGAACTTGCGAAGTTTAAACATGTAAGGCATAACTTGGACTATGTTTTGATAAGATGGATGTTAATTTTACATTTTGACTATGTTACTCTGTCTCAGTGCAAGGAACCTGAAATGGGAGAAAATTCAGCTGCTGCTAGAGCCAAAGTAAGTCAACAATACATCATGTTTATTCATGATGTTTTTGAAATGTATATGTCTGACATTTTCCAATTGAACAATTTGCAGAGTGTTAACAAACGTGCACATCCTAAGTGTGTGTTGGTAGACTGGTCTGGTTCTGATGCGAATGTTGCTGAGGGAAGAGTTTTGTCGACTGATCCAGAGGATGATATCAATGGCATCCCATTAGGCCCCTAGCAGTTAAAGTGTTTGTGGACACTGCACTCAAGTCGGATGCCTTTCTCTGGAGACCTGCACCCGAGATGCATAATGTTGCGCAAGCCGTTGGGGAGATGATTGCATGGCCTGCAAGTAATTGCGTCGTTCTTGACCATGGACTCCTTTCAGATGACATTCCTCTTATGGTAATGTTTCTTCTTTAGAACAATGTATTAGTTGTTTGCTTTGTTGATATCTGTTGGAATGTTAAACTTGACAGATTCAAAATGTTTTATGCATGTTTCTAATAGAGCCGACCACCCAATTCTGTGAACAAATGCAAACTTCTGAATTGGTGTGGCAATGATGAGGTAATTGCGGAAGGACGGTGGCAGTGTGAGGAACCAAAAGCATTGGTGAATGGTGTTCCTCTTGGACCCAATGCAGTGAAAGTGTTTGTTGATGTGGTACGTGAACCAGACACTTTCCTATGGAGGCCAACAGCAGAGATGATCTACATTCGAGACTCTTTGAAGACCTTTGTAGCCTGGCCTGCAAATAAGTGTGTGTTTCAAGATGATAACTCCACATTTCAGAGACCTCCTCAACAGAAGCAAGCTTCAGCTGCGAAGACATCAAGTGCGAAAGCAGCATCATCATCTCCAACGCAGAAAACAGAAACAGATGGGCCAAGTAAGGCATCACCAACACAGAAATGTCCTAGAGAGCAAACTCCAACTCAGAAATCTCCCAAAAAGATTTCTCCAAAGCCTAGTCCTAAGAAACCACAGGCAGTCCACTCCCCTCTTAGAAGATCTCAGGTTATTTTCTTAATCCTTGAAGTGAACTTGCTGTTAGAGTTTGTTTATTCCAGGGTAATGAGATCCTTGGTTTGTCTTTCTTTTGTTGTAGCGTCTCGGTCCAAATGAAACTGGTAAGGAAAATCAGAAGTGCAGGCTGTTGTCAATTGCTGGGAAGAAACAGGTGGTTGCTGAGGGACGTTGGGCTTCAGACAATCCAGACCAAAAGGTTCATTTTGTCCCTTTGGGGCCTAATGCAGTGAGAGTTTGGGTTGATATAGTGAAGGTCGGTGGTGCAGCAGTTTGGAGGCCTTCGTCTGAAATCGAGTGCATGGGAGATGCAATGGGTTCATCCATTGCTTGGCCAAAGGAGAAAGTCATCTTGTGTTAAAGCTTATCAGGTTTCAAGTTTCATTAGCTAAAACTATGTTATGTGTTGGGTGTTAAGACTTGACTTATGTTTCGGATTGGTAATGTGTTGTTGGTATGAAACATGTTTGATATTTTGTGTGGAATGAATTTGTGTTTATAAGCAGGTTTTGGAAAATGATCATATATGCAATAGTATGCATATTAATATATAATGCCATCACAACAAATATAATGACATATATCTACTTGTTATAATTTCCTCTGAAATAGCACAATACAAGAGCTATAACTTTTAAAACAAAATATATGTGAATGCTATTACTAAATGTATTAGGGCATTGAAATAAAGCTATAACATATGTTTCAATGGCAAACAAAAATAAAGCTATGATAAGTTAACCAAATAATAGCATGAACAAACAATGCTATAATATATGTAAATTATTATAGCACGTACAAAAACGCTATCGTATCTGGCCTACCTATTATAGCTGGGGCAGACATAGCATTTTCAAAAATGCCATCATATACATACCATGGCGTTTTTCGTGTGCTAAGAATAGAGCTTTTTCTTGTAGTGAAATGACTGAAGAGATTGGTTTACTTGACTGGACCATCAAAATCGTTTTGGGCTCAGAGACATCAGGTGGATTGGACATGAGATGTCAATCCACAACCAAGAGTTATATTGGATATAACTAGCAAAGAGTTGCTTACCTAGATAGCTAAAATTTGGGTGATAGCCAGTGGCTCACTCAAGTTTAGTGAAGTAAGGGTCTTGGATCATTATATTCATCTGAGGAAACATTGTTTGAATATAATGCGAGTTTTCTTAATAGTTAAGACTTCTCATTTCTTGAACATCATAACTAAAACCTCCCTTGTTTTTCAGCTATGTCTAGCACAAACCATCGTAACAATTTCTCCCTGCGATCCGTCCTTGAGAAGGACAAGTTAAATGGATCCAACTTTCTTGAATGGTATCGGAACTTGAGAATTGTTCTCAAACAGGAGAAAAAGGACTATGTCCTTGAGAAAGTTCTCCCCAAGAAGTACCGAGCCAATGCCTGGCAGTCAGAAAAGGATGCTTGGGATAAGCATTCTAATGATGCGGTGGATGTGAGTTGTCTCATGTTGGCTACCATGAACTCGGAATTGCATAAGCAATATGAGTACGTGGAGTCGCCAAAAGAGATGATCACTGGCCTGAGAAGTATGTTTCAGGAGCAGGCACGAACTCAGAGATACCAGATGGTTAGGTCTCTGATTGAGTGCAAGCTACCAAAGGGCGAACCAGTTAGTCCTCATGTCATTAAGATGATGGGTTATATTGATAACCTGGGGAAACTGGATTGTCCCATTAGTCAAGAGTTGGCTACTGACATCATTCTACAGTCACTGCCGTCAAGCTATGATCAATTTGTTACGAACTATAACATGAACAACTTGACGAAGACGTTGACTGAATTGCATGGGATGCTTAAGACTGCTGAACCTAACATCAAGAAGGACACCCCAGATGTCCTTATGGTACAAAAGGGTAAAAAGTTTAAGAAACTTGGTAAGAACAAAGGTGATGGCAAGACGAGCTCGATTGTGAATCCAAGCGAGTCTGGCCATGCTCCTAAGGTTAAAACCAGTCTTTCTGAAGATGTTAAGTGCCGTTATTGTAATGGTTATGGGCATTTGAAAAGAAACTGCAATAAATTCTTGGAAGATTATGAGAAGCTGAAGAAGACGTACGAGACTTCTTCTTCATGTATTATGTTATAGAAGTAAATGTTACTTCTTATAGTTCTACTTATTGGGTATTTGATACCAGCTGTGGTACTCATATTTTGTGAAAATGTGCAGGGCCTGAGCAAAAGTAGGATTATGGAGAAAGGACAAGTGGATCTATGCGTGGGAAATGGAGCAAGAGTTGCTGCACTAGCCGTAGGAGTATTTCATTTGCTTTCTTTTACGGCATGATTTGAACTTAAAACTGCTACTATGTACCTGCTATGAGCAGAAAGATTATTTCTATTCCTTGGTTGGATATGGAAGGATATCAGTTTTCAAATTAAGAATAAGTGTTATTCATTTGATTACAGTGATATATTTTATAGTAGCAATCCATTAGAGAATGGACTTTATGTTCTAAACCAGAATATGCCTAACTATAACATTAATACCAAGAGATTCAAGTCAAATGATACGAATCAAAACATTTTCTCTGGCATTGTCGTTTTGGACCACATAAATAAGAAACAGATTCAGAAGCTCCATAGTGATGGGTTTTTGGGCTCATCTGATTATGAATCATAATGAGTAAAGTGGACCTTGTTTATTGGGTAAAATGACGAAGGCCCCTTTCAGCAAAGGTAGCATCGATCGACATAAACGATGTGTCGGTCGATACAGGTTGTGAACGAACAAAATGAAAGGGCCAGAGGCTTATTGGGCTTTATACATACGGATGTATATGGGCCGATGAGCACTAGTGCTAGAGGAAAATTTCAGTACTTCATTACCTTTACTGATATTTTCAGCAGGTACGGTTATGTCTTATTTATAAGACATAAGTCAGAATCTTTGAAAAGTTCAAAGAGTTCCAAAATGAAGTACAGAATCAATTTGGCAAAGGTATTAAACCTCTACGATGAGATCATGGAGGTGAATACTTAGGTCAAGAATTTAGTGATCATTTGAGAGATTGTGAAAGTGTTTCACAATTCACTCCTCCTGTATCGGACTTTATTAGATATGGTTCGATCAATGATGAGTCACTTAGATCTTCCATTATCCTTCTAAGAATACGCTTTAGAAATGTCTGAGTTTACTTTAAATAGAGTTCCATCAAAATCAGTTACAAAGATACCACATGAGATGTGGAATGTAAATGTTTCTGATTTATCCATCATGGAGATTTGGAGTTGCGAGACTTATATAAAACGTTTAATCTCTGATAAGCTCACACCCAAATCTGATAAGTGCTACTTCATTGGTTGTCCTAACAAAACCAAGGCATGTTACTTTTACAACCAGTTCGAGAACAAATTGTTTGTTGCTCGGAACTATGTTTTCTTGAGAAATACTTTCTTTCCAAGAAGAACAGTGGGAGTAAAAGTACAACTCGAAGAAATTCGAAAATCACAGGAGACTGCTCAACCTGATGAGGAAGAGCAGCAGTTGGATCTACAAAGAGTTGTAGAACCTGCACCTGTGGTGCCTAGAGTTTATAAAGGATCTGGTGGATGTATATTCGATATACATTTAAATGGCGAGTTTCTGAAGAAGTGTCGATCGACACAAAAGTTGCATCGATCGACACAGATCGCGAACCAAATATTGATTTTGGTTTATGACTTAATTAACTACGGTTTAAATCTTGGTTAATTAGGTCGTGGTAAAAGTATACATATGAGATATGTGTGCGCGACTTTTACAGAAAACTGAAGCTCGCAGATCCGAAAGGATTCGTCACGAACCCGAGAAATATGGATTTCTCGTAACTAATTGTCGTGATCTACTGATCATTGAAAGTGACGGGCCTGCGAATTTTGAAGAAGCAATGATGGGCCTTGACTCCGAAAATGGCTGAACGCCGCTGAATCCGAAATGGGATCCATGTCACAGAACCAAGTATGACTTGGGTTGATTTACCCGATGGTGTAAAAACCATTGTGAGTAAATGGATTTTCAAGAAGAAAAGATGACATGGATGGTTATATTCAGATGTACAAAGCTAGGTTGGTGGCAAAAAGGTTTCAAGTAAATTCATGGTATTGACTGTGAAGAAACCTAATCCCAGACACCGTGCTTATGTCCATTCGGATTCTCCTAGCAACCGCCACTCATTATGATGACTGGCAGATGGATGTGAAAAACAGTTTTCCTTAATGAAATTCTGGAAAAGGATGTGTACCTGACACAACCTGAAGTTTTCATTGATCCTAATGAAGCTAGGAAGATATGCAAGCTTCATCGATCCATTTATGGATTAAAGCAAGCATCTCGGAGTTGGAATCTTCTTTTTGATGAAGTCGTCAAAAGGTTTGACTTTATCAGAAACGAAGAGGAACCGTGTGTTTACAAGAAGACTAGTGGGAGCGCAGTTGCATTTCTAGTATTGTATGTTGATAACATACTACTTCTCGGAAATGAAGTTCCATCGTTTCAGTCTATTAAGACCTGACTCGAAAGTTGTTTTTCGATAAAATTATGGGAGAAACCGTATATATTCTTGGAATAAGAATCTATAGAGATAGATTAGATAAGCTAATTGGATTGTGTCAAGATACTTATGGTGATAAGGCCTTGCACAGGTCCAATATGCAGGATTCCAAGAAGGGATTTGTGCAAATGACTCTTGGTATTACTCTTAGCAAGACGCAGTGTCTTTCGACACACGCTGAGCAAGGGCGAATGAGGGTCGGGCTACTGCTAAAGGCATTAGATGTCTTAAGATGTGATCTTAATTTTAGTGGGAGTCATTGTTATTAATTTTAGTTATGATATGATGTTCGTATAAACATAATTTGATTATGTTATTGAAATCTGACATCTATATTATTTAATAATGGTTATTAAATAATAGTCCCAAAGTAATTTATGACATTTTATAGGTCATCAAGTATGTGACTTGATCATGAAACCCTATATGTAATAAATGACATAAATTATGTTGGTCCCTGGTCGAGGTTGTTAAAGTGGGACATTAACAACCGCGTGAGACTAGTATGTGAGGTGACTGATGACTAAGTTTCATGGAGTCATTAATAAGAGTATTAAAGTCAATCACATAGATATGTGTTGGAGAACACCGGATCGGACATGACCCACTGATGAGAACTCTACGGGATAGTTATATAAGTGTCATGAGAGTTTTCATTACGACTATAGAGTATAGTCCTTAGACCTGAGTTCATCATGTTTTCTTACATGTGAATTGGTCCGATTTAACCTTGTCAAACGTCAGCCGTAACTGGTGACTACAAAGGCATTGATTGGGCGTATCATGAAGCGTGTGAAGAGACAGGGATGGAACAAGATGGGATTTGTCCCTCCTATATAACAGGAGATAAATATCTCAGGGCCCATCGAAGATTTGATACTGAGAAATGTGTGGCCACACTCAAACGAGGTGATTGTCAGTCGTTTGTCTTGTCAGTATAAATCGGAGTTCGATGAACATGATCTTGGCTAAATAAGGGTGACACAGATCTTGCCTTATGCCAGATCGAGATATAGTGACGAAGGGATTGAAGGAATAGATGATTCCAGTACAAGTGAGAGATTGTTGGGAATGTCCTGAAATCTATTGTACTTACTCCAAGTGAAAGTCGTATTGTCGAGATGAAACAATCATATGACACTAGGCAGTCATAATGCTTTGCTAGAAGCCACTTATGATCAATGAGTTGAGAACTCATTGCTAGTGTTATATGATCCTACAGTCACACACCTAAGCAAACTGGACGTTAAAGACGAGGTTGATCATTAATGTAATGATCTAGTGAATGCATATTTGATATGTATTCGATATCAATAATCTGGGGCAGTGTCGATCGATGCATATAGTGCATCGATCGATGCAACTCGCGGATTAATCAGACTAATTCGGTTTAATCGTTGGTTAATTCCGTTATGGTTTAAGTCGACATATATAAGATATATGGTCGACCTAAACTGTTTTCTAACCTAATTCACAGCCACCAGAACTTGAATAGAAACCTCTGAAGAGGCGCTCGAGATCTCTATAGGCACTAGCATCCCTCCTGTTCAGTTTGTGTGCGTGTGGATACCAGTAAAGGCGCAACATTTGAGGCGCTCGAGATCTCGATTACTTGTTTATCTTCCGCTGCAAATTCACCAGGTAATCCTGAGATCCCATGATTCAATTACATGAACCCTAGATCCTAGGCTTGGAATTTATACCTAGGGTTGCCTAATTGGATTAGGAACTGCTAGAAATTCCTTCAAAGTTCACCACACTAGCCTCTGTATACAATTAAGTGCGGTCTCACAGAGGGAGTATTGAATCAAAGGACACATGGACTAAACTCATTCAGTGTCTGACCACCAAACTGTCGGTTTCTGGTTTCTTTCTTTTCCCTTTCTCCCTTAGCACTGATTTTTCCCCACTGGGTATCATTTTATTTTTTTCTATCAGTGCTCTTCCCTTTTTATTGGGGTTTAACTTTTGATCTTTCCATGGATACACATGAGGTAATAGGGGTCTCTACCACTCCCGTGACCACTTCGAAGCTACTAACTTATCCTCGGTTTTTATCTCTCTTTTTTTTTTTTTTACTTTCAAGGGAGGGGAAAATCAGAAACCATACTTTACACATGATCACAGGCTGTGCCAAACTGATATACCATGGATTTTAGGGTTTTTAACCATGGTATATGTGTTATTTATCGAGTCTTTTACTATGTTTTGGAGTCTTTTCAGGTGTTTTACAGGTTTAAGGACATCTGGAGCCTAATTGGACGTTTTGGGAGCATTTGGAGCAATTCTGCACTATTTAGAGATCTCACAGAGTTCACTGGCTGTGTTTTCGCAGTGCAACGATCGTTGCAGTTCTGCACTAGGTCATTGCAGTTCTGCACTAGGTCGACGCAGTTCTGCGCCCAAAAATCTGCATTTTGGAGAAATTACAGTTTTTGCCCAGAAACTTCTCAGACTTGCAAAAAGGCCCTCAGCCGACTTTAGACCAATATATTAGGGTTTTTAAGCCATTGTTTAGGCTACGCTTTAATTTATTCAGAGAGAGAGTTAGGGGCTGATCCTGTTCTCGAAAGAGACTTGATTTCGAACCCCTGTTGATTATTCTGTTTAATGATATTTGGTTTTCTACTTATGATATTTTCTGTCTCGATGAACATGTCTGAGTAGTTTACCTGTTAGGTTGAAGGATTCTCATTAGGGATTTCATGGAACTATAGTTTAATTAATCTGTAGGGATTCATATCTGCTAGTTCTTTATCTAAGTTGTTCTTAATGCTTAATCTGAAGTAGCTAATCAGAATTATGATGTTAGGTTGATTAATGCAGCGGAAGTTGGTTAATTTAACTAGAAAGAACCTAGATGAGCAATTAAAATTCTCGCAAACGAAAGTTTGGTTTAGGTTAATTGTGAACATATGAAACTTGGAATTAATGCTGGCCTAATTTGTTAGTTCTCGCAAACGAAAGTTTGGTTTGCTGCACTTAGACTTAGAGAATTCTCGCAAAGGAATTTGGTTAATTCTATATCCGTGTTTTGAGTTCTAGAACAGTTTCTGATTAGATCTAGACTGATTGATTGCTTGTGTTCCTGATTTCCTGAGAACTCCTGAAACCTAACGCTTCGCCTCCTTGCTCACAAACCACTCCTGCTACTGATTTACTTTTCTGCTCTGCTTTTAGTTTAATCACCTTTGCTTTCTCCAAGTTTAATCTTTTCTGTTCTTATCTATCGTTGACCAGAGTCCCTGTGGATTCGATACCCTAAGTACTACAACTACATCACTGTGCACTTGCAGTTAGTATAGGGATAAAACTACACCTATCACAAACACATTAGAGGAATCCGACCCAAAGATTACCAAGCCCCTAAGTGAGAAATTAAAGTCAAGATTAGAAGTGAGACTAGTGGTGGATCCTCTGAATACCTGGTTAGATATGGGAGTCCTTGGTAAGTTGGTTTGTGTGGTGTTTTCTAATAGTCATAGAGCTCCCGCAAGTCTGTCCAATGGTCACTTAGTTCCTGTTCCAGCAAAAAATTTCCTCGAAAAATCATAGTTTCACACTGATTTTGACTCAGTAAAACAATATGAAAAACAAGTGAAAACAAAGGACTGACTCTTAAGAAAATAAAACACAATGTCAGTAGCCACCTCCCCCCACACTTAGACTGCAATGTCCCCAGTGCAATTGTAGTATGAGATCGGTATAAAGCAAACATAAGTAACTTAGAACTTGAGAAACAGAAACCGTACCTGCTGTCGCAGTCTATGTCGACCGACATCAATGGTGATGTCGACCGACATTAACCCTTGGTCAACATTGATTTACTCATAATCGAGCGTGGTCGATTTCCATCCGTGTTTCGAGTTTGGTGTCGACCGACATCAATGGTGATGTCGACCGACACCGTTTTCTGCAAACCTGTTTCTTACGGCTCTACAAAAACCAGAAAAATCAAAAGACTAATGGACAAAGACCCAAAAAGAGACGAGAACTAACCTACAGTGGGTTGCCTCTCACTCAGCGCTCGTTTAACGTCAATAGCTTGACCGTAATGCGATCATGCATTGGGTGGATTATCCAGATGGACAATGTTGCCTTCTGGAATCTCAGCCTTCGCCCAGTAATGTTTCACCCTTTGCCCATTGACCGTGAACTCCTCGCCATTGGAATTCATCAAGACAACAGCTCTGTGCGGTCTAGCCTCCTTAACGGTGAATGGACATGACCAGCGAGAACGCAACTTCCCAGGAAACAATGTTAGACGAGAGTTGTAAAGAAGTACCTGATCATTCGGTTCGAAGTTGCGTGAGATGATCTTCTTATCATGATATGCCTTTGTACGCTCCTTGTACAGCTTTGAATTCTCATAGGCATGATGGCGAATTTCATCTAACTCATTCAGCTGTATCAAGCGCCTCTCAACTGCAGGTTTGAGATCATAGTTCATCTGTTTGACAGCCCATCTAGCCTTGTGTTCTAGCTCAACTGGAAGGTGACAAGCTTTCCCATAGAGTAGATGGAATGGTGTAGTCCCCAGAGGCGTCTTAAACGCAGTCCTGTAAGCCCACAACGCATCATCTAGCTTAGTAGACCAGTCCTTCCTAGTCTTTCCCACTGTCTTTTCCAGAATCTCCTTGATCTGTCTGTTAGAAACTTCTACTTGTCCACTAGTCTGAGGGTGATATAGAGTAGCCACACGATGATTAACACCATGCTTTTTAAGCAACTTCTAGAAAACCTTGTTGATAAAGTGAGTTCCACCATCACTTATCACGATCCTAGGCACTCCAAATCTGGGGAAGATAATAGTCTTAAACAGCTTAAGAACTACTGAAGAGTTGTTGGTGACTTGCAATCCTTCAACCCAATTAGATACATAGTCCACAACAACCAATATATATTTGTTCCCATAAGAAGATGGAAACGGACCCATGAAATCGATGCCCCAGCAATCAAAGACTTCAACCTCAAGGATGAAGTTTTGTGGCATCTCATGTCTCTTGCTTATCTTCCCCATCCTCTGACACACATCACATTGACAGATGAATAACTGAGCATCGTTGAACATTGTAGGCCACCAGAAGCTTGCTAGAAGAACCTTAGACACTTTCTTGAATGTAGCAAAGTGTCCAGCATACTCAGAACCATGGCAGTGGTATAACACATCATTAACTTCACACTCAGCAATGAAACGTCTGTAGATACCGTCAGAGCAGTGTTTGTACAAGTAAGGCTCATCCCAGTAATAGCGCCTGATTTCCCTAAGGAAATTCTTCTTAGCATAGCCTTTAAACACTTTAGGCTCATCATCTGCAGCAAGGTAGTTGGCTATGTCAGCATACCAATGTCTAGTGGAGAGAGAACCTTGGGCGATTTCAGCTATGAATGCGTCAGCTTCGTCGTCGAGAACTGCAGCATGCGATCACAGTTGGTGTCGACCGACATCAACGTTGATGTCGACCGACATCGTGCCTAATCGGCCAATCGGTGTCAAGGTTGATCGATTATCGTCCGCTTTTTCAAGTCGGGTGTTGACCGACATCAATTGGATGTCGACCGACACTGACTCTGTAACCCGTGTAGAAAGTAGTGAACTCGTAGAAACAACCTGAAAACTTATCTCAACTTTATAGATGTTCTCTTCCGGTAGAGAATCATCTATAGGAACATCCTCATCGATCCTAATCCGTGACAAGTGATCAGCAACACCATTCTATACTCCTTTCTTGTCTCTCACCTCTATGTCAAACTCTTGGAGCAATAGAATCCATCTCAGCAGCCTTGGCTTAGCATCTTTCTTCTACATCAGATACTTAAGCGCATAATGATCAGTATGTACGACTACCTTGGATCCAATCAGGTAGGAACGAAACTTCTCAAATGAAAACACAACTGCCAACAGTTCCTTCTCAGTGGTTGCATAGTTCCTTTGAGCATCAACAAGAGTACTACTGGCATAATAGATAGCATGAAGCTTCTTATCCTTCTTCTGCCCAAGCACAGCTCCTACTGCATAATCACTAGCATCACACATCACCTCAAAAGGAAGACTCCAGTCCGGAGGTTACACAATTGGAGCAGAGATCAAAGCTTGTTTCAGCTCTTTGAACGCAGCATGACACTCATCTGTGAGCTCAAACTTCACATCCTTGCAAAGAAGTGCTGTGAGTGGTCTAGCTATCTTGCTGAAGTCCTTAATAAACCTTCTGTAAAAACCAGCATGCCCAAGAAAACTCCTAATTCCCTTCACTGAATCTGGTGCTTGCAGTCCTGTCATCACCTCAATCTTAGCTCTATCCACCTCAATTCCTGCCTCAGAGACTCTATGTCCAAGTACAATGCAATTCTTGACCATAAAATGACATTTTCCCAGTTCAAAACCAGGTTCTTTTCCTCACAGCGAGCTAGCACCTTGCATAGGTTATTCAGGCAGGCGTGGTAAGATTGTCCGTAGATAGAAAAGTCATCCATGAAGACCTCCATGAAATCCTCTATCATGTCCGTGAAGATGGACATCATGCACCTCTGAAACGTCGCAGGAGCATTACACAGTCCAAATGACATTCTGCGGTATGCAAAGGTGCCATAGGGACATGTAAATGTGGTCTTCTCCTGGTCCTCTGGGTGGATAGGGATCTGAAATAAACCAGAATAACCATCCAAAAAGCAGTAGTATGGATGACTCGCCAACCTCTCCAACATCTGATCAATGAAAAGAAATGGAAAGTGGTCTTTCCTGGTGGCTGAATTCAACTTCCTGTAGTCTATGCACATCCTGCGTCCAGTAATTGTCCTTGTAGGGATCAGCTCATTCTTCTCATTCTTCACCACAATGACTCCTCCCTTCTTAGGAACCACATGAACTGGGCTGAACCAATTACTGTCGGGGATAGGAAAAATGACCCCAGCTTTCAGCAGCTTCTTGATCTCTTTCTTTACAACCTCTTGCAGGTTGGGATTCAAACGCCTCTGATTCTCAGTTGACGACATGCTCTCATACTCATGGTGTATCCTATGCATGCACAAGTCTGGAGAGATACCTGAAATATCATCAAGAGAGTAGCCAAGAGCTTTGCGATGCTTGCGCAGCTTGCTTAGCAGTAAGGTGAGTTCTGCGTTATTTAAATCAGCATTGACTATAACAGGATAGGTGGAGTTTTTACCTAGGAACGCATATTTGAGGCCCGCAGGTAACTGCTTCAGCTCGATCTTCGGAGCTCTCTCCGTGCTCCAATCTGTCGCAACTGGTGTCGACCGATTACCCTGTGGTGTCGGTCGACACTGTATATCATTAGCGACTTCCAAGTTCATAACTTGCTCGGTAGCGTCCATCAGCCTCAAATACCCAGCAACAACATCATCCTCCAGCTCCAAATCACTCTCAGAATTCATCAGAGCTCTCTCCAAAGGATAAACCTGATGCATATGATTGAGGAATTCTGCAGCCCGATTCTCAATCGTATCAACATAGAAGGTGTGCCCATCAATTGTAGGGTGTCTCATCAGCTTATCCATGTCAAAATTTGATCACCAGATCACCCACATTGAGACTAATCTTCCCTCTTTTCACATCAATGATGGCACCAGCTGTAGCTAAAAACGGTCTGCCTAGGATAAGAGGATCCTTAGGCTCATCATTGTACTACAAGACTACGAAGTCAGTTGGGATAACACATTCACCAATATTTACCGGTACATCCTCCAAGAGGCCCTCAGGAATCCTTACGGAGCGATCTGCTAGAATCAAGGATATCCTAGTAGGTCTGAAGTTTGTCATTCCCATTTTCTTAGCAACTGAATATGGCATCAGATTGACGCTTGATCCCAAATCACACAATGATCTCTCAATCTGTCTCTGAAGATGGTACAATCCAAGAAAAAGCTTCCTGGATCTTTTTGCTTCTCAGGAACTCTGTTTAAAATGACAGCACTACAGACCTCAGTGATCATCATCACACACTCGTCATCTCCCATATCAGAAGTCAACATCTGCTTCAAACACCTCTTCAGCACTGAGTTATTGCTAATAGCATCCACTAATGGCATTGGAAGAGTTAGCTTGCTCAGCATAGCCATGTACTTGGCCTTGAACCGTTCAAACTTAGATCGCTTCGGATTCCTCGGGAAAGGTACCTTGGGTTTGTACACCTTCCTAGCAGCTACAGGAGTTTTCGTCGGAATTTATGTCTCTGTACGGTTCTGGTGTCGACCGATTTCAGCTCGGTGTCGGTCGACATCAGACGGTTTCATCCTGTCATCGACCTCAAAATCGACCTCGGTCGATTTCCGTCCGTCACGAGAATTCGAAGAACAGGTGTCGCCCGATTACCAATAGTAGTGTCGGTCGACGCCCGCCTCGCAGCTTCATATTCTTCTTCAAATTCCTATATCTCCTCGATCTCCTTATCAGTGATCTGCCTAATGGCAATGGTATGCAGCTCCTTCCCACTCCTCAGTGATATAGAATTGCAGTGATGCTTGGGATTGGTATCTGTAGTCCCAAGGAGAAATCTGGCTTGCCTCTGAACAGATCCAGCAGTTTGAGAAACTTGAGAGTCTAATTGCTTCATGTGTGTGCTCAAGGACTCAAACTTCCCATTAAGCTCTGTGTAGACAGCATCTAGCTTTTTGTTGAAATCCACATCAGTTCTTGTCTGACCTTCCAGCAACTGTTACATCATAGCTTCCAGCTTACTCTCACGAGCATTGGTAGCAGGAGGTGTCTGATATGAAGATGATCCGTAGGTCCTCTGATAGGAGTTGTTCTGCTGAAAAGGCTTCTGGTAACCAGCATTCTGACCATACCCAGAAGAGTTTTGATTTCTTGTGAAAGCACTATTCTGTCCACCATTGAAGAACTTGTTCCCTTGTTGATTCCCAAACATGTTTCCTTGGAATCCAGAACCATTGATGTAGTTCACATCTTCTTCAGTGCAGCCTTCTTCAACCACAAACATTTCGACGTCCTGAGCAAAGTGAACAGCTTTCTTACCAGTCAACAAGCTGTGAACACTATCTAGCTGCTTCTTAATCTCAGAAATCTGCATGTGATCCATCTTACCACCAGATTCTTTCCTCCTCTGATCTGCAGTCTTAGTGCTGTTGCTACTCACTAAGTTCTCAATCAACACTCTAGCCTGCTCGGGAGTCTTTGTGTTGAAGTTGTTGGAACTTGTGCCATTCTATCAGCAGATTGAATCCTAACTAGTTCCAGATAGCCTAGGATTTAGGGTTTAGTTAATTGAATCATCAGGAATGATCTCGTGTTTACCTGGTGATTTGCAGCGGAATGAGGAACAGGTAATTGAGATCAGGAGCGCCTCAGATGATGCGCCTCTACTGCAGTCCACACGCACACAAGCTGGAATCCGCCGGGATGCTAGTGCCGGAAATCGGATCTCCTGGGAAAACTGTGTTTAGAGAGGTGGCTACCAAAAAATCAACGACTAGGGTTCCAGATCGTTCATATAAACCTATATATAGACCTGGAATGACTAAACCGATCATTGGACTAATTCCAATTTGTTTAAGTCATCAAATCGAAACATCAGTTTCGAAACCCGGCCTGTGTCGATCGACACACTATTGTGTCGATCGACACACCTCTTAAAACTCGATATCAATGTGTATCCAATACACATTGACCAGACCATATGCCAATGATCAATCCCATACAAAGTGTATCCAGCTTGCTTCGGTGTGTGACCCTGTAGGTTCACATAATAATAGCAATGAGTTACAACTCATTTGTCATAAGCGGCTTCTAGCAAAACATTATGACCACCTAGTATCACATGAATTGTCCGATCTCGACTATACAACTATCATGCAGAGTAATTACAATATGATTTCAGGACATAATCCCAACAATCTCCCACTTGTAATGGAATCATCTATTCCCATAATCCCTTTATCGCTATATCTCGATCTGGCATAAGGCAAGAAAAAGTGTCAGCCTTATTATAGCCAACATCATGTTCATCGAAATCCTGATCTATACTAATAAAACAACGATAAAACAAACGACTGACAATCACCTCGTTTGAGCACGGCCATGCATTTTTCTCAGTATCAAATCTTCGATGGGCCCTGAGATATTTATCTCCTGTTATATAGGAGGGACAAATCCCTTCTTGTTCCATCCCTGTTTCTACACACACTTCATGATACGCCTAAGCAATGCCGTTATAGCCGCCAGTTACGGAACGACGTTTGACAAGGTCAAAGCGCACCAATTCATATGCTAGAAAGCATGATGAACTCAGGTCTAAGGACTATACTCTATAGTCGTAATGAGAATCTCTTATGACACTGATATAACTATCCTGTAGAGTTCTCATTAGCGGGTCATATCCGATCATATATTCACCAACATATATCTATGTGATTGACATTGATACTCATATCAATGACTCCATGAAACTTAGTCATACGTCACCTCACATACTAGTCTTAACGGTTGTTAGTGTCCCACTTTAACAACCTATGACCAGGGACAAACATAATTTTATTTCATCTTTCACTTTAGGGTTTCATGATCAAGTCCTCAACTTGATGACCTATAAAATGAACATAAATACTTTGGGACCACTATTTAATTATCCAATAATCAAATAATATTGATGTCAGTTATTCATAAACATGACCATAGCATGTCTATGTGAACATCATAACTAACATAACTCCCACTAGAATCAAGACCACGTCTTCTGATATCTAGTACCTACAGCAACAACATAAAACTCGTGTTTAGGTTGTGAGAGAGGCTGCGGTGTTCTTGTTTGGAACCATTCCAACAAACCACACCGCTATTCTTTAATAAGCCCTATTCTACGGTCCCCTTCTTGGAGCCCTTCCAACAGATAGCACCGCTACACAGACAAAGAGACATAACCAGGTGGGAACCGGGAATCGTCTTTGTCCGTCTAACTACTCATAACAGATTCGTCACTTTCTCAGTTGAACAAGAACCTATCCTAAGTGTTTTTTTCAAACACTTGGGGATATTCCTTACAACTGTCCAGTGACTTTTACCGGAACATATTGGTATCTCCTCGTCATGCTTTATGCGTAAGCTGCATCTAGACGAGCGCAAAATATGGCATTCATGATGGAATCTATTGCAGAAGCCTAAGGAATCACACTCATACATACTATCTCAGCCAGTGTCCAAGACACTTCATCTTGCTAAGATTGTTGCCATAAGATCTTTGGTGTGAAGCCATTCTTGGAATCATGCATATTGGAACTGTCCAATCAACATAAGGATTCTGACACGATCCAATTAGCCTACCCAATCTATTTCAATAGATCCTTATTCCAAGAACTCACGCGGCTTCTCCCATGTCTATCGTTGAAAATGACTTTCGACCTAAGTCACATAAGACTTAAGCGACGGAACGTCGTTTATGAGAATAAGTATGTTATATACATACAATGTGAGAATTGCAACTACGCTCTCACTAGTCAACTTGTAAACGCACGGTTCCTATTCGTTCCTGATCAAGTCAAAACTTTTGACCGTTATAACAGAACGTAGATTCCAACTCCAAGATGTTTGCTTCAATCCAGAAATGGATCGGTGAAGCTAACATGCATACCTAGCTAATTTTCGGAGTTGTGGCTCACCATCGCTCCTTGAATTTTGCAAGCTCGTCACTTTTCAATGATCAACAGATCACGGCAATTGGTCACGAGAAATCACTCTCGAGTTAGTGACGGATCCATTCGGATCTGCGAACTTCAGGCTCCACATGTGTAGGTCCTACAACACTTTGTAGATCCAACCGCTGCTCTCCCTCAACAGGTTGAGCAGCTTCCTGTGTTTCTCGAATTTCTTCGAGCTGTACTTCTACTCCCACTGTTCTTCTTGGAAAGAAACTTTCTATCTAGAAAAACAGAGTTTCGAACAACAAAACTTTGTTCTCGGATTGGTTGCAAAAGCAATGAGCCTCGGTTTCCCTAGGACAACCAGCGAAGTAGCACTTATCAGATTTGGGTTCAAGCTTGTCTGTTGAAAACTGCTTTGCATAAATCTTGCAATCCCAATTAATCAGGAAAACATACTTGGAAAACTTCCTAGTCCACATCCAATGTGGTGTCTTTCAACTGACTCTGATAGAAACCTATTTGGCGTAAATACAGACACTTCTAGAGCGTATTCTTAAAAGGATAATGGAAAATTCATGTGACTCATCATTAATCGGAGCAAATCCAATAAGGTCCGATTCATTCTCTCGAAAATACCATTCAGGTTTTCCAGGAGAAATGAGCTTTGAGACGACTTCACACTCACTTAGATGATCACTCAATTCTTGACTCAAGTATTTTCTTCCGCGATCTTATCGAGGATTTTTTTTAATACTTCTGTCATATCGGTTCTATACTTCATTCTGGAACTCTTTTGACCATTTCAAAAGATTCCGACTCGTGTCTCATCAAATGAACACAACCATACTTACTGAAGTCATCAATAAAGGTAATAAAGTACTGAAGATTTCCTCTGGCACTAATACTTATTGGGCCACATACATCAGTATGTGTAAGGCCCAATAAGCCTCTGGCCCTTTTCTTTAGCTCTGTTAAAGAAGCCTTAGTCATTTGGCCCAGTAAGCATAATTCATATCTCATATGATTTATAATCAAACTATGGAACTTCTGAATCCGCTCCACTCTATGTGGTTGAAACGACTATGCCAAATAAAAATCGAGTTCGAGTCATCAGACTTAAACCGTTTGGTATTTATGTTATATACTGGCGAACATTGGTTTAAGATATAAAACCCATTTAACAAAAAGGGTTGCTACCATGGAATATTTCATCAGGATCAAAAGAGCAAAACTTGTCTTTTATCAAAATGAAAAACATCCAAATTCTTACAAGAAAATGAAAGACATCTCTGCTTAAAGCAGGTACATAGCAGAAATTACTTAATTCAAAAACCAAGCTTGAAAGGCTCCTACAAGTGGAGAATTTCTACGGCTAATGCAGCAACCATTGCTCCATTCCAGACGCGTAGTTCCACTTGTCCTTTCTTCAACGTTCTACTGTTGTTTAGGCCCTTCATATTTCAAAAAATATCAGTATCACAACCAGTATCCAATACCTACGTAGAACTTGAAGTAATAACATAATACCTGAAGAAGAAGTTCCGTACATATCCTTCATCTCTTGTGAATCTTCCAAGAATTTAATGCAATTTCTCTTCCAATGCCCAAGCTCTTCATAGTAGCAACACTTACCAACATCAGATGGGCCAGACTTGGGCTTATAAGATGACACAAGCTTATCCTGATTCCAAATCTGGACGGCCTTGCCTCCACCCTTGTCTATACAAGATTTCTCAAACCTTTTACCCTTTATGATGTTTTGCTCAGCTGTCTTGAGCATGCCATGCAGCTCAGTCAACGTCTTCGTCAAGCCATTCTTGATGTAGCTCTTGATAAACTTATCATAACTTGACGAAAGTGACTGCAGAATGATCTCAGTAGCCACTCTAGGCTAACAGGACAATCCAGTTTCCCCAGGTTATCAATGTAACCCATCATTTTAATGACATGAGGAGTCACTGGAGCATCCTTTGGTAGCTTTCACCCAATGAGAGACTTAACCATCTGGTATCTCTCAACTCGTGCCTGATCCTGAAACATCAGTTTCAGGCTGGTGATCATCTCGATTGGCGACTCCATGTTCTCGTGTTGACTCTTTAAGTCCGAGTTCATGGTAGCCAACATCAGACCACACACATCTACCACATCAATATAATGCTTATTCCAAGCATCATATACTGCATGCGAGGCATTGGTCCCAAGCCTCTCGGGGAGAGCTTTCTCAAGGACATAGTCCTTACTCTCTTGCTTGAGAATAAATCTCAAGTTCCGATACCAATCCAGGAAATTTGATCCATTTAACTTGTCCTTCTCAAGGACGGATCGCAACGAGAAAGTAGTTTTAGACATAGGCTGAAATCTAAGAAAAGAAAATTTTAGTTATGAAGTTCAGGAAATGAGGAATCTTATCTTATAAGAAAACTCACATTATATTCAAACAATGTTTCCTCTTTGAATATAATGATCCAAGACCCATATTTCACTAAAATCTGAGTGGACGACTCGCCATCACTCAAGTTTTAGTTATCTAGGTAAGCAAATCATTGCTAATTGTACCCAGTACAACTCTTGCTCGCAGATAAGACAATCCATGTCTCATCCACTCTGACGTCTCTGGGCCCAGAACTTCTGATAGCCCAGTCAAGTTAAACCAATCTCTTCAGTCTTGTGATCATTGACAGTCGCACTGCAAGTCTATCAATGATCACCTGCCTTACTCATGTAATTGTAGATACCAAGGACTCCAAGACTATCCAACAACGAAACGAGTCTTGACAGTAGACAAGATTGGGCAAGACATCAAGGTCACTTGATATTTAGTTGAGGAAACGGAACTCTAAAAGGTTAGTAAATCAATCTCTTAGGTCATGTAATTGTTGATGTCAAGCACTGCAAGTCCATCAACACGATTACCTGCCTTAATTATGTAATTGTGGACACCAAGATCTTGGCAAGAGTATCACAACAACGAAATGAGTCTTGACAGTTGACCATATTGAAAACTAAACTTTGATCTAATACACATCCAATGTGTATCCAAATAGATTTAGAACATTTTTAACTTTTAATTTTAATTGAGTTTTAATTGTTCTAAGAAGTGGGTTAGATCATTTGGTTCGGTTTCTCAATCATTTGGTTCAATAACCAAACGATTACTGTTCGCATCGACACAAAATGCGTCGACCGACACACTTGGTCGACACTTGACATTCAACCTTAACCAATCGCGATAACCGGTCCAATCCAATTGGACCGACTTATCCAATCAAACTGATCTTAACCAATCAAATCGGTTTACACTAATCGAGATAACCAGTTCAATCCAATTTAACCAATTCATCCAATTTAAACCGATCTGATCTACCTTAACCAAGCATGATAACCAGTTCAATCCAATTGAACCGATCAACCAATCGCAAGGCCTGTGTCGACCGACACTCAACCTCTGTCGATCAACACAGTAGGGCGAACCCTAAATTTTAATTAGTTTTTCTTCATGTGTCAATCGACACCAGCTTGGTGTCGGTCGACACTTCGCGAAAAACCCTAGCCGCCAATTTCAAATGAACTTAATTCATTACGATTTTCTATGCTGCATCGACCGACACACTTTCTGTGTCGATCGACACAAGATAAAAAACACAGAATTCGATTACAGAGAAATCGATCTTAACATGCTTCTTATTCATACAACTTATATGATTCGAATCCAATTCATCAAATTCAATCATCATGTTTGATTCAATGGAAAAACCCTAAGGCTCTGATACCACTGTTGGAACTTGTGCCATTCTATGAGCAGATTGAATCCTAACTAGTTCCAGATAGCCTAGGATTTAGGGTTTAGTTAATTGAATCATCAGGAATGATCTCGTGTTTACCTGGTGATTTGCAGCAGAATGATGAACAGGTAATTGAGATCAGGAGCGCCTCAGATGCTGCGCCTCTACTGCAGTCCACACGCACACAAGCTGGAATCCGCCGGGATGCTAGTGCCGGAAATCGGATCTCCTGGGAAAATTGTGTTTAGAGAGGTGGCTACCAAAAAATCAACGACTAGGGTTCCAGGTCGTTCATATAAACCTATATATAGACCTGGAATGACTAAACCGATCATTGGACTAATTCCAATTCGTTTAAGTCATCAAATCGAAACATCAGTTTCGAAACCCGGCCTGTGTCGATCGACACACTATTGTGTCGATCGACACACCTCTTAAAACTCGATATCAATGTGTATCCAATACACATTGACCAGACCATATGCCAATGATCAATCCCATACAAAGTGTATCCAGCTTGCTTAGGGTGTGTGACCCTGTAGGTTCACATAATACTAGCAATGAGTTACAACTCATTTGTCATAAGCGGCTTCAAGCAAAACATTATGACCACCTAGTATCACATGAATTGTCCGATCTCGACTATCCAACTATCATGCAGAGTAAGTACAATATGATTTCAGGACATAATCCCAACAGAAGTTACCATTGCTGGCAGCATCCAACGCAGACTGGTACCAGAGATCCACAACTCTGAAGAAAATGCCTAACAGCTGAACTTTAGAGAATCCATGATGAGGAAAATCTCGTTGGTACATCTTAAACCTTACCCAAGCTGATTTAAGTGGCTCTGTAGCTCCCTGAGTGAATGTCCGAAGATCCTGTCTGAGCTGATCCGAGCGAGCATCATCATAGAAGTGTCGCAGGAACTCTCTCTTCACGCCATCCCAAGTAGTCAACTTCCCAGGTGGAAGTTGCTTCCGCCAAGCAGCAGCCTATCCAGCGAGAGAATATGGGAAAAGCTTCAGATAAAGGAAGTCATAATCCACCCCGTTGTACTTCATTCCAGTGATTAAGGCTTCAAAATCCTCAATATGATCCATGGGTTGCTCATGTGGGAGACCATGGAAGAGGTGCTGTCTCAGCATAGAGTAATAGACAGTCTTGATCTCAAAGTCATTCCTCTCAAAAGGTGGAGGAACAATTGCTGACCGGTTAGCATAAAACTCACCCGGACGGTTGTAGTCAGCAAGAGTCCTCTCAGCAATGGCCATCTGCATCTGACCTTGAGGCTGTTCTGGTTCAGGTTCAGGGATCACTCGTCCCTCAGCATCAATCCTTTGCCCCTGATCATTGTAGGAGTTGTTCTGTTGGTCTCTCAAAACTCCTTTAGCATCTGGTCTCAAAATCAAACAATTGTTCATCATTCTTGTTCTTTGACCCTTTCTGTTCGTTCTCTCTAGTTTAGCAAGCTCCTCAAGTCCGAGGTTCAAAAGTTCTTCGCTCTGGTTGCTTCGGGTATTTCGACTAGGCGTACATTGACTTCAAAATGCTGTTTCGAGGTCGATGTCGAGCGACACTAAAGGTGATGTCGGTCGACACTGGATGCGTCTGTCAATTCCTGCAGCAACAGAACAAGCCAAACCGAGAAAAATCAGTAACAAATAAAATAAAAAACGACTTAAACGAAACTCTAGAACAAAATCTATTGGTGAACTCAGTTGAGTCCCCGGCAACGGCGCCAAAAACTTGATAGGTCAAGAATTATCCCTATTTTACTGCAAGTTCACATATATGCGAATGTAGTACTTAGGGTATCGAATCCACAAGGACTCACGGTCACACGACAGATTATATGTTGTTAAGTCAAGCTAAATCAATTCAAGAAAGCAGTAAACAAAAAGCAAGTAAACAGGAAGGTGTTTTCAATAAGAGAAAGGCATCAGACTTAGGAAGTTCTCGGTAATTATGCAATGCTAGACACTTAACTAAACGGATTCAGATTAAACACAGGTTCAAGAACTAGAAACACAATGCTAAACATTCCAATTCTGACTGAGATTATTTCTATATCTAGCAACCTAGCAATCCAAATCTCTTTGTGATCCTAGAGTTCTAAACAAGCATTAAGAACAGGTTCTATCGGTTCACAATTCTCCTAAACCATATCTCTTTGTATCTAGTCAAATTGCTCACACTAAATGTTTTCAGATTATAACTCACACTCTCGTGCTATTGTCAATTATCTCAGATCTAAACCCTAGGTGATCAGTCCAGAATTCAGTATTAAGCACAACTTAGGCGATGAACAACAAATGGTGAATCCTATTGAATCAGTTGTCGAACAAGCATAAAACCTTTATGAGAATTCCTAAATCTAACTAGGTTACTACTCAGACATATTATCAATCAAACAATACATCATTGAATAGAAAACCAAAGATTGAATAGATAAAAGTAAAGGGGTTCGAAATCCTTCTCTCAAGGTTACAAGTAGCAAGAATCAGCCCCTAGCCAAAATCTCCCAATCTCCAAATCAAGAACAAGTAAGAACAAGAAAAAAAGATAGAATAATGAGTCTGCTCTCAAAAACCTAATTAAAAACCACTAAACACGTTTTGGGGCTAAATTAGAATTAGGGAAACTTCTAAGAAATTCTACAATTCTTCAAAACATGTCTTAAACTCGCGGTCGCTCTCAGTGTCGACCGACATAAGCGTTAGTGTCGGTCGACATCCAGTCGTGGCCGAGACACTAACTTCAGCTCGTTGCACAAATCACCAGAAACGTCCTATAATTCCATCTTTTGTTCCAAACGCAAGCCTACCTGTAGAAGACTCAATAGACTCTAAAAACCAGGTTAAAGACTCAATATATACAACTATATCATGGTTGAAAACCTATAAAAACCATGATATATCAATAAGCTAACTACTAAGACTATCTAAAACGTATTAGGTCTAGGGTTAAACGTTTAGAGTCTCTCTCAAGCACCCTAAAACCTCTAAACCCAAAAACTAAGAAACTACAAGACTAAAGTACTAAAACTGAAAATTAAAGCTTTATAAAGTAGATTTCGTGTTTTATGAATGAATTTCAAGGAGAGGGGTGTATCCCTATATATAGTACTAAAAACTCATGAAAGCTCTTAGGTTTTCGATGTGGAACAAGTGAAAACATAGAAAACGGGCTGAAGATCGACAAATGACCCAAATGGGCCATAAAGAAGAGTGTCCACGAGCTGGAGGTGATGGACTGCGACCGTGACAGCTGAAGGGGTCGCGGTCGCGGCCAAGGACTTGATTCCCTTGGCTTCGGCTGCTCATGGTCCTGTTTTGTTTCTCTATTTCCTTGAGTTTTCATCGTTGAATTCTCGAGATATCAAGTGGAGAATTAAGCTTGCATATTCTTATATATGTGGCCCAAAATTGAGGATGATCAAACCGTGAGAAGGTCTTCAATTGATGCTGAACTTCTGACTCGGTATCGAAAAGTGGACTTTTGCTCCATTTACCTGAATTAAGCTTGAGTTTCCTGAAAAGAGTCTAAATACTAGAAATGGTTGAAAAATACTAAAAATTATTTAAATATTTGGATCACTCATAAAAGTTTCCTAAAATATGTGATAAACAGGTAAAATCTCGGTTATATCACCGTACCCCCATACATTTCCTAAATCACCCTTCTTGTTTAATAGATGCATGACTTTGGCATCAGATATCCTTTGGGAGAAAACACTTATTTTCCCTCCCAAATGGCTTTGAAGCCATCTCTCTAGTATGCAGGGAACGTCTCCTCGAAAAAATATCCAGAAGATATGTATATGAGTCACTTCCTCATCCTCCAAAGGATGGACTTCAACTTTATGTTCACCAGCCATTTCTTTCGAAAACGTATATCCTCGTCTAACGTAGATGCCACCCATATATCATAGTTTTCCGGGTTTTTAACCATGATATGTGTCTTGTATATGTAGCCTTTTTGCTATTTTGGAGTCTCTTAGAAATTTGCAGATATAGGTACGAGATGGAGCGAATCTTGAGATTTTGGAGCATTTGGAGTTAATCTGAAGGACATGGAGATTTCACTTAGTTCACTGGCTGCATTCAGAATTAGTGTCGGTCAACACCCATTGTGGATACTTTCTCGCGAGCTTTTAAGATATTTTTGGAGAATTGCACTTTCGCCCATAAATTTTCCTTCTTTGCAAATTAGTCATGATCTTAAATTAGGTTATTTAATAGGATTTCCTGCCATTTTTTTGCTATGCTTTATATTACTTTGGTTTTTGATAGAGACTTTGCTAGAGAGATTTTGAGGAGACATGTCTAAGACTCTAGAGAGAGGATTTTGAACCCCGATTTTCTCATATTGATTTCTTTATGCAATTATATCCAACCATGTTTATTGCCGTAATCTTCATATTTGAGTAGTTTGCTAGTTACATTAGAGTTTCTCACAAGGGATTTCATGAATTGTTATGTTGATTGGTTATTCAAGGATTTATAATTTCTATTTCTTCATCTTTTTTTCTTATTGCTTGATCTGAACTAGAAACTTAGATTTATAATCATAGGTTGATTCTCGCAACGAAAGTTGGTTAATCAGTCAGAAAGAAACTTAGGTGAACAAATTATCTATTCACAAATGAATTTTGTTTAGGAAATTTGTGAACATATCAAACTGAAATAATTGCATGTTTAGACTTTATGATTCACAAAGAAATTTGGTTTTATAGGTTGTTAGCCATAGATAGTTTCCGCATCTAAAGCTAGCTGACTTTTATCATTTTGTTTTCTTGAAAATCGCCCTTCCCACTTTGCCTGATGAATGGTAATCCTCCATCGATGGGAGCCTACTACTGCCAGGTCTTTCCCCTCACAAATCCCCTTATGAATTACTGTCTAAAGAATCCCGATTCATCCACTGTCAGAGATTACGCTGCAAAGTATAGCTCAAAATATTGGTCATTTTGAGAAAACAAATATATCTTTAAAGGTAGAAAGGATGAGGGTACACATTAATGGACTCAAACCTCTTATTACCTCTTCTCTAGTGGAGTTTGAAGGAGGGGAACATGTGGAAGGAAATTTGGTTTACGAAAAGCTTGAAAACCATTGTACCATTTGTTTGATGTTGGATCATGAAGCTAAGGATTTCCCCTCAGTGTGCCTCTCTGAAAAACCTTTTGCAAATCCTCTGCCGGTGCGTGAAGCCCCTAGGAGAAACCCTCATGCTGAACCGAACAAATAACAATCCAAATCATCCTCAAGAAATAACGCCTTCTCTTCGTATCGACCATCTAGTCGATACAAAATTGATGCTTATCGCCATGTGGAAACAACAAGCTACCTAAAACATATATCCCCAAGAGACAACTTAGGGCACCATCATCTTAAGTCTCGTTCACTCCTGAGCAAATACCAAGCTCGATCATCCTCAACTCATAGAAGAGACAATAAAGAATCATCTAATGCTAATCACCGCTATCCATATGAGGTCTCAGATCAAAGGAAAAATCCTATGGCCCCAAAATAGCACTGGGTGGAGAAAACTAGAGCTGCTTCACAAGTTTAGCCAAAAATCTCTGGCCACAAATCGGTCTCTGCCTCATCTGGAAATCGATGTACACCACTGAAAATAACAAATAACCCTGATCCAAGGGATGGAGTAGTTCTAAATCAAGCCTTGGTTGAGGCAATTGGAGAGCTTAGGGAAGTCTTGATCCATTATTCCTCATGTGCTGACCCTTCCGAAAGCGTTGTGAGAAGAGAAAGAATAAGGCTTTCGGAAGAACAAGGACAATTTTGAAAAAGCAGTTTTACAGATGGTTCAGGCCTCATTGCAATCAACTCAACCCACCCCAGAAGCTATCCATCCATCGATGTATGCTGAACGCATCCCAGCTCTATTATAACTGGGAACTTGTCCCTCTCCAAAACAAATTGCAGACATCCCACAAGCTGGTCAGAAACTCAAGAAAAGGTTAGGACGTCTGTCGAGAACAATTATAACACAATTCCTTCTTTGTCAACTGCTGGTCCCTCAGCTCGGAAGAGGAAGGTCCTGGGAGTTGCCCCCTCTCCCCGTAAAAGACTCATCAAGGACACACTGAAAAGATCGGAAAAGAGCTCTACAGCCCCAAAAGTACCAAGGATTATTCCCAGATCAGGGTCTGACCCAGCAAACCAACATAACCATCTTCTTTAGCACCTCTGGCTCAATCAACACCAAAAACGAGGATGAATTTTCACAAGCCATCTACTCCTATTCCTTAAAAATGGCATGCTGGAACTGCCAAGGTTGGGGAGTCCCTGTACAGTTCGTCGTATCCGAGTAATGCGAAAACGCCAAGATCCTGATATACTCTTTGTCTCGGAAACCAAAATCTCGATGATGTTGTCCTCAAGAAGTTAGGTTCTCTAGGTTTATCAAATCATGTCTTGATTACCACCTTTCAGCCCTGCTGCAGGTGGCCTTGCTCTCCTATGGAAACATGAATCAAACTAGAAGTCATCCCTTCTTGCAACAACTTCATAGACACAAAAATTTACTATGAAGGGGAGTTTTTTTTTGCTAGATTCATCTATGGAAGTACTGATAGAATGCTAAGAAAACATATTTGGGAGAACCTTACGTTAACAGCCACAGCGAGAGATGCCCTTTAATGCTTGCCCGTTTGATAGCATCAGAGTAGGAACGACATTATGATTGCCTATCACCGATTTAACTATCCAAATTTTAAGAAAGCTAGGTGATTGTTGGGGTCAAAAACCCCTCAAAAAAAACAATAGCCGAACACAAGATCGGACAATCGGACGCAGAAAAATGTCCGCTTCGGACAAAACAAAGTTTCGTATAAATAACCAAGTTATACGAAGTGCCGATAACTTCGCTTGAACAACTTATTAAACAAAAGGATTCAACGGACACATTCCATATACAACGAAACGATCGGACAAACACAACTTTCGATAGGGATTACGGATCAACGAAACATCCAAACGGACGAAGATCAAGCTGAATCAGCTCGGAACCGAGCCAAACCAGCTCGGAAATTCCGAGCAAAACCAGCTCGGGTTTTACAAGCTGAACAAGCTCGGAATTTCCGAGCTCGTTGCACGTAGCTCAGACTTTCCGAGCTAAACCGGATCGGATCCGAATCTTTCCCTTCTCATTTTCAAAACATGATTTACCCCTTCGGAAGTTCCAAGCTGAATGAATCTCTTTTAAACTTCCAAGCTGGATTTCGCTTCTTTGAACTTTCCGAGCGGATAATCAAACATTTGCCGATATGCACAACTAGCCGCAATCCATCTTCGGAAACATTGGCTTATACCTTCTTGGCCGATAAATTAAGCTGATGGACCAAGTTAAAGGAAATAAGAACTTAGGCCCAAACATACGACATTTGGATATCCAAAACTTTGGGCCGAATAAATAAGTTTGTACGCAAACGGACTCGGATCGTCCATTCTCGGCCCATTTGGCAAATAGTTCAAGCCGCGGAAAGATAATTGCCGAAGAACTCAAATAAGTGAAGACGAAGAGATCTCCGAGCTAAAGAGGAAAATCCAAGATGAAAATGTAAATCTTGACGGAAAAAGGAAGGAGATAACAACAGGAAGATTTCCGCAATCTTGCGAAAAATATCCTCGAAGCCGACTTGCCGCAGCAATATAAGGAGATGGAAGTTATACGATTTAGGGATAGCAAAGAACTCTAGCATATAGACTTAAGAACTTAGCGATTTTCTTAAGCTTTTCCATTCTTTGTACTCTCTTTTCCGATCTTTGTACTCTCTTTTCCGATTTCTTATCAATAAAATATCCCCCGGGTTTACTATTTCGGTGTGTTTATCTTTGAAGTTTATGTTCCCTAAAAGTTTGCTCTACAAGTTTTGACAGTGCGAGTTCCGACTAGCAGATCCGTAGGTATGGCCGACAGAACAAATCATCCAGTGGCGAACAACGCTGCAGCAGTCGCAGCCGCATCACATGACACCATGACGAACAACGCTGTAACAAACGCAGTCGCAACTGATGCAACGATAGCCGACGTAGCCCTAACTGATTCAAAGCAGAAAACAGCCGTATTGATGCAAAAACTCAGTATTGGGAGAAGGCAAACAGCATGCTCGCCGAGCAATGAAAATGCTCGGGACAGAAGACCAAGAAGCACTTGGGCGGTGAACTTCAGACAAACTAAGCGTAGTCGAATAGAATATTCAACGCCTAACGGCTCAACAAGAAACTCGACACTACGTCAACCACAACTTTCAAATAAGCGAACGCCTCCTGCGGACGGATCTAACACAACAAATCTACCACCACTAATCCAACCAAGAAGGACGTCGATGGAGAAGAATGCGTGGACGCAACCTCAAAAAAAAAAAGAATCGTAACAGTGATACCAACATCGGATCTGAATTCGCCGAAGCCGAAGAGAACAATTTGTGGTGTTCAAAGATCGTTTTCATCGTAACTCACTTTACGATATGTACGATTGTCAAGATAAGTACCTAAATTCATATTCAACTTCTTTATGACTTACCGGTTTTAGCTCTGTCATAGTTTGCCGCTTTCAAAGCTTTGCGATTATAGGAATTATTAATATCTCTAACGTACGTAGAAATTAACATGATAAACTCTTGATCGAAATCGTAAATATCTCGTCAAATCTTTTCTTATGTTCAACTTACCTATTCCTATTTGATTTCATCTTGAACAACTTGGTTTGGGACTTTGCGGTTATACATCATGATCAGAGCCTAACCGATTTTCATTATAGAACGAGTTACCGAACTTCGCTTCGCTTGCAGATCTATCCGCGATGCCAAGAGGCCAAACAACCGACGATCGTACCGGAATCGAACGGCTTGAAAAATCTGTTTTAATATGTGTTGGAATTGTGTCCAGTAATCTCGGTACTGTCTCTAGAAAGTAAGAGTATGTCAATGATCAGACATAAGTCATATAATACTGGGGGTCATGATGGCTTGCTAGAGTCCGCTCGTGATCTATAAGTCTTGGACTTATTGCCTTTATTATATGATCCCATATGGGTCACACGCCTAAGCTAACGGGAAAATGTGTAGGAACGGTTTAGCAAAAGTACGGTAAAAGTGCTAGGCATTTACTGTGCTTGGAGAGACAGAAGGGCCTGATTAAATCCAAGGGATTTAATCAGACTGAGAATTGGGCCCAAAAGCCCATGAGAACTAAAAGGAGTTTTAATGAATAAAACATGACCTAAGCTCTCTAATTCTCCCAAGCCCCTGCGCCGCCAACTCTCTCTCTCTGCGCCTCCCTCCTCTTCGGTCTAGCAGCCAATTCCTGTGCGTGCGTGTGTGAGCCTTTGGAGGAGCTATCACTTGGTGGTTCTGCTGATCTCTGACCAGTACCTCTTCTTCCGCTGCAAAACAAGGTAACAGGTGAGATCTATTATGTTTCTAATCAAGAGAACCTAGATCTGCATGTTTAGTAGGATGAATCAATCTGAGAATTGAATCAGGAGACACTAAACTATCCTACAGTGGTATCAGAGCCATTGGTTCTGTGGTTTTTCTTGTTTAGAATCATGTTTAGGATTGTTTAAAGAGGTGTTTTTGAATCAATCTACTGATAAGAGAAAACACTTAAGAAACAAAGAATTAAAACCTAAACAAACAAGAAATCGCATGATCCAATCTATATGAATTGGTTGCGTCGGAGTGTGGTCGAACCGCACGCCCGGATCGTGAGACGCACGGACCGATCGTTGGATCGCGTCGCGTGGTCGAGCCGATCACAAGTGCTGGACCGATCGATCGTGTGGATCGGATCGAACGGTCGGACGATCGCGTGAGGCACTCGGCCGTCCCGATCGCGAGCCTGCTCCGTCCCGATCGCGTCTCGGCCAGCACCGTCCCGCGACCCGAGCCGTCCCGTCCTGCTGTCGTCCGAGCATCGTCGCGTGATCGGGATGGACCGATCTCGGATCGCGTCCCGTCCCGTTTCGTGCGGCTGGCCGATGTCTCGTCTCGATTGCGGCTAGGTCACGACCGTGATCGGTTCGTGACCAATCGGTTCGGTTCGGTTAATGGTTCGGTTTAATTTTATTAAAAATTAATCGTCACGGTTTAATAAACAGACTTAATAAATTTATTAAGTTCTGGTTAAACCGGGATAAGAAATCCAAAGTCGAAAAATTGGATTTAGTGCCTAAACCAGTGGTTTTCTAATTTGATTTGGTTGGACCAAATAAATTGAGAAAATCCGGTTTAGTAAATAACCGGTTGACAATTGTGGTCATCGTAGTAATTAATTTTGGTTAGACCAATTTTAATGAACCAGACCGGTTATGTCATTTAATTGGGCAATTGGGTTATGTCTTGGACATGGACCAATTCTTGGGCCTCGGGCCAAGAAGTTAAAACAATTGGGCCAGTTATTTGAGTCTTCTCTTCAGATTTAATTTAAAATTTATTTAAATAAAATTATAAAATCGATTTTTAAATTAATAAGTTTCCAAAATTTTGAAATTAGAAAGTTTCTTAAAATAGAAGTTTCTAGATTTGCATGTTTTGGATTTTAGGAAATTTCTATAATTAAAAGTTTCTAATTTTAGAAAGTTTCCAAAATTAGTAGGTTTCCCAAAAAGGAAAGTTTCCCAAAATAGTAATCTTCTATTTTGGGATAAAATTTTAATAAACCTACAAACCTCAAATAATATCAAGCGTTGGATGTCTTGTCCAGTCTATGTCAGCTGTCGAAGCCCATTCAATTGTACTCATGGCCTTACAGTGTGAGGGTGTCTACTTTTGCGTGGGTAAGACGGTTTATGATTCATAAATGTCATTGGGAGTCCCAGATATTAGTGATTACATGACTGTATAGTCTGGTTTTCTTGACTAGGCCATCGGGAGTCCCGGGCCTTGAGACATCAGAGTGGATTGGGCCTCGGGCCCCGATTCACAACCAAGAGTTATATCACGGATATAATTAGCCGAGATAGGGCTTACCGATATAAGCTAAGGTTGGGTGACGGCCAGTGGCCCACTTTGATCTTAGTTATATGTGGATCTTGGAATCATTATATTCTATTGAGGGTAACTGATGTTATTGAATATAATGCGAGATTAATCATATTAAATATAATGCGAGATTAATCATATTGAACATATTAACTAAAATTCTTTTATCTTAAATTTCAGTTATGACTAGCACAAACAATCAAAACACTTTCTCGATCCGGTCTGTCCTTGAGATGGACAAGCTGAACGGATCAAATTTCTTGACTTGGTCGCGGAACCTGAGGCTAGTCCTCAGACAGGAGAGAAAGGACTATGTCCTTGAGAGAGCTCTCCCCGTGAGGATCGGGTCCAATGCTTCTCATGCAGTATATGATGCTAGGAATAAGCATTATAATGATGCGGTAGATGTGCGTGGTCTGATATTGGCTACCATGGACTCAGATTTGCTGAAGCAATATGAGAACATGGAGTCGCCAATAGAGATGATCAGCAGCCTGAAATTGAAATTTCAGGAGCAGATAAGAGTGGAGAGATACCAGTTGGTTAAGTCTCTCACTAGCTACAAGCTACCAAATGATCATCCAGTGAGTCCTCATGTCAGTAAAATGATGGGTTACATTGATAACCTGAGGAAACTGGATTATCCAGTTAGCCAAGAATTGGCAACTGAGATCATTCTGCAGTCACTGCCGTCAAGCTATGATAAGTTCAGAAGGAACTATATCAAGAAAGGCTTAACGAAGACGCTGACTGAACTGCATGATATGCTCAAGACAGTTGAGCCAAACGTGAAGAGTACCCAGTACAATCTCATAATGGAGAAGGGTGGGTTTATTAAACCTAATGCTGACAAGGGTGAAGACAAAGTTGTCCAGATTTTGAATCATGGCAAGCGTGTGTCTTCTGAGCCCAAGTCAGATACCTCTTACGTTGGTAAGTGCTGCTACTGTAAAGAGACTGGGCATTGGAAGAGAGATTGCATTAAATTCATGGAAGATGATGAGGAGTTGAAGTTGATGTATGAGACTACTTCCTCATGTATTCATGTTATTACTTCAAGTTCTACCTTATAGGTATTGGATACTGGTTGTGGCACTGATATTTGTTGTAATATGCAGAGCCTAAGCAACAGTAGAACGTTGAAGGAAGGGCAAGTGGAACTGCATGTCTGGAAGGAGCTATGGATGCTGCCTCAGCCGTAGGGTTTTCACTTGTAGATGCCTTCGAGGCTTGGTTTTGTGTTAAGTAATTGCTACAATGTACCTGCTTTAAGCAGAGTTGTTTTTCATTTTCTTGTAAGAATTTGAATGTTTTTCATTTTGATAAAAGACAAGGTTTTGTTCTTTTGATCTTAATGAAATATTAATTGTAGCACCCTATTCAAGGAATGGGTTTTATATCTTAAACCAAAGAGTGCCTAAATGTAACATAAATACCGAATTGGTTTAAATCTGATGAATTAAACCTGATTTTTCTTGGCATAAAAGTCTTGGTCACATAGAGTAAGTCGGATTCAGAAATCCCATAGTTATGGACTGTTGGGCTCATTTGATACGATATCTTATGAGACTTGAATTCTGCTTACTGGACCAAAAGGCAAAGGGCCCATCTTAGCCGAGCTAGAGAAAGGCCCAAAGGCTTATTGGAGATTGAACATATTCATGTATGTGGTCCGATGAGCAGTAATGCCAGAGAAAATTTCCTGTACTTCATTGTCTCTACTGATTAATTCAGTGAGTAAGACTGTGTTCATTTGATGAGACACAAGTCGGAATTCTTTGACATGGTCGAAAGAGTTCCAAAATGAGGTATAGAATCTGAGTGACAGAAGTATTAAGACTCTGAATTAAATCACGAGTGAGAATACTTGAGTCATCAGATGGTGTGATCATCTGAATGAGTGTGAAGTCGTTTCACAGCTCAATTCTCCTGAAAACCTTGAGGTATTTCTGTGAGAAAGAATCAGATCTTATAAGAAATGATTAAAGATGAGTCACACGAATCTTCCATGATATTCTTGAAGAATAACGCTCTAGAAATATCTAAGTTTACGCTAAAATAGTTCCACCAATATCAGTTGAAAGACACCACGTAAATGTGGATTGGAATCGATCCATATTCGTCTTTACTGAATATTTGTAGTTGAGCTACTTCGCTGGTTGTCCTAAGGAAACCAAGGCTTGTTATCTTTTACGTCCATTCTGTTTTCAAGAAGGGAAGTTACTTTCCAAGAAGAACAGTGGGAGTAAAAGTATAACTCGAAGAAATTCGACAAATACAGGTGGCTGCTTAACCTGTTGAAGGAGAGCAGCGGATGGATTTACAGATTTCTGTAGAATCTACACCTGTGGAGCCTGAAGTTCGCAGATATGAAAGAATCAGTCACTAATCCGAGAGTGAATTCTCGTCATTAGTTGAACCTGATGATCATTGAAAGTTCGCATGATCTGATGATCATTGAAAGCGACGAATCTGCGAAACTCAAAGAAGCGAAAGTGAGCCCGGACTCCGGAAAAATTACATTTTGTGTAAGTTAGCTTCATCGATCCATTCATGGATGGAAGCAAACATATCGGAGTTGGAATCTTCGTTCTGTTGAAGTAGTCAAGGTTTTGACTTAAACAGGAACGAAATGGAACTGTGCGTTTACTAAAAGATAAGTGGGAGCAATATTGCATTTCTCATAGTGTATGTCGATGACATACTGATTCTCGGATATAACGTCCCAATGCTGCAGTCGGTAAAGGACTGGCTTGGGAGTTGGTTTTATGATTGACATGGGTAAAGCCACGTATGTTTTTGGATTTTGGATCTAAAGATAGAGATCCAAAAGAGCTGGTAGGACAATGTCAGGATTCTCAAATTGACAAAGTCCTACACGTTTTCAGCAATCCAAGAAGGGTTTTATGCCAATGTCACATGGCTTACGTTAAGCAAGAAACAGTATCCTACGATATCTGCTGAGCTTGAATGCATGGATGAGATTCCATATGCGTCGGCAATTGGATCTATCATATATGCCATGACACGTACTTGTTTTGATGTTGCTTTAATGTTAAGCAAGACAAGTAAAGACCAGTCAAATCCAGCAAAGAATCACTGGATAGACGTAATGAATATTCTCAAGTATTTGGAAAATACTTAGGATATGTTCTTGATTTTCGGAGAAAGTGAGGTGCTACGAGTCGGTAGAGTCTGAAAGGCAAGTTTCCAATGGACAAAGACGATTTCCGGTCACAGTCCGGTTGTATCTTGTGTCTATCTGGCGGTGCAAGGCACTGTTGCTGACTCCATGACTTAAGCTGAACATTTCGCAGCTTGGGAAGCGGAGAAAGAGGTTGTTTGGAAAGAAGAGTTCGTCACTGAACTTGATGTGATTCCCAGCATAGATGAGACTAGCTGCACATCAGAGGTCCAAACACCTTGAGGGTAGGTATAACCTATTCCGTGAGATAAATGAAAGAGATGTTAAGTAGATCAGCAAGTTTCAACGAATGAGAACGTTGCTAATCTATTAACGAAGCCACTCCTTAGGCCTAAGCACGAGTCGCGGACTGTAGTTGTAGGATAAGTGAAATTAAGATGTAGTCTTAATTTCAGTGGGAGTTTGTAAAGGGCTTTATTTAGTTATTTGATATGTTCTTGTAAAACATTTTATGATGTTTAATGAAATTATTATTTCAGGATTATTTTAACTGTGATGAAATAATCGTTCCAAAATGATATGAACCATTTTATAGGTCATCGAAGTAAGTGACTTGATCTTGAGTCATCAAAGTCATTTAGCTTGATCATGAGACCCTATATTTGATAGATGGCTTATATCATCCTGTCCCTAGTCGAAGGTTGTTGAAATTGGAACACCAACAACCGTGTGAGACTAGATTGGTATGTGACTTATGACAAAGTCTCAGTGTGTCATAGATGCGCGGCATCAAAGTCAGTACATAGGTGTATGTTGGGTACATACGACCGGACATGACCCGATTATAAGAACTCTTCAGGATATTTATATCTGTGTCATAAGAGATTCTTACTACGACTATAGAGTATAGTCCTTAGACCTGAGTTCGCATGCATGTGACTGCACATGAACTAATGCGCTTTGATCATTGTCTAATGCTGTCGTTAAGCGATAGTTATAAGGACCTTGATTGGGTGTATTATGAAATGAGTAGTTCACAGTGATGGAACGAGACGGGATTTGTCCCTCCAATATAAATGGAGTGAATATCTCTAGGCCAATCGGAGATTTGAATACTGGAAAATGCATGGCCATGCTCAAACGGACTGTCCCGAGTCGTTTGGATTGTCAGTATCAAATCAGAGTCCGATGATCAAGATTAGGCTTTATAAGGATGACACTAATCTTGCCTTATGACTAATCGAGATATTGAGACAAAAGGATTATGATTACAGAGATTCCAGTACAAGTGGGAGATTGTTGGAATTGTGTCCAGTAATCTCGGTACTGTCTCTAGAAAGTAAGAGTATGTCAATGATCAGACATAAGTCATATAATACTGGGGGTCATGATGGCTTGCTAGAGTCCGCTCATGATCGATAAGTCTTGGACTTATTGCCTTTATTATATGATCCCATATGGGTCACACGCCTAAGCTAACGGGAAAATGTGTAGGAACGGTTTAGCAGAAGTACGGTAAAAGTGCTAGGCATTTACTGTGCTTGGAGAGACAGAAGGGCCTGATTAAATCCAAGGGATTTAATCAGACTGAGAATTGGGCCCAAAAGCCCATGAGAACTAAAAGGAGTTTTAATGAATAAAACTTGACCTAAGCTCTCTAATTCTCCCAAGCCCCTGCGCCGCCAACTCTCTCTCTCTGCGCCTCCCTCCTCTTCGGTCTAGCAGCCAATTCCTGTGCGTGCGTGTGTGAGCCTTTGGAGGAGCTATCACTTGGTGGTTCTGCTGATCTCTGACCAGTACCTCTTCTTCCGCTGCAAAACAAGGTAACAGGTGAGATCTATTATGTTTCTAATCAAGAGAACCTAGATCTGCATGTTTAGTAGGATGAATCAATCTGAGAATTGAATCAGGAGACACTAAACTATCCTACAATATGTTGTTGCACATTCGCACCACATCCGAGTCGAACTGTCTCTAACCAATCGTCATCGATGCCCCACGGTCACACCAGCAGGCGTTCCAAGCCATCCTGCTCCTTGGTCGTATATATCCTAGTACATAAGACTGCTCGAAAATTTTGAGCAGACCAGGTCAAAATTTCTAGCAAACTCGAGCACGCAAACGATCGCAAAGCATGCTCGAACACTCGCAAAGCATGCTCGAACACTCGCAAAGCATGCTCGCCAACTTGCAAAGCATGCTCGCCAACTCGCAAAGCATGCTCGGCAGCTCGCAAGCGTGTGCGGCAACTCGCAAGCGTGCTCGGCAACTCGCAAAGCGTGCTCGGCAACTCCTAAGCGTGCTCGGCAACTCCCAAGCATGCTCGCCAACTCGCAAGCGTGCTCGCCAACACGCAAAGCTTGCTCGGCAACTCGCAGGGTGCTCGGAAACCCCGAGCAGGCATATCAGCTCGGAAATACCTAGCTAACCATCTCGGATTTTACGAGCTCACCTCACTTTATTCTCCGAGCAAAAAAAAAAGAGGGACAGCTCGGAGAAAAGTGAGCTATTCAGCTCGGAAGAAAAAATATATATATAATAAAAAAAATTTCCAGCTCGCGCAAGACCAGCCGCCAGCTCGTAAGGTAGAAAAAAAAGAGAGAAGGACGCCAAGTTTCTCCGAGCTGACAAAAGTTATGCCCCTCCATGATTAATTAAGAGGGACCCATTATCAAAAACTGCTTGGACAAAAAAACCAAGTTTGCCGAGCAAAAAAAAAAATGAACAAGAAGAAATCTGTCTAAGAAGTACATGGGTGAAGAGATGAACAAGTCTTTCGAGCAAGACTATGCTCAGATATATAAAAAAAAACTTGTTTTGCCGAGTAGAGGATGAGGAACAACATGTCTCCCGACCATTGTCTCGACATTCGGCAACGGGCTAGACAGAATACGTCCGTGTAATCTCTATTCGGTGTACAGACCTCCCGCAGCAACGTCCAGCTCAAAAAAATACCTTTCTGCGGTCGTCCAGCCACGGCCAGTGGGTGATCATCTCATCCTACGGAAATCACATCATCAAACTTTGCGAACACAAAGCGTTATACTCGGTGGATTTGATCATGTGACAACGTAATCTTCTCAGAACATTTTCTCTGCGTTCGATGATCAAACTAACGATATGAACGACCCGATCATGCACTTGTCCGCATCCAAAATTGCCAACAAGAAATTACTGAATACTACAAATCCAATATCCGCAGTTGAAGGTTCATCGACAACGACTTGGTCCTATGGAAAGTGTCCCAGAACACGGCTAAACGAAACACATGCAAACTAGGATCAAACCGAGAAGGAACATACATAGTTACCAAACTAGTTCGCCGTGGAGCATAAGAACTTGTCAACATGGACGACGACAAGATTTCAAGAAGTTGGAATGCAACACATTTTGAAGAAGTACTATCACTAGGACGAGATTTCCGAACATCTCAAGAAGCATTTTGAACTACGAAACGGCTTGATCCCCGAAAGGGGTACGTAGGCAACCGGTCTTTAGATCGTTTCAGCTGTCCCCCCTCTCAAAATAGGGGGGGAGTGGGTCCGTATATATCTATACTTCCACATCGGAATTCAAAAATTTTTAAACAATTCTAGAACTCAAAACTTGTCCGAAAAAATTACTTGGAAACCTCTAAAGAACTATCTCGGAGCTTCCAAGCAAATCAGCTAGGAACTTTGTAGCAAATCAGCTAGGAAAGTCCGAGGAAATCAACTAGGAACTTTCCAGCAAATCAGCTAGGAAAGTCCGAGCTAATCCAACAAGTCAGCTCGAAACTTCCGAGCAAATCAGCTAGGAACTTTCTAGCAAATCACCTAGGAAAGTCCGAGCAAATCAGCTAGGAACTTTCTAGAAAATCAGCTAGGAAAGTCCGAACAAATCAGCTAGGAACTTTCTAGCAAATCAGCTAGGAAAGTCCGAGGAAATCAGCTAGGAACTTTCCAGCAAATCAGCAAGGAACTTTCCATGAAATCAGCTAGGAAAGTCCGAGCTAATCAAACAAGTCAGCTCGAAACTTCCGAGCAAATCAGCTAGGAACTTTCTAGCAAATCAGCTAGGAAAGTCCGAGCAAATCAGCTAGGAACTTTCTAGCAAATAAAATAGGAAAGTCCGAGCAAATCAGCTAGGAAATTTCAAGCAAATCAGCTAGGAAAGTCCGAGGAAATCAGCTAGGAACTTTCCAGCAAATCAGCTAGGAAAGTCCGAGCTAATCAAACAAGTCAGCTCTAAACTTCCAAGCAAATCAGCTATGAACTTTCTAGCAAATCAGCTACGAAAGTCTGAGCAAATCGGCTAGGAACTTTCTAGCAAATCAGCTAGGAAAGTCCGAGGAAGTCAGCTAGGAACTTTCCAGCAAACCAGCTAGGAAAGTCCGAGCTTATCAAACAAGCCAGCTCAAAACTTCCGAGCAAATCAGCTAGGAACTTTCAAGCAAATCAGCTAGGAAAGTCCGAGCAAATCAGCAAGAAACTTTCTAGCAAATCAGCTAGGAAAGTCCGAGAAAATCAGCTAGGAACTTTCTAGCAAATCAGCTAGGAAAGTCCGAGGAAATCAGCTAGGAACTTTCCAGCAAACCAGCTAGGAAATTCCGAGCTAATCAAACAAGTCAGCTCAAAACTTCCGAGCAAATAAGCTAGGAACTTTCTAGCAAATCAGCTAGGAAAGTCCGAGCAAATCAGCCAGGAACTTTCTAGCAAATCAGCTAGGAACTTTCCAGCAAATCAGCTAGGAAAGTCATAGCTAATCAAACAAATCAGCTATGAACTTTCTAGCAAATCAGCTAGGAAAGTCCGAGCAAATCAGCTAGGAACTTTCCAGCAAATCAGCTAGGAAAGTCCGAGCTAATCAAACAAATCAGCTAGGTACTTTCTAGCAAATCAACTATGAAAGTCCGAGCAAATCAGCTAGGAACTTTCTAGCAAAACAGCTAAGAAAGTCCGAGCAAATCAGCTAGGAAAGTCCGAGGATATCAGCTAGGAACTGTCCAGCAAATCAGCTAGGAAAGTCCGAGCTAATCAAACAAATTATCTAGGAACTTTCTAGAAAATCAGCTAGGAAAGTCCGAGGAAATCAGCTAGGAACATTCTAGAAAATCAGCTAGGAAAGTCCGAGCAAATCAGCTAGGAACTTTCCAGCAAATTAGCTAGGAAAGTCCGAGCTAATCAAACAAATCAGCTAGGTACTTTCTAGCAAATCAGCTAGGAACTTTCTAGAAAATCAGCTAGGAAAGTCCGAGCAAATCAGCTAGGAACTTTCCAGCAAATCAGCTAGGAATGTCCGACCTAATCAAACAAATCAGCTAAGTACTTTCTAGCAAATAAGCTAGGAAAGTCCGAGCAAATCAGCTTGGAACCTTCTAGGAAATCAGCTAGGAAAGTCCGAGCAAATCAGCTAGGAACTTTTAGCAAATCAGCTAGGAAAGTCCGAGGAAATCAGCTAGGAACTTTCCAGCAAATCAGCTAGGAAAGTCCGAGCTAATCAAACAAGTCAGCTCGGAACTTCCAAGCAAATCGGCTAGGAACTTTCTAGCAAATTAGCTAGGAAAGTCCGAGGAAATCAGCTAGGAAAGTCCGAGCTAATCAAACAAGTCAGCCCGGCAATTCCGAGCTGACAACCCTCCGCGGAAATTCCGAGCTGACCATTCTCCGCGGAAATTCCGAGCTGGCCATTCTCCGCGGAAATATTGAGCTGACCACTTTTTGCGGAAATCCTGAGCTGACCACTCTCCTCGGGAATTCCGAAAAAAAACACTTATCTCGGACAGACAACTTACTCAAACAACTCCGGACAACAGATCTTAGTTGGAAGCACGGCGCGTCCGCAAAATTCCAACCCCCGACCATACTCTTGAAGTTATCCGGTAACAAAAATAAATTCTTTTTCTCCTTTTTATTTAGTTTATTTCTCTTAGATAAAAATTAGGATATGAACTTTGTAACTTAGAATTCGCCCACTATTACGTCGCATGCATAGTTGTTAGGAATAGCTTATCTTGTCTGCTGACGGCTGCAGCGGACAAACGCATACATCCCTTACAGATATTAGCCAACACGTCCTATATGGATTGAGGCTCTATACATCCAACAAACGGATAAAAGCGCGCTATATAAAATTTAGATACCGACAATGTATGTTTATTATCAGAGAAGGGAACATAAGTCGAGAGGTCGACGTAAGATCCCGAATACGGGTTGTTGACAGGTCTTCAAATCCGCCGCACCAGTACTGGAGTTGATAATAGACCCAAAAATCCAGTATAACGCTACTCAGCACACTGGTAAAATGACGTTTTAACCAAGTATATCTTGGTTCGGTATCTTTGAAAGGTGGTCTTACGGATACCGGCTTATTTTCAGTGAACGAAAGATGCGAGGCGGGAGTTTCGCGGAAAATCGGGATCGAAAATCCAAACCTAGTAAAATACAACACACTGGTCTCAACAACGTCATTATTGAGTACACGACCGACTTGGGATTGTAAGACGGCAGACCCCAGCACTAGTACTTAAGTCAACCGTAAAACTCCTAAAACCCAGTAAGACGCTTCCGAGCACACTGGTCTGATCATTATAAGTCCACAAGATAAAAACGTTTTGTTATTTCTTGGACTCGAAACCCAGTAAAACGCTTCGAGCACACTGGTCTAATCATTATAAGTCCACAAGAGAAAAACGTTTTGTTATTTCTCGGACTCGAAACCCATTAAAACACTTTCGAGCACGCTGGTCTAATCATTGTAAGTCCACAAGAGAAAAACATTTTGTTATTTCTCGGACTCGAAACCCAGTATGACGCTTCCGAGCACACTGGTCTAGTCATCACAAGTCCGCAAGATAAGGACGCTTTTCTCGGACACAATTTCGAAACCTAGTAAGACGCTTCTGAGCACACTGGTCTAAATCATTATAAGTCCGCAAGAGAAGTACGTTTTGTTATTTCTCGGACTCAATATCAAAACCCAGTAAGACGCTTCCAAGCACAATGGACTAAACATTATAAGTCCACAAGAGGAGTACGTCTTGCTACTCCTCAGACTCAATTTCGAAACCCGGTAAGACGCTTCCGAGCACACCGGTCAGAATATTAAGAGAGCATATCTTACTAAGCCCCGACCTAATTAGCTCAGAAATTCCGAGATAAAGCTCGGCGAACTCGAGCTGACCAGCTCGAACCTTCCGAGTCAATCATACCATCTTTTTGATACCGTTTATTTCATCAAAACGGCTTCCAAGCGCTTTCGAAAAAACTTAGTGGAACACGACATATTTAAAGACATCTTATTTTGAAATGCGGAAAATAACTAAAAGCAACGAACACAGACAGAATGACACAACCCTCGGCTTCGGCAATTAACCGGTTATATTCGGAGGCGTCCTCCTCACCCAAGGGGGCTCTTGATGCTAGATCTGCTTCTTCGGATTCAAACACAGAAGGACCCCTAGATCTCAAATCGGCAATCAGATCTAGATTGCTCTTCGCCGTGACAAACTGACTCTGCCTCTGTATGGCCGAGAATTGAGACGCGATTTCTTCAGCATCCCTCTTTTTCCTCCTCGGCCGCATCCCGAAGAGACGCTTCATGGGAAATCTCCCTTTCGGCGAGTTGAGTTCTCAAGGCCTCAACTTCAGTAAGAGCCCTATCTCTTTAGATACCAAGGGAAAGTCTCACACCTTCAAATTCATTTTTCCACCCTCAATGGAAGTTTTCAGAACGGCAACAGAATTCACCAAGCTTGCATTATCCACAGAATGCCTCGCAACGCGATCCTAAATTCTTCGAAGCTTCCCATCGGACTCGGCAGCATGGCGATTAATCGAAGCCCACGCCTGAAAAGCCTTCAAGCTATACGAAACCAACTCGTACAGTCTAAATGGAGCCGATGAAGGAGATTTTCTCCCGATAAAATATGCTCGACTTTTCCGCATTAATCGACTGAAACGTCATCACGACAGTTTCAGCTTCTCGGACGTACAAATCATCATAGCAGGCTCGATAAACTAACCTGAAACCAAATCCTACCAAAATTCCAAGCCGCCTTACTCAAAAAATCCGAGCAGACCTACTCGGAAAACCCGAGCAAATTTGCTCAGAAAATTCGAGCATGTTTGCATAGGAAATCCGAGCAGACTTACTCGGAAAATTCCGAAGCCAAACGCGATTTCTCTCTCAGACTTATCACATTCGTAAACACGACAGGTTCACAATTCAACACACCTTCTCCACTGCTTTGCTTGTTCGAATACGGAAGCGTGGCCGAAAGACCAACAATGGATTTCCAAACATCCAACGACAAGGCTAGAACTATGAATGGCTTGATCCCTTTCTTAAAGGTACGTAGGCAGCCTTTCATAAGGTTCAGCTGTAAACAAAAATTCTTCGTTTGAAGTAACAAAGCATCAAGGTCATACACCATGACGACCAATGGTTCCAAAGAAAAGTTCAACAACATACGGAATTGCTCGGAAGACTTTGCACGAAAAAAATCAGTTACGGGCGAAAGATGCAAAAGGGTCACCATGTACACCCCAACGGATGTGAGTCGACTTACTCGAAAAGTCGGAACAAATCTAACCCGAAAATACCGCTCAAAAAAACCCATCTAGCTCAACGTACAAGACAAAGGCCAAAATGCGAAAAACGTTTCGTAAAACCCTTCGTCGCAAACGGAAGAGAAACAAAACAAAAAAGGCCTAACCAAGTCTTTCGGACAATTTTTTCGCCTCGAATACTAAAAACCCTCGCCACCATCGTACCCGAGTCTGACGAGCTGGGGGGCTAACTGTTGGGGTCAAAAAACCCCTCGACGAAAACAATAGCCGAAAACAAGATCGGACAATCGGACGCAGACAAATGTCCGCTTCGGACAAAACAAAGTTTCGTATAAATAACCAAGTTATATGAAGTGCCGAAAACTTCGCTTGAACAACTTATTAAACAATAGGATTCAACGGACACATTCCATACGAAATGGACGACATTTCATATACAACGGACCGATCGGACAAACACAACTTTCGACAGGGATTACGGATCAACGAAACATCCAAACGGACGAAGATCGAGCTTGGAATTTCCGAGCTGAACCAGCTCATAATTTCTGAGCTGGTTACACCTATCTCGGACTTTCTGAGCCAAACCGGCTCGGATCTGAACCTTTCCCTTCTCATTTTCAAATCATGATTTACCCCTTCGGAAATTCCGAGCTGAATGAATCTCTTGTAAACTTCCGAGCTTGATTTTGCTTCTCTTAACTTTCCGAGTGGATAATCAAACATTTTCCAATATGCACAACTAGCCGCAATCCATCTTCGGAAACATAGGCGTATACCTTCTTGGCCGATAAATCAAGCTGACGGACCAAGTTAAAGGAAATATTAACTTTGGCCCAAACATACGACATTTGGATATCCAAAACTTTGGGCCGAATAAATAAGTTTGTACGCAAATGGACTAGGATCATCCGTTCTTGACCCATTCGGTAAATAGTTCAAGCTGCGGAAAGATAATTGCCGAAGAAAGAAGATAAACTCAAATAAGTGAAGACGTTGAGATCTCCGAGCTAAAGAGGAAAATCCGAGATGAAAATGTAAATCTTAACGGAAAAAGGAAGGAGATAACAACAAGAAGATTTTCGCAAATCTTGCGGAAAATATCCTCGAAGCCGACTTGCCGCAGCTATATAAGGAGATGGAAGTCATACGATTTAGAGATAGCAAAAAACCCTAGCATCTAGACTTAAGAACTTAGCGATTTTCTTAAGCTTTTCCGTTCTTTTTACTCTCTTTTCCGATCTTTGTACTCTCTTTTCCGATCTCTTATCAATAAAATATCCTACGGGTTTACTATTTTGGTGTGTTTATCTTTGAAGTTTATGTTCCCTAAAAGTTTGCTCTACAAGTTTTGACAGTGCGAGTTCCGACTCTCACAGTGATGATACCCATCACAAGCTACATGGAGCAGGTAGTATAGGACACCCGTAGCCAAACTACGAGATCCCCAAAAATCAAGGAAGAATGTGTGATAAATACGAAGGATCACGCATTGAGATAAGATAAGGCATTCAATTCTAAAGAGAATACATAGAGAGATTCTCATAAAGGCTCCGAGGTATAAAGACTCTTTTCAGGAATGGTTTTAGGTATGCTTTTGCAGATTTCTAGTGTCAAGACTTTTTTCAGGGAGCTCAGGTTTAATCCGAGTCAAATGGAATAAAAATCCACTTTTCGATATTGATTCATTCCATCAGAAGTTCAGCATCAAATGAAGACCTTATCACCGTTTGATCATCCTCAAATTTAGACTAGAGATAGAGAGATCTACAAAATTCATCCTCCACTTGACATGACAAAGATCAAACGGTTCAAACTTAAGGAAAAGGAAGTACGAGGTAGGACCAGGAGCATCTGAAGAGTGCCGACCAAGCCTCATAGCCGCAACCCAGCCTCTTATGTACGCGATCTTGGCGGTCGTGCTCCCACCCCATGCACTCCAAATCGTGCCGACTTACTTATGGCACATTTAGAAAATTATTCAAACTTGAGCCAGTTTTCCTTATTTGGGCACGTCCCACATAGGAAGTTTGGGAGTTTCTGAGAGCTTTTGATTACTATATAAAGGGTACAGCTCTCTCTTTGTAACACATACCAAAAACCACAAAATTTACTATATAAAAGTTAATATTTAGAGTTTTAGTTCTTTAGTCTTTAGCTTCTTAGTTTTAGGGTTTAGAAGTTTTGGGTTCTTGAGAGAGACCTTAAACATCTTACCCTAGACCTAATTTGTCACAGTCAGTCTAAGCAGCTAGCATATGGCCATGTTCTGCTACTCCATCGCTGAGTAGTCCGTTTATTGGGTTTTACAAGGTAGTTATCTAGGAGGAATGATATCGGTTTAATTAGGATTACTTGTGATAAACTTATGCTTGATTTCTAGGGTTCATTCTTTTAAGTTTATTAGTAATGCATGAGACTAGAGTCATGAACTAGAATTTTATCTTAGGATTGATAAAGCCATGAGAGTGCTGAATTTATTAACTGACGTAGCTTAGGAGTTCATTTGTGTTTCAAGATGAAAGAGTTTTCTGGAGATAAATGGGGGCCTCAAAACCCGAGATAAATCTACCTAGACGAAGCAAGGACAAAACAGTTTTCTGGAGTACGTTCATGATGGTGACTGGTCAATGGAAGCCATGAGATAACATTCAATGAACGAGATACACACGGATTGGAAAATCCACACAATGATCCCCTCGTGATTGAATTAGTAATCAGTGATTGCTATGTGACCCACATACTGGTAGACACCATCACTTCGCTCGACCTCATGTTCAAAGATACATTGCACAAGATGGAGCTCAAGGGTGACAAACTCAAGCCAAAAGTTACAGACCTTACCGGATTCGACGTAGATACACCATAGCACGGGACCCCATCAAATTGCCAATATTCATTGGTGGAATAGTAAAGATCATTAAATTTTTCATAGTAGATAGGCCGACCATCTACAACATGGTTTTATGAACACCATGGATTCATGCAATGAAAGTGGTCCCCTACACCTACCACCAGGTGGAATTTTCACAATCAAGGGGAATCAAGCAGCATCAAGAGCATGATTCAATATCAAACACAAATTAAGGAAAAGTTCCAAAATGAATTAGAATATCACAGAAAGGATGAAGAAGACGAGAAGTCACATAAACAAATGAAAGTCACACCAGAAAAAGGCAGAAAAGAATAACTACTAAAGCAACCAAAGACAAGTCGTTCCCCGTGTGCCAGATCCTCAGAAAAAACGATAGCACGACCGTAATTAAGAAGAGGAATACCAGCAAAAAATCTTCACCAACAAACGCAAAAGAAAACCAATGGACGCCCAAGTCCATTGCTGAGCTAAAAACCAAGCAATAACGGAAAAACCCGAGGAACACAGAGGATAAACAATGGGGAATTTGCGTCGACCTGGCCACCAAAGGGAGACCAACTAAGAAAATCTACATAGATCTTACAAGATCATGAGTCGCGGCACAATGCAAAAAAAAAGCATTCACACAAAGGAATATCCAAAGAAAGTCATGAACCACTAGAAGACAATAATTATAATGATGTAATTCATCAAACTACCCAAAACGGGCCAAAGATTCATATACAGAAAAACAGCAAGAAACAAAGAATTAAATTATTGTTCGGAAGAGCATCCAGCAAGGTTAATGCATCTATAAGAGAAATCATCTATGTATTAGAACCAAATTGGCCGACCATAGCATTCAAAGCAACACCATCATCGCTTGGGAGCTCGGGAGGTGGCAAAAATAGATGTGCCAGTGGTGAAAGGTCATATCCTGCTCTCCGATTTTAATCACTTCTATCGCCTCGACCAGAGCCTTCTAGTCCTGCAAGTCAATCTTTTTATGACAAAGTTTTTTGGGAGGAATTGGAATGCCTTCGTCCATATAAAGCTTGACGCACTCGGCTATCCCTTTTATTTGATTCTCCATTAGAACCATCTTATACACCTCGATTTTCTCTATCAACTACCTCATCACCTTGTCAAAACGAGAAGCAGACTTAGCCGCCATTCCGGCACTCTCACGCTCTCGTAGAACCTCCTCCTCCCGAGAATCTCACAGTTTCTTTTCCTCAACCTCCATTGGTCTGAAGATCATGAATAAAACCTTTCTCCGCCACAACTCTCTCCTCCACTACTAAGAGTTTAATCTTCAAACTAGCAACTTCCCCGCCAAGAGCGACCTTCTCGGCTTCAAGCCCCTTATTACTCCTCGAGATATCCTCCGATTTTGTTTTCTCGGCAGCAAAATCAAAACAAACCTTGAGGCAGTCCTCCTGGGAAGCCTTCGTGTTGCTTGATCATGAGATGTGTTTTACCCAGTGCTTACATATAAAAAGTTTGGTTAAAGATTAAAAAGTGAAAATAAAGACTCTCACAACATCAAAGCCAGGGGAACCTACCATCGCTTGAAACCGAATCCACTATTTATACGTCAGAACTCCTCCAGCTCATCGACGGGGAAAACAAGCAGGGAAGACATTTAGACCGCCTGGAAAAAACAGCGCAAGAATCAGTGTCCACCTCGAATGGTACCTAGTTCTTATGACGGAAGGATAACCATGGAGATTTCCAGGATGAGTCTTCTGCTTCTTTGTATCCCGGTCTTCCCTAGATTGATCGTCGGCAGAACGCTTTTCAATGAAAGGCACCTCGGATCCAGCAGGAACATACGAAGAAATACTAGGTGCGTTTTCCAGAACCAGGAGTTCGGAAAGATCCTAAGAATTGGATTCTTGTCGAGAAGGAGCCTCACCCTCTACATGATCAAATCCGATCACCAGATCCACGGTCACAAGCTCCGTCGATATCAAAGTTACCAAGTCTAGGTGATAGAATTTAAAAGTATTAAGAGATTAGAGAGATTTGGAGAGAATATGGAGAGAAAAGTCTCCTAAAGTGTATTTTTGATATTAGTCAATAGAGACTTATTTATAGAGTTACAAAGTGAAGTAACTAGGTCTAGAAGTTGAAAAATAGCCGTTAGAGAAAATGTGGCCGTTGGAGACGTGTTGACGACTGTGTCGGCGACACAGTGGCTTACTCAAGTTCCTGAAGATTCTGTGTTGACGACTGTGTCGGCGATACAGTGGCTTGCTCAAGTTCCTGAAGATTCTGTGTTGACAATTGTGTCGGCGACACAATGGCTTGCTTCACTTTATTGAAACATACATGATCAATACTCCCCCTCAAGTTCAAACTTTGGAATTGCCCTAAAGTTTGAACTTGGAATGATCATGGAAACACCTCATTAAAAACCTTGATGTAGAAAACCACTTGGGACAAAACCACATCAAGGGAAAAAGAGTATGCTACACATGATCAAGGAAGTTCTAATCATGTGTAGGAAGGTCTACAAGTCCTAGTTTGCTGAATATATGATCACAAACCTTGAGACTTGCAGCCTTGGTTAAGATGTCTGCTAGCTGATCTTCGCTCTTTGTGTAGCAAGGTAGAACCGTCCCATCTTCAATCTTCTCCCTTACCTTGTGACAATCTATCTCAATGTGTTTAGTCCTTTCATGAAACATAGAGTTGGTAGCAATGTGTATTGCAGCCTGATTGTCACAATGAAAGGTAATGGGACTTGATTACTCAATGCCAAAGTCCTTGAGTAGAGCCTTCAACCAAGTTAACTCTGTTGTAAGCTTCCTCATAGCCCTATACTCAGCTTCAGCACTTGAACATGAGACCACTTTCTGCTTCTTTGTCTTCCAAGTCACTAAGTTACCTCAAATGAAGGTGCAATAACCGGTTGTGGATCTCCTGTCAATCTTATCACCAGCCCAATCTGCATCACAGTAGCCGACAATCTCAGTGCTATCATTCTTACCTATCCAAATTCCTTGTCCTGTTGAGCCCTTGAGATATCTAAGGATCCTCTCAATCAAACTCCAATGATAAACTGTGGGTGATTGCATATGCTGGCTGACTTGATTCACAGCAAAACATAGGTCTGGTCTAGTGAGAGTTTAATAGATAAGCTTCCCAACCAGTCTTCTATACAAGGAGACATCCTTGAACTTCTCCTCATATGATTTCTCCCCCTTTCTATTGACTTGGTAGCCATCTTCAAGAGGAGTCTTTGCTATCTTGCAATCATGCATTCGTGTTTCTGTCAGCAAGTCTTTAACATACTTCCTTTGGGACAAAAACAACCCATCATTGAATCTGCATACTTCAATACCCAAGAAATACTTCAACTCTCCAAGGTCTTTGATGTCAAACGAACTTTTGAGAAAAGCCTTTGTGGACTGAATTCCCTCATTATCACTTCCAGTAATGATTAAATCATCCACATAGATAAGAACCACCACTACTCCTAAAGAGCTTTGAAGAGTAAACAATGTGTGATCAGATTGAGACTTCTTGAATCCATAGTCCATGAGTGTATGGCTTAGCTTATGGTACCATGCCCTTGGTGATTGCTTCAAACCATAGATTGCTCTCTTTAGTCTCAATACTTCACCAGGTTTACACAAATGCCCTAGTCCCGGTGGTGGAGTCATGTACACTTCCTCTTCAAGCTCTCCTTCTAAAAAGGCATTCTTAACATCCATTTGCCATAGGTTCCATGAAAGGTTTGTGGCCAAGGACAGTGTAACTCTTACTGTATGGAGTTTAGCTACTGGTGCAAAGGTATCAGTGTAGTCTTCTCCATATGTTTGCGTGATCCCTCTTGCAACCAACCTTGCCTTGTACCTTTCAATGTCTCCATTTCTCTTATACTTGATTGTGAAGACCCATTTTGAGCTGACAGTCTTCTTTCCCTTTGGAAACTTCTCCACATTCCAAGTGTGATTCTTTTCCATAGCTCCCTTCTCATCAATCACAGCATCCATCCACTCCTTGGTGTCTTTAGCCTCTTCATAGGTCTTAGGAACATGATTCATCTCTATCTTCCCAAGAAAAGCACAATGACTTGATGGCAACAAGTCAATAGAACACACGGACTGGTTGGGATGAGCAACAACCTGATTGTTGAAGTAGAACTTCTTGTTGATGTAGCTTGATAGATCCGTCTTTTCTCTAGTACTTCTTCTGAGTTGTTGGACCGGTTGAGCAGCTTCCTCTACACCCATCTCTTCTTCTTCATGATGAATAATCTCCTCATCATTCATATTCAAGTTGTCTTGATCTTGATTCTGAGGTAGAACTTCCTCTTGAGTTTGAGTGTGTTCTTGATTAGCTGTCACTGGTTCTTCTTCTTGCAACTCTTCTTGATGACTTCTTATTTCTGTTTCCCCTTGTCTTGGTACATTAGTAGGATCATTTCCCAAATGATTCAAGAGAAACCTCAGACTTGTAGCAAGGTCAGACGGTGATCTTGAAAGATCCTTCAATCCTTCCCAATCCCTTTTCTCATAGTACCCTTGCCCCTCAATGAACTTGACATCTCTTGACACATATGTGCGGTTGTTGCTGGGATCAAAACACTTATAACCCTTCTGAGTTGTAGAGTATCCCAGGAACATACACTTTGTGCTCTTAGCCTCTAGCTTATTTCTTTGATCACCTGAAATATGTACAAAACACACACACCCAAACACACGTAAGTGTTCAATAAAGGGTTGAGTTTTGTTTAGAACCTCAAATGGTGAGATGTCTTGGAGAACTTTTGTTGGAATCCTATTGATGAGATAACAGGCTGCTAAGACCGCATCTCCCCAAAATCTTTTAGGCACATTGGTATAGAACATCATGGATCTAGCCACTTCCATGAGATGTCTGTTCTTTCTCTCAGCCACTCCATTTTGTTGAGGTGTATGTGGACAGCTTGTTTGATGTAGGATTCCATGTTTGTTCAGATTAGCCTTGAATCTTTGACTTGTGTACTCTCCCCCATTGTCCGATCTAAACACTTTGATCCTTGCATTAAACTGATTAGTAATGTAGTTTTAAAAATGAATGAAAGCTTCATAAACTCTATCTTTCGATGGGAGCAATGGGTCATGGGAGCAAGGTGACCCAAGTATATTTTGACTTTTCATCTATAAATGTCACAAAATACTTGTTCTCATCTCTAGACTGGCAAGGTGAAGTCCAAACATCAGAATGGGATCAAATTTTGAGGAGCTCCTTGACTCAAAGTCAAAGTCCCATATACTCCTCTCCCATAAAGTCATTTTCTTTTCTTTTTTTTTTTTAATTCGAAAGAAGGGGTAAAAGACAGCAAAACCTGGGTTTTGTAACTTATTTACTACCCAACCTGGATTGACCCAAAGAGTTTGGTCCATCCATTTGAGTCGGGTCGGATCTACTCTTTAAATCCTAAAATTGTCTTAAGGTAAAAATCAAAAATCCTTTTTTCTCTTCAGTATATCCGTTCGTCTTCCCTTCTTCTTACAGTTTTCCCCAGTTTTCCGACTTCATCCGACAAAAAAGAATTTCAATCTCCATTTGTAGAAGGAAACATGCGGAGTTATGGGAGAAAGAGATTACGAAAGTCGAAGAGAGTGGAGGATAAATCGATTCCTCCAAACGAATCCCCAACCGAGAGAGACCCGAGAGAAGAGGCGAATCGCGGAGCCGAAGCTGTGTGGAAACAAATTGATGAAGAAAAAAAACAGACTTGGAAAAAGAATCCGAGAATGCGGAGGAAGAAAAAAAAGACGAAAAAGAGATTGAGAACGAGGAAGAGAAGGACGATGAAACAGAAGACGATGAGGAGGAGGAAGCCGGATGGATAAACGAGGAGGAGAAAGCCGTATACGATGAGGAGAAAGCCGTAGTCGAGGAGGATGAAGTTGAAGATTCCCGAGTTCCGGGACTAGGGTTTCACGACGAAGAAGAAGAAGTTGTTCGAACCAGTGAAATCCGCTCTTTAACCCACAGTGATCAACTCGAGGAAGGAACGGTACGTATTTCCATTTATGGGGCCTTGCATGTCTAATTTTTGTCGATTTCGGATATGTAAAACTTGGTAGGAATTAGCAAAACTTTGTGCGTAATTTGGTAAAACTTAGTAAAACTTGGTGTCAAACTTGGTAAAACTTGGTTAAAGGTAGTAAAACTTGGTAAAACTTAGTATAGTTAGAGTAAAACTTGGTAAAACTTTCGTGTACAACGCAGTATAACTGGGTAATACTTGGCCAAACTTTTTGTGTGTGCAGAATTCAGAGGACGAAACCGAACCAATGCAGCCCCTCAAGATGTGTTTCCCTCCCACAGAATATGTGAAGACGATAAAGCTCTCTTCTAAGTGCTACATCGCCAAAGAAGTGAAGACTGTAGACGACATTCTCGAGGATGATGAGCTTGATTGGTTCCATGAGCATCCACAATTCAAACACTTCTTCCACATGGGTCAGAAGACAAGCTCAAAATGGATGGGACTGTGGATGATTCTTGTTAGGGTCACGGCTGTGGATAAGAAGATGGAGCTATGGTTTATTATCAACGGCGTTCCAATCCGCTATTCCATTAGGGAGCATGCACTCGTTTCGGGGTTGTTATGTCACTCCTATCCAAACCACTACGAATCCCTTGGTGGTGACTCAGGTTTTATTGCTAAGTACTTTGGTGAAGAGAAGGTTACACATGAAGAAGTTGTGAAGCAGTTCCTAGCTATGAAAACGAAAAAAAATATTGGCAAGAGAAAGTATGGCAAGGATCGTTTGAAGATGGCTGTCCTGTACTTCTTGTCATCCGTGATCATTGGGAAGAAGAAGACAGGCAAAGGAGCTACTTCCGTTGAGAGTTTCTTCCTCAGAGCCATTGATGATCTCGAGATGTGCAAGACTTTTCCGTGGGGGCGTTTGTCATTCGAGGAGAACGTCAAAGACATATTGCACTTCATTGACCATACCGGAGGAGTGGCACCCACTTCATGGGTATTTACTGGATGCATTGTTCCTCTGGAGGTCCTTGCTTTTGAGGCCATCCCAGTTCTGAAGAACCATTTCCGAGAAAGGATTCAAGGTGCGTGCGAGGATTGCCCGCGAATGTGCAAGATGAGGTATAAAACCGTGGGGTTAAGGTTTTTCCGTATCTCAGAGATAAATAAGAAGCTTGGAACTACCAAGGTTAGTATCTCATATCATACTACTAATCCTATTATCTCATATCATACTTTGAGGTTGATATTAAATTGTTTCTTCTTATATTTCCAGGATATTCAAAGCATCTTGGAGCCATCTCCCATGGAAATGACGCTTCTAGAGAATACCATGGACGCTGATTCTGGCTGGAATGATGTGGATGACCCAATAGTCGATGGTTGGAACAGGCTGCTCAAGAAGAAGAAGACAATCTGGTTTGAAGAACTTTTCAACCAAGATGTGGCTGGTCGTGCGTCTCAGGCTCAAGAGCAACCTCGTACGATTCATGAGGCGTCTGAGAGTGATGATGGGAATGAGGCTGCGAAGTATCCGGAAGGGGCTCCTACTCCTACTGTTTTAAGTCTTGCGGATGTGGAAGAATTAATCAAGAAGAGAAATGAGGAAACAGAGTCTCGAATGAAGATGTATTACGACGCTCAGTTCAAGGAGTTGACTGAGACGTATAACGGTAGATTAACCGATATGGAATCGGTTGTGAATGCACTAAGAGCGGGTGTTAAGGAGACATTACCAAGAGAGCCTGAGGCTACTGCCGATGATGGTGTTTTTGAAGGAATCGTTTGTGAGCTTAGTGTTGTTAAAGTGCAAGAGGAAAGAAAGGGAAGAAAGGGAAGAAAGAAGAATGCGAAGAAAAGCAGTAAGAAGGGAGAAAAAGAGCGAGAGAAGGAAGAAGAGAAGAGAGAACAAGAAAAAGAGAAGGAAGAAACCGTGGAAGACAAGGGGGAAACAGAGAAAGCAAAGGAAGTAACAGAGGCTGAGAAGGTAGTACCTGAGGCCGAGAAGGACGAGGACAGAAAAGGTAAGAAGAGAGCTGTTGAATCCGTTGAGAACGTTCCAGCAAAAAAGATAAAGATTAGGAGTCCTGTGATGACTAGGGGGAAGACCCAAGTTGCTGAGGGAACCACCAAACCGTGATCTTCTCTGTTTTTAGTACATTTGGTTTTGAATTATCTATGTTTTAGTACTTTGGGTATTTTGGTATGAATTATCTATGTTTGACAAAGTAGTTTTACCAAGTTATGCCTAGTTTTACCAAGTTTGACACCAAATTTTCCAAAGTAGTTTTACCTAGTTATGTCAAGTTATCCAGAAAACATCCATTCAAACTTAAACACTAGCAATAAGAATTCAACATAGAAAATCCCATAGAAACAAACACAGAATTCAAACATAGATATCCAGACATAGTAGATCTTAAACAACATCAGCTTTGTGCATCCCTTCGATTGTCTCCTTTAACTTGGCAATTTCTCTTCGGTTGCTGAAAATCTCCACATTCATGCCTGCGATTTTGACGTCTTGCATTTCAATCTTGTACAGCAACTTCTCAAACTCTTGTTCGACACCATGCAACCATGGTTGACGAATATGAAGTCCATCGGCCTACAAAAAAAAAATCAAAAAATTCGGAGTTACACCAAATACATGGAAAATGGGGTCAATCGTCAAAACACCAAATTCAGAGTTCCATTTACCCTCCATTTTTCACAAGTAAAGAAGGTACGGCCCGGTGTAGTATCCACATGTGTAACCTTATCGACCTCGCGTACGATATGGCCACCACATGGGCATTCCTTTGGGATGCCGTATTCCGAATAGGTCATTGCGTCAAGACGATCGGCGTATTCCTTGTTCCTCCTTTCCTCTTCATAGGGATGGAGCATGAAATTCTCTGTACTCATTTGAGAGAGAGAAGAGAGAAGAGAGAAGAGAGATGGAGATTCAGGTTAGAGAGAGAGGGAGAAGAACGAAAAATGAGAGAAAAATAGAAAAATAGATAGATAAGGATTTTCCAAAAAAAGGGGGGGGAAATTTTAATTTTTGGAATTTGGGGGGGCGGGAGTTTCAAATTTTTTAGGCGGGAATCAAAGTTTTACCAAGTTTTCAGTTTTACCAAAAACTGTCAAGTTTTACTTCTGCCAAAATTCTGTTTTAATGGTTATACTCTATCTTTAATAATAAAAAAATTGGTTATACTCAAGATCTATGGATAATTATATGCATTACAAATTAATTCATGCAATTATATTTGAAAATACATATATTATCTGACTTTTTGAAGATTAAGATGATTCACATAGATAAACAACTCATAAATGTATATGATATTTGCTTGCTAATAACAAGTCTACAATATTTACCTTAAATTCTAAAAGCTTATATTTTGTTTTAGCAAGATATATGCTATATAGTTTGTATTTTAGTTTGATTGTTATATTTAATATTATTATAAAAATTGAATTTCATAAAGAATTATAGTTCTACAAATCTTGGTTTTACCAAGTTTTCCAAAGTTACACAACAAATGATAACATATGTAAATTGAAGAAATAAAAATACAACTAAATTCCTTCTTGGCTCACATCAGCTTGGCTCTCATTACTGCAATTAAACCAGCTCTCTAAATTCTTTCTTGCCTTTCTCTTGCTCCTTCTCCGTCCGTGCTCCCCAACTGACGGATATCTTGTTTCTTGGACTCTTCCCTTTCTTTTCACATAGTTTGGAGGAAAAGCGTACAACTTTTCTATCTCTTCCAGAATAATCCACTCAGACATATGCGGAACTGGAAAAATTGTCCTCGTATAAGCCAATGCCCATAATTCTATCATGTAGTAACGCGAACACAGACCATACAAATCCTTCAATTCCGTTGGCCTAATGTCTTGCTTCAAGAATTTAGTGGTAGCAGATATTGCGTGTACACATGGGTACCTGTCAATATCAAAGAGTCCGCAGCTGCATTTGTTATGTCTCAAATCCACCACATAAGTAATGCCGTCATCTCCAACAACACTGTATTGAAGCTCGAATGCATTAAGCTCAAATGTCGTGAGTTTGGCCGCTTTCACAATTCTAGCGTGCAACACAAGTTCCACTTCCGGCACCAATTTTCGTGCGCTCGATCCAGAAACGGAATCTTTCCTATGACTGTTAAACCACTCTGCAAATTTTCCAATAAGTGCATCGATCATAGGCAGTAGATGATACCTTCTGGCCTTCTTAAAAACTGCATTCATAGACTCCACACAATTAGATGTGTCTGTGTTGTACCTTGCACCGGGAGAATAACACCTTGCCCATTTCTTCTCTTCTACGCTTTTGTCAAGATATTGAGCTGCTTGAGGATATATGTTCCTAAAATCGCCATATTATCTTAGGAAATCAGCCTCGGAGTATATCCGAGCAATTTCCCTAAAATTTTTTCCAACTTCTTCTTTGTTCTCGTAGGAAACTGCTCCTCTCACATTCTGGGACAGGTGGTAGATGCAATAACCATGATCCGAGAGAGGGTACACTAGACCTATTGCCTTGATGAGACTTGCATTTCTGTCGCTAATAAAAACTAACTCACGACTATCCGGTATTACGGTTTTCAGCGTATTGAAGAACCACATCCAACTTTCTTCCTTTTCACCATCAACTAGAGCAAAATCAATGGGATAGTGGTGATGATTCAGATCCTGCGCTGTGGCGAATATTAAACAACCTCCATATACATTCTTAATGAAAGTTGCGTCAACGATGAGCAGATTCCTCATGGCTACAAACCCTTCGATGGAAGCTCCCAAAGCCACAAATAGATACCTGAACCTTTTTTGTTCATCCAACACCAAATCGGTTTTGGTTCCATGATTCACCTTCTCCAACATATGCAAATAAGAAGGCAACATCTTGAAACCATCAACTGGACTACCACGGATATCAGAAACAGCAAGGTTTTTCCCTCTAAAAGCCGTAGAATACGACACTTCCACACCGTCTCTTCTTTGGACAAGCTTCACAATAGTTTTAGGACATGGAGTATCGAAGTTACCGGGATAGTCTTCGTTTAAGACGCTTGCAACTAACCGTGGTGTACCTTTCCTCTTGTTGCTTATACCACTAGTACTTGTCCGAGAGCATGAATGCATATTCGTGTATGTTCTAACTGAGAACATGGTTGAATTCTTAATCTTTGCAGCTCTCAACTGCCATTTACAACCTTGCTTCGCTTCACGGCATTTCACCACGTATCGACTCTTATCTGAATTGCCTATTAAGATCCCATAACAGTTCAGATTTACGGCTTTATCAACCAAATACTGCACATCTTCTTTACATTTAAATTCTTGACCTATTTCAAAACCCAAGCAATCTTCCCATTCATCTAAACGCCTTGTCTCTTCCACAACCAAGGGAAGCTCAGCTGATTCAACCATATCCAAATCATGCATATTATCATGTTGTACAATATCACCATCGCCAATAGCAACATTCTCCAACGGCTCAATCGGCTCAGTTGGTTCAATAGGCTCAATAGGCTCAATAGGTTGTTCTGTTGATTCCTCGCCAGTAACATGAGTAGGATCACCAGCATTGATTACCCTAATATTATCCTGGGCACTAGAAATGAGCTCACCATAACTCCCACCATCTCGTTTCCTCCTCTCTACTCTTGAAAGTTGCTCGGTAATCGGAAATATTTCCAAATCTGTGACAACCTCTACATGCAAAACACTTCTTCGTTGCTCTTTATCCAAAGAGGTTAGATACACGTAAACATCCTCGTCATCAAAAATATACGACTGCCTTTGAGGTTTCACTACCAATGGAATATAACTCAAATTCAGCCTCTTTGTAGAATCATCTATTTAAATCTTTCTGCGTATCCTATCCACTAGCAACGAATATGTTATCTCCTCCATAGATGATGTCTTAAACGATATACCATACAACCGAGCTTCTCTAGGAATCCATTCATAGTCATCTCCGATCTTTGAATAATGTCCTTCATAATCAAAATGTATGTTTATGAAAGGAGAACCCATCCTCTTCTGAAAATGACATAAAAATATGCATTAGCACTCAAATTTCAATAGTAATACCACAGTAGTTTTACCAAGTTGTACCAGTTCTGCCAGAGTAGTTTTACCAAGTTTTACCAAGTGTTACCAAGTTTTACCAAGTTTTACCAATTCTACCACAATAGTTTTACCAAGTTGTACCAATTCCACCACAGTAGTTTTACTAAGTTGTACTAAGTTTTACCAGTTCAACCACAATAGTTTTACCAAGTTGTACCGATTTTTACTAATCTATTATTACCAAGTTTTACTAAGTTGAGCAACTTTATCAGACCCAAAATATCTCCAAATTGCCAATACAACAATAGGATGCAGTACGATTAAACCACAAATTTCGATTAATTATCGATTAAGTTGTCTAATTCACCAAAAAAAACACGGATACAATCACAATGTTCTTAATCCAGAAATTAAAATCGACCTCCAATCGAGCTCAAGCAAAAAAGAGAAAAAAATAGAGAAACAAACGACAAGAAAAGGGAGGAACTTACCTGGGATGATCAGAATCCCGAATAGAAGTGGTTGGGATGGTAGAATTGGGATAGATTTGAGAAAATGGAATTCAAAATAGCTGCAAAACCCAGCTGAAAATCGACCAAATCGAACAGGAGAGAGAGAGCGTGACCGAGCGTGGTCGAGATGGAAGAGGAGAGAGAAGCTCTTCTCTGATTGGTTGATTATTTGGTTTATTTTAGATTTTTTTAATTGATTCATTAAGGGTAGAATGGGGATAACATTAAAAGAGAGGAGTAGGGGAGTATGGTAGATTAGGCAAGAGTATGTGGGAAATTGACTTTAAGTCAAGGAGCTTTTGAGAATTTGACCCATCAGAATGCACAAGATCAAAGCAGCTCTCATAGATAGTGGTAGATTTAGGGAAGACTGTTCTGCAATGTTTGCCAAGGATACAATCTTCACAAGTCGAATGATCAAAAGTAGTGTTAGGCAACATCAAGTTCAGAGCTCTAGCATGAGGATGTCCAAGTCTAGCATGCCACAAACTGTTTTGATTAACCGGAAAACAGGAATTGAAAGCTAAGGAACCCAAATTGCTTGGAGAGGTGTTTTCAATGAGATAAAGCTCATCTTGTGTTCCACCTCTGGCAAGTACCCTTCCATTCTTAATATCCTGAAAGCACACCTCATTAGGTCCAAAGATAACATTGCAGTCCAAGTCTTTAGTAATCCTTTTAACTGATAGCAGATTGGATTTAAACTTAGGCACAAAGAAGGCATCACTATCCTTGTTAAACAGTCTTAACTTTCCTGTTCCTTCAATGGGAATACCTTGACCATCAGCAATAGTTACTCTTCCTAGGGCAGGTTTGATGTCTTTTAACAACTTAGCATTACTAATCATGTGGTGAGATGCTCCTGAATCTACTACCAAGTTCTGATCAGTTTTAGCAAGTAGTTTATGAGACAATAAGGTGATACCAGAGATTTTGGAGGCATAAGCCTTGATAATGTCCTCCAAATCACTCCTTCTCACATAATCAGTGTTGGTGAAGAGTGCAAGCTTTCCTCCTTGAGAGGATGAAGTCGTCTGCTCATTCACATTCTCTTGAGAGATGTTGGCACTTGAGTCTTTGAACTTGGATGGCTTGAGATGAGGGTGAAGGGTCCAACACTTGTCCTTCACATGTCCTTTCTTCTTACAATGGTCACAGAAGACACCCTTCCTTTCCTCTTGATTGAACACGCTCTTGTTGGCAGTGACAAGGTCCCCTTTTCCTCCAAACAATCCAATGTTTCCCTGCTCCTTCTGGATTCTTGAACACACCTCTTCAAAGTCAGGGAGTGTAGTCTCCCTTAAGATAGACTTGATAACCTCATTGTAGACCGGATTCAGATTGAGGAGGAGACCAAAGATCTTGTCTTGCTCCTTCCTTTCATTAAGAACCTTTGGGTCCATGGTGCTTGGCCTTAACATGTTCAGCTCAGACCAAACAGATGAGATTTTCCCAAGATACTTGGTGAACTCACAATCCTCTTGGTGAAGGTCACTGATTTTCTTCTTCACTTCATACACACGGCTGAGGTTAGAGGCATCACCATATACCTTCTTGAGAGTGTCCCAAAGTGATTTAGCAGTTTCACAATGAGACTAAGCTTCAAGGATGGAAGGATCTAGTGAGTTTTGAAGAAAACCCAGAACTAATTGGTCTTCTTGAAACTACCTTGCCACCTCCTTCTTTGTTACCTCATTTTTCTTCCCCTTTGGATCTTCATTAGGCGGTGTCTTGTCCTCAAGAATGTGCTCCCAAAGTCCTCTTCCACATATTGCGGTTTTAGTGGTTCTAGACCACACAAGATAGTTGTTTCCTTTGAGAATGATAGGAACAACTACAGGTTTTGAGCCCTCGGTGGTAATAACAGAAGGACTCATATATTTTAGCTTGAAGTTTCGTTTAGGAATTTTATCGAACACTTGGTGGGCGTTTTTAAGAAATTGAGAATTTTGAAGAATTTTGAAAGATGAACAAGAGATAATCAAAGAGAGTAGTAGAATAAGGATCTTTGCTCTGATACCATGATAGAATTTAAAAGTATTAAGAGATTAGAGAGAAAGAGATTAGAGAGATTTGGAGAGAATATGGAGAGAAAAGTCTCCAATAGTGTATTTTGATATTAGTCAATAGAGACTTATTTATAGAGTTACAAAGTGAAGTAACTAGGTCTAGAAGTTAAAAAATAGCCGTTAGAGAAAATGTGGCCGTTGGAGACGTGTTGACGATTATGTCGGCGACACAGTGGCTTACTCAAGTTCCTGAAGATTCTGTGTTGACGACTGTGTCGGCGACACAGTGGCTTGCTCAAGTTCCTGAATATTCTGTGTTGACGACTGTGTCGGCGACACAATGGCTTGCTTCACTTTATTGAAACATACATGATCAATACTAGGATCACCCCTTCCTTGGGATCCATTGGGAAAATAACCAGGAGGCTATCAGCTATATCAACATGACAACCCTTATGAACAAATGAACAGCCATTAGTCAAAGAGCTTTATCCTCGGCTGAACAATTGGCATCAAGACAATAGAAACAACTGGAACGCCTCCCAAACTCTTCCCTTCAGAGAGTCGGGGAGCGAAATGAAGAAGCGTGGCATAGCTAACATTGATATTCCTACTCAAGTTCCCCATTGTTTTCGGAAGATCAGGCTCGACAGTCCTGTTTAAAGACGACGTATGCGAAAAATGAGACACGTAAACCGATCGGTTCCTAAAAAAATATCAAGAAATGGCATTCAAATCATACAAAGAAAAGTATGGATGATCGTGGAATAAAGATTACCCAAGAAAACTCGGGCTCCACTTTGCCGAATCCTCTCTAAATCAAACTCGACACCTAAGATTGTCTACAATCTGAAATCTCTTAGAATTAGCTCAGAAGTGAGGAGAAGGAATTGAGATTTGATGACGAACTACAAGACAACACGAAGGCTAAATGGGCAGGGTCAGAGGACGTCAAAGTCTGCATAACACAAAATCACTAACACTTATTCGGGTTCGGATTCCACTGAGACCGAAAAATCCTACTCGAGTCGATAACCAAAGCGTCGTTAATCTTGGCATAAAAGAATATTTTCTGCCAATTGGACATTTTGCCTGGACTCCCCCGAATAATTACATATTGAGAGCGGATGCTGACGTAATATCATGTAGCATATCATATAGATTTGGGTTGTTTATATTTAATTGTTACATTTATTTTATTTAAGGATAATTATATATCCTTGTAGATTAAGATGAAGATATACATTTAGATTTCTATTATAGTATAAATATGATGTTTCATATCATTGTAAAGATAAGTTGATTGAAACCAGCTTTATAGCTAAACCAGATTTCATAGCACGTGGAAGAGTGTTCCCAACCTATAACAAGCTTTCTAAGCACGGGGAAGAGTATTCACAACCTATATATTTGAACGAAGATCTTCTTTGTTTATTTCAAGCTGACTATACACGAGCCCTTCGGCATCTCGTGTATCTTCATTATTTAGCTTCCGCTCTCCATCACTTTATATCAGAGACACACGATTCAGCCAATTGATTCTACACCAATCATGCCATCAAAGCCCATCTACAATCTCCAAGCCGACGAAAGGTGTGTTCACGAACAGCCAAACCAATGGGCAGAGGATGGCCATACCCTATTTTCAATGCGGGAGAATTTTCAAGCTACACTTCATAAATAAATTAATAAATGTGATGGAAACAAGGTTAAACATCAGTTTCCGCAAACTCGTGAAACAAGGGCTAGTTTTGATCATGACACAGACATTGTCAACAAACCTATTTATGATGACTATATCGATGAATTTTTTTTTAGCTACTACAGAATCTGTTTACAACAATTTAGATCCAATTCTTAGTGTTTGTGATGATGAAAATTTAGTCTGTGATAGATACAATAAGGACGAACAATTCTGTGATGTGGTTTCCAACACCAATTTGTGGTTCTAGGTTTTGAAGATAGGACAAAAGCAGATCAAGTCGTCCTCGTTGGGAATAATGAAGATTTGGCCAATGAGCCATTCTATAAAAATGAGATTGGTTTCATTGGAATTGAAGAGGTGAAAGATATAAAATTTAGATCAACAAAACATATTCCTATCAACGTTGAGCCTCCAGATTGGGGTGGCATCGAAATACTTTTTGTCGCAGTGAGGAAAATTTTTCCACCGAGATTTATGGTGCTCTGGCTTATGCCACTCACGATGATGACAATAGTGATGAACATGATGATTTGATTCAAGAGCTACACGGGAAATAAGACTTAATATCAGCTTCTCTTCAAGTTGTGCGACAGAAGAGATGAGTAAAGCTTCTGAGCTGTTGGAGGCAATTTGTTCTGCGCTAATTGGCCAGCTCAAAAATTCCGAGCTGAACCAGCTCGGACACAAGCTGAACAAGCTCAGATTTTCTGAGCTCATCCCTTCTTGTCTTCTGAGCATAACCCATTCCTTCAGAAGTTCCGAGCTGAACGCGTTCCTTAGGAACTTCCGAGCTTAACATATTCCTCAAACATTCCAAACGGATACTCCGCTTATATCAAATTCTCAGACATTTGCCAAAATCCCTCTCTCCGGACGCGCAACTAGCAGCAACCCATCTTTGAAACAACAACAACTTATAAGTTCCTAGCCGTTAAGAGGATTGCCGGATAAAGTTATACAAAATGTGATTTTGGGCCTAACCCACAAGACTCGTATTCCGAGACTTTGGGCCGAATCATGTAATTCTACTCACAAACGGCCTCGGATCGTCTTTTCTTGGCCCATTCGGAAAAATAGGTTAAACCGGAGAAGGATAATAAAAAAATGGAAAGATAAACTCGAAGAAGAAAAAGAGAAGATATCTCCGAGCAGAAGAGGAAAACCGAGCAAAATAAGTAAATCCCAACGGAAATGGAATATATGATAACAGGAAGATTTCCGGAAATCTTGCAGGCGAGGATCTCGAAACCTACTCGCCGCGGCTATAAAAGAAGGACTTCCTACGATTTAGGCATCTCAAAAAACCCTAGCATCTAGACTTAGAACTTAGAACTTTTTAAGCCTTTTTGCTAATTGTAATTTGTTTCCGATTCGATCTATCAATAAAAATATCCTTCGGGTCTCTAGTTTGTGTGTTTACTCTTGAAATTTATGTTCTCTAAAAATTTAGCTCTACAAATATCGACAGTGTGAGTTTCGACTCTCACAATTTGGCGCCGTCTGTGGGGACATAGAAGTTTCTTACACTTAAAAACGACCAACTAGCAGATCCGAAGATATGGCCGCCGACAGAGACAGAACAAATCACCCACTGACGATCGACGCTGAGCCACGGCACACGAGAAGGCGAATAGCACGCTCGCAAATCAAGTGGAGAGGCTTACACCTGAATAGTGAACTTCGAACCAACTGAACGTAGGCGACTCGGCTTCTCAACGGCTGACGGCTAAACGAAACACCCTATGCTACATCATCCACATCTTGCAAACAAGCAAACATCTCTTGCGATCATATCCAACACAACATATCCACCACCACAAATCCGACCAAGAAGTTCGCGACAACTATGGACGTCGACGGAGAAGATTGCGCGAAGACAACCTAAAACAAAACATCGTAACAAGGATACCAAGATCGGATCGGAATTCAATTAAACTGAATAGAACAATTTTAGTCTTCAAAGATCCTCTTCGTCGTAACTCACTTTACGATCTCTCCGATTATCGAGATAAGTACCCAAATTCGTATTCGCTTTATTATCATCAATTGCTTTATAAATTACCTCAATCCATTCAGATTCTTTGTGACTTATCGATTTTAGCTTTGTTACAAGTTTTCCGCTTTCAATGCTTTACGATTATAGCAATTACTAATATCTCTAACTTACGTAGAAATTAACATGAAAACTCTTGATCAAAATCGTAAATATCTCGTCAAATCTTTTCGTATGTTCAACGCACAATCCATTGCTCTTTGATTTCGTTTTACATGTTGAACATCTTGGTTTGGGACTTTTCGGTTATACGTCATAATCAGATCCTAACCGATTTTCATCATCGAACGAGTCTCCGACTTTGCTTCGTTTGCAGATCTAGACACGACGCCAAGTAGCCAAACAACCAACAATCGTACCGGAATCGAACGGTTAAGAAAATCTGATCCAGTACGCTGCTAAACCTTCCCACCGCAGCCGAGTAAAACCGTCCCTAACCAATTGTCGTTGATGCCCCGCCGTCACGCTAGCCAGCGTGCCGAGCCATCATAACACCAAGCTTCTCAACGATCCACGTACAAAATCAAGTATCTATCTGCATACAATAGCCCATCGTGCGAGTAATAAAAGACATCCATGCAGCGTAGCTCGCCAAACCGCACATTCGTATATGTCCTTCTCGGACAACATAGTTACATGCTCGGAATGACATTTTCATGGTCAGTTCGGGTTCACGACCAGTTCGCAAGCTGATCGGTCCAGCATCATCCTCTGTACGTGAACGATCGGTTGCAACTTCACACCTCTATAGTTCAACACAGACTATCAAGCTCCAGCAAATGCCTCGCTCGGACAACAAAAGGTCCCGCGGGGAGAACAACCTGCTCGACTTGACTCTCACCCACGAATACAGTGAGCACAAGACATGATGCATCTTGCCGATCATCTTTTACTCTGCTTGTAGGCAGACAAATTGTTCAGTATATTCGATCGTAACACCTTGATCGGATGGTCCACGACTAAACCTGCTCAGACGTACCGCGACAAGGCTGTCCAAACGATAAACCTGCTCGGAAAAATTATCATACATTCTATCCGTGCACACATCCTTGCTCGGCAAACCCACATGTTTAACTCAACATCACCTCGGACGAATCGCGACTCAGTGATCGTGTTTATCTGTGCACACAAAACTACTCGAAAAATCCGAGCAAGCAAGTCTGCACGGAAAATCCGAGAACGCAAGATTTCTTGGAAAATCCAAGCTTGCAACTATTCAAAGCATGCTCGGAAAATCGCAGCATTCTCGGAAACTCGCAGCATTCTCGGCAACTCGCAGAATGCTTGGAACCATGGACGAAGCCAAGCACAAACAAATCAGAACTTTTTATGTTCGAAGGTGACAAAGCAACCCATGATATCACCAAGCACAGTTTGGATAGCCGAAGAAAATATCTCCGAGGGAAGTTACGCTCAACACATTACGATAAACTGCTCGACACAAAGACATGCTCCATATCCTTGGCGATCCAAAAAAGAGTACAACAACATTTTTGGAGAACGAAGTGTTCCGAGCAAGACATACCTTTGATTTCACGAGCCGATCTCCTTTGTCTTGCTTCTCACCATATGCTTGGGATAGCTCGGCACCACTCGGGAGCTAAAATAAAGCTGCACAGTAATCCTCTTCTGCATGATTATTTTTGCTCGGACGCGCGCCATCCGAGCAGAACATATCCGCATAATCTATTCTCGGCATACTGACCTTACCGCGACAATGACCAGCTCGGAAAAATTCCCTTCAGCGATTGCTTCACCACTCGCACAGAACCAACTCAGATGCATCATTTTTAGGTCAGCACGCGAATGCTTTAGTCTGCGACGATCGTACCTTCAAACTTGGCGGACACAAAACGCCCTGCTCGGAACACTTGACCGTACGATGAAGTAATCTTCTTATAAAATTTTCTCAGTGCAATGATCAAACCGATGGTATGAACGACGCGATCACGCACTTGTCCGCATCCAAAACTACCAACAAGAAACTACCGAATACTACAAATCAAATGTCCGCAGTTGGAGGTTCCTCGATAACAACCTAGTCCTATGGAAAGTGTTCCAGAACGCGGCCGAACGAAACACATGCAAACTAGAAGGGAATCGAGAAGGAACGTACATAGTTACCAAAGTAGTTCGCCCTGGAGCATACAAACTCGTCAACATGGACAATGCCAAAATTCCAAAAAGTTGGAATGCAACACATTTGAAGAATCACTAAGACGAGATTATCAAACATCTCAAGAAACAACTTGAACTACGCGACGGCTTGATCTCTGAAAGGGGTACGTAAAAAATTTGAAACAATTTTTCAGACTCGAATGCAACCTGGCCAGACACAAGTTCTCGGACAAAATTGCTCGAAACATCCATGCACGCAGAACTGTCCAAACGAAGATGCTCAAACGTACCAACAGACAAGACAATCTTCTCAGAAATTCTGAGCTGGCCAATCTTCTCGGAAATTCTGAGCTAACCAGCTAGGAAATACCGAGCTGGCCACTCTTCACGGAAATTTCTAGATAACCAGCTAGGAAATTTCGAGCTAGCCAATATTCTCGGAAATTACGAACTAACCACCTAGGAAATTCCGAGCTGACCAATCTTCTCGAAAATTCCGAGCTAGCCATCTAGGAAATACCGAGCTGACCACTCTTCTCGAAAATTTCGAGCTTACCAGCTAGGAAATTCTGTGCTAATCACTCTTCTCCAAAATTCCGAGCTAACCAGTTAGGAAATACCGAGCTGACCACACTTCTCAGAAATTCCGAGCTAACCAATCTTCTCGGAAATTTCGAGCTAACCAGCTAGGAAATATCGAGCTGACCACTCTTCTCGGAAACTACAAGATAACCAGATAGGAAATTCCGAGCTAACCAATCTTTTCGGAAATTCCGAGTTAACCAGCTAGGAAATTCCAAGCTAACCAATCTTCTCGGAAATTCTGAGCTAACCAACTAGAAAATACCGAGCTGACCACTCTTCTCGGAAATTACGAGATAACTAGATAGGAAATTCCAAGCTAACCAATCTTCTCGAAAATTTCGAGCTAACCAGCTAAGAAATTCCAAGCTGACCACTCTTCTCGGAAATTCCGAACTAACCAGTTAGGAAATTCCAAGCTGGCCAATCTTCTTGGAAATTCTGAGAACCAGTCAGGAAATTCTTAGCTGACCAATCTTCTCGGAAATTCCGAGCAACCGCTCTTCTCAACCAACGACAAAACTTGTCCAACAAATTTTGAGACCCACTCGGACAGTCTCCTCATAAAATTCAGCTCAGGAAACATTTCTCATGACGTTCTTTCAAAAACTCAAGACATCAGACCACGATCACACAAACTCAACATATCTGCAAAGGTTCAACTCCCCAATCATACGCTTGGATTTGTCCGGTAACGATAAATAAAGTCACACTCGCTTTTATTTAATTTACTAGTCTTAGAGTCAAAATTAGGTTTCGAACCTCGTAGTTTAGCGAACTAGTCCAAATTCTCTAACTATCATGTCATACCTAGTCGAGTCTAGCATTTTTCGTGCCATCTTAAGAGTTCTTTATCTTGTCTGTTTCTGGCCACGGCAGACAAACAAACACGTCCTTTCCGGATCTTAACCGACATGTCCTATACGGATTGAGGTTCTATACATCCAAAAAACTGATAAAAGCGCGCTATACAAATTTTAAATACCACTAGGTATGTTTACTCTCGATTAAGTCAACAAAAGTCGAAGGAAATTCTCCGCACCAATACTGGATTCGAAGTCAAAAATCCAGTAAAACGCTGCTCAGCACACTGGTAAATGACGTCCGAACCAAGTATATATTGGTCTGGTATCCGTTAGGCACACCACCTGCGTGATATCAACTTACTATCGACGATGGAAATGTAATACAAGAAGTCTCCCAAAAACACAGAACTCGAAGTACACCTCGAAACCCAGTTAGACGCTTCCGAGCACACTGGTCTTAGTCATTACGAGTTTGTAAGTAGAGTATATCTCGCTAAACTTCGAACTTAACTCGAAACCCAGTTAGATGCTTTCGAGCACGCTTGTCTTAGACATCACAGATCGATAAGGAGAGTATATCTCACCGACCTTTGAACTCAGAACTTGATTCGAAATACGGAAGAACGCTTCTATGCACGCCAGATTTAAACGCTATCTCATAACCTTAAGACGCGGGATGCAACCCAATACGCGTCCAAGTGCAATGCTCCTAAAGCACCAAGGATCAAACGCTAAATCACACTTTCCTCCAGGAATTATACGGGGCTTTTCGAAAAGCCTTCAAGCTATATGAAACCAACTCATACAGCTATACAGATCCGATAAGGGAGTTTTTCTCCTGATAAAATCTGCTCAACTTTTCCGCAATAATCGACGTAACGTCAACATGACTGTTTGGCTTCTCAGAAGTATAGGTCGTCCTAGCAGGCTTTACAAACTAACCTGAAACCAAATCCTGCTCAAAAATCCGAGCAGACTTGCTTGGAAAATCCGAGCAGACATGCTCGGACAGCCCAACGCAATTTCTCTCTCAAACTCATTACATTCGTAAACACGACCGGTTCACAATTCAACGCACCTTCTCGACTGTTTTGCTTGTTCGAAATACGGAAGCAGCGACAAAAGGCCAACAATGGATTTCCAAACATCCAAGGACAAGACTTAAAACAAACAAAAAAATACGTTTGAAGTAACGAAGCATCCAGGTCATACACCGGAACGACCAACAGTTCCAAAGAAAAGTTCAACAACATGCGAAACTGCTCGGAAGTCCTTCCTTCGGAAAATCCACGTGTGAGCTTTTCTTGGATAAACCAAGCTGCCTGGCTGCTCGGATTCTCGGACAGTCCGAGCAAACCCGCTCGTCACTTTTGCGTACACCTTGCTCGATGAACTAATCTGCTTAGAAATGTTTTACTCAGCAACGTTTTGCTCGGCATATCTGGTCAGCCCATGCTGCTCGGCATTTTTGATCGGTCCATCCTGCTCGGCGCTATGAAGTGATGGCCTAATTGGAAAAACCTCCCGCTCGGCTTGGTGACACCTACTCGGCGTCCGCGTGTTGATCTGCCCAGACAGACTACTTAGACGTATAGGTCGGATGGTCTTCTCGGTTTATTCCCCGGTTAAACACACTCGGTGTCTAATCTGTCACCACAAAGCAACAAAAAATATTTTGACAACTTCCGACAAAAACTTATCAACAAAATTTCGTCGGAACAACTCGAAAACAAGAAAGCCTTTGACAAGGAGAAACGAGCCTGACTATTCTCCGAGAGGAAACCAGCTTAACATCTCGTGTACAAAAACTTACTCCGAAGCAATTCAATGGCTTACGATAGATAAGCCGAGCATGTACAAGTCTCGCAACCATTCCTTTTCTTTCGCGGAAAAAAACTGATCACCTCACCTCGCACAATTTTTGAAACTCAGTCATAAATATCTATGCATATATGCATCAAATTGTTCACGGCTAAAACGGTTCGCTAACATTGCAAGAAATGCTCGATAATTTTCCAACTTGTCGGTAAAAACGCCTAAACAGGTTCTTACAGCTAGATGGAACTAGAACCTCATAAAAACTCCAAAACAGCCTTCCATGGCTAAAACAGTTCGCTAACATTGCAAGAAATGCTCGATCATTTTCCATGAGAGATTTCCTCTCCGAAAAATAAACTCCTAAGGCTAAGACGATCATTCCGTCACAGCTAGGCAATTAAATTTTTGTACGAAACACGAAAGTCTAGTTTCAAATGTTCGGACAATCTCACAATATGCACATAGAGCATCGACATAGCAGATTGTCGAGAATGCTTCTAAACCAGTTAGACACTAATCCATATGATCGGATATAAAATCCAAGTAGAGTCCACGATCATCCCGCGAACTGATATTCATGGCGTATGCCCCGCCGGCGTGTATTTTCTGCTCAGACCTAAACATTCTCTGCTCTGCAAGAAAGCTTCTACACACTTCGTGACCGGCTCGATTCTTCATGTTCGAAAATCATGACAAATCCTGTTCGGAACATTTTTATCTTCTGTCGGTTCATCTTGCTCACCATTACCGTGATCGATCTTTCTTGGCACACTGACCCTCCATGATCTACGATGAAGATATTCAGACAATCTTCTGTTGCCACTAAAACGATCATCAAGAAGAAGAACGGACAGACAAAACTTTCGAACAATTGTTTTCGCCTCGACTACTCAAAAAACTCCCAATCATCGTACTCGAGTCTGACGAGCTGGGGGCTAACTGTTGGGGTCAAAATCCCCCTCGACGAGAACAATAGCCCAAAGCGTGATCAAGTAATCGGATACGGACGTTCACCATACTTCGTATAAACGGAACTTCGTATATTAACGTTTTATACAAAACACTTTGTATCGATGACATTTTGTATGAATGATGTTTAATGTGAAACGCTTCGTATGGATAACTTTTTACGAAATGAACAAAACCATTTAGCCGAACATCCGAACTGATCAATCGGACGAACACATCACTCGACAGAATCTGCGGATAGGCATAAACAGTCAAACGAGCTACTCGGAAACTCCAAAATAGGCAAATCAGCTCGGAAATACCGAGCTGAACCAGCTCAGAAATTCTGAGCTCATCCCTTCTTATCTTCTGAGCACAACCCCTTCCTTAGGAAGTTCTTAAGGGACGCGTTCAGCTCGGAACTTCCGAGCTGAACATATTCTTCAAACCTTCCAAACGGAAACTCCGCTTAGTTCAAATGCTTGGACATTTGCTGAAGTCTCTCTCTCTCCGGACGCGCAACTAGCCGCAACCCATCTTCGAAACAACAACTTATACGTTCCTAGATGTTAACAAGATTTCCGGATAAATTTATACGAAATGCGATCTTGGGCCTAACCCACAAGACTCGTATTTCCAAGACTTTGGGACGAATCATGAAATTCTACTCACAAACGGACTCGGATCGTCTTTTCTTGGCCCATTCAGAAAAATAGGTTAAGCCGCAGAAGGATAATTAAAAAATGGAAAGATAAAACTCGAAGAAGAAAAAGAGAAGATATCTCCGAGCAGAAGAGGAAAATCCGAGCTGAAAAAGTAAATCCCAACGGAAATGGATTATACAATAACAGGAAGATTTCCAGAAATTTTGCAGGCGAAGATCGTTGAAGCCTACTCGCCGTGACTATATAAGAAGAAGGACTTCCTACGATTTAGGCATCTCGAAAAACCCTAGCATCTAGACTTAGAACTTAGACTTTTATAAGCCTTTTCTCTTTGTAATTCATTTCCGATTCTATCTATCAATCAAAATATCCTTCGGTCTCTAGTTCGTGTGTTTACTCTTGAAATTTATGTTCCCTAAAAATTTAGCTCTACAAATATTGACAGTGTGAGTTTCGACTCTCACACCATTGTCTTGGAGCTTACTTCAACCCGTATAAAGAGTTATCCAGTTTACACACAAGCTTCTCCTCACTTGGCTTTACAAACCGCTCAGGCTGCTCCATATAGATTTATTCTTCCAAATTCCCATGAAGAAACACAGTCTTCACATCCATCTGTTCAAGATGAAGATCCCACTCCGCTACCAATGCTAACAAAACTCATATGGAAGTGTATCTAACCACACATGATAAGATCTCATCGTAATTCACCCCTTTCTTCTATGAGTACCCTTTTGCCACTAACCTTGCCTTGAACCTTAACACTTCTTTCTCAAATATCCCTAGTTTTACATTGAAACCCCATTTTCATCTGACCGCCTTCTTTCCTTTTGGTAAAGAAACAAGATCTCATGTATGATTCTTGTCAAGACTCTCGATTTCCTCTGTTGCAGCTTCCATCCATTGCTCTTTCTCTTGACTAGAAATAGCCTCTCGAAAGTTGAATGGATCAAATGAACCAACAAACAAGGAATTGTTGGAATTGTGTCCAGTAATCTCGGTACTGTCTCTAGAAAGTAAGAGTATGTCAGTGATCAGACATAAGTCATATAATACTGGGGGTCATGATGGCTTGCTAGAGTCCGCTCATGATCTATAAGTCTTGGACTTATTGCCTTTATTATATGATCCCATATGGGTCACACGCCTAAGCTAACAGGAAAAATGTGTTGGAACGGCTTAGCAGAAGTACGACAAAAGTGCCAGGCATTTGTCGTACTAAGAGAGAAAGATTAATGGGTCTGATTAAATGGGATTTAATCAGATTGGTGTTTTGGGCCCATAAGCCCAAAAGGGAAAGAGAAGGCTTTTAATAAACTAAAAGCCAAATCTCTTTCTCCTAACCCTAGCCCCTGCGCCGAAAATCCTCTCTCCCTGCGCCTCCCACCAGCTCGGTCTAGCAGCCGTTTTCTGTGATCGCGTGTGTGAACCTTTGGAGGATTCATCCCTCGGTGTATCTCTCTGATCTCTGACCTGTTCTATTCCTTCCGCTGCAACAAACAGGTAAAAGGTGAGATCATCTAATGTTTCTATTCAAGAGAACCTAGATCTGTATGTTTAGGTTGATATGAATCTGGTAATTGAATCAGGATCAACTAAACAGTTCCTACAGTGGTATCAGAGCCATTGGTTCTTAGGATTTCTTGTTTTAGATTCATGTTTAGGTTGTTTATTCTGTTTAGAAGTGTTTTTGAATCAATTACTGATAAGAGAAGACACTTAAGAAACTGAATTGAATCCTGAACAAACGTTTGAAATCGCAAAACCGAGCTATATGACTCGTTTTCTTGCGATCGGCCGAGAAGAGATCGATCGGCTTGGCCGGTTGGTTATCACGGCCGAGAGGTATGGCCGGTTCGATCGACCGCAAGGCAAGCGTCGCATGGATCCGTAAGGATCGCATGGACTGCGTCGTCCGGTTGGATCGAAACGATCGTGGGCTTAGGCGGACGGTATGGATCGGATCGTCCGATCGTAGGATCGATCTCGATCGATCGTCGCGTCCTGCCCGTCCAGCTCACGTGCGTTGCGTCCCGATCACTCGGCGATCGTGGAAGCATCGTCCCGAGCGTCCCGAGCGTCCCGTCCGGCCATTGTCCCGAGCATCTCGATCTCGGATCGTCGTATGCGGCTTGCGGCTGGACGATTGTTTGTCGACCGGTTAGGGTTTGACGAATGATGTTTCGGTACGGTTCAGTTTAGAATTTTAATCAAAATTGATGCGTCTCGGTTTAATAAACAGATTTTAATAATTTTATTAAATCTGGTTAAACCGGGATAAGAAATCCAATGTCGAAAGAAATATCGGATTTAGTGCCTAAACCAGGAATTTCTAATTTGATTTGGTTGGACCAAATAAATTGAGAAATTCCGGTTTAGTAAATAACCGGTTGACAATTGTGGTCATCGTAGTAATTAAAATTTGGTTAGACCAATTTTAATGAACCAGACCGGTTATGTCAAATAATTGGACAATTGGGTCATGTCTTGGACATGGACCAATTCTTGGGCCTCGGGCCAAGAAGTTAAAACAATTGGGCCAATTATTTGAGTCTTTCTTCAGATCAATTTAAAATTTATTTTATAAAATATAAAGTCGATTTTAAATTAAAGTTTCCGAAATTTTGAAATTAGAAAGTTTCTTAAAATAGAAGTTTCTGGATTTGCGGGTTTTGGATTTTTAAGAAATTTCTAAAGTTAGAAAGTTTCCGGTTTTAGAAAGTTTCCAATTTTAGAAAGTTTCCAAAAATAGTAGGTTTCCAAAAATAGAAAGTTTCCCGAAATAGTAATCTTCTATTTTGGGAATGAAATTTTAATAAACCTACGAACCTCGAATAATATCAAGCGTTGGATGTCTTGTCCAGGCTATGTCAGCTGTCGAAGCCCATTCAATTGTATTCATGGCCTTACAGTGTGAGGGTGTCTACTTTTGCGTGGATAAGATGGTTTGTGATTCATAAATGTCATTGGGAGTCCCAGACATTAATGATTACATGACTGTATAGTTTGGTTTTCTTGACTAGGCCATCGGGAGTCCCGGGCCTTGAGACATCAGAGTGGATTGGGCCTCGGGCCCAGATTCACAACCAAGAGTTATATCACGGATATAATTAGCCGATATAGGGCTTACCGATATAAGCTAAGGTTGGGTGACGGCCAGTGGCCCACTTTAATCTTAGTTATATGTGGATCTTGGAATCATTATATTCTATTGAGGGTAACTGATGTTATTGAATATAATGCGTGATTAATCATATTAAATTTTTAATACGAGATTAGTCATTTTGAACATAATAACTAATAACCTTTTTATTTATATATTTCAGATATGACTACTACAAGCACACAAAACACATTCTCGATCCGGTCTGTTCTCGAGAAGGAGAAGCTGACTGGAACGAACTTCCTGACATGGTCAAGGAACTTGAGGCTGGTCCTCAAGCAGGAGAAGAAGGATTATGTCCTTCGTGATCCCCTCCCCGAGAGGCCTCTTGCCAATGCTGCCAGGACTCTGCACAATGCTTGGGAAAAGCATTCGTCAGATGAAAATGATGTCTATTGCCTGATGTTGGTGACAATGACTCCTGAGCTGCAAAAACAGTTCGAAAGTGTATTGTCTCCCATCGAGATAATGGCAAGCCTGAAATCGCTTTTTCAGGAGCAGGCTAGGACTGAGAGGTTCCAGACAGTTAAGAACCTCTTGGACTGTAAGTTGGCTGCGAATGCGGCAGTGAGTCCTCATGTCTTGAAGATGATGGGTTATCTCGATCATCTTCAGAAACTCGACTGCCCAATCAGCCAGGAACTTGCCTGCGACATCATTCTGCAGTCCTTACCTGCAAGCTATGATCAGTTCATTCTGAACTTTAACATGCATGGCTTGAGTAAGACACTACCTGAGCTTCACGGAATGCTCAAGACTGCAGAGCCCAACTTGAGGAAAACCGCCAAGGACCCCAATGTGCTTATGGTGCAAAAGGGCAAGGGGTTTAAGAAATCCTCTGCTAAGGATAAGGGAGCGGCCAAGGCTGTCCAAGTCGCGGACAAGGACACGCCAAAGCCCAAGCCCAAGTCCAAGGCTGGGCCTACTGACATGTGCAGGTTCTGCAAAGAACTGGGGCATTGGAGAAGAGATTGTAAGAAATTCCAGGAAGGTCTAAAGGAATTGAAGAAGAAGACTTTCGAGACTTCTTCATCAGGTATTTTTGTTATAGAAGTTAATACAACTACTTCTGATAATACCTCATGGGTCATGGATACTGGTTGTGGGGCTCATATTTGTACTAATATGCAGGCACTCAGCAACAGTAGAAGGCTGAAGCAAGGACAAGTGGAGCTACGAGTTGGGAATGGAGCGAAAGTTTCAGCACTAGCTGTAGGCACATACTTGTTGTCTTTACCTTCGGGATTGATTTTAGAACTGAATAATTGTTATTTTGTACCTGCTATAAGCAGAAATATTATTTCAATTTCTTTGTTGGATTTGGAAGGTTATGATTTTTCAGTTAAGAATAAATTATGTTCCTTCAATCGCAACAATTTGTTCTATGGTTCTGCCCCTCTTTCGAATGGGCTTTACATACTCGATCAATCCGCGCCAATATATAACATTAATACAAAACGGTTTAAACCTAATGAGGAAAACCGAACGTTTCTATGGCATTGTCGTTTAGGGCACATCAGCGAGAAACGCATCAAGAGGCTCCATTCGAATGGACTTCTTGGCTCATTTGACTTTGAGTCATGTGAGAAATGCGAATCCTGCATGATGGGCAAAATGACACGGGCCCCCTTTAATAAACCTAACGAGAGGGCCAGTGACTTATTGGGCCTGATACACACTGATGTGTGTGGCCCAATGTCCACAAATGCAAGAGGAAACTATCAGTACTTCATTACCTTCACTGATGATAACAGTAGGTATGGATATGTTTATTTAATGAAACATAAGTCTGAATCTTTTGAGAAGTTCAGAGAATTCCAAAATGAAGTACAGAACCAACTTGGCAAAAGCATTAAGGCTCTTCGGTCCGACCGAGGAGGAGAATACTTAAGCCAAGAATTCAGTGATCATCTGAGAGAGTGTGGGATTGTATCCCAACTCACTCCTCCTGGAACACCTCAATGGAATGGTGTGTCTGAGAGGAGAAATCGGACCTTATTGGATATGGTTCGATCTATGATGAGTCACACAGACCTTCCAATATCCCTTTGGGGATATGCTCTGCTAACAGCAGTGTTCACTCTAAATAGAGCGCCATCAAAAGCAGTAGCAAAGACACCATATGAATTATGGACTGGAGAAGCTCCAGTGCTGTCTTATCTCAGAATTTGGGGTTGTGAGGCCTACGTCAAGAGATTGATCTCAGACAAGCTTACACCAAAATCTGACAAATGCTACTTCATTGGTTATCCACGGGAAACCAAGGCTTATTACTTCTATCTACGTTCCGAGAACAAGATTTTTGTTGCCCGGGATTGTAACTTTCTTGAGAGGGAGTTTCTCTCTAAGAAAGACAGTGAGAGTAAGGTACTGCTTGAAGAAATTCAAGATGAACAGGATACTGCTCAACCTAATGAGGAAGAGCAGGAGGAGGCCCTACAAGAAATTGTAGAGCCTGAACCTGTGGTACCTGAAGTTCGAAGATCCGGGAGGATCCGTCACGAACCCGAGAGATATCAAGGATTCCTCGTGACTAACTGTCATGATCTTCTGATCATTGATGGTGATGAACCATCGAACTTCAATCAAGCCATGATGGGCCCAGATTCCTCAAAGTGGCGTAAGGCCACTGATTCCGAAATGGACTCCATGTCGGTCAACCAAGTGTTTTCGTTGGTTGACTTACCCGCTTGTGTAAAAGCCATCGAGTGCAAATGGATCTTCAAGAAGAAGATTGACGTGGATGGAAATGTCCAGATTTTTAAAGCCAGGTTGGTGGCAAAAGGTTTCAGACAAGTTCACGGTGTGGATTACGATGAAACCTATTCCCCAGTGGCTATGATGAAATCTATTCGGATTCTACTAGCAACTGCAGCTTTTCATGATTATGAAATTTGGCAGATGGACGTGAAAACCGCCTTCCTGAATGGTATTCTGGAAGAGGATGTGTATATGACGCAACCTGACGGTTACATAGATCCAAAGAATGCTGGGAAAGTATGCAAGCTTCATAAATCCATTTATGGATTGAAGCAAGCATCGAGGAGCTGGAATCTTCGTTTTGATGAAGCGATCAAGCAATTTGACTTCATTAGAAACGAAGAAGAACAATGCGTGTATAAGAAATCTAGTGGGAGCAAGATTGTATTTCTTATTCTGTATGTCGATGACATACTGCTTCTCGGAAACGACGTTCCAATGCTAAAGTCCGTAAAAGACTGGCTTGGAAGTTGTTTTTCCATGAAAGACATGGGTGAAGCCGCATACGTTCTTGGAATTAGGATCTATCGGGATAGACCTAAGAGGCTGATAGGCTTGTGTCAAGACTCATACATTGACAAAGTCCTACAAAGATTCAGCATGAAAGATTCCAAGAAGGGCTTCACACCAATGGTGCATGGCACAACGCTAAGCAAGAAGCAGAGCCCTACGTCGGCTGCTGAGCTTGAGCGCATGAAGAATATTCCTTATGCATCTGCAATAGGATCTGTCATGTATGCCATGATCTGTACTCGTCCTGATGTTGCTTATGCATTGAGCATGACGAGTAGATACCAGTCAAATCCAGGTGAAAACCATTGGATTGCCGTAAAGAATATCTTGAAGTATCTAAGACATACTAAGGATAAGTTCTTGGTGTACGGTGGAAGTGATGTGCTTAAAGTCAGTGGATTCACGGACGCAAGTTTCCAGACAGACACAGATGATTTCCGGTCACAGTCCGGTTATATCTTTTGTCTGAATGGCGGTGCAGTAAGTTGGAGAAGCTCCAAGCAGGACACCGTTGCTGATTCCACTACAGAAGCTGAATATATCGCCGCCTCAGAAGCAGCGAAGGAAGCTGTTTGGATACGAAAGTTCATTATGGAACTAGGTGTGATACCAAATGCGGCTGAGCCTATGGCACTGTTTTGTGACAACAATGGTGCTATAGCTCAGGCAAAGGAACCAAGATCACACCAGAAATCCAAGCATGTTCAAAGAAGATTTCACTTGATACGTGACATCGTTAATAGAAAGGAAGTCAAGATCAGACGAGTCCCGACAAATGATAATGTCGCTGATCCGTTGACAAAGCCACTCCCAAGGCCTAAGCTCGAGTTCCTGACTGAAGCTGTAGGCATTAGAAACATTGAAATGTAATCTAAATTTGAGTGGGAGTTTTGTGAGCTTTATTTTAGTTATTTGATATGTTCTTGTAAAACATTATCTTATGTTTAATGAAATTATTATTTCAAGATTATTTTAACTGTGATGAAATAATCGTTCCAAAATGATATGAAGCATTTTATAGGTCATCGAAGTAAGTGACTTGATCTTGAGTCATCAAAGTCATTTAGCTTGATCATGAGACCCTATATTTGATAAATGTTTTATATCATCCTGTCCCTAGTCGAAGGTTGTTGAAACTGGAACACCAACAACCGTGTGAGACTGGATTGGTACGTGACTTATGACAAAGTCTCAGTGTGTCATAGATGCGCGGCATCAAAGTCAGTACATAGGTGCATGTTGGGAACATACGACCGGACTAGACCCGCTTATAAGAACTCTTCAGGATATTTATATCTGTGTCATAAGAGATTCTTACTACGACTATAGAGTATAGTCCTTAGACCTGAGTTCACATGCATGTGACTGCACATGGACTGGTGTACTTTGATCATTGTCTAACGCTATCGTTCTGCGATAGCTATAAGGACCTTGTTTGGGTACATCATGAAATGAGTAGTTTACAGTGATGGAACAAGATGGGATTTGTCCCTCCAATATAAATGGAGTGAATATCTCTAGGCCAATCGGAGATTTGAATACTGGAAAACGCATGGCCATGCTCAAACGGACTTTCCCGAGTCGTTTGGATTGTCAGTATCAAATCAGAGTCCGATGAACAAGATTAGGCTTTATAAGGATGACACTAATCTTGCCTTATGACTAATCGAGATATTGAGACAAAAGTATTATGAATACAGAGAGATTCCAGTACAAGTGGGAGATTGTTGGAATTGTGTCCAGTAATCTCGGTACTGTCTCTAGAAAGTAAGAGTATGTCAGTGATCAGACATAAGTCATATAATACTGGGGGTCATGATGGCTTGCTAGAGTCCGCTCATGATCTATAAGTCTTGGACTTATTGCCTTTATTATATGATCCCATATGGGTCACACGCCTAAGCTAACAGGAAAAATGTGTTGGAACGGCTTAGCAGAAGTACGACAAAAGTGCCAGGCATTTGTCGTACTAAGAGAGAAAGATTAATGGGTCTGATTAAATGGGATTTAATCAGATTGGTGTTTTGGGCCCATAAGTCCAAAAGGGAAAGAGAAGGCTTTTAATAAACTAAAAGCCAAATCTCTTTCTCCTAACCCTAGCCCCTGCGCCGAAAATCCTCTCTCCCTGCGCCTCCCACCAGCTCGGTCTAGCAGCCGTTTTCTGTGATCGCGTGTGTGAACCTTTGGAGGATTCATCCCTCGGTGTATCTCTCTGATCTCTGACATGTTCTATTCCTTCCGCTGCAACAAACAGGTAAAAGGTGAGATCATCTAATGTTTCTATTCAAGAGAACCTAGATCTGTATGTTTAGGTTGATATGAATCTGGTAATTGAATCAGGATCAACTAAACAGTTCCTACAGGAATAACTGGCCATGTATTCAAATCTGAGTCTCTGTGGTGGTTTGATAACTCTCTTTACTCTGTTAGTTGCCAAGCTCTCCTCTGCTTTCTTTTCAACATGTTTTTCTACTTCCTGCTCTTTATCAATAGGCTGCTCATCACCCATTGCTGCTGCACTTGTTCTGACCTCTCCTGCTGCACCATGTACTGCTCATCGAAAACCACATCTCGACTAAACACTCTTTTATTATCTTCAGGATCCCATAACTTGAAGCCCTTCACACCTTTCTAAAAACCCAGAAAGATGCACTTATTTTACTTACAATCATGCTTTGATCTTTCGTCACCCGAAATTAGCATATAAGTTGGACATCCGAAAATCTTCATGTTTGAAAGATCAACATCTTCCCCAGTCCAAATTTCTTCATCTAACTTTCCCTCCAAGGAAATCCTTGGCGATATTGATGAAGTAGACCGCCATGTTTACTGCCTCTGCCCAGATTCGTTTTGAGAGCCTTCCGTTCAATCTCAAACACCTAGCCTTTTCTGCAATTGAACAGTTCATCCTTTCATTGAAATTGTTTTGTTGTGGTGTTTTCCGCATTGTAAAGTGCCTCTGAATACCATGCTCCCCACAAAACTTCAGGAATGCTCCATCAGTATACTCCGTGCCATTATCTGATCTCAGATACTTTACTCTTCTTCATGTCTGGTTTTCAACTTCAGCCTTCCAAAACTTGAACTTTTCAAACGCTTCAGATTTTTGCTTCATGATGTACACCCAGACTTTCATGCAGAAGTGATCGATGAACAAAACAAAGTATCTTAATCCTCCCAATGACTTTTCCCGAGTTGGCCCCCACACATCAAAATGGACATAGTCTATAAGACCTTTTGTCGTGTGTTGCCCTGTCTTGAACGCAACTTTGGTCTGCTCTCCCATCACACAAAATTTGCAGAATTCCATCTTGTAGTTCTTCAACCCGTCCAGCTACCCCCTCTTGTGGAGTTCATTAAGACTATTCTCACCAATATGATCCATACGCATATGCCATAAAGATGTAGCCTCCGATTCAGAAACCGCAGCTGAGGCTTCTCCACCAACAACCATGTTCCCTATCATATGATTACATTACCAGTTGTCATCTCTCCCTTCATCACAACCATGGCTACTTTGCACCTTCAAAACGTCTTCACCTTCATCACCTTTTAATTTGAATCCATTTTTATGAAGTGTGCCTAAGGAAATCAGATTCTTCTTCACGCTTGGAATATGCCTTACATCCGTCAATGTCTTGATGCTGCCATTGTACATGTGAAACTTCACTTGTCCAGACCCATAAATACCACAAAACGTTTCGTGTGCTAGCTGAAGAGAACCTATATTTCCATCCCTATACGTCTCGAACCATTCCTTATTGGGAGTCATATGGAATGATGCACATGTATCAAGAATCCCAGAATCTGCGTGATTTCCTGAAGTGACAGCAAGCATATCATAATTGATATCTTTTGAATCATCCTTTGCCTGGAGAACATTTGCACACTTTGAAGAGTCATGTGAATCCCTTCCTCCATTCTGTTTCTTGGATGTACAATCTCTATTAAAGTGACCCTTCTTGCCACAACCATAGCAGACTGCCTTATGATATATCATGGTTTTTACCGGTTTTAGACCATGATATAAGTATGTTTTAGAGTCTTTTAGTGTTTCTTTAGAGTCTTTTACAGGTGTTATTAGATATATACACGTTTGGAGCGGAATTGGAGTTATTGGAGCTTTTTGGAGCATTTTGGTGCTTTGACCCGAGAGGTAGAGTTCACTGTCCGAAACAGAGTAATGCATCGATCGACGCACTATGTGCATCGATCGACACACGAGCGAGATGGGCCAAACTCGGCGGTTAATGAAGAATGAAGAAATTGCAGTTTTGCCCAGAAAAATCCAAGAATTACAAAGAAGCCCCAAGACGTGATTAGCTTATATAATTAGGTTTTTACATCAGTTTTTAGAGACCCTTTCATACTTTGAGAATAGAGTTTTTAGAGCTTGGGGTTGATCTAATCCTGTACTGCTTTCTGCTTTTGGAGAAGATTTCGAACCCCTTTACTTCTTTATTCTCTTTTATGCAATCTATTAATTCATTGATTATGTTTTCATATTCTATGTCTGAGTAGATTCATAGTTAGGTTTAGGGATTCTCATTAAGGATTTTATGACTTGCTAGATTTAATTAATTCAGTTAAGGATTCATATCATAATTGTTCTTCAATCTAAATTTTGCTTAACACTAGTTTCTAACCTGATCACTTAGAATCTAGATCTTAGGTTGTTAAATTGATACGAAAGTGTGGTTTAGAATCTGAACTATTTAAGTTGAGCAATTGAATTACTCGCAAAGAAATTTGGTTTAATTGAATTGTGAACATATCGAACTTAATCTTAAAGCTGGTTTAATCTGTTAGGAATTAAAAAGACATTTGGATTTCTGCAATTAGGCTTAGAGAATTCTCACAACGAAAGTTGGTTAATTCTATATATGTGTTTGAGTTCTAGAACCTTATTTAATTTGATCCTGACTGAATGATTTATCTGCTTGTCTGATTTCCTGAGAACTCCATAGACTTCGCGCTTTTAGTTAACTGCCTACAACAAACCTTGCTAATGATTTACTTTCTTGTTTTGCTTTTAGTTTCTAATCACATTTTCTTTCTCCTAGTTAAATCTTGACTGTTCTAAATCTATTGTTGCCCAGAGTCCTTGTGGATTCGATACCCTAAGTACTACATTGACATTACTGTGCACTTGCAGTTAGTATAGGGATTAAAACTAGACCTATCAAGTTTTTGGTGCCGTTCCCGGGGACTCTTTGGAGTCTTCGATAGATTCGAACTTAGGGTTTAGACTAGGGTTTTTATTTTTTGTTTTAGTTACTAATTTTTCTCTGTTTCTTCTATGTCGCAGGTTTGACATTCGCATAGCATCGATCGTTGCATCCTTTGTGTCGATCGTTACTAGGCGACTGGAGTTGAGTCGATCGTTGCACCTTAGCATCGATCGTTGCACTGCGATTACAGACGGTTTCTGCAGACGCGTGATACCAGAAGTAATCCGAATACTAATCTCGTTAATCTCCAACTTGAAGAGTTTGCTAGACTAGAGAGGACTAACAGGAAAGTTCAAAGAGCAAGGATGGTTCAAGAACGTCTGATTATAATGCCCGATGCTCAAGGTACCCTGAGGGACCGACAAAACAATCCGTACAATGCTGTTGGGCAACGGATTGATGCTGAAGGGAATGTGATCCCTGATCCTGAACAAGAGCAAGGCCAAGGCCAAGAGGAGAGGCAAATAGTTAATCCTCCTTTTGCTAATGAGAGGACCTTAGCTGACTATAACCGGCCGGATGAGTTTCATGCTAACCGGTCAGCTCTTGTACCTCCTGGTTTTGAGAGGAATGATTTCGAGATCAAGACCATCTACTACTCTCTTCTAAGGCAGAATGTCTTCCATGGTTTCCCTAATGAGCAGCCAATGGATCATATTGATGAGTTTGAGGACATAGTCACTGGGATGAAGTATGATGGAGTGAACTATGACTATCTGTTTCTCAAACTTTTCCCCTACTCTCTCATTGGAGATGCTGCTGCCTGGCTAAAACAACTTCCACCTGGGAAGTTTACTACATGGGACGCTGTTAAGAGTGAGTTTCTGAGACACTTCTATGATTATGCTCGCTCTGATCAGTCGAGACAGGACATTCTCACTTTCTCCCAAGGTCCTATAGAGCCTCTTAAGACTGCCTGGATGAGGTTTAAGAAGTACCAACGTGACTGCCCGCATCATGGATTCACTGAGGTAACATTGTTGGGCATTTTCTTTAGAGGTATAGATCTCCCATACCAGACCGCGTTAGATAATTCCAGCAATGAAAATTTCAACACTAGGACTGTGATACCCCGTATCCAAAATACGGTCAACGGGCAGCAGAAAGTCAACCGAGGGCAAAATTGTCATTTTTGCCAAGTGAGGGGAAAAATGGTAATTTTGCCAAAGTTTGAGACGGAAGACGAGACGGGCCAAATATTCTTATGATTTAACATAAAGAATGTTTAGAAGACCAGAATTGGAAGAATCGGAGCAGAAACATGTTTTACGGCTTGTCGGGAATGGAAACCGACAAACTCGAAGAATCTTTAAAAATTCATATCCGGAGCTGCGTAAGTCCAAACGGAGTGATTCGAAATGCTAAATTCATAAAATAGTGTGTAGAATCTGATTGTGGAAATTTGAGGATTTATGGGATCATCCAGAGACGTTCTAAAATATTAAACCCGAAAACCGTTTAAACCGAGCATTGGAAGAAAGGAGGATTAAGGAATGTTTATGGCTAATTAGGGAAGGGTTTTGGCTACAAAACACTCATAAGGACAAGTGTCAATGCCCCAGGGTCGCCACATATCATGGTTAGGTGTCAATGCATGGTGGTTCATGCATCTTTTTGCATGCAAGGAGTACAAGCATGTGAAGAGAAAACTTCAGTTGAGCTCACAAAAACCTCTCTTTACCTCACACCCACGATCTCTCTCTCCTCTCTCTCTATTTTCATCCCACTTGCCCAGAAAACCCAGAAACCCTCATGAATCTTCAAAGAAACTCAAGAACATTCAAAGTGTTCTTGAGTGTTCTTCATACCTTCCAATACCAAAAATCCCATAACTTCTTCAATATAAACCCAAATCAACTTCTGCAAAGTGCTATAGCTTCCTCTCTCTCTCCTCTACAATCTCCAGCCAGCCACCGTCGTCGTCGTCGCTGGAGCTCGCCGGAATCTGGCCGGAAAGCATCCGCGGATTAGGGTTTGATGGATCTCTCTCTTCCTTCACCAGATCTGAATTTTTTGAAGCCATGGATGGTTAGATCTCTTCTTTGCGTTCAGTTTTATAGTTGGATCGTCTTCTGAGTCACCGGAAAAAGTGGTGAACCAGCCGGTCAACGTCGGACCACCGTCGGTCAACGCTGGAGAAGTCGCCGGAGAAGTTACCAGAGAAGTCCAACCGCCGCCAATCTTCAGCCGGTTCTTCAAGGAGTGTGATGGGATGGTTTGATTCAAGATTTGGGTTGGTTTAAGGCTGGTTTAGCCTTGGTCAACGGTTAGGTCAAACCGGTCAATGTTTGACCAAAACCGGTTTAACCTAACCGGTTCTAATTAGACCGGTTCAGTTGGTTCAGATGGTTCAGTGGTTCAACCGGTTTGGTTTGGAAAGTCAACCGGTTCAAGTCAAAGTCAACGGTCAACCTTCGGTCAACGGTCAACGTCGCCTGTCAACGCGGTCAGTGTCGGTCAACGCCGGAGATCAAACCGGTCAACGCTTGGTCAATGGCCGTTCCGAGATTTCTGGGATATTCGTAGTTCGGAGTTCAAGATTCGGGAGTTCGGAGTTCGAGATTCGAGAGTTCGGAGTTCGAGATTCGGGAGTTCGGGGTTCGTGTTGGACATCTCGGGATTCACATTCGCATCGAGCCGTCATTCCGCGCCTATCTCACGGTGAGTCGGCTCACAAACCCTTAGATTCATTTAGACCGAGAATAGAGAAACTGTAGTGCTACGCTTGCATACCCGTTAATTAACTTGATTAGTAATTAATAATTAATTGGACGTTTAATATTAAACCGGTTAGGATCGGATAAGCATGTTAGGGTTTAAAGAATTACAAAGGTTAATCAATTGTGTGCCGCTAGGTTGTTAGTAATGATTGGGTGATGCATTCATATAGGCCGTTGTATAGGACCATATATGCATCTATATATGTATAAGGACGATAGTTAGCGAATCTATATACCGGAATTAAGACGACATTAAAATACGGATTAAACCTAAACGAACTTATAGAATATTGTAACGGGCTTGGGGTTCAGGTTTAATAGCGAGATTGGATAATGAATAAAGTTAATTAATAATGAGTCGTCGGGGAGTTAGTAAGTTTACTAACTCTAAACCGACGGATCGAGGAGTTAATAAAAGATATCTAGAATGGGTTAAATAAGGAATGTGGTGAGTTTGTAAGCCGTCTACGGGTTAGCAATCCGCTAACCCAAGGTAGCGGATAAGAATGAACTAAAAGACTTAGAAACCCTAATAGGCCTGCTTGTGGTGATTGTGTGATTGTGCGATTGATTGTGATTGCGTGTTTATTATTGTTGTTGTTGTGAGCTTTGTGTGCAGGCTTATTAGACTGCTCGGTGTTGGGCCGAGCAGTTGCTGTGGACACTTACTCCGGTCATGGGACCGGGTAAGTTAGTTGGTGCTGACTAGGTACTTTACCAAGTCAGAGCGGTGGTAGTGTAGTGGCTTACGGAATGGTTGGGGATTTATTACCGTTGATATTGATTGTGTGATCTGTGCTAGAGTCCCAGCGAGTCTGCGTGTTTATATTTCTGCACTAGGACTCTAGGGTGCGTTCGATTCAGCAAGCCTAGGTTTTGTTTACGTTCCGGTACTTCCGACCCGATTGGATCCTCGGGTTTTACCTAACCATTCTGGTTATGGTGTTAACCTATCGGGTGACGCCGGTAGGTGTGTGATTCGGAGAATACGGGGTCATGTCCTAGGGCCGAATCACATGGAATCTCTGGCTATCTAGGGGCATTCCGAGTTACCGCGTATCGATGGACAGAGAACGGTGTCCTATTTGTGGGACCTTGTGTACACGTTTAGGAGTCGTGGGTTAGTTACCATATAGGTGACGATGTAAACCCGTGGAAGTTACCGAGATCATAGGGCCCAGCGTTGTTTTGCTATTTTCCCTTTATTGTGCGATAGATAGATCGAGTCCAATCGAGGACATGTGCCGCAGTGCCTTCGATTTCCTTTTCTCCTTATCTTTGGCATTGATTGTGTGTTGTGGTTTTATCACGACATGGTAGTGCGTGATCGACCGTTTATTCCTGTTGATTGTTATTTTGGGTTTTGGGGCGGGAATCTGTAGTTCTAGATAAGAAGCCTTTAGTGGGGAGCCGATTCACTGGGTGATCTTAGATCGCTCATTAGACTCTTTTTGTGTTTTTCAGGTTTAGCAGCGACGGACGCGGGAGGCCTCGGTGTAGTTTCGGGATGGCTTGTGATGGGATTTGATTCGGGGTTTTGGATGTTTTATTTTCGGTTTGGCTTTGGCGCCATTCTATGTGTTTGATTTACTTATGTGCTTTGAGATGGCGATTGTTTGTAAAAATTCTATTAAACGTTGTGCTGAACGTTTGATTACTCAGAAATGAAATTGTTTCCCTGATGCGAGGTTTCGTCCGAACCGACACAACTCACCATAGTGGTACAAGGTGTACAACTTGTATTACGGAAGTGATGATAGCGAGTTCAAAGATGGATTAGTGCGAGCCCTTGTCTCAAACCGATCCGTCTCTGGCTTCGTCCAGTGGCGAACCTTTCCTGTTCGACTTGCTCGGGTTCGATCGGTCATGTTCTTGTTTGATTGTTGACCGGTCAGCTCGACGGTCAGCGGAGAATGGGAAAGGGGCGTTACAGACAAGGTGGTATCAGAGCATGGTTCTGCATGGGTTTCGAAACTTTTCATTTTTGAGTGTTTTCTGTGTTTTATCGAGTCAAATGTGTCACACAAGCATCCATTAGGAAACTGAGCCGCGTCCGTTAAACTTGGGGTTGGGATGGGAAGTAGAATTTTTGTACGATCTGTACTAATGTTTCGTGTGTTTGGTTGCAGTCTTACAGCAGTGTGTCCTGGGTTGAGTGGAGGTGTCTGTGTGTGTGTGCGTGGAGTAGTTACTGTTGAGCAGCATGAGTCAGCAGGGATCAGTCGGTTCGCAGCAGGGTCAGTTGGTTCAGTTTCAGGGATGATGGGATTCTTGGGAGGAGCAGATGTTGAGTTACAGTTACAACCGCAGTGGTTAGAGCCGGATGTGCCACAGACACTTGCAGCATCAGACGTACCACCGATGTTTCAGTCATCGATTCTTGAGACGCCCGAGTTTTCCCCGCCACTTCATGTGGAGGACTAATTACTGAGTCCACTACCGTTCGGCTTGATCTAGATATGGAGCCTATAGCCCTGGTGCAGTATCCACATTGGGAGCAGCGGATGGATGAGCAGGTAGCGATGCTTGAGGATGTGTTAGAACAGCAGGATGGGCCTCATCACCAGCCGGACCTACGACCTGGATTACCCCGTACACCGTTCGCCATGGTTATGTCACCAGCGTCTACGGAGTCTCAGTTTGAGCCAGTCTCGTCACCAGCCAAGATGATAGAGACACCGCCAGTAGTACCAGAGGGCCATGGAGCGTCGACATTCCCGATTGCCGGATCAGGACCGTGTATACCCGATGTAGAGCCGTACCGAGCACCAGTACCAGAGGATTATCGAGCTGGACCTAGTTGCAGAGATCCTGAGCCCAGTTAGCTACCAGTCATTCTGATGCCAGTCGTTCCACCACCTCGACCAGAGCCAGCGAGGACTTGCCAATTTTGTAGAGGTGAGGGTCATCGCACACCCGATTGTTTCATCGATTACCCAATCGAGCCGACTTCTCCTTGTCAGTTGTGTGGTGGTTATGATCATCAGGCATCCGCGTGTTACCGTGGACCCCGTTCAGCATCCACTCCAGTCTGCCAGGTGTGTGGCCGCACAGGTCACGTTGCTCATCCTTTCCCGATAGCCGAGCCACAGCATGTCGGAGCACCATCTCGAGAAACACACCCGCCACACCCTCCCGGCGCACCTGCCAGCGGATACTTCAGCGAGCCGTTTTGCCAGTGGTGTTGGGCATTTCGGTCTTGCTGGAGGCGTTAGGTTAAGATAGGAGTAGTTAGGCCAGGTAAGTGGGGGCACTAACTTCTTTTTGTCTTGTAGATAGATCGGCGGATATGCGACTTTGCGTGTCGTCTTTGACTTTTCGAATGTATAGCGGCGCAATATGGGTTTTTGGATATGATGGCGGCCATGTGTGTAGGGACTCTGATCAGGACCATGTACTAAAAACCTTATGACGTATGATATATCGTTTTATGTATGTGGTGGATGCAGAGTGTTCAGCTGATCGTTTTGAGTAGCATAGTAATTATTTGCATGATTGAGATGGTTATGAAAGCAAATAGACTACTGTGTGAAAACAAATGATGAGTGAAACTGACGACCGTTCATCATGACCTGAACCCGGACTGACGGCGCATCCGACCGATCATTAGATTGCGTGATTATATGTGTGGTAATTGCTTGTTTCATTTCTTGCTTGATTGATTGATTGATTGTTTTGTTGTGCGGTAGATTGCCTAGTGATTAGCGTGCGTGGTTTTTGGTAGACTGGTTGTTTTGGTCTTAGAGACCGTTGGGTTGCTTGTTGTTCGGGAATTTGAGTAGTGATTGATCATTTTTCTTCGGTTTTGTTAGAAAGGTAAGGTGTTGATTTTATTTTCAATTTTATTTCAAGTTTTGAGCCGACTGAGAACGGTTGTGTTCAACCGTCGATTCACGAGGGAGCGAACTTATAGTATATTGTTACTTAATCATGAGTAACCGTCGGGTACGTGATTAAGTAACCATATTTCTATGGGAAAGTGATGTCGGGGATAGATCGGAATGGAACTAATTGTTTCAGTGAGTTGTTGTGTTGATTGTAGGACGGAATGGCGACGCGATGTGAATCCGAGACCGAACCCGAACCCGATAGCGAGATGAAGTGTCAAGACACCGCGAGACAGTAGACCCGACCGTGAATGTATCAGCTTATCGAGTGACCGACAGGAAGAAGCCGAGAAGTTTGATGAGTTAGCAAAGAGATTTGGGAAAGAAGAATCAGTGATGTTGATGGAATTAGTCAGACGGAAGCAGGTGATCATATTTTTGAAAAGTGTCCCAGAAAGAAAGAAGTCGCGATCAGAAGGATGTGGAAGTCAAATCAAAGTGGGGAAGCCGAAGTGAGAATCAAATCAGAAAAGCTATCAGGGAATGAGTTTAAAGATTGAGACCGATGGAGACAGTTAAGAGTGGAGCGGATCAGGGTACACCAGATTGAGATGTCAGATTGGAATAGTGTTGAGGTCAGTGGTGTGCAGCAGTGATCGAGTATAGAAGCGTCAGAATGAAGTGATGAAGCAATTTGCGGGGTTCGGAACCGATTTGAAGTCTGTTAGTGACGGAGAATTCTGGGACCGAATTCCTGTAAGTGAGGAAGAATGTGATACCCCGTATCCAAAATACGGTCAACGTGCAGCAGAAAGTCAACCGAGGGCAAAATTGTCATTTTTGCCAAGTGAGGGGCAAAATGGTAATTTTGCCAAAGTTAGAGACGGAAGCCGAGACGGGCCAAATATTCTTATGATTTAACATAAAGAATGTTTAGAAGACCAGAATTGGAAGAATCGGAGCAGAAACATGTTTTACGGCTTGTCGGGAATGGAAACCGACAAACTCGAAGAATCTTTAAAAATTCATATCCTGAGCTGCGTAAGTCCGAACGGAGTGATTCGAAATGCTAAATTCATCAAATAGAGTGGAGAATCTGATTGTGGAGGTTTTAGGATTTATGGGATCATCCAGAGACGTTCTAAAATATTAAACCCGAAAACCATTTAAACCGAGCATTGGAAGAAAGGAGGATTAAGGAATGTTTATGGCTAATTAGGGAAGGGTTTTTTGCTACAAAACACTCATAAGGATAATTGTCAATGCCCCTGGGTCGCCACATATCATGGTTAGGTATCAATGCATGGTGGTCCATGCATCTTTTTGCATGCAAGGAGTACAAGCATGTGAAGAGAAAACTTCATTTGAGCTCACAAAAACCTCTCTCTACCTCACACCCACGAGCTCTCTCTACTCTCTCTCTATGTTCATCCCACTTGCCCAGAAAACCCAGAAACCCTCATGAATCTTCAAAGAAACTCAAGAACATTCAAAGTGTTCTTGAGTGTTCTTCATACCTTCCAATACCAAAAATCCCATAACTTCTTCAATATAAACCCAAATCAACTTCTGCAAAGTGCTATAGCTTCCTCTCTCTCTCCTCTACAATCTCCAGCCAGCCACCGTCGTCGTCGTCGCTGGAGCTCGCCGGAATCTGGCCGGAAAGCATCCGCGGATTAGGGTTTGATGGATCTCTCTCTTCCTTCACCAGATCTGAATTTTTTGAAGCCATGGATGGTTAGATCTCTTCTTTGCGTTCAGTTTTATAGTTGGATCGTCTTCTGAGTCACCGGAAAAAGTGGTGAACCAGCCGGTCAACGTCGGACCACCGTCGGTCAACGCTGGAGAAGTCGCCGGAGAAGTTACCAGAGAAGTCCAACCGCCGCCAATCTTCAGCCGGTTCTTCAAGGAGTGTGATGGGATGGTTTGATTCAAGATTTGGGTTGGTTTAAGGCTGGTTTAGCCTTGGTCAACGGTTAGGTCAAACCGGTCAATGTTTGACCAAAACCGGTTTAACCTAACCGGTTCTAATTAGACCGGTTCAGTTGGTTCAGATGGTTCAGTGGTTCAACCAGTTTGGTTTGGAAAGTCAACCGGTTCAAGTCAAAGTCAACGGTCAACTTTCGGTCAACGATCAACGTCGCCGGTCAACGCCGCCGGTCAACGCCGCCGGTCAACGCGATCAGTGCCGGTCAACGCCGGAGATCAAACCGGTCAACGCTTGGTCAATGGCCGTTCCGAGATTTCTGGGATATTCGTAGTTCGGAGTTCGAGATTCGGGAGTTCGGAGTTCGAGATTCGAGAGTTTGGAGTTCGAGATTCGGGAGTTCGGGGTTCGTGTCGGATATCTCGGGATTCACATTCGCATCGAGCCGTCATTCTGCGCCTATCTCACGGTGAGTCGGCTCACAAACCTTTAGATTCATTTAGACCGAGAATAGAGAAACCGTAGTGATAGGCTTTCATACCCGTTAATTAACCTGATTAGTAATTAATAATTAATTGGACGTTTAGTGTTAAACCGGTTAGGATCGGATAAGCATGTTAGGGTTTAAAGAATTACAAAGGTTAATCAATTGTGTGCCGCTAGGTTGTTAGTAATGATTGGGTGATGCATTCATATAGACCGTTGTTTAGGACCGTATATGCATCTATATATGTATAAGGACGATATTTAACGAATCTATATACCGGAATTAAGACGACATTAAAATACGGATTAAACCTAAACGAACTTATAGAATATTGTAACGGGCTTGGGGTTTAGGTTTAATAGCGATATTGGATAATGAATAAAGTTAATTAATAATGAGTCGTCGGGGAGTTAGTAAGTTTACTAACTCTAAACCGACGGATCGAGGAGTTAATAAAAGATATCTAGAATGGGTTAAATAAGGAATGTGGTGAGTTTGTAAGCCGTCTACGGTTTAGCAATCCGCTAACCCAAGGTAGCGGATAAGAATGAACTAAAAGACTTAGAAACCCTAATAGGCCTGCTTGTGGTGATTGTGTGATTGTGCGGTTCATTGTGATTGCGTGTTTATTATTGTTGCTGTTGTGAGCTTTGTGTGCAGGCTTATTAGACTGCTCGGTGTTGGGCCGAGCAGTTGTTGTGGACACTTACTCCGGTCATGGGACCGGGTAAGTTAGTTGGTGCTGACTATGTACTTTACCTAGTCAGAGCGGTGGTAGTGTAGTGGCTTGTGGAATGGTTGGGGATTTATTACCGTTGATATTGATTGTGTGATCTGTGCTAGAGTCTCAGCGAGTCTGCATGTTTATATTTCTGTACTAGGACTCTAGGGTGCGTTAGATTCAGCAAGCCTAGGTTTTGTTTACGTTCCGGAACTTTCGACCCGATTGGATCCTCGGGTTTTACCTAACCGGATCACGGTGATTCTGGTTATGGTGTTAACCTATCGGGTGACGCCGGTAGGTGTGTGATTCGGAGAATACGGGGTCATGTCCTAGGGCCGAACCACATGGAAACTCTGGCTATCTTGGGGTAGTCCGAGTCACCGCGTATCGATGGACAGAGAACGGTGTCCTATTCGTGGGACCTTGTGTACACGTTTAGGAGTCGTGGGTTAGTTACCATATAGGTGACGATGTAAACCCGTGGAAGTTACCGAGATCGTAGGGCCCAGCGTTGTTTTGTTATTTTCCCTTTATTGTGCGATAGATAGATAGAGTCCAATCGAGGACATGTGCCGCAGTGCCTTCGATTTCCTTTTCTCCTTATCTTTGGCATTGATTGTGTGTTGTGGGTTTATCACGACATAGTAGTGCGTGATCGACCGTATATTCCTGTTGATTGTTATTTTGGGTTTTGGGGCGGGAATCTGTAGTTCTAGATAGACTAGAAGCCTTTAGTGGGGAGCCGATTCACTGGGTGATCTTAGATCGCTCATTAGAATCTTTTTGTGTTTTTCAGGTTTAGCAGCGAGGGACGCGGGAGGGCTCGGTGTAGTTTCGGGATGGCTTGTGATGGGATTTGATTCGGGGTTTTGGATGTTTTATTTTCGTTTCGGCTTTGGCGCCATTCTATGTGTTTGATTTACTTATGTGCTTTGAGATGGCGATTGTTTGTAAAAATTCTATTAAACGTTGTGCTGAACGTTTGATTACTCATAAATGAAATTGTTTCCCTGATATGAGGTTTCGTCCGAACTAACACAACTCACCGAAGTGGTACAAGGTGTACAACTTGTATTACGGAAGTGAGGATAGCGAGGTTGTAACGCCCCTTTCCCATCCTCCGCTGACCGTCGAGCTGACCGGCCAACAATCAAACAAGAACATGACCGATTGAACCCGAGCAAGTCGGACAGGAAAAGTTCGTCACAGGACGAAGCCAGAGACGGATCGGTTTGAGATAAAGGCTCGCACTAACCCATCCTTGACCCCGCTATCCTCACTTCCATAGTACAAGTCGATCGCCTTGCACTACTTCTGCGAGTTGTGTCGGTTCGGACGAAACACAATATCAGGAAAGCATATTCATTTCTGAGTAAATCAAACGTTCAGTACAACATTTAACCATCATTTTCACAAACAATTTCACCAATCAACGAATCAACAAACAAAGCTCAATACGAATTGGCGCCAAGCCGAACCGAAAGAAAAACCCCGAAATCATCGAATCAAAACCCCGCCACAAGCAATCCCGAAACTACACCAAGGACCTCCCGCGTCCGTCGCTGCAAAACCTGAAAACACAAAAAGAGTCTAATGAGCGATCTAAGATCACCCAGTGAATCGGCTCCCCACTAAGGCTTCTAATCTATCTATTCTATATAGATTCCCGCCCGAAAACCCCAAAATAACAATCAATCATAACAAATAGCCGATCACGCACTACCACGTCGCGTCGAGCCCACCCACAATCAATTGCCAAAATAAAGAAAAGGCGATTAAGGGAAATCGAGAGCACTGCGGCACATGTCCCCGATTGAGACTCGATCTATCTACCGCGCAATACCAATCTACACCAATACTGCACGCTGGGCCCCTACGATCTTGGTAACTTCCACGGGTTTCCACCGTTACCGATATGGCAACTACCCACGACTCCTAGCCGTCCACACAACGACTAGGACACCGTTCTATGTCCATCGATACGCGGTGACTCAGGCTACCCCTAGATAACCCAAGCTTCCATGCAGTCCGGCCCTAGGACGCGACCCCGTGTTCTCCGGACCACATACCTACAGACGTCACTCCATAGGTTAACACCATAACCAGAATCACCACGGTCCGGTTAGGTAACTACCCGAGGATCCAATCGGGTCGGAAGTACCAGAACGTAATCAATACCTAGACTTGCGGGATCTAACGCACCTTAGAGTCCTAGTACAGAAATGTAAACACGCAGACTCGCTTGGACTCTAGCAATCAATCTCAATCAATAACAACAATCAACCCAACACCACTTCCCGCAAGTCTACTCACACACACCACACCGCCCCCTGACTCAGCACCGTACCGAGTCAGCGGTTACGACTTAACCGGTCCCATGACCAGGTTAAGTATCAATACGGATTGCTCGGCCCAACACCGAAACAATCTCAAGGCCTGCACAAAAGATCAACCACAACCACACAACAAATACAACCACGCAACCAACACACAATCAACACACCACAGGCCTATTAGGGTTGCTAACATCTTTTAACCGATTTACGCCCACTACCTTGGGTTAGCCGCTTGCTAACCCGTAGACGGTTCACCAATCACAACACTTCTCTTTTCTGAACCAATCCTAATCATCTTTTAACAACTCCTCGATCCGTCGGTTTAGAGCTAGTAGCTTACTAAACTCCCCGACGTCTCATCATTTATTACTTAATTCATTTAACTCGGGAACCCCGACTCCATTCCATACACTATACGTTTGTTCAGGTTTAACTTCCGTATTTTAACTCGTCTTAATTCCCGTATATAGATTCGTTTAATACCGTTCTTTACTTACATATATATGCATATACAGTCCTACTCATGCCACGACTATATGAATGCATCACACAATGTTCTAACGACCTAACGGCACGCAACAGGTTTAATCCGTTTAAGTCTAACATGCTTCTTTAACCCTAGCCGGTTTAACGTTAGTTCAATCAATCACTCCATTCTCAATTCAATTCAATTCACTTCAGGTATGCAATCCTATCACTACGGTTTCCCATTTAATGTTCTATATGCAACTACGGTGTTTGAGCCGACTCACAGTGATATGACGGAACGAACGGCACGGATGCGGATACGGATTCCCGAGACCCCGAGCTAAACCCGAACCTCTCCGACTACCCGAACACGAATTCCCGAAGCTTCTCGAATACCCGAACACAAACTGCACACCCAAACCGGGCCGTAGTCAACACGTTGACCGGCGTTGACCGGCCGTTGACCGTCGGTTGACTTTGACTCCGGTTGACCGTTGACCACTCCGGTTGACCCCTTTGACCCGCTGAACCACCAAATCGAACCGAACCAACTCCAAACCAACCGGTTTAGTTAAACCGGTTAGGTCAAACCGTTGACCGGCATTGACTAAGGCTTAACCGGTTTGACTAAACCGATTCTCCCACTGAATCAAGACCAAACCAACTCCAATGCATCCCCATTTCACCCCTGAAGAACCGCTTGAATATTTGACGGCGAAAGGAGGTTTTCCGGCGACTCCTCCGGCGTTGACCGCGGCGGCGGTGGCTTTCTCCGGCGAATCAGAAGCTCTTTCACCCACCAATCTGCTCTTCTTGACTAGATCTACCCATTCATAGCCTTGAATCCTTGAAATATGTTGAAGAGAGAGAGTTAACCCTAGAAACCCTAACCGCGGCTGCTTCTTGGCCGGATTCCGGCGAGCTCCGGTAACGGCGGCGACGGTGGCTGGCTGGAGAATGAAGAAGAGGATGAGATGAAGCTACTGGACTTGGAAGAAGAGGATTTGAGTTCAAGATGAGAAAGTTATGCACTTTCTTGTTCACCAAGTCATGAAGAACACCATAGAACTTTTGAAGAAAACTCTAGAAGATTCAAGAACTTGATGAACTTCTGGATCTGAGAGATGAATCTGATGATTCTGGTAGAGAGAAGAGAGAGCTTGAGAGTGAGGAGAGAGAGAGAGATTCTTTGCACCAAAAAGGTTGATTTGATACAAAGTTTCTTTTTGTGCATGAACCCTCTTTTTGCATGGATGCATGCACTTGGAAGAGGTGGCGCCTGGAGGGGAGAGAAACTTGTCATCCTGGTGTTGAGTCTGAGCCAGGTAATCCTCCCATTAAGCCCATAATCTCCTCTTAATCCCCTTAATCACTCTTGTTTGGTTTGCTTGTTTTTCCGATAAATGTTTTAGTAAATATCAAAAGATTCCCATAAATCTCAAAACTTTAATAGACTGATTCTCCTCGATTTTAGATGAATTTAGCAATTTGAATCACCTCGTTTGGAGTTTCCTAGCTCCCGTTATGATTTTCCGAAGTTTCCTCGGTTTAGTCGGTTTTCCGACCAATACTCCGAAAAATGTGTTTCTGCTCCGTTTCTTCGAAATCTGATATTGTAAATGTTTTTTATGAGTTAAAAAGAGAACATTTGGCCCGTCACGTCTTCCGTCTCGAACTTTGGCAAAATTACCATATTTTTGGATACGGGGTATCACATTCTTCCCCACTTACAGGAATTCGGTCCCCGAATTCTCCGTCACTACCAGACTTTGAATCGGTTCCCAAACTCTGCAAGTTGCTCCGCTACTCCATTCCCACGCTTCCTTACTCGAACACTGCCGCATACTCCGACTTCTCGCTTTCCTGCGCTCTTCCCAAACTTTCCAACCAACTGATCTTCACACTGATCTTCACTTTCGACTTCCCCACTTCGCTTCGACTTCCACCCGTTGTTTTCCGACTGTGACTTTCCTTCTTCTTTCCTCAAACACTCTTCAAAAATCCGATCATTGGCTCCCGTCTGACTGCTATTAATAACAACATTGATCTCTTGCGCCAAATCTCCTTGCTAACTCATCATCCCAACCGCTTCGATCTTTCCGCTGCTCTGCACTGACACGTTCCCACTGACAATCCATACTGACTGCTTTACAGTCCGATCTCCTTGTTCCATGACGTCTTGCCATTCCATCTCGCTTTCGGGTTCGGGTTCGGTCTCGCATTCGTATCGCATCATCCTACACCCAACACAACAACTTTTACTGGAGTGGTGAAATTCAAACCAATCCATTCCTCGATATCACTTCCTCATAGAAATATAGTTAGTTAATCATGTACCCATTGGTCACTCATGATTAAGTAACGATATTCTATAATTCCGCTTTCTCGCGAATCGACAGTTGATTACAACCATCCTCGAGTTAGCTTAACACCTTAAACGAAAAGGTTGCAACACTTCAATTCTAACAACTTAACGATTGCAACCAATTTAAACTACTCACCCGGATGGCTTACCAACGCCATTCACATTCCGCACATGCTGAGCATGTCATAAACACTAGCACTTTCACAGTGCTACACCACACACGATACGCAACCCTAATTAACTAATGCACCACACAAGCATTCAATAAAACACGCAAGCAATCAAATAAAAGCAACCAATTACCACACACAGCCAAGCAATCACTAGATCGCTCCGGATATGTCGTCAGTCTGGGTTTAGGTTATGATGAACGGTCGTCAGTTCCGCGTATCATCAGACTTCTCGTGGTAATTCGTTTGCATCCAAAACCATCACACGCATGCAAACAATTACTATGTAAGCCATAACGATAAGTTGAAAAATTCTGCATCACATACATATTAAGAACAACAACACACACATGTTTCGAGGTTTTTAAATACATAAGTAAAACAGAAATACAACCACGAGACGTCCGTCATCCATACCCTAACCCCCAAACTGCATCATCATAACCCGGAGATGTCTGAAACCACATGCGAGAATCGCCGATCTAGATACACACAACAACAACATAGTTAGTGCCCAACTTACATGGCCTAACTATTCTAACCTAACAGCCCCAACACGACCGAAATGCCAAACACAACCGGCATCGCGGCTCGCGCTGGTACCCACTGGTAGGCGCGCCGGGAGGGTGTGGTGGGTGCGCATCTCTAGTCGGCGGTCCGACCTGCTGCGGCTCTGCCATCGGACACAACTGCGCTACATGACCTCCGTGACCACTAATCTGACAAACCGGAATGGGCGCTGGGCGTGGCCCACGGTAACAAGCTGCTGCCTGATGATCTGTCGCTCCACACAGCTGACAGGAAGAAACAGACCCCGAAGAAGGCTCCTGAAAACACTCGGCTGCTCGGTGTCCCTGACCTCCACAAATCTGACAGACAACCGGCGCTGAGCGGGACCGACGAGAACTGGATCGACGGGAACAAGCGGATGCTCTGTGTCCCTCGTCTCCACACCTCCTACAACTCCTCGATGGTCTCAGTGGCTGCTCCAATGGTTGATGCGCTACAGGTGACTGCGCTGCTGGCTGCTGGATAACTGACTGCCGAATAAGCCCACCGTCTCGACGACTCAGACCAGGTCGATACTCCTCCGGTAACGGGGCACGATGCGGCTCTGCGTCCGACATACGAGGTCCGAGCCCTGCGATCGGGCAAATAGGTGCAAGATGGCCGTCCATCCCGCACACCTGACAATAATACGGGGCCGGCACTGGCTGATACGTCTCATGGTAGCGCGGATCCACTGGTCGGGTACACCAATACAAATGAAAGCAATACAAATGAAAGCCCTAAACTCCGTAGGCGCTACATGTCCGGTACACATGCATAGGCGGCACTGAATCTGGCGTGTCGGCTAGTGGAATCTCCGGTGGTGCAACCGGCTCAGTCGGCGGTGCCTCTGGTGACGTAACTGACTCAAACTGCCAGTCCGACCCTGCCGTCGACATCGGCTCGACTCCTGTGGCTGACTCCATTGCTGAGTGTGGCTCGGTGGAAACGGGTGATGGAGCTCCTGACCTCTGCGGCGATCCTGGCTGATGATGCGGCCCAACATGCTGCTCCAAAACATCCTCTAGTATCGCCATCTGCTTGTCCATCTGCTGCGCCCACTGCGCATGCTGCTCCGGATCCAACGGCTCCATGTCCATGTTGAAAACTGGGTGTAACGGATCCAACTGAAAGTCCCCTCCACCAAGTGGAATGAAGTCCGACTCATGCAAACTGAAGGGTAGTGGCACATCATGTGCCTCAATTTGCATCCCCGATGGTACTGTAGGTGCCTCAAGCTGAGGTGGAAACGGCGGCAACCCATAGTCTGTGAATCCCAAATATCCCATCACTTATGCGGTCGGGTCTGCGGTACCTGCATCGTCCTGTAGAGAAAGCGGTAACGGGTCCGGTAGTGGTCTCCAATCCGCAGCGGCTGCTCTCGCTCCCTGATGCACTCGGGGAAAAACTGGCGGTCGATCTGATACCCGAGAACCCTGCGACTGACCTTGCGGTGCTATCCTCAGACATGCCTGATGCTGGTCTTCCAAAGCCTGGTACTCTGCCCGTGTCATCTGACGCTCACCCATACTACTCGCTACTATCTCTCACACCCAATGTGTTGGAAGTTTCGGTTGATCCTGATTCAATTCTCATATTGATATCAACCTAAACATGCATTAGATCTAGGTGTTCTTATTTAGAAACATTAGATGATCTCACCTTTTACCTGTTAGTTGCAGCGGAAAGAAGAACAGGTCAATGATCAGGGAGATACACCGAGAGATGGATCCTCCAAAGGCTCACACACGCAATCACAGGAAACTGGCTGCTAGACCACAAGGAGGCTGGCGCAGAGAGAGGAGAGAAAAACGGCGCTGGGTGTTAGGGTTAGAAGGAAAAACAGACTCAAGTTTTATTCATAAAACTTGTCTAATTCCTTTTGGGCTTTATGGGCCCAAATACCAATCTGATTAAATTCCATTTAATCAGACCCATTAATTCTTCTCTCTTAGTACGACAAATGCCTAGCACTTTTGTCGTACTTCTGCTTAGCCGTTCCAACATTATTTCCTGCTAGCTTAAGCGTGTGACCCATATGGGATCATACAATAAAGGCAATAAGTCCAAGACTTATAGATCATGAGCGGACTCTAGCAAGCCATCATGACCCCCAGCATTGTATGACTTATGTCTGATCACTGACATACTCTTACGTTATAGAGACAGTACAGAGATTGCTGGACACAATTCCAACAATCTCCCACTTGAACTGGAATCTCTGTATTCATAATCCCTTTCGTCTCAATATCTCGATTAGTCATAAGGCAAGATTAGTGTCATCCTTATAAAGCCTAATCTTGTTCATCGGACTCTGATTTGATACTAACAATACAAACGACTCGGGAAAGTCCGTTTGAGCATGGCCATGCGTTTTCCAGTATTCAAATCTCCGATTGGCCTAGAGATATTCACTCCATTTATATTGGAGGGACAAATCCCATCTTGTTCCATCACTGTAAACTACTCATTTCATGATGTACCCAAACAAGGTCCTTATAGCTATCACAGAACGATAGCGTTAGACAATGATCAAAGTACATCAGTCCATGTGCAGTCACATGCATGTGAACTCAGGTCTAAGGACTATACTCTATAGTCGTAGTAAGAATCTCTTATGACACAGATATAAATATCCTGAAGAGTTCTTATTAGCGGGTCTTGTCCGGTCGTATGTTCCCAACATACACCTATGTACTGACTTTGATGCCGAGCATCTATGACACACTGAGACTTTGTCATAAGTCACGTACCAATCCAGTCTTACACGGTTGTTGGTGTTCCAATTTCAACAACCTTCGACTAGGGACATGATGATATAAAACATTTATCAAATATAGGATCTCATGATCAAGCTAAATGACTTTGATGACTCAAGATCAAATCATTTACTTCGATGACCTATAAAATGGTTCATATCATTTTGGAACGATTATTTCATCACAGTTAAAATAATCTTGAAATAATAATTTCATTAAAACATAAAATAATGTTTTACAAGAACATATCAAATAACTAAATAAAGCCCTTTAATAACTCCCACTGAAATTAAGACTACATCTTAATTTCACTTATCCTACAGCAACAGTCCGCGACTCGTGCTTAGGCCTAAGGAGTGGCTTCGTTAATGGATTAGCAACGTTCTCATTCGTTGAAACTTGCTGATCTACTTAACATCTCTGTCATTTATCTTACGGAATAGGTTATTCCATTAAGAGTTTGGATCTTTGATGTGCAGCTAGTCTCATCTAAGCTGGGAATCACATTAAGTTCAGTGATGAACTATTCTTTCCAAACAACCTCTTTCGCCGCTTCCCAAGCTGCGAAACATTCAATTTAAGTCATGGAGTTAGCAACAGTGCCGTGCACCGCCAGACAGACACAAGACATATCCGGACTGTGACCGGAAATCATCTTTGTCTGTTGGAAAATTGCCTTTCAGACTCTATCGACTTGTAGCACCTCACTTTCTTCTTTACCTAAAGAACTTATCCTTAGTATTCTTCAAATACTTTAGAATATTCTTTACGGCAATCGAGTGAATTCTTTGCTGGATTTGACTGGTCTTTACTTGTTTTGCTTAACATTAAAGCAATATCAAAACAAGTACGTGTCATGGCATACATGATAGATCCAATTGCCGTCGCATATGAATCCTACCCATGCATTCAAGCTCAGCAGTTATCGTAGGACACTGCTTCTTGCTTAACGTATTGCCATGTGACATTGGCTTAAAAACCCTTCTTGGAGTGCTGAAAACGTGTAGGACTTTGTCAATTTAAGAATCCTGACTTTGTCCTACCAGCTCTTCTGGATCTCTATCTTTAGATCCAGAATCCAAGACTTTCGTGGCTTTACCCATGTCAATCACTAAACCAACTCCCAAGCCAGTCCTTTACCGACTGCAGCATTGGGACGTTATATCCGAGGATCAGTATGTCATAGACATACACTATGAGAAATGCAATATTGCTCCCACTTATCTTTCAGTAAACACACAGTTCCGCTTCGTTCCTGTTTAAGTCAAAACCTTGACTACTTCAACAGAACGAAGATTCCAACTCCGATATGTTTGCTTCCATCCATGAATGGATCGATGAAGCCAAATTACACAAGATGTAATTCTTCGGAGTCTGGGCTCACTTTCGCTTCCTAGGATTTCGCAGATTTGTCGCTTTCATTGATCATCAGATCATGCGAACATTTAATGATCATCAGGCTGAACTAATGACGAGAATTCACTCTCGGATTAGCGACTGATTCTTTCATATCTGCGAACTTCAGGCTCCACAGGTGTAGATTCTACAGAAATCTGTAAATCCTTCCGCTGCTCTCCCTCAATAGGTTGAGCAGCCTCCTGTATTTCTCGAATTTCTTCGAGTTGTACTTTTACTCCCATTGTTCTTCTTGGAAAGTAACTTCCCTTCTTAGAAAACAGAATGGTCGTAAAAATACTTTTTACTCCCACTGTTCTTCTTGGAAAGTAATTTCCTTCTTAGAAAACAAAATGGTCATAAAAGTACCGAGCCTTGGTTTCCCTGAGAAAACTTCGAGTTATACTTTTACTCCCACTGTTCTTCTTGGAAAATAACTTCCCTTCTTAGAAAACAGATTGGACGTAAAAGTATCAAGCCTTAATTTCTCTAGGACAACCAGCGAAGTAGCACAACTACAAATACTCAGTAAAGACAAATTTGGATCGATTCCAATCCACATTAACGTGGTGTCTTTCAACTGATATTTGTGGAACTAATTCAGCGTAAACTTAGATATTTTAGAGCGTTATTCTTAAATAATATCATGGAAAATTCGTGTGACTCATCTTTAATCATTTCTAATAAGATCTGATTCTCTCTTACAGAAACACCTTCAGGTTTTTCAGGAGAGATGAGCTGTGAAACGATTTCACACTCATTAAGATGATCACACAATCAATGACTTAAGTATTCTCACTCGTGATTTAATCCAGAGTCTTAATACTTTTTGTCATTCAGATCCTATACTTCATTCTGGAACTCTTTTGACCATGTCAAAGAATTCCGACTTGTGTCTCATCAAATGAACACAGTTTTACTCACTGAAATAATCAGTAGAGATAATGAAGTACAAGAAAATTTTCTCTGGCATTGTTGCTCATCAGACCACATACATGAGTATGTTCAATCTCCAACAAGCCTTTGGGCCTTTCTTTAGCTCGGCTAAGATGGGCCCTTTGTCTTTTTGGTCTAGTAAGCAGAATTCAAGTCTCATAAGACATTCATTCAAATGAGCCCAACAGTTCATAACTATGGGATTTCTGAATCCGACTTACTCTCTGTGACCAAGACATTTATGCCAAGAAAAATCAGGTTTAATTCATCAGATTTAAACCAATTTGGTATTTATGTTACATTTAGGCATTCTTTGGTTTAAGATATAAAACCCATTCCTTGAATAGGGTGCTACAATTAATATTTCATTAAGATCAAAAGAACAAAACTTGTCTTTTATCAAAATGAAAAACATTCAAATTCTTTACAAGAAAATGAAAAACAACTCTGCTTAAAGCAGGTACATTGTAGCAATTACTTAATACAAAAACCAAGCCTCGAAGGCATCTACAAGTGAAAAACCCTATGACTGAGGCAGCATCCATAGCTCCTTCCAGACATGCAGTTCCACTTGCCCTTCATTCAACGTTCTACTGTTGCTTAGGCTCTGCATATTACAACAAATATCAGTGCCACAACCAGTATCCAATACCTGCAAGGTAGAACTTGAAGTAATAACATGAATACCTGAGGAAGTAGTCTGATACATCAACTTCAACTCCTCATCGTCTTCCATGAATTTTATGCAATCTCTCTTCCAATGCCCTGTCTCTTTACAGTAGCAGCACTTACCAACGTAATAGGTATCTGACTTGGGCTCGGAAGACACACGCTTGCCATGATTCAAAATCTGGACAACTTTGTCTTCACCCTTGTCAATACTAGGTTCAATAAACCTACCCTTCACGTTTGGCTCAACCGTTTTGAGCATATCATGCAGTTCAGTCAACGTCTTCGTTAAGCCTTTCTTGATATAGTTCCTTACGAACTTATCATAGCTTGACGGCAGTGACTGCAGAATGATCTCAGTTGCCAATTCATGGCTAACTGGATAATCCAGTTTCCTCAGGTTATCAATATAACCTATCATTTTACTGACATGAGGACTCACTGGATGATCATTCGGTAGCTTGCAGCCAGTGAGAGACTTAACCAACTGGTATCTCTCCACTCGTATCTGCTCCTGAAATTTCAATTTCAGGCTGCTGATCATCTCTATTGGCGACTCCATGTTCTCATATTGCTCCCGCAAGTCTGAGTCCATGGTGGCCAATATCAGACCACGCACATCTACCGCATCATTATAATGCTTATTCCAAGCATCATATACTGCATGAGAAGCATTAGACCCGATCCTTACGGGGAGAGCTCTCTCAAGGACATAGTCCTTTCTCTCCTGCCTGAGGACTAGCCTCAGGTTCCGCGACCAAGTCAAGAAATTTGATCCGTTCAGCTTGTCCATCTCAAGGACAGACCGGATCGAGAAAGTGTTTTGATTGTTTGTGCTAGTCATAACTGAAATTTAAGATAAAAGGATTTTAGTTAATATGTTCAATATGATTAATCTCGTATTAAAATTAATATGATTAATCACGCATTATATTCAATAACATTAGTTACCCTCAATAGAATATAATGATTCCAAGATCCACATATAACTAAGATTAAAGTGGGCCACTGGCCGTCACCCAACCTTAGCTTATATCGGTAAGCCCTATATCGGCTAATTATATCCGTGATATAACTCTTGGTTGTGAATCTGGGCCCGAGGCCCAATCCACTCTGATGTCTCAAGGCCCGGGACTCCCGATGGCCTAGTCAAGAAAACCGGACTATACAGTCATGTAATCATTAATGTCTGGGACTCCCAATGACATTTATGAATCACAAACCGTCTTACCCACGCAAAAGCAGACATCCTCACACTGTAAGGCCATGAATGCAATTGAATGGGCTTTGACAGCTGACATAGCCTGGACAAGACATCCAACGCTTGATATTATTTGAGGTTCGTAGGTTTATTAAAATCATTCCCAAAATAGAAGATTACTATTTCGGGAAACTTTCTATTTATGGAAACCTACTATTTTTTTTTTTTTTTTAGAAACTTTCTAAAATTGGAAACTTTCTAAAACCGGAAACTTTCTAACTTTAGAAACTTCTTGAAATCCAAAACCCGCAAATTCAGAAACTTCTATTTTAAGAAACTTTCTAATTATAAAATTTCGGAAACTTTAATTTAAAACGACTTTATAATTTTATAAAATAGTTTTTAAATTAATCTGAAGAAAGACTCAATTAATGGCCCAATTGTTTTAACTTCTTGGCCCGAGGCCCAAGAATTGGTCCATGTCCAAGACATGACCCAATTGTCCAATTAATTGACATAACCGGTCTGGTTCATTAAAACTGGTCTAACCAAGTTTCAATTACTACGATGACCACAATTGTCAACCGGTTATTTACTAAACCGGAATTTCTCAATTTATTTGGTCCAACCAAATCAAATTAGAAATTCCTAGTTTAGGCACTAAATCCAATATTTCTTTCGACATTGGATTTCTTATCCCGGTTTAACCAGATTTAATAAACTTATTAAAATCTGTTTATTAAACCAGAACGATTAGATTTTAATTAAATTTTAAACCGAACCGAACCGATTTGATCACGTGAACCGATCACGACCTAGTCGTGATCTTCACGCAATCAAACCCTAGCCGCCAACTTAGCCATCTCTCGATCCAAGATCGTGATGGCCGCGCTTGGGACGATCGAGACGGTCCGGCCGGGCAATGACTCGACCAAGCTCTCGGCCTTGTCTCAGCCGGAACGATCGGCCTAGCCGATTTGTTCCACATGGTCGGCCGGTTGCAGGGACGTGATCGGGACGAGATGATCATCTCTCACGCGACCATTCGACCCAAGCCCATGGCCACGATCCAGCCGGTTTAACCATACCGGCCGATCGATCCAAAACCTAGGGCCGATCGCATATACCAAGCTAAAAGCTATGGTTTGCGATTTTCATTAGGTGTTTTAGGTTCTTAATTAATGTTTCTTAAGTATTTTCTTATCAATACATGCATAGATTGATTCAAATACTTCTAAACAACCTAAAACTTGAATCTAAACAAGAAACCTACAGAACCAATGGCTCTGATACCACTGTTGGAAGTTTCGGTTGATCCTGATTCAATTCTCATATTGATATCAACCTAAACATGCATTAGATCTAGGTGTTCTTATTTAGAAACATTAGATGATCTCACCTTTTACCTGTTAGTTGCAGCGGAAAGAAGAACAGGTCAATGATCAGGGAGATACACCGAGAGATGGATCCTCCAAAGGCTCACACACGCAATCACAGGAAACTGGCTGCTAGACCACAAGGAGGCTGGCGCAGAGAGAGGAGAGAAAAACGGCGCTGGGTGTTAGGGTTAGAAGGAAAAACAGACTCAAGTTTTATTCATAAAACTTGTCTAATTCCTTTTGGGCTTTATGGGCCCAAATACCAATCTGATTAAATTCCATTTAATCAGACCCATTAATTCTTCTCTCTTAGTACGACAAATGCCTAGCACTTTTGTCGTACTTCTGCTTAGCCGTTCCAACATTATTTCCTGCTAGCTTAAGCGTGTGACCCATATGGGATCATACAATAAAGGCAATAAGTCCAAGACTTATAGATCATGAGCGGACTCTAGCAAGCCATCATGACCCCCAGCATTGTATGACTTATGTCTGATCACTGACATACTCTTACGTTATAGAGACAGTACAGAGATTGCTGGACACAATTCCAACACAATGCACACACCCACACACACTCCATCCAGGGACACTCTGCTGCTGTCTGCAATCAAAAACCACAAATAAAAATTAGTACACAAAACACAAATTTCCTACCCCATCCCAACCCCGGAATTACGGACGCGGCTCGGTTTCCTAATGGATGCTTGGGTAAGACACAATTTTGACTCGATAAAACCACGGAAAACACTCAGAAATGAATAGCTTTGAAACCCATGCAGAACCATGCTCTAATACCACCTTTCTGTAACGCCCCTTTCCCATCCTCCGCTGACCGTCGAGCTGACCGGCCAACAATCAAACAAGAACATGACCGATCGAACCCGAGCAATTCGGACAGGAAAAGTTCGTCACAGGACGAAGCCAGAGACGGATCGGTTTGAGACAAAGGCTCGCACTAACACATCCTTGACCCCGCTATCCTCACTTCCATAGTACAAGTCGATCGCCTTGCACTACTTCTGCGAGTTGTGTCGATTCAGACGAAACATAATATCAGGAAAGCATATTCATTTCTGAGTAAATCAAACGTTTAGTACAACGTTTAACCATCATTTTCACAAACAATTTCACCAATCAACGAATCAACAAACAAAGCTCAATACGAATTGGCGAAAATCCGAACCGAAAGAAAAACCCCGAAACTACACCGGGGACCTCCCGCGTCCGTCGCTGCAACACCTGAAAACACAAAAAGAGTCTAATGAGCGATCTAAGATCACTCAGTGAATCGGCTCCCCACTAAGGCTTCTAATCTATCTATTCTATATAGATTCCCGCCCGAAAACCCCAAAATAACAATCAATCATAACAAATAGCCGATCACGCACTACCACGTCGCGTTGAGCCCACACACAATCAATTGCCAAAAGAAAGAAAAGGCGATTAGAGGAAATCGGGAGCACTGCGGCACATGTCCCCGTTTGAGACTCGATCTATCTACCGCGCAATACCAATCTACACCAATACTCCACGCTGGGCCCCTACGATCTTGGTAACTTCCACGGTTTTCCACCGTTACCGATATGGCAACTAACCCACGACTCCTAGCCGTCCACACAACGACTAGGACACCGTTCTCTGTCCATCGATACGCGGTGACTCAGGCTACCCCTAGATAACCCAAGCTTCCATGCAGTCCGGACCTAGGATGCGACCCCTTGTTCTCCGGACCACACACCTACAGACGTCACTCCATAGGTTAACACCATAACCAGAATCACCACGGTCCGGTTAGGTAACTACCCGAGGATCCAATCGGGTCGGAAGTACCAGAACGTAATCAATACCTAGACTTGCGGGATCTAACGCACCTTAGAGTCCTAGTACAAAAATGTAAACACGCAGAGTCGCTTGGACTCTAGCAATCAATCTCAATCAATAACAACAATCAACCCAACACCACTTCCCGCAAGTCTACTCACACACACCACACCGCCCCCTGACTCAGCACCGTACCGAGTCAGCGGTTACGACTTAACCGGTCCCATGACCAGGTTAAGTATCAATACGGATTGCTCGGCCCAACACCGAGACAATCTCAAGGCCTGCACAAAAGATCAACCACAACCACACAACAAATACAACCACGCAACCAACACACAATCAACACACCACAGGCCTATTAGGGTTGCTAACATCTTTTAACCGGTTTACGCCCGCTACCTTGGGTTAGCCGCTTGCTAACCCGTAGACGGTTCACCAATCACAACACTTCTCTTTTCTTAACCAATCATAATCATCTTTTAACAACTCCTCGATCCGTCGGTTTAGAGCTAGTAGCTTACTAAACTCCCCGACGTCTCATCATTCATTACTTAATTCATTTAACTCGGGAACCCCGACACCATTCCATACACTATACGTTTGTTCAGGTTTAACTTCCGTATTTTAACTCGTCTTAATTCCCGTATATAGATTCGTTTAATACCGTTCTTTACTTACATATATATGCATATACAGTCCTACTCATGCCACGACTATATGAATGCATCACACAATGTTCTAACGACCTAACGGCACGCAACAGGTTTAATCCGTTTAAGTCTAACATGCTTCTTTAACCTTAGCCGGTTTAACGTTAGTTCAATCAATCACTCCATTCTCAATTCAATTCAATTCACTTCAGGTATGCAATCCTATCACTACGGTTTCCCATTTAATGTTCTATATGCAACTACGGTGTGTGAGCCGACTCACAGTGATATGACGGAACGAACGGCACGGATGCGGATACGGATTCCCGAGACCCCAAACTAAACCCGAACCTCTCCGACTACCCGAACAAGAATTCCCGAAGCTTCTCGAATACCCGAACACAAACCGCACACCCAAACCGGCCGGAGTCAACGCGTTGACCGGCGTTGACCGGCCGTTGACCGGCGTTGACCGTCGGTTGACTTTGACTCCGGTTGACCCCTTTGACCCGCTGAACCACCAAATCGAACCGAACCAACTCCAAACCAACCGGTTTAGTTAAACCGGTTAGGTCAAACCGTTGACCGGCGTTGACCAAGGATTAACCAGTTTGACTAAACCGATTCTCCCACTGAATCAATACCAAACCAACTCCAATGCATCCCCATTTCACCCATGAAGAACCGCTTGAAGATTTGACGGCGAAAGGAGGTTTTCCGGCGACTCCTCTGGCGTTGACCGCGGTGGCGGTGGCTTTCTCCGGCGAATCAGAATCTCTTCCACCCACCCATCTGCTCCTCTTGACTAGATCTACCCATACATATCCTTGAATCCTTGAAATATGTTGAAGAGAGAGAGTTAACCCTAGAAACCCTAACCGCGGCTGCTTCTTGGCCGGATTCCGGCGAGCTCCGGCGACGGCGGCGATGGTGGCTGGCTGGAGAATTAAGAGGAGGATGATATGAAGCTACTGGACTTGGAAGCAGAGAATTTGAGTTCAAGATGAGAAAGTTATGCACTTTCTTGTTCACCAAGTCATGAAGAACACCATAGAACTTTTGAAGAAAACTCTTGAAGATTCAAAAACTTGATGAACTTCTGGATCTGAGAGATGATTCTGATGATTCTGGTAGAGAGAAGAGAGAGCTCGAGAGTGAGGAGAGAGAGAGAGATTCTTTGCACCAAAAAGGTTGATTTGATACAAAGTTTCTTTTTGTGCATGAACCCTCTTTTTGCATGCATGCATGCACTTGGGAGAGGTGGCGCCTGCAGGGGAGAGACACTTTTCATCCTGGTGTTGAGTCTGAGCCAGGTAATCCTCCCATTAAGCCCTTAATCTCCTCTTAATCCCCTTAATCACTCTTGTTTGGTTTGCTCGTTTTCCCGATAAATGTTTTAGTAAATATCAAATGATTCCCATAAATCTCCAAACTTCAATAGACTGATTCTCCTCTCTTTTAGATGAATTTAGCAATTTGAATCACCTCGTTTGGAGTTTCCTAGCTCCCGTTATGATTTTCCGAAGTTTCCTCGGTTTAGTCGGTTTTCCGACCGATACTCCGAAAAATGTGTTTCTGCTCCGTTTCTTCGAAATCTGATTCTTGTAAATGTTCTTTATGAGTTAAAAAGAGAACATTTGGCCCGTCACGTCTTCCGTCTCAAACTTTGGCAAAATTACCATTTTGCCCCTGGGTTTGGCAAAATTACAATTTTGCCCCTGTTGACTTTTCTTCTGCCCGTTGACCATATTTTGGATACGGGGTATCAAAGAGGTCAAAGATGGATTAGTGCGAGCCCTTGTCTCAAACCGATCCGTCTCTGGCTTCGTCCTGTGGCGAACCTTTCATGTTCGACTTGCTCGGGTTCGATCGGTCATGTTCTTGTTTGATTGTTGACCGGTCAGCTCGACGGTCAGTGGAGAATGGGAAAGGGGCGTTACAAGGACTCCTGAGCAATCTAACCAACTGATAGATAACTTAGTAAGCAGTAATAGGTGTAAGACTACTGATAGGAGAAGGAAAGAGTCTGGTGGGAAGATAGAAAACCTGGAGATTGCTGATATTAGGAGTAAGTTGGACACTGTTTGCGATCTTCTAGATGGGAAGAAAGCCGTCCATTTTGCTCAAGATGTTGAAGTGATCAATGCTGAAGAAGATGGTCAGGAAGAGGATGTGAACTACATTGGAGGATCTGGTTTCCAAGGAAACAGGTTTGGAGGACAGCAAGGTAATAGATTCTTCCGTGGACAGAAGAGTGCTTTGACAAGCAACCAAAACTCTTCTGGCTTTGGACAGAATACTGGTTTCCAGAAGCCTTTTCAACAAGGTAATCAGAGGACTTATGGATCTTCCTCTTACCAAACACCCCATGTTGTTAATGCTCATGAGAGCAAGATGGAGAGTATGATGGAGCAGCTGCTGGAAGGACAGACTAAGATTGTTGTGGACTGCAACAAGAAGTTAGATGCTGTTTATGAGGATCTCAATGGGAAGTTTTGAGTCTCTAAGTACTCATATGAAGCAATTGGACACTCAGGTGAGCCAAATTTCAAACTCTATCAAGGGAAAGAGTGTAGTGGAAACCCACATTAAGGCCTGGTCAGTGTACATTGACGATGGATCACACCTAGGTGAAAGATTTGAGCTAAATACAGCTGAACTAGTGGAAGAGGCTGAAAATTCTGAATTTGAGGAAAATCTCTCGGGTGGAATCTGTGAAAATTTATCTGCATCGATCGATGCACCTCTAGCGTCGATCGTTGCATGTCGTGGACAGACAGATTTACATGATTCTCATGGCATTGATGCAGAGACAGATCAAGAGCTTATTAGATTATTCCCTGGAGTGTATGAGATAACTCAACACGAGATTGATGAGGTCCAACAGATAGGAGAGATTGGTGAAGAGTTGGAAGAAATTCCACCATCTGATGATCCACCTTATCACCCTTGTGTGCAAAGGTACTTGAAGAAGATGCTACCAATGGATGAGATGCTGAAAGATTGGGTGATAGTAGTCCCTCAACAGATAAGTGATGTGCTATTAACTAAGATCCCGAAGAAGCTACCTGATCCTGGGATATTTGTGCTGAGTTGTTCTATTTTTGAGGATGTATTCAAGCGCTCTCTGTGTGACTTAGGAGCTGCTGTAAGTCTCATGCCATACTTTGTGGCAGAGAAGCTGGGGTTGATGGATTTTTCACCCACGAGGACCTCTCTTGTCCTAGCTGATCAGTCAATAAGGATTCCGAAAGGAGTTCTTGAGGACGTCCCAGTAAGAGTTGGAAACTACTTGGTTCCGACAGACTTCTTGGTGCTTAAGTATGACAGTGAGCAGGATGATGTTTTGATACTGGGAAGACCATTTTTGGCCACAGCTGGAGCAGTGATTGATGTGAGGCACAGTTTGATTGATCTCCATCTGGGAGATGAGCCTCTGCACTTTGAGATGTACATACTGCGTAAACTGTTGATTGACGGGCAGACCTTCACTATTGAGGATGGATATGGAGCGCAGATGAGTAACACTTTGGTTTTGGATCCTGGGGAACATTTCACTCCTTCTTTTCTTGGACGAGCTCACACTGATGAGCTTACTCTCCACCTTGGATGAGGAGACTTGCATAGAGGCAATCACAGTCTCTGTCGGGATCTCCAGCAACCTAATCTTGTTCGTCCGGTCAAGCTAATGACCTTAAACAAGCGTTGAGTGGGAGGCAACCCACTGTTAGGTTTTAGTGTTTTTCTTATTTATTTTTGGTGTTTTTCTTAGGATTTTACATTTTGATTTTATTTTTGCTAAATTTTTAATACAGAACACTGTCTGGAGATGTGTGACGATCGTTGCCTATATGTGAAACGGTCGTTGCAGGGAGAAATGACGAAGGGATGGGATCGCCTTGTGACGATCGTTGCGGTCCTGTGCAACGGTCGTTGCAAGTGGTTCAATTGCAAATTAAGGTATGCGTGCTAAACCGGAATCAATTTGGTTCAGCAGCAACGATCGTTGCATCCACGATCCAGGTAAATGCCTTAAACCTTTTATCTCTTCTCTTCTTCCCCATTTCGCCGTCCGTACAACCGCGACTCCTATACCCTAAATCACTAAATTTTTTATCATTTTCTCTGATTCAAAGCTTGTTCTTCTTATTTTTTACTTGCTCTATCAATTTCTCTAACCCATTTGAAGTGATTCCAAGGTAAGAGCTCTCATTTTCATCATTTCGGATTTGGTTCTAGGGTTTTGAAATTAGAGATTTTTGGCTTGAAAATGATAATTCCGTACTGTTATAGACTTGATTAGGATTGATTGGTGATGGTATTAGGTTGTTTGTGAGATTGTGGAACAATTTTAGAAACGATTTAGAGGATTATTAGGCGACTGTGAAATCGCCTTGCAACGATCGCTGCACTTGTGCAATGGTCGTTGCATTGCGATTCCACAGAGAATCTGCCGTAACTAATATGCATTATTTAATTAATTGCAGATGCCTCCTCGACAAGCTTGCAAACGTAGAGCTACCACGGCAGCTGCAGCTATGGCTCATCATCCTCCACCAGTTGAGTGGTTTCCTCGAGACTCGCCATATCCTGAGCCTTATCAAAGAGATCAGGAAGCTATACAGTTGCCTTGGCCTAAGGCAGATAAGGAGCTGATTCCGACAAACAAGGTCTGGGGTATGGAGATTGATCAGCTGCTTAAGACCGACACCTTCACAGAGAGGCCACTACTTGACCATTGGGATGAGTTTGATACATTGCTCTACAATGGTTGGTGTGGCATGACGATTAAGCCGACCAAGTTTGCTGACTACTGGACTTGTAAGGGTCTAGGCATCGATGAGCAGGTGCTGACATTAGTTAAGGGCATTGGTCTGGGGACAATACCTATGCAGCATTACGAGTTGTATCCCGATCTGGTGAGACAGCTGTTGGCCACCTGCAGAGTGATTTACCCTGACCCAGAGAGCAGGAAAGCTTCAGGAGGTTTCTTTACCTTCATGTGATTAGGAGCCAGGTATCGGATTCCCCTTCTTGATATTTGTCGGATTTATGGATTCAGCACTGAGCCTGCGCGTATTGGTATGTCTCTTGAGTGGGATGTGCCAGAAGCTCAGTATTTCTGGGTCTGTGTTGGCAACGGTCGGTATTGCTCGAGGACGACGAAGCTGATACAGGTTAGGCATCCTGTTCTCAGATATGTCTTGTGCATCTTGGGATGTACTCTGTTGTGCAAAGTTGAAGCCAATAAGATGCGTAAGAATGAGCTGGAGATGTTTTTCATTGGGTTGAGGGAGCAGTTTACTGAGACTGATTTGAGAGATCCCACCAGAGGACTCAACTTAGGAGCTGTCTTTACTCATCACTTGTGCTCACTGCAGAAGAAGCCATTCGATGGGAAGGGCACTGAGACAGTAGGGAGTCTGCTTACTCCCATTTTCAGGCATTGCAGGATTCCCTTAGAGGGTACAGAGTGTGATGACAGCAAGGAATTTCTTTATTTTACCCACCTGCAGAGTGCTACATGGCTGAAGGAGGGACGTATATGGGTCTATTATGACTCCGCTACGAAGCGCGGTATAGATCTTCCTGCTGCTGGTCTGACACAGATTGATACGCTGGATGCCTTAAGATTCCAGCCTCCTACGCGAGATCAGCGCAGTGTGCCTACGATGGCTCATCCGCTGGGAGAGCCTTCTACACGCCCTTCTTCCTCGCCTGCACCTGCTGCTCCTGCTGATGATATTGGTCCTTATCCCGAGCCTTCGGTACCTCTTGGTGAGATGTCTGTGGGAGAGTGGAGAGAGCGTGAGGATGGTATTCTGCGGAGCATATGGAACTACATGCGTACCTGCACTTGCAGGAGACAGCCGCAGATTCATCACACAGAACCTTCTCGTCGACGTAGACAGCGATCTCCGACTCCTGGTTCTTCGAGTGGTACTGATCGTTATGATGGCATAGATGACGAGTGAGAGTAGTGGCTTCTCTAGACATCGGTTCTGTATTTTTTTAACTTTTCTTTTGCATTTTTCTTTTGATTTTCTTAGGATTCTTATGTTTGGATGATGTTTTTATTATGAGATTATCTGTTGCTTTGATTCTACTTGTTTGCAGTGATTTTCAGCTTGCAGGTTTGAAATTTGACAATTTCGCACGGACTAACTGCTAACTTGCTGACTGTTCTCGGATATCGCAATGCTCGTCACAACCCAAAAATCGCATTGCAGCGATCGTTGCGGTCCTGAGCAACGATCGACACATGATGCAATCGTCTTGCAACTGTCGTTACATTTATGTATCGATCGATGCATGAGCGACAGAGGTAAAAATCAGACATAACTTAACTCATCCATTAACATTTTCTTTCTTTTGTCAATCCTTATCTTGACACTACTGGGGACAGTGTGTTTCAAGTGTGGGGGAGGTGGTCTTGACTATTATCTTTCTGTTTTCTTAGAGTCATTCCTTTTTTCAAAAAACTTTTGTTTTATTGAGTCAAAACAAGTTTAAGTAAGAAACAGTGAATTTTTGAGAAGTTAACAACAACTTGCAGGAACTTAAGTAACCATTGGGATGAAGTTGCAGGAACTATCTATGACTATTAGAAAACCCAACACGGATCAACCTACTGAGGACACCCATATCAATTCAGGTATTTAGAGGATCCTTTACTGGCTTCACCCTTAATTTGACTTAATTTTCTCACCTAAGGGCTTGGTATACCTTGAGTCGGATTTCTTTGTTAGTTCTGACACAGCTTGTAAACATGTCCGAGTATGGTTCCCTTCTCCCCTTCCATAAAGTAAAAAAAAAAAAAGAGTAATAAATTGAGGATGAGCTAGTATCTCCGAAGTGGTCACGGGAGTAGTAGCAAACATTATTACCTCCTGTGCATTCATGGAATGTGTCCAAAGTACACCCCTTAACGGGAAGAGCACTGATAAAAAAAAAAAAATGATACCCAATGGGGAAAAATCAGAATGCTAAGGAAGGGAAAAGAGAAGAAAAGGAACCAAAAAAAAGATAGTATGGTGGTCTAGAGCTGACAAAGTAAGAATCCATGTGCCCTTTGATCGATAATCCTTAGGTGAGACCGCACTAAATAGCTTATAGAAGTCAGTAGGGTGAATTTGAATTGCTTGGATTGATTGTGGAGTTTACTTAGGACAGTTGCTAAGTGTGGGGGAAGTACATGTTGGTCTTGATGTATTGCAGGTGATTCTTTCAGTGGCTTACTAAGGGGAATCTGAGTGTTGTTGCTTCTAGGATAAAAAGAGTTTATGAAAGTTTTCAAACCTCTTCACGTTTTAGTTCTCTGTTTTGCTTGAGGGCAAGCAAAGGCTAAGTAAGGGGGAGTTGATATATCATGGTTTTTACCGGTTTTAGACCATGATATAAGTATGTTTTAGAGTCTTTTAGTGTTTCTTTAGAGTCTTTTACAAGTGTTATTAGATATATATACACGTTTGGAGCGGAATTGGAGTTATTGGAGCTTTTTGGAGCATTTTGGTGCTTTGACCCGAGAGGTAGAGTTCACTATCCGAAACAGAGTAATGCATCGATCGACGCACTATGTGCATCGATCGACACACGAGCGAGATGGGCCAAACTCGGCGGTTAATGAAGAATGAAGAAATTGCAGTTTTGCCCAGAAAAATCCAAGAATTACAAAGAAGCCCCAAGACGTGATTAGCTTATATAATTAGGTTTTTACATCAGTTTTTAGAGACGCTTTCATACTTTGAGCATAGAGTTTTTAGAGCTTGGGGCTGATCTAATCCTGTACTGCTTTCTGCTTTTGAAGAAGATTTCGAACCCCTTTACTTCTTTATTCTCTTTTATGCAATCTATTAATTCATTGATTATGTTTTCATATTCTATGTCTGAGTAGATTCATAGTTAGGTTTAGGGATTCTCATTAAGGATTTTATGACTTGCTAGATTTAATTAATTCAGTTAAGGATTCATATCATAATTTTTCTTCAATCTAAATTGTGCTTAACACTAGTTTCTAACCTGGTCACTTAGAATCTAGATCTTAGGTTGTTAAATTGACATGAAAGTGTGGTTTAGAATCTGAACTATTTAGGTTGAGCAATTGAATTACTCGCAAAGAAATTTGGTTTAATTGAATTGTGAACATATCGAACTTAATCTTAAAGCTGGTTTAATCTGTTAGGAATTACAAAGACATTTGGATTTCTGCAATTAGGCTTAGAGAATTCTCACAACGAAAGTTGGTTAATTCTATATCTGTGTTTGAGTTCTAGATTCGTACTTAATTTGATCATGACTGAATGATTTATCTACTTGTCTGATTTCCTGAGAACTCCTTAGACTTAGCGCTTTTAGTTAACTGCCTACAACAAACCTTGCTACTGATTTACTTTCTTGTTTTGCTTTTAGTTTCTAATCACATTTGCTTTCTCCTAGTTAAATCTTGACTGTTCTAAATCTATCGTTGCCCAGAGTCCTTGTGGATTCGATACCCTAAGTACTACATTGACATTAATGTGCACTTGCAGTTAGTATAGGGATTAAAACTAGACCTATCACCTTAGCCGCTTTTGATTTTTATTTTCCTTTGCTACCCCCATTTGCATGATTCTCTGTTTATCTCCTTCGCTCCTTATTGTAATTCACATACATCCCATCTCCCTCAGACTTTGTTTCCACGTTACCTACACATCGCTCATGATGAGATATAAGCGACGCAATAACAGTATCTAGACTTATCTTTGTTCTTTCACACGTTAAGGCTGTCAACAAAGTCTCATAAGACGAGGGCAGAGAACACAACAAAATCATAGTTTTATCCTCGTCCTCAATATCCTCACCCACACGCATCAAATCTGTGATGATTTGGTTAAACGCGTTTACATGCTGAACCATATCTCCCCCTTGAGCCATCGTAAAACGATGTAAATTCTGCTTGACGAATAACTTAGATGACAAATACTTTGATAGATACAACTTCTCCAGCTTGTCCCATATAGCCTTCAGAGTTGTAATATCCATTACATTGTTGGTAATCTCGTCTGAAAGAACAAATTGTCAAGGTCGCCATGTCTGTCATCTCCTCCCAATCATCAGCTTTGATCGCTTCTAGTTTTGACTCTAACAGTGGCTTCTTCATCCCCTAATGTGATAATAGGTCATTCACTTGAAGTTTCCATAGACCGAAATTTTCCTTCCCATCAAAAGAGGAACATCGAACTTAAGGGAACTTCCGGTCATCGTAATCTTATGCTCTGATACCACTTGTTGAGTTAATTCTAGTAAAACCTTATAAGAAGAAAACGGCTTTGGGGAATACTTAGAGAGAAAACAATATTGAGGAAAAACCCTTTGCTCTAGGGTTTCTGTATTATTATTTGAGTGTTAATATTTACAAACCCTTAGATCCCTTTATTATATTGCCCCAAACCCGATATAATAAGGAAATAAAATCATAACGAGATCTTTTCATTCTCTTGATATAAGGAAAACCTAAACCGCCTTAGTGTACTATTCCTCAGCTCACTCAAGAAATGCCCCATTGTCAGTACCTTGAGATTTAAATCACCTTAGAACAACAATGTCATTTATATTGATCCGTTAATGCACACAATATTTTCTTCGTTTTGCCTATTTAGGACGAGTGATGCATTATTTTTGCTCTTTCGTAGCTTTTGACCTCACATACAAAAATGAAGCTAAGTTTGTATGGCACTCTAGAGTTACTAAGTAAGTAATAGGAGATGTTTGATGCCCACAGTCAAGGTTCACGTTCACATGTTTTGGATTCGAAAATTATGTTAAAACCCGAATGCTTTTAAGGAGCAGAGTTGGAGTTACTTACCAAGGAATTATCCAGATTTAGGGACGATTATTTTCTTACCCAGAGGACTGATGCAGCATATCATATAGATTCGGGTTGTTTAGATATAATTTTTAGATTTCTTTTATTTAAAGATAATTATATATCCTTGTAGATTAAGATGAAGAGATACGGTTAGATTTCCTTTAAATATAAATATGATGTTTCATATCATTGTAAGCATAGCTTGATTGAATAAACTTTAAACCAGCTTTATAGGTAAAACAGCTTTCATAGCACGAGGAAGAGTATTCCAAACCCTAATGATCTTTCTACGCTCAAAGAAGAGTATTCCCAACCTCTATCGATTTGAGCGAAGATCTTCTTTGTTTATTTCAAACGGACTATACACGAGCCCTTCGAAATCTCATGTATCTTTGTTATTTAGCTTCCGTTGTCCATTTTAATAGTTTCCCGGCGTCCCCACACAGTCAGAGAATGATGACATCTCCTCGAAAATTCTAATGTTCATGTTAACGTAGACCTGACTTCTCATGACAAGATCAGTGACCATGTTCTTATTACTTACTTAGTAACTCTGCATCCATAAAGAGGAGTCTACAGTCATTCACCAGGTTCAAGCGATCTAATATCTATACATGGGGCAGCTAACAAGAAGCAGCTAGTTTGGGTAGTGCATCAGACACAAATACAAAGTCCGACCCGACGATTCGTCCAACTACAACCCTCATGATTTATGTTCGGAATTCAACCTATGAAGAGTTAGGTCTAAGGCGAGGAGAGCCTACTTGGTAGTTGAATGGATCCGGAATCACAAGAGCACGATTCTTCATGCCCATATAATCAAAATTAGCCATTTCACAGTGATTCCCATGCGACCCGCACGACGAATCTCTTCCAAACGATATCCCCTCAAAAGACCTAGGACTCGGGTCAAAGAGTCAAAGGGCTAAAATCCCAACTTATCGAGTCCAAAGACGTGCTAGATTCAACTCGAATGTCGTCCATGGCTTCGATGCAACCCTCACCAAGGAAAGACAAATAAGGCCCCCAAACAAACCAAATCCATAAATATGGCATGCAACCGAGAAGAAAATTACATGCTAGAAATTGACAAAAGAAGGGCATAAAACATAGAAATGAAGACATACCTTATAAACGGGGGCGGAACGGTAGCAGTAGAAAAACGATCCCACATTTATAGACAATAAACGCCTAAATAAGAAGGAAATTAAATTTATGCATGTGGAACACTCCGTCTTTCTCTTTGATACGTGTGCGGGCAGTTCTTTCACCAATCAGACGGAGACACGTCATGATACATATGATCCCAGGATCAAAGACAATTGCACAAGAACCTTCATGGAATTATAACCTACTGGCCAAGTTAACTCTGCATCCAACCAAATTTGCCTCATCCAGAACCTCCATCGCCGAACTAAAAGGGGGAGGGGGTATATTGGTTGTGAGTTGAGAATCCCCGCTAGCATGGCATGCTAAGAATTCAATATAAGAAGACAGGCCCACTACGGCCCACCAGAGCGTTAAGTCCAAAGCGATATATGAACCAATTCAAAGATCACCAGAGAAGTCGACGCGTGCCCGTTCGATAGCACCAGAATAGGAAGAACGTTATGATTACCTATCACTGACCTACCCATCCGATATTTAAGAAAGGTACATGATGATACCCATTGGAAGCTACATGGAGCATGTAGTAGCGGACACACCAAAACCGAGCTACGAGATTCCCATACATCAAGGAAGAAAGGCGTTATAAATATGAAGGATCACACATTGCGAAAAGACATTCAAATCTATAAGAAAATAGAGAGAGATTCCCATAAAGGTTCCGAGCTATCAGTTCCAAGTCACTATAATGATCTTAGTTTCATATCTTTTGTTTCTGTTTATATCTTCACTTTAATTCTTCAATATGACACAATAAAACTGTAACCCGACTTCTCTGATTAATAAGAATGTATTTTCTTTTACAATATTCCTCGTATAATACTATCTGAACTATTATCTTATTATATGAAGAATCTCCGAACACTCACCATCATGTCACTCATTTTATCTGAAAAAATATCCTTGCTGAAGCACTGCTTCAACACTTTGTTTTTGTGGTTTTCATTGTTAAAATATTGCTAATAATATATTGCATTAGAGAACTAAGCACATTAATATTAATAATTGCAATGTGGTAAAAAAAAACTAATGGAATCAGAATTTTTAGCTTGCTTTAGATATAATAGAAATAGTCTGAATGATTCTTGTATTGATGAAATAGAATATGATGGCTTTTACAATAGCCTAAGAACAGAAAAGTGAGAAAATGCAGGAACTAAAATCTACACAAAATTTTAACCGAAAAGCCTATTCAAACTCCTAAAAACCTGGTTGACTTATTCATCTTTAGGCTATGTCAAACATCCAACAAACTTTTCCCCTTAAACTGAAATGCATCAGTTTAATCCTTCAAACTTCAAAACCCAAGTGACCACCTGAGCTTCTCGTACTGATCAAGATTGATAGGCTTAGTCATGATGCCTGAAATTTGGTCGCTTGTTCCACAGAAAACAAGCTTCGTAACTCCTTCATTTGATAGATTGCGAAAGTAGTGATACCTCACATCAGTATGCTTTTTCCTCTGATGCATGACATGATTCTTTGACAATTTGATAGTTGAGCTATTGTCACACATGATGTCAACACATCCTTCAACCATGGCATTAACCTCCTGAAATATTCCCTTCAACCAAACGCAATGACAAGCTGAGGAAGTTGCTGCTACATACTCAGATTCGGTGGAAGATAAAGTGACAATGTCTCGTTTCCTTGAGCTCCAACAGATTGCTGCTCCATTCAACAAGAATACATATCCATAGGTGCTTTCATGTCGTTCAAGTCTCGGGCGTAATCAGTATATGTGTAGCCCAACAGATTTGCAGTTGATGATCTTCCATAAAAAACTTCATAATCCAAGGTTTCTTTTAAGTACCAAAGTACTCTCTTTGCAAGTAACATATGGTCTTCCTTTGGATCAGCCATGAAACGTGCCAGAAAGCATACTAGAAACATCAATTCGGTTCTGGTTACCATAAGGTACATCAAGCAACCCACAAGTTGTTTGTAAATGGTTGCATCAGCTCCTCTGCATCCCTCCTTCGTGATGGATGTTCTAGGAGCAATTGGATTCTGAACTGAGTTGCAGCCCCACATATTAAACCTTTCCCGAATATATTTTCCATACTTCTTCTGATAGATATGGATTCTCTCACTGCCTTGATGAACTTCCACTCCAAGAAAGAATTCCATATTCTCTGTGTCAGTCATTTTAAACTCATTTTGCATCGATGATTTGAACTATGTGCACAAAAATTCATCATCTCCGGTGAATATCAAATCATCAACATAAATATTTACGACCAAAGTCTTGTTTTCTGTTTTCTTGAAGAACATAGTGTGATCATAACTGCTTTCTGGAATCCCTCCTTTTTGAAATAGCTTCCGGTTCTGCTAAACCATGCTCTAGGTGCCTGCTTAGGCCATAGAGTGCATTTCTCTTGCAATATACGGTACCCTTATGGTTGATGTACATAGACCTCCTCCTTCAGTTCTCCATGGAGAAAAGCACTTTTGACGACAAGCTGGTGAACTGGCCATCTGTTTTGAGCAGCTACAACAAGAAAAATCCTTATATTATCCCATCGGACAACTAGTGCAAACACTTCAATGTAATCCACGCATGCAGTTTGAGTCCTTTTGCTACTAAACGGGCCTTGCACCTCTATAGTTTCCCTTCTTCATTTAGTTTCGTCTTGTAAACCCACTTAACACCATTATTCTTAGCTTGAGATGGTATATTTGTTGGGAATGTCCTGAAATCTACTGTACTATCTCTAGAAAGTATGATAAGTGTCGAGATCAGACATAAGTCATAAATACTGGGTGATCATGATGACTTGCTAGAGCCCGCTCTTGATCTATAAGTTAAGTACTTATTACCAGTATTGTATGATCCCAAAGGGTCACACACCATAGCTAACGGGAAAGTTAAATGGAATTAATACAGTAAGATGCAAGGCATTTAGTGTATTTGTACAGAGAATTGGGCCAGACAAAATACAGTCTTTTGTCTGATTTGGGTCTTGGGCCCAAAAGCCTAATAGGCCATTAGTTTAATTACTTGGGCCCATATAAGGGAGGCAGGAGGCGCCAGTTAGCCTAAGGATCTGCGATTTTAGGTCTGGCCGTCCTCCTTGTTTTCTCTGTTGTTCCAGCTTGGTCTAGCAGCCTGATCCAGTAGCTTGTAAGCGTGTGGATACCTAGGAGGAGCCGGTAATCATCAGCTCTCATTGATCTCTTCATTACCAATCCGCTGCGCTAATAACAAGGTAATGATTCTGATCTGGTTTATGATTCAACTGCAAATCACCTAGATCTTAGATGAATATGTTAGTAGGTTTAACTGAAAGAATTAAACCTATGAACCAACATAATCCTACAGTGGTATCAGAGCCTAGGTCGTTAGGTTTTTGCTGTTTGGATCATATTTAGGTTGTTTTAAATGTTTAGAATCGAATTTGTGTTAAGAAATTTGATTAGAAAACTTGAAAACCTAATATGTAAATCGCATGATCCGATTGAAACCCATCGGTATGCGAAGTGGACGCCCGTATCGATCGACGAGGGAGCGTGATATCGATCGATATCAATCGGATCGATTGCTTCTCGCTGTCCCGATGACCCGATCGCAACGAGCTGATGCACGCGAGTATCGATCGACGTGGGAGCGCCATATCGATCGATATGCTGGCGAGGCATACGTTCCGCGAGTAGCCAATCGGTTCAGCCGAGCTTCGCGGTTCGTCCTTCCCTAACCCGCGACAATGAACCGATCAATCCGATTGTGTTTCATTGTTAGCTTAAGCTTAACCCGCAAGTTAAATTCAAAATCAGCTAAAATTGATTGGTTAGACCAATCTATTTCTTCCTGATTTGGACTTAACCGAACCGATCCAATTTAATTGGTGGTTCAAGCGGTTAACCAAATCGCGGTTTGCTGAAAATTATTTAATACAATTGGTATTATTTAATTTCTGGTTAAACCGGATTTAAATTCAAAATTGAATTTTAACCTAAACCGAAGGCTGGTCTAAGTTTGATTTGGTTGGACCAAATAATTTAGAGCTGGTCTGGTTTAGTAAATAACCAGTTGGATTAAGTAATTAATTTGGTCTTGGACCAGAATTAATGAACCGACTCGGTTATGTCAAATTATTGGGCCAAGAATTGGGCCTATAATTTGTGACCCAACCGAAAACTTTAATAAAATATTAAATTAGAAATTTCTATTTTTTAAGCGTGTTTCCAGATTTGGAAAGTTTCTAAAATAAGCATGTTTCCCGATTTAGAAAGTTTCTAAAATAAGTAGGTTTTCAAAAATAGAAAGTTTCCAAATTTAGTAAGTTTCATAATGGAAAGTTTCCCAAAATAGTAATCTTCTATTTTTGGAAGGAAAACCTAAAATCCTCAAAACAAATATCAAGCTTGGATGTCTTGCCCAATCTTGTCAGCTACTTAACGCTTATTCAATTACAGATATGGCTTACAGTGTGAGGTGTCTGTTTTTGCGTAAGTAAAGTAGTACATAGTCATTACTGTCATTGGGAGTCCCAGACTTTGATGATTATTTGGCTGTAAAAGATTGGTTTCCTTGACTGGGCCATCGGGAGTCCCGGGCCTTGAGACATCTGGTGAATTTGGGCCTCGGTCCAATTCACAACCGAGAGTTATATGAGTTGTAACTAGCTGTGTGTATGCTTACCTAGTTAGCTAATTCTGGGTGACGGCCAGTGGCCCACTTTGGTCTTAGTTTAACATGGATCTCGGAATCATTGTATTCTTATGAGGATAAACAAAGAAATTTTGAATACAATGCGAGTTTTCTTATAAGTTGTTAAGATTACTCTTTTATGAACTAAATAACTAAAACTCTATTTATCTCTAAATTTCAGTCATGACTAGCACAAACAATCAAAACACTTTCTCGATCCGGTCTGTCCTTGAGATGGACAAACTGAACGGATCAAATTTCTTGACTTGGTCGCGGAACCTGAGGCTAGTCCTCAGGCAGGAGAGAAAGGACTATGTCCTTGAGAGAGCTCTCCCCGAGAGGATCGGGTCCAATGCCTCTCATGCAGTATATGATGCTTGGAATAAGCATTATAATGATGCGGTAGATGTGCGTGGTCTGATATTGGCTACCATGGACTCAGATTTGCTGAAGCAATATGAGAACATGGAGTCGCCAATAGAGATGATCAGCAGCCTGAAATTGAAATTTCAGGAGCAGGTAAGAGTGGAGAGATACCAGTTGGTTAAGTCTCTCACTAGCTGCAAGCTACCAAATGATCATCCAGTGAGTCCTCATGTCAGTAAAATGATGGGTTACATTGATAGCCTGAGGAAACTGGATTATCCAGTTAGCCAAGAATTGGCAACTGAGATCATTCTGCAGTCACTGCCGTCAAGCTATGATAAGTTCAAAAGGAACTATATCAAGAAAGGCTTAACGAAGACGCTGACTGAACTGCATGATATGCTCAAGACAGTTGAGCCAAACGTGAAGAGTACCCTGTATAATCTCATAATGGAGAAGGGTAGGTTTACTAAACCTAGTGCTGACAAGGGTGAAGACAAAGTTGTCCAGATTTTGAATCATGGCAAGCCTGTGTCTTCTGAGCCCGAGTCAGATACATCTTACGTTGGTAAGTGCTGCTACTGTAAAGAGACTGGGCATTGGAAGAGAGATTGCATTAAGTTCATGGAAGATTATGAGGAGTTGAAGGTGATGTATGAGACTACTTCCTCAGGTATTCATGTTATTACTTCAAGTTCTATCTTATAGGTATTGGATACTGGTTGTGGCACTGATATTTGTTATAATATGCAGAGCCTAAGCAACAGTAGAACGTTGAAGGAAGGACAAGTGGAACTGCGTGTCTGAAAGGAGCTATGGATGTTGCCTCAACCGTAGGGTTTTCACTTGTAGATGCCTTTGAGGCTTGGTTTTGTATTAAATAATTGCTACAATGTACCTGCTTTAAGCAGAGTTGTCTTTCATTTTCTTGTAAGAATTTGAATGTTTTTCATTTTGATAAAAGACAAGTTTTGTTCTTTTGATCTTAATGAAATATTAATTGTAGCACCCTATTCAAGGAATGGGTTTTATATCTTAAACCAAAGAGTGCCTAAATGTAACATAAATACCGAATTGGTTTAAATCTGATGAATTAAACCTGATTTTTCTTGGCGAAAATGTTTTGGTCACATAGAGTGAGTCGGATTCAGAAATCCCATAGTTATGGACTTTTGGGCTCATTTGATCGGATATCTTATGAGACTTGAACTCTGCTTACTGGACCAAAAGACAAAGGGCCCATCTTAGCCGAGCTAGAGAAAGGCCCAAAGGCTTATTGGACCTTGAACATACTCATGTATGTGGCTCGATGAGCAGTAATGCCGGAGAAAAATTTCCTGTACTTCATTATCTTTACTGATTACTTCAGTGAGTATGACTGTGTTCATTTGATGAGACACGAGTCGGAATTCTTTGAAATGGTCGAAAGAGTACCAGAATGAGGTATAGAATCTGAGTGACAGAAGTATTGAGACTCTGGATTAGATCACGAGTGAGAATACTTAAGTCATTGATGGTGTGATCATCTGAATGAGTGTGAAGTCGTTTCACAGCTCATTTCTCCTGAAAACCTGGAGGTGCTTCTGTGAGAAAGAATCAGATCTTATTAGAAATGATTAAAGATGAGTCACACGAATCTTCCATGATATTCTTTAAGAATAACGCTATAGAAATATCTAAGTTTACGCTGAAATAGTTCCACCAATATCAGTTGAAAGACACCACATAAATGTGGACTGGAAATGATCCAAATTCGTCTTTACTGAGTATTTGTAGTTGTGCTACTTCGCTGGTTGTCCTAAGGAAACCAAGGCTTGTTACTTTTTACGTCCATTCCGAAAACGAAGTTAGGTTGTTCGGAATTCTGTTTTCTAAAAGGAAAAGTTTCTTTCCAAGAAGAACAGTGGGAGTAAAAGTATAACTCGAAGAAATTCGAGAAATACAGGAGGCTGCTCAATCTGTTGAGGGAGAGCAGCGGATGGATTTACAGATTTCTGTAGAATCTACACCTGTAGAGCCTGAAGTTCGCAGATCTGAATGAATCCGTCACTAATTCGAGAGTGATTTCTCGTGATTAATTGCCATGATCTGATGATCATTGAAAGTGACGAACCTGCGAAATTCACAGAAGCGAAAGTGAGCCCGGACTCCGAAAAATTATATTGTATGTAAGTTAGCTTCATCGATCCATTCATGGATAGAAGCAAGCATATCGGAGTTGGAATCTTCGTTATATTGAAGTAGTCAAGGTTTTGACTTGAACAGGAACGAAGTGGAACTGTGCGTTTACTAATAGATAAGTGGGAGCGATGTTGCATTTCTCATAGTGTATGTCGATGACATACTGATTCTCTGAAATAACGTTCCAATGCTGCAGTCGGTAAAGGACTGGCTTGGGAGTTGTTTTTATGATTGACATGGGTAAAGCCACATATGTTCTTGGATTTTGGATCTAAAGATGAAGATCCAAAAGAGCTGATAGGACAAAGTCAGGATTCTTATATTGACAAAGTCCTACACGTTTTCAGCATTCCAAGAAGGGTTTTATGTCAATGTCACATGGCATTACGTTAAGCAAGAAACAGTGTCCTACGATATCTGCTGAGCTTGAATGCATGGATGAGATTCCATATGCGTCGGCAATTGGATCTATCATGTATGCCATGACACGTACTTGTTTTGATGTTGCTTTAATATTAAGCAAGACAAGTAAAGACCAGTCAAATCCAGCAAAGAATCACTGGATAGACGTAATGAATATCCTCAAGTATTTGGAAAATACTTAGGATAAGTTCTTGATTTACGGAGAAAGAGAGGTGCTACAAGTCGGTAGAGTCTGAAAGGCAAGTTTCCAACAGAGAAAGATGATTTCCGGTCACAGTCCGGTTATATCTTGTGTCTGTCTGGCGGTGCAAGGCACTGTTGCTGACTCCATGACTTAAGCTGAACATTTCGCAGCTTGGGTAGCGGCGAAAGAGGTTGTTTGGAAAGAAGAGTTCATCACTGAACTTGATGTGATTCCTAGCATAGTTGAGGCTAGCTGCACATCAGAGGTCCAAACACCTTGAGGGTAGGTATAACCTATTCCGTGAGATAAATGACAGAGGTGTTAAGTAGATCAGCAAGTTTCAACGAATGAGAACGTTGCTAATCTATTAACAAAGCCACTCCTTAGGCCTAAGCACGAGTCGCGGACTGTAGCTGTAGGATAAGTGAAATTAAGATGTAGTCTTAATTTCAGTGGGAGTTTGTAAAGGGCTTTATTTAGTTGTTTTGAAAGGTTCATGTAAACATAATATTTTATGTTTATGAAATTTATGATTTCTGGATTATTTTAACTGTGATATAAATAATCGTTCCAAAATGATTCATGTCATTATATATAGGCCATCGAAGTACATGAGAAAGACTTGATCATGAAACCCTATATTTAACAAAATGACATAAATCAGAGTGTCCATAGTCGAAGGTTGTTGAAATTGGAACACCAACAACCACTTGAGACTAGAGTGTGTTGAGACTTATGACCAAGTTTCATGGGTCATAGATGCGCGGCATCAAAGTCGACACATAGGTATATGTAGGGGAGCATATGACCGGACATGACCCGCTGATGAGAACTCTACAAGATATTAATATCTGTGTCATAAGAGGTTCTCATCTACGACTATAGAGTATAGTCCTTAGACCTGAGTTCGCATGCATGTGGCTGCACATGGATTGATGCACTTTGATCATTGTCTAACGCTGTTTCGTAACTGGGAGCTATAAGGACCTTGGTTGGGTGTATTACAAAGTGTGTAGTTCATAGTGATGGAACAAGATGGGATTTGTCCCTCCTGTTAATGGAGGTAATATCTCTAGGCCAATCGGAGACTTGATAGCTGGTAAGAGTGTGGCCACACCCAAACGGACTTGCCCAAGTCGTTTGCATTGTCAGTATCAATTCTGGTCCGATGAACATGATCTTGGCTATATAAGGATGACACACATCTTGCCTTATGCCAGATCGAGTTATTGAGACAAAAGGATTAGGGAATGTAGAATTCCAGTACAAGTGGGAGATTGTTGGGAATGTCCTGAAATCTACTGTACTATCTCTAGAAAGTATGATAAGTGTCGAGATCAGACATAAGTCATAAATACTGGGTGATCATGATGACTTGCTAGAGCCCGCTCTTGATCTATAAGTTAAGTACTTATTACCAGTATTGTATGATCCCAAAGGGTCACACACCATAGCTAACGGGAAAGTTAAAAGGAATTAATACAGTAAGATGCAAGGCATTTAGTGTATTTGTACAGAGAATTGGGCCAGACAAAATACAGTCTTTTGTCTGATTTGGGTATTGGGCCCAAAAGCCTAATAGGCCATTAGTTTAATTACTTGGGCCCATATAAGGGAGGCAGGAGGCGCCAGTTAGCCTAAGGATCTGCGATTTTAGGTCTGGTCGTCCTCCTTGTTTTCTCTGTTGTTCCAGCTTGGTCTAGCAGCCTGATCCAGTAGCTTGTAAGCGTGTGGATACCTAGGAGGAGCCGGTAATCATCAGCTCTCATTGATCTCTTCATTACCAATCCGCTGCGCTAATAACAAGGTAATGATTCTGATCTGGTTTATGATTCAACTGCAAATCACCTAGATCTTAGATGAATATGTTAGTAGGTTTAACTGAAAGAATTAAACCTATGAACCAACATAATCCTACAATATTCACCTACTCCCACGTTTGGTTTTTCTCAATAGATTGTATCTCCATATTCATAGCTTCTTGCCACTTCTCTTCCTTTTCAGCCTCACAAAAGTTTACCGGATCACCATTGGAGATGTAGAATGCAAAGTTCATAATTTATTTTTCACTTACTTCTTCTCCGCTTACAAAATATTGCACCAAACAAGGTTGTTTAATTGCTCGTTTGGATGTCTCACCATGTTCCAACTCATGGTTTGCTGGTATGGGGACCTCGCCTGTCTCGCCGGTCTCCACCGGTTTTTGCTTCTGCAATCTCAGACTCCACTTTTGCGTTCTCTTATTCGTCAGTTTCTTCTCCGTCAAGTACTCCATCATCCTCCCAAGACAGAGTGTTCTCTTCTGTCTAGCTTAAATTCCAGTTCCCTTTGCATCCTCCTCAAATATGACATCCCGACTTATGTTGATCTTATGTGTAACAGGGTTGTCTAGGCGGTATGCCTTGGATTCATCACTAACTCTAAGTAGGATGCATATGTGATTGAGATCATCAAGTTTTATTCGCCTTTGTGCAGGAATGTGAGCATGAGCAACTGACCCAAACACTAAAATAATCCACCTTTGGATTGATCCCTATCCATATTTCTTCAGGAACCTTATCCTTTATTGCTTTGGTGAGACTCTAATTTAGGATATGAGCTGTCCATCTTGCTCCTTCTGGCCACATAGATCTAGGAATTTCTTTTTCAGATAGCAGACAACATATATCGTTTACCACTGTGAGAAGTTGGAGTGATAGGTCCACAAAGATTTGCATGAATCAGCTCCAATTTTTCAGTTGCTCTCCAATTGCTCTTCTTTGTGAACTTGCTTCTATGTTGCTTTCCCACATTACATATTGTACACACTTTTCCCTCATCTCTTAGACTTGGTAATCCTTGCACTATATCCTTTTCTGCATGAGATGAATGGACTTAGTGTTTAAGTGTCCAAATCTTATGTGCCAAAGAGCTCCCAAATCATCTTCCTCCATCTTAAGGTAACTTTCAGGTTCTGATTTCTTCTTGGCATGAATCAGAAACATTCGATTCAACGACATCTTCGTCTCCACGATTAGTCCTCTCTGACCATGGAAGATTTTGCATATGCCGTTCTTGATAAGAATATTCAACTGCTTCTCTTGCAGTTGTCCAATACTCGGGAGATTATTGGTGAGGTTTGGAACATAGTAGACATCATTCATTACTTGTGTGATTCCTTCTACTTCCATTATGATCTTCCCTTTTCCGTGTACCATCATCCTTGAACTACTTCCTAAGTGAACAGAGTGCTTGAAACATTCATCTAATTCGACAAACCATGACTTTTCTCCAGTCATATGATTTTAACATCCGGAGTCGAGAAACCATACCCTCTTTTCTTTGGTTTTACTTACATCAACGTGTTCCATCAACAACATCTCTTCGTCTTCATTAAATTCGAGATATTTTTTCTATGCACTAGTGCATTCGAACTGATAGTGACCAACTTTTCCACATCGAAAATAATTGATGGTTGATTTGTTTACAAAGGATTGTCCTCTCCCTCGTCCTCTATAGTTATTGCTTCTCTTTGAGGGTTCCATCTCCATCTTCTTCAAGTGCTCCTTGGCTCGTTCTCCACTTGTAGAACCTGCTCTTCACTTCTTTTCTCAGTCACCTTCCTCTAATGAATTTGCAGTGATGCCTGCAGTTCATCAATCGTAAACGCATACCACAAAATTGAAGGTATATGTGAGACTCCAAAGAATCTTTTAAAAAAATCTTGACATCATCTACGTTTTCTCCACAATTCCACATGTCATTAGTTGTCTCCATGACTCTAGCAAAGTACCCTGCCACGCCTTCTCAATCTTTCATCTCTGAGGTTTTACACGTTCTCCTTAACCTTTGAAGTTAGGCACGCTTAACTCTGGCATTTCCTTGATGCTTGACATTCATAGACTCCCACAATAGTTTTGATGTCTCCTTCTGAGTAATCGTCTTAAGAGTGGTTTTATCAATTGACTTGAACAAGTAGTTTTTGTCCTTGAGATCTTTGAGCATTGATTTGTCAAGCATCTTTTCATGTGCCGGAGTTGGAGTTTGGATCCTTCTCATATCTTCAAATCATGGATCAATGACGCACCAATACTCCTTGGAACGGAGGAGATTCTCCATGATCAAATTCCAGTGGTCATAGTCTCCATCAAACTTTGGAACAATAGGTGTGGTGAAGCTTTCGGACTCTGACATTTCTCTTTGCAGTGTTTTCCTCTCAAACACTCTCACATGCTCTGATACCAAATAACAGAATCAGAACTCTTAGATTGCTTTAGATATAAGAGAAACATTATGAATGATTCTTGTATTGATGAAATAGAATACGATGGCTTTTATAATAGTCTTACAACAAAAATTTGAGAAAATGTAGGAACTAAAATCTAAACGAGATTCTAAACGAAAGGCTTATTCAAACTTCTAAATGCCTGGTTGGCTTATTCATCTTCAACCTATGTCAAACATCCAACAAAAACGAACAAGGAGCGGTGGTTTTTTTTGGGTGGTTTGATTAAGATAATATATATATAATACACGTTTGGAAGACAAATCAACTTGAAGCCTCTATATAGATCATGAGTCTCTGTGTAACGATTCCTTAACAGTAATAATACTTTCATAATCAGTTAATCATCATATTCTTCATTAAACGTTACTAGTGGTTTGGCTACCCCCGCGAACGCGCGGGGGTACGGTACATACATGTATTCCTATTTTTCCGTTGTTACTAAAACTAAACAGTTTATTGAAAGGTAAAAGTTTTTCAAGGAAATAATCGAGTATGTTATAATTATAAGAGAGACTTTTAGTCACTCTGTAAAAAGCTGAAGATGGGAGACTCTTAAATTTCTCAGCTACACACCGCTTGTAAGGATGCTGAAGTTTTTAAAGATGGTCGCGTGAGGAAGTTTTGATCTTTTCATGTACTCTTCAGAAGGTGAGCCACAGAGTTTGAAGATCTTGTGTAGTTGTTCTACCTCAGTTCTTCAGGCTTCCCATTAAAGAGTGCTGCTAGAATGCATCTTGTGCTCTACATATCCACAGTAATGCCATAGTCCGTTTGTAATACCATGTATCAAGAATGGTCAACGGGCAGCAGAAAAGTCAAAGAGTGACAGTTTTGTAATTTTGAGAAGATAAGGGACATTTTGGTAATATTACCAAAATACGAGCCAGAATCTAATACGGGACAAATGTTATTCTTTTTGAAGAAAGAAAACATTTAGAAGATCAAGAATGGTGAAAACAGACCATAGATGAGTTTTTCGGGTTATCGGGAATGGAAACCGATAAAACCGACAAAACTTGTAAAATTCATAACAGGAGCTACGGGTGTCCGTTTGAGGTGATTCAAATTTCTAAAATCACCTAAGAGCATCTAGAATCTGAAAATGAGGCTTGGTGGATTTATAGAAGCAGATAAAGAGTTTTAAAAATATTCAACGTAAAACCGGTTTTTCCGAGAAGCCGATACAATGTTCGGGCAAGCGAGAAGACCTTCTAAACTCCACCAAAAATTATGAAATTTTGACCACAGCTCCATTATAATATGAAGAAGACACGGTTGAAAGGATCAAGCAAGATTTGATGCTGAGATCAAGTTATAAATTTTAGATCATTAATGGGTGATTAATGACTAAAACTCCAAAATAATTTCTTTGGAGCTTGGGCTTGAACCAGGTGTTTAGGGCTGATTACTAAGATGATATTGGACCTAAATAAAGCTCAGTATGAGGCATGGGCCACGAAATCTGAGCCCAACAAATAGAAGCTTCTTAGGTGCATGAATCTCCAAAGATGTGTTGTCATCAATCCAAGGGCTGCATGGAGGAGGCTACAAGTGGATGGTGGATGATCAAATGCATTGTTTGTGGATGGTTTTTGGTGGATAGGTCGTGGCTTAAGATTGATAAGAAGAGGTGACAAGTGGAAGGTGGAGATCTCTTCACTTTAGCTATAAAAGGAGGCCTCCACCCCTCACTTTTCTTCACACCAAAAACACTTCTCAACAAGAGTAGTGAAGAAGAGAGAAAGAAGAGAGGGAGAAGGGAGGAAGAAGAAGAAGAAGGAGGCAGCAAGAAGAAGGAGGAGGAGGAGGAGCCGGGAGAAGAAGAAGAAGGAGGAGGAGGAGAAGAAGAAGAAGGAGGAGGAGAAGAAGAAGACCGGAGGAGGGAATCCGGAGGAGGAGAAGCCGGCGGAGGAGGAAGACCAGAGGAAGGAGAAGAAGATCCGGAGGAGAGAGGAAGGCGTGAAGAAGAAGAAGAGAGAGAGAGAGGCTTGAAGATGAAGAAGAGAGATAGAAGGAGGCGTGAAGATGAAGAATAGAGAGAGAAGGAGGGAATGAGGAGAGAGAAGATGGTCAACGGTCAGCTTCGGTCAACGCCGGTCAACGCGTTGACTCCGGCTGGTTCTTGAGTTGCGGTTTGTGTTCGGGAGTTCGTGTTCGGGTATTCGGGGAGGTTCGAGGTTAGTTCGGGGTCTCGGGAAGCCGTATCCGCATCCGTGCCGTTCATTCCGACCTAAATCACTGTGAGTCGGCTCAAAACACCGTAGTTGCATATAGACATTAAATGGGAAACTCTAGTGATAGGTTTGCATACCCGTGAATATTGAATTGGACTGAATTAAGTAATTGGTTGAATTAACGGTAAACCGGCTAGGATTAAAGAAGCATGTTAGGCTTAAAACGGATTAAACCTATTGCGTGCCGTTAGGTTGTTAGAGCGTTGTGTGATGCATTCATATAGTCGTGGCATGAGTAGGACTATATATGCATATATATGTAAGTAAAGCACGGTAATTAAATGAACTTATATACGGAAATTGAGACGAGTTAAAATGCGGAAGTTAAACCTGAACGAATGTATAGAATATGAATGGTATCGGGGTTTCCCGAGTTTAATGAATTGAGTAATGAATGATGAGACGTCGGGGAGTTTAGCAAGCGGCTAGCTCTAAACCGACGGATCGAGGAGTGGTTAAAAGATGATTAGGATTGTTTAAGAAATGAGAAGTGTTGTGATTGGTGAACCGTCTACGGGTTAGCAAGCGGCTAACCCAAGGTAGCGGGCGTGAATTGGTTAAAAAACGTTAGAAACCCTAATAGGCCTGTGTGTGTGTGTGTGATTGTGAGTTTACTCCGGTGTTGGGCCGAATAGACTGTTGATTGCGTGAATGTGTTGTGTTGTGTGGTTGTGGCTAACCTTTATGTGCAGGCCTTTAGATCGTCTCGGTGTTGGGCCGAGCGATCCTCGTTATTGCTTAACGCGGTCACGGGACCGGTTAAGCTATGGTGCTGACTCGGCGCGGTGCCGAGTCAGAGCGGTGGTGTGTGTGAGTAGACTTGCGGGATGCGGGGTTGAGTGATTGCGTTGTTGATTGTGATTGATTGCTAGAGTCCAAGCGAGTCTGCGTGTTTACATTTCTACACTAGGACTATAGGGTGCGTTAGATCCCGCAAGTCTAGGTGTGTGATTACGTTCTGGTACTTCCATCCCGATTGGATCCTCGGGAGTTGATAACCTGGTCAGTTAGTGCTGGCAGGTGCGAACCTATGGAGTGACGTCTGTAGGGTGTAGTCCGGAGAATACGGGGTCGCGTCCTAGGGACGGACTGCATGGAAGCTCGGGTTATCTAGGGGTAACCGGAGTCGCCGCGTATCGATGGACAGAGAACGGTGTCCTAGTCGTTGTGTGGACGGCTAGGAGTCACGTGGGTTAGTTGCCATATCGGTAACAGTGAGAACCCGTGGAAGTTACCAAGATCGTAGGGGCCCAGCGTGAGTGTGTTTTGGTATGGTTGGTAGTGCGCGGTAGATAGATCGTGTCTCAATCGGGGACATGTGCCGCAGTGCTCCCGATTCCCTCTAATCGCCTTATATTTCTTTTGGCAATTGAGTGTGTGTGGGCTCGACACGACGTGGTAGAGCGTGATCAGCTATTGTGTTTGATTGATTATTATTTTGGGGTTTTCGGGCGGAGATCTATAGATAATAGATAGACTAGAAGCCGTAGTGGGGAGCCGATTCACTGGGTGATCTTAGATCGCTCATTAGACTCTTTTTTTGTTTTCAGGTTAAGCAGCGACGGACGCGGGAGGTCCTCGGTGTAGCTTCGGGATGGCTTGGGGCGGGATTTTAGACTCGATGTATTTGGGGTTTTTCTCTCGGTTCGGCTTAGAACCATTTTGTATTGATTTGCGTATTGACTGGTTATTAATGAAAAATGATTTGTAAAGTAATGATTAAACGTTGTGTTGAACGTTTGATTTACTCAGAAATGAATATACTTTCCTGATATTGTGTTTAGTCCGAACCGACACAACTCGCTGAAGTAGTTCAGGACGGCCGACTTGTACTATGGAAGCGAGGATAGCGGAGTCAAGGATGGGTTGGTGCGAGCCTTTGTCTCAAACCGATCTGTCTCTGGCTTCGTCCTGTGGCGAACTTTTCCTGTTCGACTTGCTCGGGTTCGATCGGTCATGTTCTTGTTTGATTGTTGGCCGGTCAGCTCGACGGTCAGCGGAGAATGGGAAAGGGGCGTTACAGAAAGGTGGTATCAGAGCATGGTTCTGCATGGGTTTCAAAGTTGTTCATTTCTGAGTATTTTTCGTGGTTTTATCGAGTCAAAATTGTGTCTTACCCAAGCATCCATTAGGAAACCGAGCCGCGTTCGTAAATCCGGGGTTGGGATGGGGTAGAAAATTTGTAGTATGTGAACTAATTTGTGTTTATGGTTTGTGATTGCAGACAACAGCAGAGCGTCCTTGGACGGAGTGTGTGTGGGTGCGTGCAGTGGGTGTGTGAGATTTCAGCGAGCAGGTTGAGACATCGTCGGATGACAACGGCACAGTATCGAGATCTGTTCGAGTAGCAGCCAGAGGATTAGAGGGCGAAGTCTGAGCCGTCACGAGGTTCGCAGATATCCGACAAACCACCAGTTCCTCCTCTCAAACCGCATGGTGAGAGAAGCCGCCGTAGATTGGAGACCGTTTCCTGACCCGTTACCTCAAGCTCTACAAGACGATGCAGTTATCGGAGACGGTTGCACCATCTGAGTTAGTGGTACTGCCAAGAGTTTCAGTCGCCGATTCTTGAGACGCATGACATGCCATTACCTAGTTTGCATGCCTCAAATTTCATTTCGCTTTGTGTGGTGGACTTTGTGGTGGACCAGTTACGCGCAGCAAATGACCAGGACATGGAGCCGACAGATCCGGAGCAGCGTGTGCAGTGGGCACAGCACATGGACGAGCAGATGGCGATACTCGAGGACGTCTGGGAGCAAGAGATTGGGCCGCATCAACAGTCAGGATCGCCGCAGAGATCAGGAGATCCCTCACTCGATGGTGCCGAGCCGCATTCAGATGGAGAGTCAGCCGCAGGAGTAGTACCGATGTCGATGTCAGGATCGGATGCGCAGCTGGAGTCAATTACACCGCCGACTGAGCCAGTAGCGCCGCCAGATATGTAGAGTTCATGGTCATCGAGCAGACGAGGGTTTTTAGGAGCCTTCTTTGGGGTATGTTCTTCCTGTCAGCTATATGGAGCGACAAACCATCAGGCGTCAACTTGTTACCATGGGACACGCCCAGCGTCCGTTCTGGTTTGTGAGAGTTGTGTTCGCGGAGGTTACGTAGCGCAGATGTGTCTGATAGCAGAGCCGCAGCAGGTCGGATCGCCGACCAGAGATGCACACCCACAACACCCTCCCGGCGCGCCTGCCAGTGGTTACCAGCGCGAGCCGTGATGCCGGTTGTGTATGGCATTTCGGTCGTGCTGGGGCTGTTAGGGTTTGAGTAGTTAGGCCGGGTGAGTATGGGCTCTAACTATATTGTTGTTTGTGTGTATCCAGATCGACGGGTTTCGTATGTTGTTAGGAACATCTCCAGGATATGGCGGTGCAGTTTGTGGGTTGGGTTGTTGATGACGGACATCTTATGGTTGTATCTCTGTTTCTCTATGTATTTCTATAAACCTCGAGACATGTGTATGTCGTTGTTTTTGTGTATGTATGTGATGCAGATTGTTCACTTATCATTATGACTTTCGTAGTAATTGTTTGCATGCGTGTGATGGTTTTGTGATGCAAACAAATTACCATGTGAAGTCTGATGATGAGCGGAACTGATGACCGTTCATCATAACCTAAACCCAGACTGACGACATATCCAGAGCGATCTGATGATTGTTTGGCTGTGTGTGGTAATTAATTGCTTTGCATTTATTTGCTTGTGTGTTTTATCTAATGCTTGTGTGGTGCATTAGATAGTTAGGATTGTCTTTCGTGGTGGTGTAGCACTATAAAAGTGCTAGTGTTATGGCATGCTTAGCATGTGCGGAGTGTGAGTGGTGGTGGTAAGCTATTGGTTGAGTAGCTTAAATTTGATTTACAATCGTGAGTCGTTGAGAATAGAAGTGTTAGAACCTTTTCGTTTAAGGTGTTGAGCTAACGTGAGAATGGGTTGAATCGACTGTCGATTCGCGAGGGAGCGGAATTATAGAATATCGTTACTTAATCATGGGTGACCATTGGGTACATGATTAACTAACTATATTTCTATGAGGAAGTGATATCGGGGAATGGATTGGTTTGAATTCACCGCTCCAGTGAAAATTGTTGTGTTGATTGCAGGACGGAATGGACAATGCGATACGAATACGAGACCGAACCCGAACCCGAAAGCGAGATGGGCTGAAAAGAAGCCGCGAGATGAGTTGACCCGGGAAGTGAAGCAGTCAGTGTGGAGTGTTAGTGGGAAGTGTCAGTACCAAGCAGCGGAAAGAGCGAAGCGGTCAGTATGATGTGTTAGCAGCAATGACCGTATGGAAACCAGAGCGAAGCCGTTAGCGAGAATGCGGTGGAAAGTTAGCGAAACCGGATTCAGAAACCAAGACGTGTGAGAAGGAAGAGGTCGTATCAGGATTAGAGTGGGGTTATCAGTGTGAATGGAGTTAGAGCCGCAATGACGTCAGGGTTGGAGGACAGATTCTTGAAGAGTGTCTCAGGAGAGACATATCAGTATCATAAACGACGGAAAAGTCGAAGCGAAGTGGGGAAGTCAGAACTCGAGTCAAAGGAGAGAAACCAGCGAGAACAAGGTCGAGGTTAAGACGGATGGACGAAGGAAGACAGTAGAGCGTGAAGCACGGTACGGAATGCAAGACTGGAAGCAAGAGTAGAACGATTGATGAGATCAGTGGGATAGAATGTTATGAGACAGAAGGGTCGCCGTGATGTCAGTAGGCTGCATCAGTGTTTGAGTAAGAAAGCGTTAGAAGCGAGTGACGGAACAACTTACAGGAGTTGGAACCGATTCGAAGTCTGGTAGTGACGGAGAATTCGGGGACCGAATTCCTGTAAGTGGGGAAGAATGTAATACCCTGTATCAAGAATGGTCAACGGGCAGCAGAAAAGTCAAAGAGTGACAGTTTTGTAATTTTGAGAAGATAAGGGACATTTTGGTAATATTACCAAAATACGAGCCGGAATCTAATACGGGACAAATGTTATTCTTTTTGAAGAAAGAAAACATTTAGAAGATCAAGAATGGTGGAAACAGACCATAGATGAGTTTTTCGGGTTATCGGGAATGGAAACCGATAAAACCGACAAAACTTGTAAAATTCATAACAGGAGCTACGGGTGTCCGTTTGAGGTGATTCAAATTTCTAAAATCACCTAAGAGCATATAGAATCTGAAAATGAGGCTTGGTGGATTTATAGAAGCAGATAAAGAGTTTTAAAAATATTCAACGTAAAACCGGTTTTTCCGAGAAGCCGATACAATGTTCGGGCAAGCGAGAAGACCTTCTAAACTCCACCAAAAATTATGAAATTTTGACCACAGCTCCATTATAATATGAAGAAGACACGGTTAAAAGGATGAAGCAAGATTTGATGCTGAGATCAAGTTATAAATTTTAGATCATTAATGGGTGATTAATGACTAAAACTCCAAAATAATTTCTTTGGAGCTTGGGCTTGAACCAGGTGTTTAGGGCTGATTACTAAGATGATATTGGACCTAAATAAAGCTCAGTATGAGGCATGGGCCACGAAATCTGAGCCCAACAAATAGAAGCTTCATAGGTGCATGAATCTCCAAAGATGTGTTGTCATCAATCCAAGGGCTGCATGGAGGAGGCTACAAGTGGATGGTGGATGATCAAATGCATTGTTTGTGGATGGTTTTTGGTGGATAGGTCGTGGATTAAGATTGAGAAGAAGAGGTGACAAGTGGAAGGTGGAGATCTCTTCACTTTAGCTATAAAAGGAGGCCTCCACCCCTCACTTTTCTTCACACCAAAAACACTTCTCAACAAGAGTAGTGAAGAAGAGAGAAAGAAGAGAGGGAGAAGGGAGGAAGAAGAAGAAGAAGGAGGCAGCAAGAAGAAGGAGGAGGAGGAGGAGCCGGGAGAAGAAGAAGAAGGAGGAGGAGGAGAAGAAGAAGAAGGAGGAGGAGAAGAAGAAGACCGGAGGAGGGAATCCGGAGGAGGAGAAGCCGGCGGAGGAGGAAGACCAGAGGAAGGAGAAGAAGATCCGGAGGAGAGAGGAAGGCGTGAAGAAGAAGAAGAGAGAGAGAGAGGCTTGAAGATGAAGAAGAGAGATAGAAGGAGGCGTGAAGATGAAGAATAGAGAGAGAAGGAGGGAATGAGGAGAGAGAAGATGGTCAACGGTCAGCTTCGGTCAACGCCGGTCAACGCGTTGACTCCGGCCGGTTCTTGAGTTGCGGTTTGTGTTCGGGAGTTCGTGTTCGGGTATTCGGGGAGGTTCGAGGTTAGTTCGGGGTCTTGGGAAGCCGTATCCGCATCTGTGCCGTTCATTCCGACCTAAATCACTGTGAGTCGGCTCAAAACACCGTAGTTGCATATAGACATTAAATGGGAAACTCTAGTGATAGGTTTGCATACCCGTGAATATTGAATTGGACTGAATTAAGTAATTGGTTGAATTAACGGTAAACCGGCTAGGATTAAAGAAGCATGTTAGGCTTAAAACGGATTAAACCTATTGCGTGCCGTTAGGTTGTTAGAGCGTTGTGTGATGCATTCATATAGTCGTGGCATGAGTAGGACTATATATGCATATATATGTAAGTAAACACGGTAATTAAATGAACTTATATACGGAAATTGAGACGAGTTAAAATGCGGAAGTTAAACCTGAACGAATGTATAGAATATGAATGGTATCGGGGTTTCCCGAGTTTAATGAATTGAGTAATGAATGATGAGACGTCGGGGAGTTTAGCAAGCGGCTAGCTCTAAACCGACGGATCGAGGAGTGGTTAAAAGATGATTAGGATTGTTTAAGAAATGAGAAGTGTTGTGATTGGTGAACCGTCTACGGGTTAGCAAGCGGCTAACCCAAGGTAGCGGGCGTGAATTGGTTAAAAAACGTTAGAAACCCTAATAGGCCTGTGTGTGTGTGTGTGATTGTGAGTTTACTCCGGTGTTGGGCCGAGTAGACTGTTGATTGCGTGAATGTGTTGTGTTGTGTGGTTGTGGCTAACCTTTATGTGCAGGCCTTTAGATCGTCTCGGTGTTGGGCCGAGCGATCCTCGTTATTTCTTAACGCGGTCACGGGACCGGTTAAGCTATGGTGCTGACTCGGCGCGGTGCCGAGTCAGAGCGGTGGTGTGTGTGAGTAGACTTGCGGGATGCGGGGTTGAGTGATTGCGTTGTTGATTGTGATTGATTGCTAGAGTCCAAGCGAGTCTGCGTGTTTACATTTCTACACTAGGACTCTAGGGTGCGTTAGATCCCGCAAGTCTAGGTGTGTGATTACGTTCTGGTACTTCCATCCCGATTGGATCCTCGGGAGTTGATAACCTGGTCAGTTAGTGCTGGCAGGTGCGAACCTATGGAGTGACGTCTGTAGGGTGTAGTCCGGAGAATACGGGGTCGCGTCCTAGGGCCGGACTGCATGGAAGCTCGGGTTATCTAGGGGTAACCGGAGTCGCCGCGTATCGATGGACAGAGAACGGTGTCCTAGTCGTTGTGTGGACGGCTAGGAGTCACGTGGGTTAGTTGCCATATCGGTAACAGTGAGAACCCGTGGAAGTTACCAAGATCGTAGGGGCCCAGCGTGAGTGTGTTTTGGTATGGTTGGTAGTGCGCGGTAGATAGATCGAGTCTCAATCGGGGACATGTGCCGCAGTGCTCCCGATTCCCTCTAATCGCCTTATATTTCTTTTGGCAATTGAGTGTGTGTGGGCTCGACACGACGTGGTAGAGCGTGATCGGCTATTGTGTTTGATTGATTATTATTTTGGGGTTTTCGGGCGGAGATCTATAGATAATAGATAGACTAGAAGCCGTAGTGGGGAGCCGATTCACTGGGTGATCTTAGATCGCTCATTAGACTCTTTTTGTGTTTTCAGGTTAAGCAGCGACGGACGCGGGAGGTCCTCGGTGTAGCTTCGGGATGGCTTGGGGCGGGATTTTAGACTCGATGTATTTGGGGTTTTTCTCTCGGTTCGGCTTAGAACCATTTTGTATTGATTTGCGTATTGACTGGTTATTAATGAAAAATGATTTGTAAAGTAATGATTAAACGTTGTGCTGAACGTTTGATTTACTCAGAAATGAATATACTTTCCTGATATTGTGTTTAGTCCGAACCGACACAACTCGCTGAAGTAGTGCAGGACGGCCGACTTGTACTATGGAAGCGAGGATAGCGGAGTCAAGGATGGGTTGGTGCGAGCCTTTGTCTCAAACCGATCTGTCTCTGGCTTCGTCCTGTGGCGAACTTTTCCTGTTCGACTTGCTCGGGTTCGATCGGTCATGTTCTTTTTTGATTGTTGGCCGGTCAGCTCGACGGTCAGCGGAGAATGGGAAAGGGGCGTTACACCGTTGACCCAAAAAAGAGTTCAGGTGGACGGTACCATAAAGTTACAACACAGCTAGTGTGAGGCTGCTTCTGGTGGCACCCGTAAAAGTTGGCGAGACCGAAATCTCCAATTTTGAGATTGTTGTTATTGTCAAGCAGTAGATTTGAGCCCTTAATGTCACGATGCAATACACCTCGGCTATGACAGTGTTCTAAACCATCTATCAACTGTTTCATATAGCATTAATCTGCCAAACACACAATAACAACACTAAGTTACTTATAAATATCATCAACACAAACAGTCAACCCACAAATATCATCAATTACGTCAGTTGGGTGACTCCACCCCCGCACGATCAAAGCCAGAGGTTTAGTTATTGGACACAAAACTTCAACAAAGTCTCATCCTTCCATATCTCAATCAAAGCAGAGTCTTATATAATAATAATTCTATATTTACCTTCAAAGGAGAGATGTGAAAGAGTCCATATTCAAGGACTTTGAGAGTGAGTGGAACTGAGGCCCCCCTTTGGTAGTCCTACCAGCTCCCGTGTAAATCAAAACCAAGCTCTCTTTACCTGATTTGTAAGCGTAGACTATTCAATCTCCACTCCAATCTGCACCAGCCACTTCAGAGATGAGATCAGCATCATCCGCACGTACTGAACACGTGAGTGTACCAGGAGAAGTATCATGAATCCAGTTCTTCCTTTCCTTGCACCAGCAGCTTGACAGTTGAACATACCAACTATACCAGTAAACTTATTCATCTTCCAGATCCTGCGCAAGCTGAGAAACAAATATAGATTTGGTTAGTGTTGGGCTTAAAGTGGAAAATAAACATCAGAGGAATTAGTTAACTTAAAGAAGCATACCTAATTTCATCTCTAGCTGGATCAGCAAATAGGCAGTCATACGTAGGCCTACCCCGATGCAGAGCACGAAAAACTGAACCATCGGGAAGAACCAGCTTCTTCAATAAATCAAAGTTATGGTTACCTGGCTTATCACTGCTTATGTAGTTTACTAAAACACATCTCCTGTTAAAACACTCAGATTCGGATCTCGTCGTAGTCAACTAAATAGTTTGCTTGCAAATTACCAGCTATGTGTAGTTAAAATATGATAAAGTCTGAGCTAAACGTAGAAGAAAAACCAATATATACAAAAGGCTATAGCATTGGTATCTATAATAGTCAAAATCATACCTGCATACCTTCACCGGAAACACACCCCCCAGCTGCATATCTATTAGATCCATCTCCGCTCTTTCCTGAGCCCTTATTATCCCCATGTCATAATTTCACAAACACAATATAACAAACCAATGAGAAACTTTCAAATTGAACTTCTGTTGGAGGGGTTTTAGAAAAGGTTGAAATGGTGGGTATGTTTACTCTCCATCTGAACCAATAGAGGATATACTATTACAGTCTAATAAATATTGCACCTATAAAAGAAGCATATAAACTATATGTTCCAACTACCAAAACGAAAACCCTTACCCCATAATATGTTTGCTTATCGTATGAGGATATTTGGGAATCACAATACCATCATGCCCCTACAGAACGTCGACGGTTCTCAGTCTTTCGTATATTTGTATACTATCAATTTCATTATGTCAACATATTTGCTTTGTGGATTAATTGTGGAATGTAATGCATCTATTTAATAAACTACCCGTGTGTGTTTCTTGCTTACCTTTAATGGTTTGCTCTCCGGCTCATCCCCTTCCCTTGTATTTAAATCAAAGTTCCACTATTATCCCATCCAGAAGTGCATCACCATATTTTGAGTGTTCTCTAATTTTGTTGTAGCTATGTCTGTTTTATAAAATAGAATCAGACAATGGATGCGTTAATGAGACGGTAGAGCAGTGTGACGATACTTAACTTTCGTAAAGATAGTGAAGAAACTGTTGGGAATGTCCTGAAATCTATTGTACTTGCTCTAAGTGAAAGTCGTATAGTCGAGATGAGACAATCACATAACACTAGGTAGTCATAACGCTTTGCTAGAAGCCACTTATGATCAATGAGTTGAGAACTCATTGCTAGTGTTATATGATCCTACAGGGTCACACACCTAAGCAAACTGGGCTTTAAAGACGAGGTTGATCATTAATGTAATGATCCAGTAAATGCATATGTGATATGCATTCGATATCAATGTTCTGGGGAAGCATCGATCGTTGCAGAGAGTGCATCGATCGATGCGCTCACGGATTAATCAGATTAATTCAGTTTAATCGTTGGTTAATTCCGTTGTGGTTTAAGCCGACATATATAAGATATATGTTCGACCTAAACTCGTCCCTAACCTAATTGACAGCCACCAGAACACAAAAAGAAACCTCTCTGGAGATTAGATCTCTGTAAGGCACTAGCATCCCTGTGGTCCAGTTTGTGTGCGTGTGGATACCAGTAGAGGCGCAGCATTTGAGGCGCTTCGTGATCTCGATTATCTGCAAACACTTCCGCTGCATATTCATCAGGTAATCTCGAGATCTGTTAGATTCAATTACATGAACCTTAGATCCTAGGCTCGGAATTCAGACTAGGGTTGCTAATCCTGATTAGTACTGCTAGAAATTCCTTCAGTGGTATCAGAGCTTTAGGGTTCCATTGAATCTGTAGCATGATGATTAGATTAGTTGAATCTAGATCTTTGTATAATTGATACAAGCATGCTAGAACTCGTTTTGATCAAAGCAACCTAGTTTAGGGTTTTTTGTTCGAAAACGTTTTAAGGTTTTTCGCATAGTGTCGATCGTTGCCAATCCGGCATCGATCGACACAGAGCGAAAACCCGAATAAAATTTAGGGTTTTTCGCATGGTGTCGATCGTTGCCAATCCGGCAACGATCGATGCAGGGCAAAAACCCGAATAAACCTAGTTTTCGCCTAGTGACGATCGATGCAATTGTTGCATCGATCGACACAGCCTCGCGAGATTGTTGGATCGGTTCAATTGGATTGGACCGGTTATCGAGCTTGGTTAATAATGGTCGAACACTGTGAATGGTGCAAATGAGATTGGTTTGATTAGGTTGGCATCGACCGATGCTAATGTAGCATCGATCGACGCTGACCGGTATTCAAAACCGGATCAATTGGATTGATCGGTCATCGCGGATTAATTTTAAGAATTAAAACATAGTAAAACTGAACGTTTTAAATGGTTCCGTTCCTCAACCAAATATCAAGTGATACTTGATGTCTTTCCAATCTTGTCAACTGTCAAGACCCATTTAGTTGTGTGATAGACTTGCAGTGCAAGGTGTCCACAATTTCATGAGTAAGGCAGAGGTAATCGTGTTGATGGACTTGCAGTGCAAGACATCGACAATTACGTGACTGAAGAGATTGGTTTACTTGACTGGGCCATCAAAATCGTTTTGGGCTCAGAGACATCAGGTGGATTGGACATAAGATGTCAATCCACAACCAAGAGTTATATTGGATATAACTAGCAAGGTTGTTGCTTACCTAAATAGCTAAAGTTGAGTAATAGCCAGTGGCTCACTTGAATTTAGTAAAATATGGGTCTTGGATCATTATATTCATCTGAGGAAGCATTGATTGAATATAATGCGAGTTTTCTTAAAAGTTAAGATTTCTCATTTCTTGAACATCATAACTAAACCTTTTTCTTTTTCTATGTTCTCAGCTATGACTACTACTCATAATAATTCTTTCTCCCTGCGATCCGTCCTTGAGAATGACAAGTTAAATGGATCGAATTTTCTCGAATGGTATCGGAACTTGAGAATTGTTCTCAAGCAGGAGAAGCGGGACTATGTCCTTGAAAATGTTCTCCCTGAAAAACCTAGAGCCAATGCTCCACATGCACAAAGGAATGCTTGGGATAAGCATTCTAATGATGTGGTCGATGTGAATTGTCTCATGTTGGCTACCATGAACTCGGATTTGCAGAAGCAATACGAGAACGTGGAGTCGCCCGTGGAGATGATCACTAGCCTGAAAAGTATGTTTCAGGAGCAAGCACGAACTGAGAGATACCAGACGGTTAAATCTCTCATTGAATGCAAGCTACCAAAGGACAGTCCAGTCAGTCCTCATGTCATTAAGATGATGGGTTATATTGATAACCTGGGAAAGCTGGATTGTCCCATTAGCCAAGAGTTGGCTACTGACGTCATTCTGCAGTCACTGCCGTCAAGTTATGATCAGTTTGTTATGAACTATAACATGAATAACTTGACAAAGACATTGACTGAGCTGCATGGCATGCTCAAGACAGCTGAGCCAAATATCAAGAAGGGCACTCCAAATGTACTTATGGTACAAGGGGGTAAGAAGTTTAAGAAACTTGGCAAAGGTAAGGGAAATGGCAAGGCAGTCCCGGTTGAGAACCAGGACACGCCGGCGCCAGCCCCTAAGCCCAAGCCGGGCCCATCTGAGACTGATAAGTGCCATTACTGTAAAGAGCCTGGGCATTGGAAGAGAAATTGCAATAAATTCTTGGAAGAGAAGAAGAAGAAGAAGAAGAAGAAGAAGAAGAAGAAGAAGAAGAAGAAGACTTTCGAGACTTCATCTTCAGGTATTTATGTTATAGAAGTAAATGTTACTACTTCTGGTTCTACTTCTTGGGTATTGGATACCGGCTGTGGTGCTCATATTTGTACAAATATGCAGGGCCTAAGCAACAGTAGGAAGTTGGAAAGGGGACAAGTGGACCTGCGCGTGGGGAATGGAGCAAGAGTTGCTGCATTAGCCGTAGGAACATATAACTTGTCTTTACCTTCTGGTTTGGTTTTAAAGCTTAATAATTGCTACTATGTACCTGCTATAAGCAGAAATATTATTTCCATTCCTATTTTGGATGTGGAAGGATATCAGTTTTCAATTAAGAATAAATGTTGTTCTTTTGATTACAATGATATATTTTATGGTAGCAGCCCATTAGAGAATGGGCTTTATGTTTTAAACCAAACTGCACCAATCTATAACATTAACACCAAGAGATTCAAATCAAATGACACGAATCAGACTTTCCTATGGCATTGTCGTTTGGGCCACATAAACGAGAAACGGATTCAAAAGCTCCATAGTGATGGGCTTTTGGGCTCATTTGATTATGAATCATGTGAGAAATGTGAATCTTGTTTACTGGGCAAAATAACTAAGGCCCCTTTCAACAAAATAAATGGAAGGGCCAGTGACCTGTTGGGCCTTATACATACAGATGTATGCGGCCCAATGAGCACAAGTGCCAGAGGAAATTTTCGATACTTCATTACCTTCACTGATGATTTCAGCAGGTATGGCTATGTCTATTTAATGAGACATAAGTCGGAATCTTTTGAAAGGTTCAAAGAATTCCAAAATGAAGTACAGAATCAACTTGGCAAAAGTATTAAGGCTCTTCTATCAGATCGTGGAGGAGAATACTTAAGCCAAGAATTCAGTGATCATTTGAGAGATTGTGGAATTGTTTCACAACTCACTCCTCCTGGAACACCACAATGGAATGGCGTGTCTGAGAGGAGAAATCGGACTTTATTAGATATGGTTCGGTCAATGATGAGTCTCTCAACTCTTCCCTTATCCTTTTGGGGATACGCTCTAGAAACGTCTGCGTTTACACTTAATAGGGTTCCGTCAAAATCAGTTGCAAAGACACCACATGAGATGTGGACTGGAAATGTTCCGAGTGTGTCTTTCCTGAAGATTTGGGGTTGTGAAGCTTATGTTAAGCGATTAATTACAGATAAGCTCGAACCCAAATCAGACAAGTGCTACTTCGTTGGTTATCCTAAGGAAACCAAGGCATACTACTTTTACAACCAATCCGAGAACAAAGTGTTTGTTGCTCGGAACTGCGTTTTTCTTGAGAGAGAGTTTCTTTCCAAGAGAAACAGTGGGAGTAAAGTACAACTCGAAGAAGTTCGAGAACCGCAGGAAAATGCTCAACCCGTAGAGGAAGAGCAACAGTTGGATCTACAAAGAGTTTTAGAGACGGCGCCTGTGGAGCCTGAAATTCGCCGATCCGAAAGGATCCGTCACGAACCCGAGAGATATGGATTTCTCGTAACCAATTGTCATGATTTGTTGATCATTGACAGTGACGAGCCAGCGAATTTTGAAGAAGCAATGATGAGCCCTGACTCCGAAAAGTGGCTGAAAGCCGCTGAATCCAAAATGGGATCCATGTCACAGAACCAAGTATGGACTTTGGTTGATTTACCCGATGGTGCAAGACCCATTGAGTGTAAATGGATTTTCAAGAAAAAAATTGATGTGGATGGAAATATTCAGATATATAAAGCAAGGCTAGTGGCAAAAGGTTTCAAACAAATTCATGGTATTGACTATGAAGAAATCTATTCACCTGTCGCCATGCTTAAATCCATTCGGATTCTCCTAGCAACAGCTGCTCATTATGATTATGAGATCTGGCAGATGGACGTGAAAACAGCTTTCCTTAATGGAATTCTGGAAGAGGATGTGTACATGACACAACCCGAAGGTTTCATCGATCCAAATGCAGCTAGGAAAGTATGCAAACTTCATCGATCCATTTATGGATTGAAGCAAGCATCTCGGAGTTGGAATCTTCGTTTTGATGAAGCAGTCAAAAAGTTTGATTTCATCAGAAGCGAAGAAGAACCATGTGTGTACAAGAAGACTAGTGGGAGCGCAGTTGCATTTCTCGTGTTGTATGTAGATGACATACTTCTTCTCGGAAATGACATTCCGTTGTTACAGTCTGTTAAGACTTGGCTCGGAAGTTGTTTTTCAATGAAAGACATGGGTGAAGCCGCGTATATTCTTGGAATAAGAATCTATAGAGATAGATTAAACAAGTTAATTGGACTGTGTCAAGACACTTATATCGATAAGGTCTTACACAGGTTCAGAATGCAAGATTCCAAGAAGGGCTTCATACCAATGTCTTATGGCATAAGTCTCAGCAAGAAGCAGTGTCCTGAGACACCTGCTGATCGAGATCGCATGAGTCGGATTCCCTATGCCTCGGCATTGGGATCCATCATGTATGCCATGCTCTGTACTCGTCCAGATGTAGCTTGTGCTTTAAGCATGACGAGTAGATACCAATCAGATCCAGGTGAAAGTCACTGGAAAGAAGTCAAGAATATTCTGAAGTATTTGAGAAATACTAAGGATAAATTCTTGGTGTATGGAGGAAGTGATGAGCTGGTAGTAAGTGGTTACACAGACGCAAGTTTTCTGACATACCAAGATGATTTCCGATCGCAATCTGGTTACATCTTCTGCCTGAATGGCGGTGCAGTAAGCTGGAAGAGTTCCAAGCAGGACACTGTAGCAGATTCCACAACTGAAGCTGAGTACCTCGCTGCTTCTGAAGCGGCAAAGGAGGCTGTTTGGATCAAGAAGTTCATCACTGAACTTGGTGTGATTCCTAGCATTTCTGAGCCAGTGGCTTTGTATTGTGACAACAATGGAGCCATTGCGCAAGCAAAGGAACCTAGATCACACCAGAAGTCCAAACACATAGAAAGGCGATATCACCTTATCCGTGATATTGTGAATAGAGGAGATGTGAAGATCAGCAGAGTCCCTACGGATGAGAATGTTGCTGATCCACTGACCAAGCCCCTCCCAAGGCCTAAGCATGAGTTTCATACAACTGTTGTAGGCATTAGATTTCTTAAGATATGATCTTGATTTCAGTGGGAGTTGTATTTGTTTTAAGTTATGACATGATGTTCACAAAGACATAATAGTTATGTTATTTTAATGAAATTGTTTCAGCATTATTTAATTGTGTTGATTAAATATATATAATGTCCCAAAGTAATTTATGACATTTTATAGGCCATCAAGTATGTGACTTGATCATGAAACCCTATAAGCAATAAATGACATAAATTATAATGGTCCCTGGTCGAGGTTGTTAACGTGGGATATTAACAACCACGTGAGACTAGTATGTGAGGTGACTGATGACCATGTTTCATGGAGTCATTAATAAGTGTATTAAAGTCAATCACATAGATATGTGTTAGAGAACACATGATCGGACTTGACCCGTTAATGAGAACTCTACAAGATGTTATATGAGTGTCATAAGAGTTTCTCATTACGACTAGAGAGAGTAGTCCTTAGACCTGAGTTCATCATGTCCTCTCTCATATGGATTGGTTCGACTTGACTTTGTCAAACGTCAGCCGTAACTGGTGATTATAAAGACACTGATTAGGCGTATCATGAAATATGAAATAGACATGGATGGAACAAGATGGGATTTGTACCTCCTATATAACAGGAGTTAAATATCTATGGGCCTATCGAAGATTTGATACTGGAAATGCGTGGCCGCGCTCAAACGAGGTGATTGTCAGTCGTTTGTTTTTCATCAGTACAAATCGGGATTCGATAAACGTAATCTGGTTGAATAAGGATGACACAGTGCTTGCCTTATGCCAGATTGAGATATAGCTACAAAGGGATTAAAGGAATAGATGATTCCAGTACAAGTGGGAGATTGTTGGGAATGTCCTGAAATCTATTGTACTTGCTCTAAGTGAAAGTCGTATAGTCGAGATGAGACAATCACATAACACTAGGTAGTCATAACGCTTTGCTAGAAGCCACTTATGATCAATGAGTTGAGAACTCATTGCTAGTGTTATATGATCCTACAGGGTCACACACCTAAGCAAACTGGGCTTTAAAGACGAGGTTGATCATTAATGTAATGATCCAGTAAATGCATATGTGATATGCATTCGATATCAATGTTATGGGGAAGCATCGATCGTTGCAGAGAGTGCATCGATCGATGCGCTCACGGATTAATCAGATTAATTCGGTTTAATCGTTGGTTAATTCCGTTGTGGTTTAAGCCGACATATATAAGATATATGTTCGACCTAAACTCGTCCCTAACCTAATTGACAGCCACCAGAACACAGAAAGAAACCTCTCTGGAGATTAGATCTCTGTAAGGCACTAGCATCCCTGTGGTCCAGTTTGTGTGCGTGTGGATACCAGTAGAGGCGCAGCATTTGAGGCGCTTCGTGATCTCGATTATCTGCAAACACTTCCGCTGCATATTCATCAGGTAATCTCGAGATCTGTTAGATTCAATTACATGAACCTTAGATCCTAGGCTCGGAATTCAGACTAGGGTTGCTAATCCTGATTAGTACTGCTAGAAATTCCTTCAGAAACTCTATAAACGCTACATAATTGTAAATATATTAGAGAACAAAAATCTATGTTTAGTATAAATCCACGCAAAAATAAGCAGACTAACTGTGTTTTAAGAAGGAAGAAAGGAAGGAAAAGTCTGCCTGAAACTCTGTTTGGAAGTATTTATAAAGTAAATGTGCTCGTCTTTTTTTGTAAAGGGCCACATATATGACACTTTCCGAAGGGAAAAGGTATGTATTTAACAACCGACGGATGCGCAAGATAATTTAACTTTCCAGCATGCAACAGAGTAGCGTTGCTACACTCTTTAACCTCGAAACTGTAAGAAACTGGGTGTTGGAAAACAAAATTGGGTATAATGTACCTTATGTTAGATCTATGAGTGATGACAGCCATTAATTATTCAATTCCTGCAATATGAAAACCTTGCGAAATCACGCATTTTTCCTAATAGTGACAAACGAAGCATTTATCGAAATGATCAACTAAATGGAATTTGTTAACATCAGTAACGTTAGTCTTTCAATATTGAAGAATAGCCACATAATTTCATAATATAAGCAAGTCCAGTTGTTGGAACTCGGAGCCAATTCTACCAGATTCAGAATTGCTGTCATGTTCCCGAAGCCTAGGATCTAGGGTCTAGTTAATTGAATCATAGATCTGACCTCGTGATTACCTGGAGATTGGCAGCGAAAGATAAGCAGGTAAACGAGATCTCTGGAGCGCCTCAGATGCTGCGCCTCTACTGCAGTCCACACGCACACAAGCTGGAATCCGCCGGGATGCTAGTGCCGGGAATCGGATCTCCTGGGAACCGAGTTTTTGAGGTTTCTGCGTTTTTCTCTCTGAGAAAAACTCTCTGGGCGGCGCACGTCTTGTCGGTCGAATCTATAAAACACGTTTATATATTGACCTCGAGGTGAACCGAAACATCAGTTTCGGTTTCGTCCTTGTGTCGACCGACACACCCATTGGTGTCGATCGACACGCGTCTTGTATCGACCGACGCACCCAATGGTGTCGATCGATACACCTCTTTGAAACTCAAATTCAATGTGTATCTAATACACATCGATCAGACCATATGCCAATGATCAATCCCATACAAAGTGTATCCAACTTGCTTAGGTGTGTGACCCTGTAGGTTCACATAATACTAGCAATGAGTTACAACTCATTTGTCATAAGCGGTTTCTAGCAAAACATTATGACTACCTAGTATCACATGAATTGTCCGATCTCGACAATACAACTATCTCTAGAGTTAGTACAATGTGATTTCATGACATAATCCCAACAATCTCCCACTTGTACTGGAATCACATATTCCTATAATCCCTTCGTCGCTATATCTCGATATGGCATAAGACAAGAAACTGTGTCATCCTTATTATAGGTAATATCATGTTCATCGAACTCCTGATCTATACTGATAAAAAAACGACTGATAATCACCTCGTTTGAGCACGGCCATGCATTTTCTCAGTATCAAATCTTCGATGGGCCCTGAGATATTTATCTCCCGTTATATGGGAGGGACAAATCCCATCTTGTTTCATCCCTGTTTCTACACATACTTCATGATACGCTTAAGCAATGTCGTTATAGCCGCCAGTTACGGAACGACGTTTGACAAGGTCAAAGCGCACCATTTCATATGCTAGAAAGCATGATGAACTCAGGTCTAAGGACTATACTCTATAGTCGTAATGAGAAACTCTCATGACACAGATATAACTATCTTGTAGAGTTCTCATTAGCGGGTCATGTCCGATCATATGTTCACCAACATATATCTATGTGACTGACTGTGATACTCATATCATTAACTCCATGAAACTTAGTCAACAATCACCTCACAAGCTAGTCTCTCGCGGTTGTCAGTGTCCCACTTTGACAATCTCGACTAGGGATAATCATAATTTATGTCATCTTTTACTTATAGGGTTTCATGATCAAGTCCTCAACTTGATGACCTAAAAATGAACATAAAATACTTTGGGACCATTACTTAATTATCCAATAATTAAATAATACCGATGTCAGTTTTAACTTACACAGACATTGCAATAGCATGTTTATATAAAGATTATAACATAACTAAAATAACTCCCACTGGAATCAAGATCATCTGTTCAGATATCTTATACCTACAGCAACAGAATAAATCTCGTGCTTAGGTTGTGGGAGAGACTGCGGTGTTTTTGCTTGAAACAATTCCAACAAACCACACCGCCATTCAGATAAAAGCACTATTCTACGGTCCACTGCTTGGAGCCCTTCCAACAGATAGCACCGCTATTCAGACAAAGAGACATGCCAGGTAGGAACCGGGAATCGTCTTTGTCCGTCTAACTACTTTCAACTGGTTCGTCACTTCCTCAGTTCACCACAAACCTATCCTTAGTGTTTATCAAACATTTGGGATGTTTCTGGCAACTGTTCTGTGACTTTTACCGGAACATATTGGTATCTTCTCGTCATGCTTTATGCGTAAGCTGCATCTAGACAAGCGCAAAACACGGCATACATGATGGATTCTATTGCAAAAGCATAAGGAATCACACTCATACATACTAGCTCAGCCAGTGTTCAAAACACTTCATCTTGCTAAGATTGTTACCAGCTCAGCCAGTGTCTAAGACACTTCATCTTGCTAAGATTATTGCCATAAGACCTCTGGTTTGAAGCCATTCTTGGAATACTGCATATTGGGACTGTCCAACACCTTATCTACATAAGGATTCTGACACGATCCAATTAGCCTACCTAATCTAAATCAATAGATTCTTATTCTGAGAATTCATGAGGCTGCTCCCATGTCCTTTTGTTTATATTTGACTTCCGACCCAAATCTTGACAAGACTTTAGCGTCGGATTGTCGTTTATGAGATTAAGTATGTTATGTACATACGGTGTGAGAATTGCAATTACGCTCCCACTAGTCTTCTTGTAAACGCATGGTTTCATTTCTTTTCTGATCAAGTCAAAACTTTTGACCACATTATCAGAATGTTGATTCCAACTCCAAGATGTTTGCGTCAATCCAGAAATGGATCGGTGAAGCTAACATGCATACCCAGCCAATTTTCGGAGTTGGGGCTCACCATCGCTTCTTGAATTTCGCATGCTCATCACTTTCCAATGATCAACAGATCACGACAATCGGCTACGGGAAATCACTCTCGAGTTAGTGACGGATCCTTTCGGATCTGCGAATTTCAGGCTCCATAGGTGTAGATCCTACAGCACTTTGCAGATCTCACCGCTGCTCTCCCTCAACAGGTTGAGCAGTCTCCTGCGTTTATCGAATTTCTTCGATGTGTACTTTTACTCCCACTGTTCCTTTTGAAAGCATGATCTTTCTCAAAAGACACAGTTCCAGACAACAAAACTTTGTTCTCGGATTGGTTATAAAAGTAGTAAGCCTCGGTTTCCTTAGGACAACCAGCGAGGTAGAACTTATCAGGTTTGGGTTCAAGCTTATCAGCTATCATCCCCAAATTATCAGAAACAACTTAATTGAAAAACTTCCAGTCCACATCCAATGTGGTGTCTTTCAATTGATTCTGATTGAAACCCTTTTCTGCGCAAACACAGACCTTTCTAGAGCGTATTTCTTAAAGGATTATGGAAGATTCATGTGACTCATCATTAATCGGAGCATATCTAATAAGATCCAATTCGTTCTCTCAGAAACACCATTTAGGTTTTCCAGGAGAAAAGAGATGTGACATGACTTCACACTCACCTAGATGATCACCCAATTCTTGACTCAAGTATTTTCCTCCGCGATCTAATCGAGGATCTCAATACTTCTGTCAAATCGGTTCTATACTTCATTCACATCTATACTTACTGAAGTCATCAATAAAGGTAATGAAGTACAGAAGATTTCCTCTGGCACTAATGCTCATCGGGCCGCATACATCAGTATGTGTAAGGCCCAACAAGCCTCTGGCCCGTTTTCTTTTAGCTCTGCTAAAAAGGCCTTAGTCATTTGGCCCAGTGAGCAGAATTCATACCTCATATGATTAATAATCAAATGAGCCCAAAACTATGGAACTTCTGAATCCACTTCACTCTATGTGGTCAAAATGACTGGGCTAAGGAAAAATCAAGTTCAAGTCATCAGACTTAAATCGTTTGGTATTTATGTTATATGTACAATCGTACATTGGTTTAAGACATAAAACCCATTCCAAACGGGGTGCTACCATAGAATATTTCATTAGGATCTAAAGAACAAAACTTGTCTTTTATCAAAATGAAAAACATCCAAATTCTTACAAGAAGATGAAAGACATTTCTGCACAAGGCAGATACATAGTAGCAATTACTTAATTTCTAAAACCAAGTATGAAAGGCTCCTACAAGTGGAGAATCTCTACGGCTCATGCAGCAACTATTGCTTCATACCAGACACGCAGTTCCACTTGTTCTTTCTTCAACGTTCTACTGTCGCTTAGGTCATGCATATTTCAAAAATATCAGTACCACAACTAGTATCCAATACTCACGTAGAACTTGAAATAATAACACAATACCTGAAGAAGAAGTACCATACATCTTCTCCATCTCTTGTGAATCTTCCAAGAATTTAATGCAATTTCTCTTCCAATGCCCAAACTCTTTACAGTAGCAGCATTTATCAACATCAGATGGGCCTGACTTGGGCTTAAAAGATGACACAGGTTTATCCCGATTCCAAATCTGAACGGCCTTGCCATCACCCTTGTCTAAACAAGATTTCTCAAATCTTTTACCCTTTTTGATGTTTTGCTCTGTTGTCTTGAGCATGCCATGCAGCTCAGTCAACGTCTTCGTAAAGCCTTTCTTGATATAGTTCTTTATGAACTTATCATAACTTGACGGCAGTGACTGCAAAATGATGTCAGTTGCCAACTCTAAGTTGACAGGACAATCCAGTTTCCCCAGGTTATCAATGTAACCCATCATTTTAATGACATGAGGACTTACTGGACCATCCTCTGGTAGCTTGCACCCAGTGAGAGACTTCACCATCTGGAATCTCTCAACTCGTGCCAGATCCTGAAACTTCAGTTTCAGGCTGGTGATCATCTCTATTGGCGACTCCATGCTCTCGTATTGACTTTTCAAGTCCGAGTTCATGGTAGCCAACATCAGACCACGCACATCTACCACATCAGTATAATGCTTATTCCAAGCATTATATACTGCATTCGAGCGATTGGCCCCAAGCCTTTCTGGAAGAGCTTTCTCAAGGACATAGTCCTTGCTCTCCTGCTTGAGGATTAATCTCAAATTCCGATACCAATCCAGGAAATTCGATCCATTTAACTTGTCCTTCTCAAGGACGGATCGCAATGAGAAAGTAGTCTCAGACATAAGCTGAAATCCAAGAAAAACAAAGATTTAGTTATGCATTCCATGAGAAATCTTATCTAATAAGAAAACTCGCATTATATTCAAACAATGTTTCCTCAATGAATATAATGATCCAAGATCCATACTTCACCAAAATCTGAGTGGACGACTCGTCATCACCCAAAATTTAGTTATCTAGGTAAGCAAATCATTGCTAATTGTACTCAGTACAACTCTTGGTCGCAGATAAGACAATCCATGTCTCATCTACTCTGACGTCTCTGGGCCCAGAACTTCTGATAGCCCAGTCAAGTAAAACAATCTCTTCTGTCTTGTGATCATTGACAGTCGCACTGTGAGTCTATCAATGAACACCTGCCTTGCTCATGTCACTGTGGATACCAAGGACTCCAAGACTATCCAACAATGAACCGAGTCTTGACAATAGACGAGATTGGGCAAGACATCAAGGTCACTTGATGTTTAGTTGAGGAAACTAAACTCTGAAAGGTTAGCAAATCAATCTATTAGGTCATGTAATTGTTGATCAAGCACCGCAAGTCCATCAACATAATTACCTGCCTTACTCACCCAATTGTGGACACCAAGCTCTTGGCTAGACCATCACACAACGAAATGAGTCTTGACAGTTGACCATATTGAAGCTAAACTTTGATCAAGGTTTAAGTCTAGTTTGGCTTCTGCAAATTCAAGGTTCAATAACCAGAATTTTGAACTCTGTGTCGATCGACGCAGACCATGTCTGTCGATCGACACCACCAAATGAAACCGGACTTCAATAACCAGTTAATCCAATTAACCTGGTTCATTGAACCGGTCATGTCGATCGACACAACCCATGTGTGACGGTCGACATAGACCTAAACCGAAGACAGTTTTGATAACTGGTCCAATCCAATTGAACCGACTTATCAGATCAAACTGATCTTAACCAATTGGTTTATATTAATTAGGATAATTAGTTCAATTCAATTGAACCAATTCATCCAATTCAAACCGTTTTAACCAGTTTCAACTAATTGCGATAACCGGTCCAATTCAATTGAACCGTATTATCCAATCAAACTGATTTTAACCAATCGGTTTATGCTAATTGAGATAATTAGTTCAATCCAATTGAACTAATTCATCCAATTTAAACCGATCTATTCGGACTTTTAACCAAGCATGATAACCGGTCCAATTCAATTGAACCAATTAACCATTCGCGAGGTCTGTGTCGATCGACACTCAACCTGTGTCGATCGACACTCGACCGAATATGTTCTGTGTCGACCGACACTCAATCTGTGTCGATCGACACAGTTGGCTATCTGTTTTTCTTCGCGAAAAACCCTAGCCGCCGATTCTGTCGATTTCGCTATTCTGTGTCGACCGACACACCTAGTGTGTCGATCGACACTGTGCGAAAACACAGAATCGATCTTGATCGGAATCGATCTTGATCGAAATCGATCTCACCTGTTCTTTATCAAACAATCTAGCTTGCGAATTTAAATCATAAAATTCAATTAACAGGTTCGATTCAATGATTAAATCCTAAGGCTCTGATACCACTGTTGGAACTCGGAGCCAATTCTACCAGATTCAGAATTGTTGTCATGTTCCCGAAGCCTAGGATCTAGGGTCTAGTTAATTGAATCATAGATCTGACCTCGTGATTACCTGGAGATTGGCAGCGGAAGATAAGCAGGTAAACGAGATCTCTGGAGCGCCTCAGATGCTGCGCCTCTACTGCAGTCCACACGCACACAAGCTGGAATCCTCCGGGATGCTAGTGCCGGGAATCGGATCTCCTGGGAACCGAGTTTTCGAGGTTTCTGCGTTTTTCTCTCTGAGAAAAACTCTCTGGGCGGCGCACGTCTTGTCGGTCGAATCTATAAAACACGTTTATATATTGACTGTTGGATCTCCTAGGATCTAGGGTTTGATATATTGAATAAAACCAACCTCGTTCTTACCTTTCTGGCAGCGGAATTGAAATGGTGAACGAGATCAGTGGAGCAACGCAATCGCCTTGCCTCTACCAGATACACACGCACACAAGCTGGAACAACGGGATGCTAGTACCGAATTGTGTGGGATCTCAGAGTTTTGGAGTTTCTGCTTTTCTGTCAGAGGAAAAAGGAGACGGCTCGGGTTTAGGTCGACCATATATGCCTATATATATCGACCTAAAATGACCTCACAAACCGTCGGACAAAACCCGACTTCGCTGCGTCATTAACCCGATGTGCAACGATCGACACACTCAAAGCATCGATCGTTACACCTCCACGAAAAGCCTGCATCGATCGATACACTCATGCATCGATCGACACATATCATAAAACTCTATGTCAATGTGTATCCAATACACATCAACATGATCATTACCATAATGATCATTTCCACATTCATGCTTCCAGTTTGCTTAGGTGTGTGACCCTATAGGATCATATAATACTGGCAGTAAGTCTACAACTTACAGACTGCAAGAGGCTTCTAGCAAAACATTGCAACCACCCAGTATTATACGAATGTCTGATCTCGACACACAACTATCATCAGGAGTGAGTACAAGTGTGATTTCAGGACACTATCCCAACAATCTCCCACTTGTACTGGAATCATCAATTCCTATAATCCTTTTGTATCTATATCTCGATTTGGCATAAGGCAAGATTGGTGTCATCCTTATTAAGCCAACATCGTATTTATCGAACTCCTGATCTCATACTGAACATTACAAACAACTGAACTACAGTTCGTTTGAGTGCGGCACACATTTTCTCAGTATTAAATCTTCGATAGGCCCTGAGATATTTATCTCCCGTTATTCAGGAGGGACAAATTCCATCTTGTTCCATCCCTGTTTTAACGCACATTTCATTATACACTTGAACAGTGCCGTTATAGTCGCCAGTTACGGGTCGACGTTTGACAAAGTCAAAATGCACCAATTCATATGCAAGAAAGCATGATGAACTCAGGTCTAAGGACTATACTCTATAGTCGTAATGAGAACCTCTTATGACACAGATATAACTATCTTGTAGACTTCTCATTAGCGGGTCATGTCCGATCATATGTTCACTAACATATATCTATGTGACTGACTGCGATAATCATATCATTGGCTCCATGAAACTCAGCCAACAGTCACCTCACAATCTAGTCTCTAACGGTTGTCAGTGTCCCAATTCTACAACCTTGACTAGGGACAAAACATAATTTATTAACTTATAGGGTTTCATGATCAAGTCCTCAACTTGATGACCTATAATATGTCATAAACTTATTTTGTGACCATTATTTAGATCACAATAAATAATGCTGAAATCAAATTTCATTAAACACTTCTAAAAGAATGTTTACATGAGCATCTTATTATAACTTAAACAAAACCAAAACTCCCACTAGAATCTAGATTACATCTTAAGATCCATAATGCCTACAGCAGTCGTATGACTCTCATGCTTAGGCCTTGGGAGTGACTTGGTCAGAGGATCAGCGACATTCTCGTCTGTTGGAACTCGGCTGATCTTCACATCACCTCTATTGACGATATCTCGAATTAAGTGATATCTCCTTTCCACATGTTTGGACTTCTGGTGTGACCTTGGCTCTTTTGCTTGAGCAATGGCTCCGTTGTTATCGCAGAACAAAGCCACTGGCTCCAAGATGCTAGGAACCACACCAAGTTCAGTCATGAACTTCTTGATCCAAACAGCCTCCTTTGCCGCTTCTGAAGCAGCAACATATTCAGCTTCCGTTGTGGAATCAGCTACGGTATTTTGCTTAGAGCTCTTCCAGCTCACTGCACCGCCATTTAGACAAAAGACATATCCAGATTGTGATCGGAAATCGTCTTTGTCGGTCTGAAAACTCGCATCAGTGAAGCCATTCACCACAAGTTCTTCACTTCCTCCATACACAAGGAACTTATCCTTAGTATGTCTCAAATACTTGAGAATATTCTTGACGGCTGTCCAGTGAACTTCACCTGGATCAGATTGGTATCTACTCGTCATGCTTAACGCGTAAGCTACATCTGGACGAGTACAGAGCATGGCATACATAATAGATCCTATTGCAGAAGCATAAGGAATCCTATTCATGCGCTCTCGCTCAGCATGTGTCGCTGGACACTGCTTCTTGCTGAGACTCATGCCATGAGACATCGGTATGAAGCCCTTCTTAGAATCTTGCATCTTGAATCTGTGCAACACCTTATCAATATAAGTGTCCTGGCACAATCCAATCAGCTTGTTCACTCTATCTCTGTAGATTCTGATTCCAAGGATGTAAGCGGCTTCTCCCATGTCTTTCATGGAAAAATAACTTCCGAGCCAAGTCTTGACAGACTGAAGCAACGGAACGTCATTACCGAGGAGGAGTATGTCATCGACATACAGTACAAGAAACACAATTTTTCTCCCACTAGTCTTCTTGTAAACACATGGTTCCTCTTCGTTCTTGATGAAACCAAATTGTTTAACTGATTCATCAAAACGAAGATTCCAACTCCGTGATGCTTGCTTCAATCCATAAATGGATTTATGAAGCTTGCATACTTTTCCAGCGTCCTTAGGATCGACAAAACCTTCAGGCTGTGTCATATACACATCCTCTTCCAGAATACCATTCAGGAATGCGGTTTTGACATCCATTTGCCAAATCTCATAATCATAATGAGCGGCAATTGCTAGAAGAATCCGAATGGATTTAAGCATAGCGACTGGGGAATAGGTTTCATCATAGTCGATACCATGAATTTGCTTGAAACCTTTAGCCACCAACCTCGCTTTGTAAATCTGTACATTGCCATTCACGTCAATCTTCTTCTTGAAGATCCATTAACACTCAATGGCTTTTGCACCATTAGGTAAATCGACCAAGGACCATACTTGGTTTTCTGACATGGATCCCATTTCGGACTTAGAGGCTCCAAGCCACTTTTCGGAGTCCGGGCCCATCATTGCTTCCGCGAAGGTCGCTGGTTCGTCCCTTTCAATGATCATCAGATCATTTGAATTGGTCACGAGAAATCCATAGTATCTCTCGGGTTCGTGACGGATCCTTCCGGATCTGCGAACTTCAGGCTCCACAGGTGCCAGTTCCACAGAACTTTGTGGATCCAACTGCTGCTCTTCCTCTTCAGGTTGAGTAGTATCCTGTGCATCTCGAATTTCTTCAAGATGTACTTTACTCCCACTGTTTTTCTTAGAGAGATACTCCCTCTCAAGAAAAGAACAGTCCCGAGCAACAAATACTTTGTTCTCAGATTTGTTGTAAAAGTAGTATGCCTTGGTTTCTCTAGGATAACCAACGAAGTAGCATTTATCTGATTTGGGTGCAAGCTTGTCAGAAATTAAACGTTTGACATAAGCGTCACAACCCCAAATCCTCAGGAAAGACAGACTAGGGACGTTCCCAGTCCACAGTTCATGCGGTGTCTTTTACACTGATTTAGACGGCACCCTATTTAGTGTAAACGCAGACGTTTCTAGAGCGTATCCCCAAAAGGATAATGGAAGATTAGAATGACTCATCATTGATCGAACCATGTCCAACAAGGTTTGATTTCTCCTCTCTGACACTCCATTCCATTGGGGTGTTCCAGGAGGAGTGAGTTGTGAAACAATTCCACACTCGCTCAGATAGTCGATGAATTCTTGACTTAAGTATTCTCCTCCGCGATCCGATCGCAGAACTTTGATACTTTTGCCAAGTTGATTCTGTACTTCATTCTTGAATTCCTTGAATCTATCAAAGGATTCTGACTTGTGTCTCATTAAATAGACATAGCCATACCTACTGAAATCATCAGTGAAGGTAATGAAATACTTGAAATTTCCTCTGGCAGCAGTACTCATTGGCCCACATACATCAGTATGAATAAGGCCCAATAAGTCACTGGCCCTTCCATTTGGTTTGTTGAAAGGCGCTCTAGCCATTTTGCCCACCAAGCAAGATTCGCATTTCTCACATGATTCAAAATCAAATGAGCCCAGAAGCCCATTTCGATGGAGCCTTTGGATGCGTTTCTCATTGATATGGCCCAAACGACAATGCCATAAGAAAGTCGGGTTTTCGTCATTGGACTTAAACCGCTTTGTATTTATGTTAAAGACATGCATTTCTTGGTTTAAAACATATAACCCATTATCTAATGGGGCGCTACCATAAAATGTACCATCACGATTAAAAGAACAAACTTTATTCTTAACTGCAAAATCAAAACCTTCCAAATCCAAAACGGAAACTGAGATTATGTTTCTGCTAATCGCAGGTACAAAATAGCAATTATTCAAAATTAAAACCATGCCCGATGGCAAGGACAACTCGTAGGTGCCTACGGCCAGTGCAGCAACCTTAGCTCCATTCCCGACCCGTAGCTCCACTTGTCCTTTCTTCAGCGTCCTACTATTTCTTAGTGCCTGCACATTTGTACAAATATGAGCACCGCAACCGGTATCCAATACCCACGAAGTAGGACTAGAAGTCATAACATTTAGTTCGATAACATAAATACCTGAGTCAGACGCATCATACGTCTTCTTCAGCTTCTTGTAATCTTCCTTGAACTTCTTGCAGTCTCTCTTCCAATGCCCCAACTGCTTGCAGTAGTTGCACTTATCCTCAGGAGAAGGTCCGGATTTGGGCTTGGGCTTGGGCTTGTCTTGACTTTCAGCCTCGACAACCTGGGCCTTTCCCTTGTCCTTCTTAGGTTTCTTAAACCTCTTACCCCCTTGTACCATCAGGACACTGGGAGTAGCCTTCTTGAGATTCGGCTCTGCTGTCTTCAGCATACCGTGCAACTCAGTCAATGTCTTAGTCATGTTTTGCATGTTGTAGTTCATGATGAACTGATCAAAACATGACGGCAAAGACTGCAGAATCATGTCAGTGGCTAGCTCCTGGCTAATGGCACAGTCCAGTTTCCCCAGGTTATCAATGTAACCCATCATTTTAAGGACATGAGGACTTACTGGACTGTCCTTAGCCAGCTTGCAATCCATGAGAGATTTAACCGTCTGGTATCTCTCTGTGCGAGCTTGCTCCTGAAACAACGCTTTCAGGCTGTTAATCATCTCAATGGGTGACAACACGTTCTCATACTGCTTCTGCAGCTCAGAGTTCATAGTCACCAGCATTAGACAATTAACATCTTTGACATCCGCTGAATGCTTATCCCAAGCATTCTTTTCTGTCTGCGGAGCATTGGAACGTGGCCTCTCGAGGAGAACTCTTTCAAGGACATATTCCTTGTTCTCCTGCCTGAGAACTATTCTCAGGTTCCGATACCATTCCAAGAAATTAGATCCATTTAACTTGTCCTTCTCAAGGACGGATCTCAGTGAGAAAGTGTTGATGTGATTTGAGACAGACATAGCTGTAATTCAAAAAGAGATAGATTTTAGTTATAATGCTCAAGAAATGAGAGTTCTTATCTAATAAGAAAACTCGCATTGTATTCAAAACTATGTTTCCTCAGATGAATACAATGAGCCAAGATCCTTAGATTACTGAAATTCGAGCGGGCGACTCGCCATTACTTGAACTTTAGTTATCTAGGTAAGCAAATCATTGCTAATTGTACCCAGTACAACTCTTGGTCGTGGATCAGACAAACTATGTTTAATCCACTATGATGTCTCTGGGCCTAGAACTTCTGACAGCCCAGTCAAGTAAAACCAATCTCTTCTGTCTTGTGATTATTGACAGTTGCACTGCAAGTCTGTCACTAACCACCTGCCTTACTCATGTTGCAGTGGATATCAAGGACTCCAAGAATATCCAACAACGACACGAGTCTTGACAGTAGACAAGATCGGGCAAGACATCAAGATCACTTGATATTTAGTTGAGGAAAGGAACTATTTTATCTTGATGTATATCCAATACACATCCAAGAAATTATAGATTTAATTAAAACATTCAGTTTTATTAAGTTAAGGTTCATTATTGATTTGGTATTCGCAACTTGAAGTCCAACTTCTAAGTCTGCGGGTTATGTATCGATCGATGCAAACTTGCAACGATCGACACACTCAAACCACAATCAAATTTGGTTTCCGGTTCAATCCAATTCAACCGAAACCAACCGACTGAATCGATCGATGCACCCAGTGCGTCGATCGGTACAGTGCGAGTTTTCGTTGTGCATCGATCGACACAAGCTTAGTGACGATCGATGCTATGCGAACAACCCAAAAGATTTTTCCGAGTTTTCGCTCTGTGTCGATCGACGCACGCTTTGCATCGATCGACACACTGCGACAAAACCCTTAAGATATTTGCGAGTTCTCGCTCTATGACGATCGTCGCAAGCTTTGCATCGATCGACACACTGCGACAAACCCTAAAATTTAACGTGTTATTTCGCGGCGTGTCGATCGACACATCCGATGCATCGATCGACACAATGCGATTTCAACAGTTTCATCGTTTTTCAACAGGCTTATAATCCGAGATTAACAAGAGAAAACACGATTTCAGCATGCAATATTCAATTCAACAACGACAAGTTTCGAATTAATTGCATCAGATTCAATAGCTAAACCCTAACAACGCTCTGATACCACTGTTGGATCTCCTAGGATCTAGGGTTTGATATATTGAATAAAACCAACCTCGTTCTTACCTTTCTGGCAGCGGAATTGAAATGGTGAACGAGATCAGTGGAGCAACGCAATCGCCTTGCCTCTACCAGATACACACGCACACAAGCTGGAACAACGGGATGCTAGTACCGAATTGTGTGGGATCTCAGAGTTTTGGAGTTTCTGCTTTTCTGTCAGAGGAAAAAGGAGACGGCTCGGGTTTAGGTAGACCATATATGCCTATATATATCGACCTAAAATGACCTCACAAACCGTCGGACAAAACCCGACTTCGCTGCGTCATTAACCCGATGTGCAACGATCGACACACTCAAAGCATCGATCGTTACACCTCCACGAAAAGCCTGCATCGATCGATACACTCATGCATCGATCGACACATATCATAAAACTCTATGTCAATGTGTATCCAATACACATCAACATGATCATTACCATAATGATCATTTCCACATTCATGCTTCCAGTTTGCTTAGGTGTGTGACCCTATAGGATCATATAATACTGGCAGTAAGTTTACAACTTACAGACTGCAAGAGGCTTCTAGCAAAACATTGCAACCACCCAGTATTATACGAATGTCTGATCTCGACACACAACTATCATCAGGAGTGAGTACAAGTGTGATTTCAGGACACTGTCCCAACATTGACCTCGAGGTGAACCGAAACATCAGTTTCGGTTTCGTCCTTGTGTCGACCGACACACCCATTGGTGTCGATCGACACGCGTCTTGTATCGACCGACGCACCCAATGGTGTCGATCGATACACCTCTTTGAAACTCAAATTCAATGTGTATCTAATACACATCGATCAGACCATATGCCAATGATCAATCCCATACAAAGTGTATCCAACTTGCTTAGGTGTGTGACCCTGTAGGTTCACATAATACTAGCAATGAGTTACAACTCATTTGTCATAAGCGGTTTCTAGCAAAACATTATGACTACCTAGTATCACATGAATTGTCCGATCTCGACAATACAACTATCTCTAGAGTTAGTACAATGTGATTTCAGGACATAATCCCAACACCAGTGAGCTTGAAACTTTACCATTCAAAATAAAAACAGAGTGGAGACGGCTGCAACAATGGACAATCCAGCTCCATACAGACTCGCATTATGAAGCGAAGTCACCATACCTGGTCGATGATCTCAGGGTCTGACATGGCTCAACCTTTATTTCGATAAGCTTCATGAATTTCCTCACATGAAGTACAACAATCATCATCTGACTGCAAAGTAATAAGAAATAGAAATTATATTCCAAAAAAACCAGAAGCAAAGAGAGGTAGAAACATTGCATCACATATAATAAAATTAGAATGATGTGTATAGAGTCAGTAGTAAACAACTTTGTTGAAAAGCTTCACTATTGCCAATTTAAAATTTTATGTAGGAACACAGTATTCCATAACTTGGGATGAAGCTTACCGCTTCAGCTCCATAACAGGAACCACAATAAGTTTCATTATGCTCTAGCCTGCCACCATGTTTTGCAATGCGTTTTCAAACTGTGGAAACATAAGACATCAGAAAATAAGAAATACATAGGGTAAATTACCTTTTTAGTGATTTGAGAGTTAACCTTTGCATGACCGATTCAATCTTGTCTTGTCTCAATAACATTGCCATACATCACGACTTCGTAAAACGTAATGGAGCCAAGAATAGAAGGTAAAGTAAACACATACCACATCAGGTGTTGCTCTCCGATGATAAGCAAGTAAAGCGAGAAGCTTTCAATCGAATTGAAAAAAAAGCATATCCAATATACGCAAACCGCGAAAACGTAAGACAATACCTAGATGGAACTGGTGGCCACGTTGGAGGTTAGCCCACGCTCGTTCGCCGTCTTTAGCCCCGTTTCGAGATAAATCGACACGCAACCGAGCCAAAACCATCTCCTTCCTCGCGAGAATCACCACACCTTCGTCGGCGAGATCATTATCACCGAAATTGAATTTGTTAACCTTGTTGCCTAAACCCATAAACCAAAACGCAATCAAAACAACCCAAAATCTCAAAACCCTTTTTCGAACTCGTGCCAGGCAGAAATCCCTCTCCCCAATTCCTTACGCTTCGATTCGAATAGTTTAGCATATTGTTTGTGTTAGATCTGGGCGAATTGATTGAGATACCATTACGAAATGATCTGGGCGATTGAGGTACAGAAGGAGGAGAAGAGTCGGGGAGGCAGTACGCTTAGTGTAACAGTATGGGCTGGGCTTAAAATTTTGTAAGCAGTGATTAATTGAACGAAGGCCCATCCGCAAATTAAAATAAGGACACGTGTCTACTCTCTTTGGAGAGACAGTTCTCCTATTATATAATAGATTGCTTTCACTAATAACCAGTAAGGCGAATTATATACTAATAATAATTGTTTATCGTCGACATTTGAGATAAAGGGCGACAGACAAACGTTACACAATACAAAACTCACCGTGTCTCCACCGCTGGTCAAAGGGATCCCTTTCACGCACGTGACATCCAAAAGCCAGAAATAGTGATAGTATTAATAATAGAGATGTGCATGATAAATCCTCATATGAAATATTCTTTTACTAGTCCAAATTTTCACCTTATTTGTATCTAGTGTTATAGATATCACGAAGTAATTGCACCAAATATATTTTATTCACAAAATAATAGCAAAGTTGTATGTTTCAAAAAGTTTTACATTTTTATATATTTTTAGTCTTTTAATACTGTTTAAAGATCATTTTGACATTAGTTTTTGTCTTTTTTTTTTTTTGATAGATAGTTAATTCAACCTATCCACAACTCACCTTCCTATCCATCCGATTTTATTTTTTTTTAAATTTTTTTTTTCTCTTACATTCTCTTTCTTACTTTATGAGTTATTTTTTACCCTTCATTTTTTTGACAGTGGATAGGATATGGGAGGTGATGATTCCGACAATATAGACCGCCGGAATGGAGATAAAATAGGCCGATATACCGGAATTCAAAATAAAAAATCGGACTTAATATGAAAATTGTGAATGGATAGTTTAGAGTAGATGTCCACAATATACATCCACGTGGATACTACCACGATCACATCTCATGCAAGATGCTTACCATGGGTAGAAAGTGGCCAACAAAATGTTTAGAGTAAATGTCCACAATATTCATCCACGTGGATACTACCCATGGTAAGCATCTTGCATGTGATATGATCATTGTAGTATCTACATGGATGGATATTGTGGACAGCTAGCCTCAACTATCCATTCGCAATTTCCGTATTAAGTTCGAAATTTTTTTTTTTGAATTCCGGTAGATTGACCGGTTCTAACTCCATTCCGACGGTCTATACAACCGGAAATCTCACCTATTGCACAATATTCACCGTTCAAAAATGTGGGGTGAAATAAATACAAAAGTAAGAAAAAGAATAAAGGAGAAAAAGAAAAAAAAAAAAAAAAATGGATAGTTATTCATGAATGCAAGATTTTCAAAAAATATATGAAGGATAAAATTGTTTTTTTACACGCAAATCCTATAAAAAAAATACATAAATGCAAAGAATTTTAGGAAAGTATCAGATTGCAGTAAAAACATAAAAAAGATATAGTAAATTCACCCTAGATATCACCATTACTTAACTACTTTATTCTTGATTACTCTTAGTTCAAATAATGTTAAAAGTAAATATATAAGTTCTTGAACAAAAAAACACATACAAGAGTTCAAAAGAATAGAATGAAAAGCAATATTTTGTAATATTCACATGTAGGGTTATGGGCGGTGAGATTAAGACCCGAGACTTTTTGACCACCGGATTGTCCCGGTTCGTACGAATTGCGGTACGGTGTGGTAGTTAGTGGCGGTGGTGGTGACCATTATGCAGCCACGTCACGCAACCATTTCTTTTTAGTGGAAAATTCGACACACGAGGTTTTACTATAAATCAATAAGTTACGTGGACGACAGAGCATATTCTTCTGGTCTGGCTTTTATTATTATTATTATTATTATTATTATTATTATTATTATTATTATTATTATTATGCTTTAGTAAGTACATTTTATAAAATCGTATTTTGGTCAATGTTGACGAATTTCTCTTTCTCCGCACTTTCGTTTTGAACTATACACTATTTATTTAAGGATGATTTTAGATAATATACATCAATACTTATTGAAAATTTAAGTATCTATTTATAAATATTTTCATATTTTGGTAGGAACTAAAGATAAAGATTTTCAGCCAAAAATAACCTTTTTAATATAAATAATTACTAAAATACCATTAATCTAAAAACATTATCAGTTGTTCATAAACCATCGCGTGTACTGTTCATACGAAACGGAAAACACTATTCATTATTTCTTGTAAAATTTACTCCAAATAGTATTAATCTTTAATGTAATTACTAGCTTAGTATCCATTACCAAAAGTTTACTAAATTAGTATATAAAGAGTTTAAAATGACTAAATTGTCCTTACAATAATTTAACCAATTTCCTAATTCTATTTAAAAAGATCAATGTTTACTTGTTGTTTTTCAATGTACGTAAATTAAAAATAATAATAATAAACATCAATTAGCATATTATCTATGTTATTCTTTTTTCCCTTTTTGGTCTTCAACAAAGTTGTCTTTATAAGTGTTGCGTCAACTTTAAAGATCGTCGCCTCTGCATCATGATCCGAAGGGCACAACTTTTCTTCTGCTTAATCTGTAAATATGGTGAGTAGTGAATATATTTCCTCTACTTTTTGTTCTCTTCATATCTCGAGTGAATTTGTATTTGATTCGATCTCGATTTCCTGTAATTCTTTTGTGACTGAAGCGTAATTTGAGTGAGTTCGTGTAATCTCAGATTGCATGTTTCGCTTAGATTTGTATAATCTGATTTCGTCTTGCGTCACTGCCGATGGCATGAAATCGAGTGTAGTCTCTTAACATATGGTTTGTTGGATTGAAGAAGGACCATGGCCGTTTTGTTGTGAAAAGATATGGGATTGTTTTTGGGCTTGGGTGCATACTAGGTGCAGAATTTTCAAGCGCTTTGTATTGGGTTTAGGCTTTTAGCTATTTTGTATATATTTTTGTTGTTGAAGTTCCATTGTTGATTTTGCGGAGTGATTTAGGTAAGATTTGTGGTTTAGAAGTGTTTTTGATTCACAAATCAACACAATAATAGAACAAGTGTCTCTCTATGTGTTGACACATCAGCATTTTAAAGTCATGAGAATGTGACACATCAATTAATGAAAAAAAATTAAAAACCAATTAAAATAAAACAAAAATACACATCATATGATACATCAATTAATGAAAAATTGAAAAGCCAATTAAAACATAACAAAAATACACGTCCTGTTTTAATATGACTCATAAGATTAAGTGATTATGTTTAATGGTTGACATTCGATATCAGGTTTGATTCGTTTTAGACTTTTCGGTTTTCAGGATTTAGGAAAATATATCTTATTCAAGTTCAAACTATAATTCAATTTGTTTCGGTTCGGTTCGAGTTTTTAGAATATTAAAATTTCGATTTAAAAAAAAAAAACAAGTCCACATTCGAGATTAAATTATAATTTGTTTTTGGATTTTAACAAAACATATAAAAAATAATCTACTAATTTAATTAAGATTATAGATTTTTAATATAATTGCTATATGTGATTAAAATATTAATGTTAAGTAAATTTTATTCAGTCCAATTCTGTTCTTATATAATATAGTTTGGTTTGATTCAATATTAGTTTATTTTTATATAGTATATATACTATTGGGTTATTTTATAATTCACCTTGGTTTGGGTTCTCGAAATTTGGTTCAAAATCTGTAATTTTTGTTCGGTTCATTTTTCTGATCTCTTATTTGGTTTATGACATTTTGGTTTGTTTATAAAATCCAAGTTCTAAAGATTAGTTAATTTGGGAAAATTTATATTTGGTTTTAGAGATTTTTAAAGGGAAAAATTACTAATTAACAAAATTATATATTATAATTAAAAATATTATTTTAAATAAATGTTGATCACTTTAGTTCCATTTTTACTTAGTTTGATTTGGTTCACTTAGAAATTGTTTAGTTTAGTATATAAATGTCGATTCTTTTTTATTTATAACTTTGGTTTTACTCTGGTTCCAAAAATTTGCTTGAGAAAGCTTTTCGGATTTATATAATATATCCTATTCATGATGAAAATAATTTTGTTCAATTCGGTTTGCATTTCCTAGGCTTAGGGTATTTTGAGTTCTAAAAAATAAACTTCATTTGTGATCAAATTATATTATATTTTGAATTTGGGCAAAATAATAAAATATATAATTTACTAAGATAATTCATATCATATATTTTAGTATAATTTATATATTATAGTTAAATTGTTAGTTTTAAATAAATCATGGCCAATTTGATTTTTATATAGTTCGTTTTAGTTCAAGATATGTTAATTTAATATATAAATTTTATTCTATTTGGTTTATTTTTTATAATTCAGTTTGATTTAAGTTTGTAAAATTCGGTTCAAGTTCGAGAGTTTTGGATCAATTCATGAATTTTGCAAAGTCTCAATCAAGTTTACGATATTTTAGTTTTGTTTTAAAAAATCAAAGAAATTGAGATCTGTAACAATGACAATAATTAAATTCCTCAATTAGTCATGGTAACAACAACTCAAACAATAAAAAGGAACAAAAATGATCAAATATGAGTTAAGATCTGTTGTGGCGTATAAATGAAATTATTAGATGAAAATTTAAGAATTAGAATAAAAGAAAACAACCCCTGGAAATAACCAACTAGGAAAAGAAAACCAGAAGGACAACCAAAATTAACGTAAATAGAGAGAAATAGAATACAAAGGAAAAGAAGAAGTAGAAAAACCGAGTAAATCAGAAAGTACATTTGGATGAGACTTTTACTTTTATTATATATTTTAAAATAAATGGTATACAGTTTTAGTTTAATTTTTACTTCTCTACGATATTCTACTCATCCGAGAATTCTTCTTGTCAAATATTAAAAAAAAAAATGAAACCCTAAGTATAAAATAGGATAATCCTAAGATTGCATGTTTCTTCAAGTATTTTTGTTTTATTTAAAAAATAAACTGAAACCCTAAATCTTAAAAATTAAATTCGTTTATTTTAAAAAATAAACTGAAACATAAATCTTAATTTCTAAACCCTAAATTCTAAATCCTAAACTCTAAACCATAATTTGAAAACATTAAAAACTTAAAATAAAATATAAACCCTTATCACTAAACCCCTAACCCCTAAACTCTAAACCATTATTTAAAAACCTAAACAAAAATTAAAATAAAAACAAACCCTAATCCCTAAACTCTAAAAACAAAACATTTAAAATTTAAAAATAAACCCTAAAGAGCCTAAATCAGAAACCCTAAGTTTAAAATAGGATAATCCTAAGATTGCATGTTTCTTCAAGTATTTTTGTTTTATTAAAAAAAAAATTGAGACCCTAAATCTTAAAAAACTAAATTCGTTTATTTTAAAAAAATAAACTGAACCTAAATTTTAATTTCTAAACCCTAAATTCTAAACCTTAAACTCTAAAACATGATTTGAAAACCTAAAAAAAAATTTCAATTCTATAGGTATTTAATTGTCGTTGCAGGCGTTTTTTTCAACAAAGCAAAAAAAAACATTAAAGTCAATCTTAATTGTTAATTATTTACTTTCCATACGTGATCTTAGAAAATATTTCCGTTTTTGAAAAAAATAATATTTCTGTTTTTGAAAAAAATCACATTTCCAAACTACCTTCCTAAAATCATGGGTGGTTAGAAAAAAAAATATATATTAGAAAATATTTTTGTTTATAAAAAAACCATATATACAAATATTTCGAAATTTCAATTATAATCAGTTAAAAATATTTTCTCAATATTACAAAATATTGTTGGGAATGTCCTGAAATCTACCGTACCCAAAAGATTAATGAGCCATTAGTCTAATGACTTGGGCCCATTAATGAGAGATAAAAGAATGAGAAACCCTAAGGAAGAGCCCAGCTCTTGCGATTTCCTCTGGGTAGCCGCGAGTCTCTCTCTCCAACTCTCTCTCTCTGATTCATCCATCTTTTTGGTCTAGCAGCCGTCCCTTGCTTGTAAGAGTGTGGATACTTGAGGAGGAGCCGATTCTCATCAGCTCTAATCTGATCTTGTCATTACCACCAATCACTCCGCTGCAAAAGGTAAAGATCAGGTTGGTTTTATGATTCGTTTTGCAAGAACCTAGATCTGTTAAGATTATGTGTTAGGTTGTAATTTGGGAATTAAACCTTGAACAAACACCATAATCCTTCAGTGGTATCAGAGCCTAGGCATTAGGTTTCTTGTGAAATTGGATCATATGGTAATTGATTAATTGATTTTTGATTGAAAATTGATTAATGGAAACCTTGAATTTGGTCTCGGCCATGTTCTTAATAATCGAATGTGTTCATGGTTTTTAATCGCAAGTTCTTGTTCAATTATCTAAACCCTAATCGCTTCATGTGTGCGTGTGAGCGTGTGAGGCGTGTGTTCATGTGTGAACATGTTGTGTTTGATAATTAATTGATGATATGATCGCTTGTTGAATTACGATTTACATAAGGTTAATTTGTTTTGTCTTTATGTGAAAGTGAACAATAAAATCAAATCAATTATGTGAACAACAGCAAAGTCAAATCGATGTTGATTTTTGTTTGATAATCAAAAGAGAATCTGTTTTGTCTTTGAGTGTTGTTGATCGATAATTAATTGGCTCGCATGATATTGCCTCGGCTTGTTTGTGTTATCATGACCGTGTGATCATGGTCGATCGATAACATAGTGCCGAGAGTAGGATCGTGTGATCACGTGTGATCGTGAGATGGTCGTGGGATGGATAGGCCGATCGTGGATCGTGTTCTGTCGTCCCGGCTAGCGTGATCACTCGACCGTGGATCACGGGTGCAAGCAACGGACGATCGTGATCGTGGATCAATGATCGTGGGCTGGCCGTGTGATCATGGGCCGTGAACGATCATTTGGCCCATTAAAATTTTACGTCCCGCGAATAGTCAATCGGTTAAACCGAGCTTCGCGGTTCGTTGCCCAAAACCACACCGATTTAACTGGTCCATTTAATTGGCGGTTAATTGTGTGTTTAAAGCCTTAAACCGCAAGTTAAATCAAATTGGCTAAAACACTAGGTGTTTCTTCCCGGTTTTGGATTTAACTGAACCGATCCAATTTAATTGGTGGTTCAAGCGGTTAACCCAAATCGCGGTTTGCTGAAAATAATTTAATACATGGTATTATTTAATTTCTGGTTAAACCGGATTTAAATTCATAAAATTGAATTTTAACCTAAACCGAAGGCTGGTCTAAGTTTGATTTGGTTGGACCAAATAATTTAGAGCTGGTCTGGTTTAGTAAATAACTGATGGTTTTGATAGTTAATTTGGTCCTTGACCAGAATTAATAAACCGAATCGGTTATGTCAAATTATTGGGCCAACTGGAATTCTATGGTCTTGGGCCAAGAATTGGGCCTATAATTTGTGACCCAACCCAAAATATTTAATAAAATATTAAATTAGAAATTTCTATTTTTAGTATGTTACTAAATTTAGAAAGTTTCTAAAAGAAGTAAGTTTCCCAAAATAGTAATCTTCTATTTTTGGAAATAAAACTTAAAAAATCCTCAAAAACAATATCAAGCTTGGATGTCTTTCCAATCTTGTTAGCTACTTAACGCTTATTCGATTACAGATATGGCTTACAGTGTGAGGTGTCTGTTTTCGCATAAGTAAAGTAGTATATAGTCACTAATTTCATTGGGAGTCCCAGACTTTAGTGATTATTTGACTGTAAGAGATTGGTTTCCTTGACTGGGCCATCGGGAGTCCCGGGCCTTGAGACATCTGGTGAATTTGGGCCTTGGGCCCAATTCACAACCGAGAGTTATTGGTTATAACTAGCTGTGTGTATGCTTACCAAGTAAAGCTAATTCCGGGTGACGGCCAGTGGCCCACCTTGGATTTAGCTGAACATGGGTCTCGGAATCATTGCATTCTTATGAGGTTAAATAAAGAAATTTTGAATGCAATGCGAGTTTTCTTATAAGTTATTAAGATTACTCTTTTATGAACTTAATAACTAAAACTCTATTTATCTCTAAATTTCAGCTATGACGAGCACAAACAATCAAAACACTTTCTCGATCCGGTATGTCCTTGAGATGGACAAACTGAACGGATCAAATTTCTTGACTTGGTCGCGGAACCTGAGGCTAGTCCTCAGGCAGGAGAGAAAGGACTATGTCCTTGAAAAGGCTCTCCCCGTGAGGATCGGGTCCAATGCCTCTCATGCAGTATATAATGCTTGGAATAAGCATTATAATGATGCGGTAGATGTGCGTGGTCTGATATTGGCTACCATGGAATCAGATTTGCGGAAGCAATATGAGAACATGGAGTCGCCAATAGAGATGATCAGCAGCCTGAAATTGAAATTTCAGGAGCAGGTAAGAGTGGAGAGATACCAGTTGGTTAAATCTCTCACTAGCTGCAAGCTACCAAATGATCATCCAGTAAGTCCTCATGTCAGTAAAATGATGGGTTACGTTGATAACCTGAGGAAACTGGATTATCCAGTTAGCCAGGAATTGGCAACTGAGATCATTCTGCAGTCACTGCCGTCAAGCTATGATAAGTTCGTAAGGAACTATATCAAGAAAGGCTTAACGAAGACGTTGACTGAACTGCATGATATGCTCAAGACAGTTGAGCCAAACGTGAAGAGTACCCTGTACAATCTCATGAATGAGAAGGGTAGGTTTACTAAACCTAATGCTGACAAGGGTGAAGACAAAGTTGTCCAGATTTTGAATCATGGCAAGCATGTGTCTTCTGAGCCCGAGTCAGATACCTCTTACGTTGGTAAGTGCTGCTACTGTAAAGAGACTGGGCATTGGAAAAGAGATTGCATTAAATTCATGGAAGATTATGAGGAGTTAAAGTCGATGTATGAGACTACTTCCTCAGGTATTCATGTTATTACTTCAAGTTATACCTTATAGGTATTGAATACTGGTTGTGGCACTGATATTTGTTATAATATGCAGAGCCTGAGCAACAGTAGAACGTTGAAGGAAGGGCAAGTGGAACTGCGTGTCTGGAAGGAGCTTGGAATGCTGCTTCAGCCGTAGGGTTTTCACTTGTAGATCCCTTTGAGGCTTGATTTTGTATTAAGTAATTGCTACAATGTACCTGCTTTAAGCAGAGTTGTTTTTCATTTTCTTGTAAAGAATTTGAATGTTTTTCATTTGGATAAAGACAAGTTTTGTTCTTTTGATCTTAATGAAATGTTAATTGTAGCACCCTATTCAAGGAATGGGTTTTATATCTTAAACCAAAGAGTGCCTAAAATGTAACATAAATACCGCAATTGGTTTAAATCTGATGAATTAAACCTGATTTTTCTTGGCATAAATGTTTTAGTCAAATAGAGTAAGTCGGATTCAGAAACCCCATAGTTATGGACTTTTGGGCTCATTTGAATGGATATCTTATGAGACTTGAATTCTGCTTACTAGACCAAAAGACAAAGGGCCCATCTTAGCCAAGCTAGAGAAAGGCCCAAAGGCTTATTGGAGATTGAACATACTCATGTATGTGGTCCGATGAGCAGTAATGCCAGAGAAAATTTCCTGTACTTCATTGTCTCTACTGATTACTTCAGTGAGTGTGACTGTGTCCATTTGATGAGACACAAGTCGGAATTCTTTGACATGGTCGAAAGAGTTCCAGAATGAAGTATAGAATCTGAATGACAAAAGTATTAAGACTCTGGATTAGATCACGGGTGAGAATACTTAAGTCATTGATTGTGTGATCATCTGAATGAGTGTGAAGTCGTTTCACAGCTCACTTCTCCTGAAAACCTAGAGGTGTTTCTGTGAGAATGAATCAGATCTTATTAGAAATGATTAAAGATGAGTCACACGAATCTTCCATGATATTCTTTAAGAATAACGCTCTAGAAATATCTAAGTTTACGCTAAAATAGTTCCACCAATATCAGTTGAAAGACACCACGTAAATGTGGATTGGAATCGATCCAAATTCGTCTTTACTGAGTATTTGTAGTTGTGCTACTTCGCTGGTTGCCCTAAGGAAACCAAGGCTTGTTACTTTTACGTCCGTTCTGTTTTCTAAGAATGGAAGTTACTTTCCAAGAAGAACAGTGGGAGTAAAAGTATAACTCGAAGAAATTCGAGAAATACAGGATGCTGCTCAACCTGTTAAGGGAGAGCAGTGGATGGATTTACAGATTTCTGTAGAATCTACACCTGTAGAGCCTGAAGTTCGCAGATATGAATGAATCAGTCACTAATCCGAGAGTGATTTCTCGTCATTAGTTGAACCTGATGATCATTGAAAGTTCGCATGATCTGATGATCATTGAAAGCGACGAATCTGCGAAATTCAAAGAAGCGAAAGTGAGCCCGGACTCCGAAAAATTACATTTTGTGTAAGTTAGCTTCATCGATCCATTCATGGATGGAAGCAAACATATCGGAGTTGGAATCTTCGTTCTGTTAAAGTAGTCAAGGTTTTGACTTGAACAGGAACGAAGAGGAACTGTGCGTTTACTGAAAGATAAGTGGGAGCAATATTGCATTTCTCATAGTGTATGTCCATGACATACTGATTCTCGAAAATAACGTTCCAATGCTGCAGTCAGTAAAGGACTGGCTTGGGAGTTGGTTTAATGAATGACATGGATAAAGCCACGTAGTTCTTGGATTTTGGATCTAAAGATATAGATCCAAAAGAGCTGGTAGGACAAAGTCAGGATTCTTAAATTGACAAAGTCCTACACGTAATCAGCAATCCAAGAAGGGTTTTATGCCAATGTCACATGGCATTACGTTAAGCAAGATACAGTGTCCTACGATAACTGCTGAGCTTGAATGCATGGATAGGATTCCATATGCGACGGCAATTGGATCTATCATGTATGCCATGACACGTACTTGTTTTGATGTTGCTTTAATGTTAAGCAAGACAAGTAAAGACCAGTCAAATCCAGCAAAGAATCACTGGATTGCCGTAAAGAATATCCTAAAGTATTTGAGGAATACTAAGGATAAGTTCTTGGTTTACGGAGAAAGTGAGGTGCTACAAGTCAATAGAGTCTGAAAGGCAAGTTTCCAATAGACAAAGATAATTCCTGGTCACAGTCCGGCTATATCTTGTGTCTGTCTGGCGGTGCAAGGCACTGTTGCTGACTCCATGACTTAAGCTGAACATTTCGCAGCTTGAGAAGCGGCGAAAGAGGTTGTTTGGAAAGAAGAGTTCATCACTGAACTTGATGTGATTCCCAGCATAGATGAGACTAGCTACACATCATAGGTCCAAACACCTTGAGGATAGGTATAACCTATTCCGTGAGATAAATGACAGAGGTGTTAAGTAGATAAGCAAGTTTCATCGAATGAGAACGTTGCTAATTTATTAACGAAGCCACTCCTTATGCCTAAGCACGAGTCGCGGGCTGTAGCTGTAGGATGAGTGAAATTAAGATGTAGTCTTAATTTCAGTGGGAGTTTGTAAAGGGCTTTACTTAGTTGTTTTGAAAGGTTCATGTAAACATTTTAAAATGTTAATGAAATTTTATTTCTTAATTATTTTAACTGTGATATAAAATAATCGTTCCAAAATGATTCATGTCACTATATATGGGCCATCGAAGTACATGAGTAGACTTGATCCTGAAACCCCATATTTAACGAAGTGACATAAATCATAGTGTCCATAGTCGAAGGTTGTTGAAATTGGAACACCAACAACCTGTTGAGACTAGATTGTGTTGAGACTTATGACCAAGTTTCGAGGGGTCATAGATGCGCGGCATCAAAGTCGACACATAGGTATATGTAGGGGAGCATATGACCGGACATGGCCCGCAAGATGAGAACTCTGCAAGATATTAATATCTGTGTCATAAGAAGTTCTCATATACGACTATAGAGTATAGTCCTTAGACCTGAGTTCGCATGCATGTGGCTGCACATGGAGTAATGCGCTTTGATCATTGTCTAACGTTGTTTCGTAACTGGGAGCTATACGGACCTTGGTTGGGTGTATTATGAATTGTGTAGTTCATAGTGATGGAACAAGATGGGATTTGTCCCTGCCGTTTAACGGAGGTAATATCTCTAGGCCAATCGGAGATTTGATAGCTGGTAAGAGAATGGCCATTCCCAAACGGACTTGCCCAAGTCGTTTGCATTGTCAGTATCAAATCTGGTCCGATAAACATGGTCTGGCTATATAAGGATGACACGCATCTTGCCTTATGCCAGATCGAGATATTGAGACAAAAGGATTAGGGAATGTAGGATTCCAGTACAATCGGAAGATTGTTGGGAATGTCCTGTGTAGGATTTCAGTACAAGTGGGAGATTGTTGGGAATGTCCTGAAATCTACCGTACTATCTCTAGAAAGTATGATAAGTGTCGAGATCAGACATAAGTCATAAATATTGGGTGATCATGATGGCTTGCTAGAGTCCGCTCATGATCTATAAGTTTAGGACTTATTACCAGTATTGTATGATCCCGAAGGGTCACACACCATAGCTAACGGGAAAGATAAATGGAATTAATACGGTAAGATGCAATGGCATTTACTGTATTAGATCAGAGAATTGGGCCAGACAAAATACAGGCTTTTGTCTGATTTGTGTCTTGGGCCCATTAATGAGAGATAAAAGAATGAGAAACCCTAAGGAAGAGCCCAGCTCTTGCGATTTCCTCTGGGTAGCCGCGAGTCTCTTTCTCCAACTCTCTCTCTCTGATTCATCCATCTTTTTGGTCTAGCAGCCGTCCCTTGCTTGTAAGAGTGTGGATAATTGAGGAGGAGCCGATTCTCATCAGCTCTAATCTGATCTTGTCATTACCACCAATCACTCCGCTGCAAAAGGTAAAGATCAGGTTGGTTTTATGATTCGTTTTGCAAGAACCTAGATCTGTTAAGATTATGTGTTAGGTTGTAATTTGGGAATTAAACCTTGAACAAACACCATAATCCTTCAAATATATAAGAAATTTATAGACTTATTTCGTTACTGGCACAAAATTATTATTATTTAAAAACTCTTACGGAAATAATTATTTTATAATTGTATCGGATTTTCAAATTGATTTTTTTTTTTTAAACAATCTAATATTATAAAATTATATACAGAAATTATATATCTTTTCGTAAAATATCTATATTAAAAATAAATTTCAAAAATTATTTACCTACTTAGTTTCATACTATATAATATTTTAAAATTCTCAGAAGTCATTTTGTATTTTCATTAATATTTTAAATTAAAATTTAATATAAAAACTAATTAAAGAAATACACACAAAAAAAATCTCCAAAAAAATTGATTCTAAAATTCCACGTCATCAAATTTGAAAAACGTGTAGAAACTAAAATAAATCCGCAACACATTAAATAAATCTGTAATATTATAATATTAGTTTTGTAATTTTTTAAGCCTTTTGTCTTTGTAACGGAGTTTTTCGAAATCTGTAACAAATACAAAAAAATATGTAAGACGAAAAATAAAATCTGCAACTTAAATCCGCAAATTCTTGAAAAAACTGCAAAAACATATTAAAATCTTCAACACTAGCAAAAAATCTTTAAATTAAATCTGAAAAAATAAACAAATCCGTAGAAATAAAAAAAATGTAACACACTAAACAAATATGTTACACTACGTACTACTTTAGTAATAAAAAACCACAATATTCTTTGTTGTTGATTTATGTTAAATCCGTAACAAAGAAAAAATCTTCAACACGTGAATTAAATCTGCAACCATAAATCTGTAATTTCCCAAACAAATCCGCAACCACAAAAATCTTCAACACATGACTGCGGATTTAAACTCGTAGGGAATGTGACATTTTCGTAAATAATTATTTTTTTTGTTGACATGGGAAAAAAATTTAGTGCCATTTTCGTAATAATTTTTTTCCTTCCAAATGATTATAGGGGTACTTTAGATAATAAAATATTAAAAAATACCAAAAGATTAATACTATCCTAGTAATTGCACTATTTTTTCATATTAAATAAATAAATCTTCCTTATTTCTTAGGTTATATTGCATTTTAGTGTGCTAATAACAATACTAGATAATTATAATAAGCTAATAAAAATAAATGATAGTTGTAATGCGCTAACAATATTATTTAACAACTCTAACATGCTAACAATAATACTTACAATATTATCATGGACTTAACGTTTAAAAAATTATTATATTATAAAATAATATCATGTAAATTAATTATCATGACAAAAATATAGAATTGTCGTGTAAATTCAATTAGCTATCATAATCAAATAAGTTTTTTTTTTTTTTTTTAACACTGGATTCCATTCAGTAAAGAAGAGCCCCAAAAGGGGAGAGATCACACGTCCACCTCATAAGAGGATTACAAGCCGAACGAAGAAGAAGCATAAACAAAAGGTAAAGACAAGAGAGGAAATTACAAGTACCAGTAGGTACCAAGTACAGAAATTGACCAACAAGTTATCATGCTAATGTGTTATCACTCAAATAAGTTATCATGCTAATGTGTTATCACTCACTATTCTGAAACTTCCACTACACATGTATTCGTATAGAAACATCGTGCACCCTCGATTCGAGCAGCAACTTATGAGCCGATCGATGTTCTGGTGCTATACGTTTGTGCAAATACACCATTATCAGATCTTACCCATCTCATCATCATCACCTCTATTTTCTCTTTTTCCTCTTCTTCGTCTATCTACTTATTTGTCTGAAAAGTTAGGAAAGAGAAAAAAAATTGCAGTTTTATAATATCTTTAAGGGCAAAATATATTTTTAATTGATGAATAGTAGTAGTGAATAGTGTATATTATTTTCTAAAGATTATAAAAACTATTATAAAGATAATTTATAGATAATAATAACTTCTGGAAAAAAATTATAAGTTTGTCTTAATTAATCTAGTAGAAATTGCATTTTCGAAAATTCAAACTCAATATCTGTCGGAATAGAAACGTTATCTCTTGACCACTACACCACATTTAATTCCACAATTTTTACAACATCTATGAATACTTATTGCAATTATTTAATTTGGTCAATTTGATAGTCTATGGTAGTTACATATTTAATTAATATTCCTTAAGAGTAAATGTCATTATCACATTTGCTATCAAGTCTCCAGCTTTATTTCTCTACATCTTGACTATTAAGATATATTGGACTTCGGTTCAAATATTAAGATATATTGGACTTCGGTTCAAATGAATGTGCTTCGCATGGAAAAAAAATCGATTATACATAGATGTATGGGTATGCAATTTTTAATAAAACTATTTTTAATTATTATTTTGTTTTGAAACCCGACCCAGACCCGTGGTTAGACCGGTAAACCCGGCGACCTGCTAGACTTCTTAAAGTAAAACAGAGATCGAATATAAGAACTACTCTTCCTATTGACTTAGAAAACTTACACAAAAACTAAATCTCTCAATCTCGGTTATATGAGACATCTTCTCATAAACCCTTTATATAGGAATTAGGTCTACTCCCTATTTCGTGTTTCTAATGGGATTTCCTTTTTCCTTAATCCCTATCTCTAAATAAACTTCCCTTTATTTAGATATATCCTTTTTCATATTTGGAATTATCCAACATTTTCCCCCTTAATTCCAACATGAATCTTGGGAATGTTGATTTCTTGTACACCAATCAAGCTCCTCATTTCTCTGAACTTGATCTTGCCTAGCGGCTTCGTTAGGATATCTGCCTTCTGCTCCAATCCTGGAACGTGCTCGCTCCTCCCGTGAAACATCGGGTTCTTAGTGAGGGCAATGGCTGATTTGTTGTCTATCCTTAGCGTGACCTTCCTGTCTTCTTTGCCTAAGATTTCTCTCAACAACTCTCTTAGTTCCCACGTTTTGTTCTTCACGATAGACTCTATCTCAGCTATCATGGCATTTATCCATTCCTTCATTGTTGCTGCTTCAAGATAATTTTCTGTTTCACCATTGATCATGAATAGCAACAACTCTTCATTGTATTCCGCAAACAACACGTAATCATTGAAGTGTTGCGGTTGAGGAACAGTCCGACCTGATCTCGTCGTGACTTGCTGAGTATTTTGTGGAGGTGGACCCTGATTCTCGATCTCCTCCTCAGGGTTCGACTCTACTTCCTCGTCGTCACCCTCTTGGTCGCTATGAACATCATTGTTTTGATGATCAACTTCAGCTCCGTCTGCGTCAAGTTCTGTACAAAACGTCTTCATCTCTGTCTTAGCTTGATTCTCAACATATGCCTTAAAACCTTTAAACCGCTCAAATGCTTCACTTTTCTCTTTGAGTAGCATCGTCCACATATACCTTGAGAAATCATCAATTAGCACAAAGACATACTTGTTATTTGAGGGTGTTGGAGGTGATATTGGTCCACACAAGTCTCCATGAACCAGCTCCAACGTCCGAGTGGCACGAAAACTTGCTTGACTCGGGAATGAACCTCTTACTTGCTTCCCAACTTGACATGTGCTACACACATCTTTCTCTTGTGTTACGCACGACATACCAATTACCATCTCTTTGTCAACCATGGTCTTCATCACACCAAAGCTTACATGACCTGGCCGTGCATGCCAAGGCCATGAAGAATCCTCACACTCGATTCTAAGGCACTTGGGAACGTATGTCAACATTGGTTTTTTGTACAATTTGTTCGCTGATCTTGTAACTTCCACTAGAACCCTCCCTTGAGAATCCTTTAACACCAAGATACTTCCCTTCATATTTACCTCACAGCCATGTTCTGTTGCTTGACCTAGGCTGATGATGTTATGCTTGAGATTCGGTATGAAGTAGACGTCTTTAAGCAGCTTCCGTTCTCCAGCTTTATTTACAAAGGTGATCGCCCCTTTGCCTTCTATTTTCACTTTTGAACCGTCTCCGAATCTCACTAGACCTTTAATGTTTACATCAAGGGTGGTGAAGAATGTTCTGTTTCCCGTCATATGGTTGCTGGCTCCATTGTCTAAATACCAAATTTGATATTCTTTGCCATTGTTTTCAAGTTCCTTTGGGAACAGTTTGTCTTCATTCAAGAACACCACCTCGTGTAAATATAACGCATCTGCTTCCTGCGTATCTGCAAGGTTTGCCTCGTCTTCTTGCGGTCTTGATGGACAATGATTCACGTAGTGTCCATATTTATCAAATCTCCAACACCGTATGTGAGAGAGATCCCTCTTAGATTTATCTTGATTATTTTCTTTCTCCTTTTCACGGTATTGACCATTAGACCTACCACGTCCCCTGCCTTTATAGCCTCTTCTACTTTGTCCGCCTGAGTTGCTATCTCCGTTGTTAGCTGATCTTCCCTCATAACCGGAACCTGATCCTTCTCGGTTTGTCTTGTTATTGCTCGCGTACATGAGCTTCTCTTGCTCGGGTTCTTTGACATTGCCCTTGACCCGTTCCTCATAGGCCTTTAACCGTCCGACGATGTCTTCAAAGCTCGTCGTATTCAGATCTAATACTTGCTCCAGTGATGCCACGATCTGAATATATTTATCCGTAGGGAGTCCGCTTAGAAATTTCTTTACTATTTTTGGCTCTTCGATTATCGTCCCGAGTGATGCTGATTTTGATGCAAGGCCCGATATCTTGCCTGAAAAATCGTCAATAGATTCATCATCGCCCATCTTCAACTTGTCGAATTTTGCCATTAACGTTTGAAGCCTTGCTTCTCGCACACGTTCCGCTCCAAGATGCCTAGCTTTGATCGCATCCCACAGTTTCTTCGCCGTATCCTGCTCTCCAACCTGTAAAATCAACGCTTCAGGTATAGATTGAAATAGGAGGGCTGTAGCGATGTCGTTTTTCTTCAAATCTGTCGATCCTGGCTCGATCGTCTCCCAGACTTGATAAACACGCAAGATGACTTTCATCCTTATCGACCAAACTGTGTAATTGGTCGACGTGAGCATCGGACATTGAAGGTCCTTCTTGATCGGAGCTTCCGCGCCTCTCGCCCGCCCCGCATCTTCGTTCATCGACATCAAACCGGATTCCTATCTCGTCTTCCGGATCGTGTCTTTGATTTTCTTCACGGATCGATGTCTCCTTCTTGAGACAATAGAACCCTTAGCTCTGATACCAAATAAAGTAAAACAGAGATCGAATATAAGAACTACTCTTCTTATTGACTTAGAAAACTTACACAAAAACTAAATCTCTCAATCTCGGTTATATGAGACATCTCCTCATAAACCTCTTTATATAGGAATTAGGTCTACTCCCTATTTCCTGTTTCTAATGGGATTTCCTTTTTCCTTAATCCCTATCTCTAAATAAACTTCCCTTTATTTAGATATATCCTTTTTCATATTTGGAATTATCCAACACTTCTATGGTCGGATCATATACAAAAATAGTTATAACCCCACAAAACCCGGATAACTCGCGGTTTATTTGTGACTCGATGAACCGGTTGAACCGATTAACCCGGTTACTAACATAATTTTTTTTATAAAAGGATATATTAATATAATACGGAATAAATCACACACTGGATTTATTAGATATTCTTAAAATAATTGTTAGTATATCAAAAAAGGAATTATGACTTACCAAATAGCTTAATTCATATTCGAAAGATGCCTCTAAATTATATGTTAATGTTTGAAATGAAATTAATTTTATAAGAAAATATGTACTGCGTACACTCTTATACGTCTGCATATACACTACGGCACTATACAACCACCCGACTAACGTATAATGTATTTTAGAACACTTAAAACATATTGATATTATCACTTAATAAATCATTAAAGTAACATGCATTGTAATATATTAGTGATTCAAATAAGATTTTTTTTTTAATGATAGAAGATGATATTTTATATTCAAAATTATTTATATAATTAAATACTGAAAAAATCAGGGTGAAAAGGAAAGAATATTAGAAAATTAAAATCATCTATTGTTAATTGAATGGTTAAGAAATTACTAACATAAATATTTTTATAAAAGGATATATTGATTTTTAAATTCCATAAACCTCTCATTTCATAATTTTAAACTCAACAAAAAAGGAATTTGAATAAAATTTAAATTCAATAAATTATTTTTTTAATATTCTCATCAATTTTTTAAATCTAAACCATATCTTAATTATGGAAAATAAAAATCGTCTTAGTTACGGAATTTTCATATCAATCCATTACCATTTAGAGAAAACAGAAAAGCTAAAAGATGATTTTACATCCAGTAAAAAATGATAAAATTTAAACTATAATATAATTATTTTAGACTATTAATTGTTTATTCGTTTTATGACTATTAGATTTTTTCTCATATTTTATATATATTTATACTTGCAATGTATAGATAAATTCGAATAAAGAGTATTCACTCTTAGTATATATAAGTTCGAACAAAAAGTAGTTATTCGTAAAGTATTTACGTAATATTATATAAATCGTTATAGATACATTATTGTTTTAGTTGTTTCTAACATGTTTCATAAATTTAAATTCAATATTAGATATTTGTAGTATATCTCCTATATCTATATGAGTATATCTTTTAGATATGATTATGGTTATAATTTATTCCTTCAATATCTCTACTAAATCAAACAACTTCACCCAATTAAGAAAATAAATATATATTTCTAGTATTCATATTTTATATTAAGAGAATTTTTTTTAGTTTCGAAGTTGATATTTTTAAAACTCAATTTCCACACATACTAATTAAAAAACATTTGCAATCAAATTACATTATATATTGAAAAATGATACAAATTATTCGTCCGAGTTACTTGGCGCATTATCGGACTCTTCATCGTCATCAGATTCTTCGACTTCTTCAGACTTAGCTTCTTCTCCATATTGATATCATATATTATAATTCGGTTTAAATCCTCTAGTCAGTAAGTAACGTCAAACAGTCTTAAATGGAATAAATTTTTTATTCATGTATTTTCGACAAGGACAAAACATCTTACATCTTTATGTTGTTATCGATGTATGACCTGCTTGATACATGAATATTTGAAGCCCATCTAAAAACTCTTTTGTCACCGCTCCTTCCGCATCCTTATGGCGATACATCCAACTTTCTAATTCCTACATAGAAATTTTTTGGAAAGATTGTTTTTTCAAAAAAAAATTTCAGATTTTTTTTCAAAGATTTTTATTTTCTGGTGTTTTGAATTATGATTTTTGTTTTGAACTATGGGATGATTATAGAGAATTTTCTCATATTAGCAACGAATGTTAGGCTTCATCGTTAACTCGTCCCATATTTTAAAATGAATCAAGATTCTGTCGCTAATTTGTTGACCAGACACTGGATTAAACCATAAATGTTTACTCGAACCCCTCGACCAGACACTGGATTAAACCAATCACACTTAAATATCACTGTTTTCAGATTCAACAACCCGAGATACTCAACCTCGATAATTTCTTGCAGCACCCCATAAAATTCAGTTTCACCCACAACACATACACCATAGTTAGTCGCATGATGTTGGTCATACTGGTATGTGTGAAATACGTAACCACATGTGCAATACATGAGTGCGGTTGTTATCCTAGCGATGAGGCCTTGAAGCAACTTGTGAAACCATAAAGGATAAATGGATCACCATTATCCAGCTGCATATAAAGTATTTTTGGTTAAATTCAGAAGTATATGAATATCAAAATTTATTTTAATATATTAACTTAAGTATACTTAGTCTTTTATCCATATAGCAAAATGTCGGTCTTTCCGATTGATCTCATTGTCGAAAATCTCCTTGATTTCTTCTCGAACTTGACTCTCAAATATGCTGCAAAACTAAACCTTTATATGTAATACCATATTTAAAAGTACTTGAGTATTAATGTACCACTAATTATATTACATTATATATATATATAACCTCTCAAAGGGACGAACATCCTCACGTATGTGCTCTATGGCCGTCTTCAGCACTACTCCACCATATTATTTTCAATCTACCGCTTAGACGACCAACGAGTGAAATATTTTTGGAACATCATCAATCGGATATGCTCGTCCCACACCACTATCATCGCATCGTTGCGGCCTTCTCTTACATGTGCGGACTTTTGTAAAAAAAATATTATGATGTAAAGTGAGACGTTTCGTCTGTTAGACATCCTGCCACAGTAGACCTTGGTACCCTTGCTGGATTTTTTGCCTTCCCCTTCAAATGTTTCATGAAACGCTCAAACATATAGATCCACCGAAATTGAACAGGTCCACTTCGTTCTGGTTCATGTGGGAGATGGAGAGAGAGATGTTCCATAACATCAAAAAGGCGGCCATAAAGATCTTCTCCAAATTTTATAACAGTATAGGAACATTAGCATGTAATTGTGCAATGATATCTTCCGATAAAGTGCATATGCTGAGATCTAGAAGAAATCATAATTTATAACAATATATATATATATATATATATAGGTTAGTTTACATAACTTAGAACACTTTTTAGTCGAAAATGAAAAATATAATTTAGTTGTACTTGTAAGTGATTCGTTTACTTTCTCGGAAAGGAGTTCAACAAAAGCAAAGGGCCGTAGTCGTTGCATAAACACATGACAATCATGACTTTTCATTCCTGAGAATTTTTTCCCTTGTTCAACACAACAAGAGATATTAGAAACATACCAATATGGAAAGCAAACATCCATTTTCATCCAATCGAAAAGGCCAAATTTCCTTCTGAAGTCAACATAAATATAGGAACTGGTGCAATTCCGCTTGATGAAATATGCAACATGTTTTGTGCACAAATATTATGAAAGTCCATCATATACTTCACATTATCTTTAGTTCTTCCCGGTACATTCAACAATGTATTCATGATGTTATCAAATAAGTTTTTTTCGATATGCCTCACATCAAGAATGTGTCTCAGCAGATGATATTTCCAGTAAGGTAGTTCCCAAAAAATGTTTTTCTTATGCCAATTATGATTTTTACCATATTCATCAGCCATATTAGCTGGTGTGTGCCAATTTCTTGTTTTTCCTATACGGATGGTTGATTGGTAAGAACTGGTGGTGGCGATCGAACCAACATGTTTTTCGACCATGTTTCAATTGAAACACTTCTATCCTATTTATGCAATATGGACACGCTAGTCTCCTGTGCGTAGTCAAACTTGATAACATTCCATATGCGGAAAAGTCGATTATCGTCCATATAAGAACCACCCGCACTGTAGAATTACTTTTGCTCGATCAATCATACGTTCGAAACACCGGTCACCACAACTGCTTCAACTCATGTATGAAGGGCTGTAGAAATACATCGAGCGACCTCTTTGGATGCTTAAGACCAGGGACTAATATACTCAAAAACAAAAATTCTCTTTGCATGGACATATTTGGGCGGAGGTTATAAGGAGTCAATATTACTGGCCACAATGAATATTGCCTACCAGACATACCAAATGGACTAATTCATCTTTGCAAAGACCAAGGTATACATTTCCAACCTGTATGGAAAACTGGGGATGTACCGCCTTAATGTTTTCCCAACCTTTACATCTGAAGGATGAGTGACGGCCCCATCAATATGTGAACACATCCTTTGGTACACTACCTTTTTCCGTCCACTTCCTTGCAACTTATATCTTGGTTTTCCACAATAAAGAAACTCCTGCAGCTTATCAATGTCTTTCCAATAACGCATGAAGTTATCAACCCATACATCAATCATCTCAGAAGGCAAACCAAGGCTATAAAGAAATTTCTGAATCTCATAATAACTTTCGACAACCAAATTATCCTTCGGTAAATATTCTTTAAAAAGATTTGCTCAGTCATCCATGCGAACCTCAGCTAAGTTATGATCAGTTTTAATGTTCATCATCCTAGTTGCCAACGATAATTTGACAACTCTTCTCTACATCCATCGTAGAGTGGCTGATTTGATGCGTCTAAGATATCATAAAATAGTTTGACATCTAAGTTGTGTTCCTCAACATCATTTTGATCAGTACTTATTGTTTTATGAAATGCATATGTAACCATTTCATGCGACCTATCATGCTCATGATAATTATGCTCTCCGTGATAACCACTACAAGAAAACTGCGATATAGCCACGAATTTTTTTCGTGGCTATGAGCCAAAATTCGTGGCAATATTGACAATAGCCACGAAAGTATTTCGTGGCTATGGGCTCGTGGATATCGCAGAATCGTGGCAATTCGTGGCAACGCTTCTACGGATTAGCCACAAAAATTTTGTGGCTATATTTCTATGAATAGCAACCAAATTTTCCGTGGCTTTTAAAAAAATAATAACAAAAAAAATAAATACAAAAAATATTTAATCATTAAATATTTTTATTCATAAAAATACAAAAAATACAATATATATATTTTATTATATATTAATCCCCGTATCGCCGGAGAGGAGATGCGGATTCGCCGGTGCTCGTCCTCCACTCCGTCTTCTTCTCACTCTCACTCCGTCTATATCTGATTCGTCATCTCAATCTCTCACTCCGTCTTTGTCTTCACATATCTATCAATCAGACTTAATCCATACGATTCCTTCACCTGCTTTCAAAAAACAAATCAATAGTTAAGGTCCATAAACAGTGAAAAATCTCAGATCTGTAAGCGATAAACCATAGATATGGTTATAAGTATAGAACTCAATCAATAAGAATAACTCTCTTATTAATCTTAAGGAAAATCACTCAAAACCTTAACTCACAAATCTCATAAGTTATGCTACAACTTAGCATCTCCTTATATAGGGAAACAAAACTTGAAAACCCTAAATTAGATAACTCCTAGAAATATAGAAAACTTCCTATATGTATATTTGGATAACTCCCAAATATACTTAGCTTATATCTTAAGCTACTTCAAGTTTATCACAACATTCTCCCCCTTAAACTTGAAATCATTTTCCTTCTACTTCTTGAACTCCCAAAAGATCTCTCATCTCCTTAAACTTGATTCTTCCAAGAGACTTAGTAAGAATATCAGCCTTTTGTCTATTTCCAGGAACATATGCTACTTCAATTTGCCCATTCTCCACACATTCTCTAATAAAGTGAAACCGAGTATGGATGTGTTTGCTGCGTCCATGAAACACCGGGTTCTTCGTAAGTGCTATGGCGGACCTGTTATCCACACGGATGATCACCTCCTTGCATTCTCTTCCAGTCACTTCTGCAAAGAGTTCTTGCAGCCACAATGCTTGTTTTGCTGCTTCTGTTGCTGCCATAAACTCAGCTTCACAAGATGATAAAGCTACTATCTCTTGCTTTTGTGAGCACCAAGTAATGGGACATTCATTGAAGTAGAATATATGTCCGGTTGTACTCTTGCCATCGTCCACATCAACGTTGTGACTACTATCGCTGTACCCGATCAACCCAGTATCCTTTGATCGTTTGAAGGTGAGGCCATAGTTCAGAGTTCCACGTACATACCTGAGAACTTGTTTGAGTGCCACTCCATGAGATATATTTGGTTCCTGCATGTATCGGCTTAGGACACCAACGCAAAAAGAGAGATCGGGTCGTGTGTGAAGTAAATATCTAAGACACCCAATACTTCTTCTGTAATCTTTCTCATTGATGTGTTGTTCCTTTAATTCTTTAGTCATCTTTGCATTATGATCCATGGGAGTTTGAGAAGCGTTACACTCGGACATTCCAGTTTCTTCTAGTATCTTTGACGCATATCTTTCTTGTTTTAGCTTTATACCATCCTTGTTTTGAATTACTTCAATACCAAGATAGTATGTCAGCTTTCCCAAGTCACTCATCTCAAAGTTTGTGGCCATACGTTTCTTAAAGTCATGAATCATATCCATGCTTGAACCTGTGACCAAGAGGTCATCAACGTACACGGCAACCACCAAGAGATGTCCACTTTCTCTCTTCCGATACAGTGATACCTCTTTTGAGCATCGGATGAAGCCAAGTTCTCTGAGAATCTTGTTTAGCTTTTCATTCCATGCTCTTGGTGCTTGTTTTAAGCCATACAACGCCTTGTTTAGTTTATAAACTTTGTCCTCACTTCCCTTTTCTTCATATCCTTCTGGTTGTGTAACATATACCACCTCTTTTAGCTCACCATGGAGAAATGCGGTTTTAACATTGAGGAGGTGTACTTCCCATTCGTTTGAGGCAGCTAAAGCAATGATTAATCGAATCGTCTCGATACGAGCCACAGGAGAAAATACTTCGTCAAAATCGATTCCATGTCTCTGAACATACCCTTTTGCAACAAGTCTTGCTTTGTATTTGTCGATGCTCCCATCAGGATTACGCTTTATCTTGAATACCCATTTTAATCCAATTGCTTTAGCTCCAGAGGGTAAATCACATAAATTCCAGGTATTGTTTTTAACAATACTTTTAATCTCTTCTTCACATGCTGCTTTCCAAACACTGAACTCTTTGGCTTCATTGTAATCCCATGGTTCCTCGTTTATGGAGATTAAAAGTTGTTCACCCTCTAGTTCAGCAAGATAGACATAATCATCCAAGTATCTAGGTGCCTTACGTTCTCTTGTTGACTTTCTGAGTGGCTGTTCTTCATCGACATTCTCATCACTATCATCGCTTTCTCCTTCGTCGACCTCCAGATGATCAATCTCTCTGGTTCCTTCATCACAGTTCATTCTCTCGATACTTCTAACTGGAGTGGACCGATCAAGCTCTGTATTTACTGATATACTTTCAACTTCTCTCAAACCATTGTTGCCGAATTCACCGAAATTTACAATAATATTTCCAGAGTCTTTCTCTACCTCTTCTCTTTGATTGCTCCACTTCCAGTTTTCGTCGAAGATTACATCTCTGCTGATGACTATCTTTCGACTTTGTGGATCAAGCAGCTGATATGCCTTTGACCCCGGCTCTGTTCCAAGGTGAATTAGCACTCGTGATCTGTCGTCCAGCTTTCTTCGACCAGCTGACTCTGTCCTAGCATAACCAACACATCCGAAGGCACGAATGTGTTCCAGATTTGGTTTCTTGCCTTTGAAGGCTTCGTATGGAGTTTGAGAAGACAATGATCTTGTAGCAACCCTGTTAATGAGATAGGTGGCATGTCTCACAGCTTCTCCCCATAGATAGTTTGGCATGTTCATGTGTTTTAAGATGCTTCTAGTCATCTCCAACAATGTTCTGTTCCTTCTTTCAACAACGCCATTTTGTTGTGGAGAGTATGGTGCCATTAGATGCCTTTGGATCCCATATTCCTCACAAAAAACTTGAAATTCATGTGAGACAAATTCACCTCCTCTATCGGTTCGTAAGGTTTTTATCGTGGCTCTTGTTTCTGTTGGATCCCGATGGATCTAGGGTTTGTTATATTGAAATTTAGAACCAACCTCGTTCTTACCTTTTGGCAGCGGAAGAGATGGTGAACGAGATCAGTGGAGCAACGCAACGCTTTGCCTCTACCAGATACACACGCACGCTCGCTGGAAACGGGATGCTAGTGTCGGATCAATGGGGATCGAAAGGTTCTGGTGTGTCTAGTGTTTCTATCAAGAAAACTGGACGGCTCTCTCGTTTAGGTCGAACTAAACTGATTTTATTCGACCTGAACTTGCTTAACGGGCCAGACTCAATTAAGCCATAACCCGAAAAGCCTGTTCGGAAAATCCGAACTGTGTCGACCGACACACAAGCTGTGTCGATCGACACAACACCATTATATCGATTCTTATGTGTATTTCAATACACATAATATGATCATTGCCACAATGATCATTCCCATGTCGTAGCTTCCAGTTCGCTTAGGTGTGTGACCCTATAGGATCATATAATACTGGCAGTAAGTCCACGACCTACAGATTGCAAGAGGCTTCTAGCAAAGCATTGCAAACGCCCAGTATTATACGAATGTCAGATCTCGACACACAACTATCACAGGAGTGAGTACAGGTGTGATTTCAGGACACTATCCCAACAATCTCCCACTTGTACTGGAATCATCAATTCCTATAATCCTTTTGTCTCTATATCTCGATTTGGCATAAGGCAAGATTTGTGTCATCCTTATTAAGCCAATATCGTGTTTATCGAACTCCTGATCTCATACTGAACATTACAAACAACTGAACTACAGTTCGTTTGAGTGCGGCCACACATTTTATCAGTATTCAATCTTCGATAGGCCCTGAGATATTTATCTCCCGTTATACAGGAGGGACAAATTCCATCTTGTTCCATCCCTGTTTCAACGCACACTTCATGATAAACTTGAACAGTGTCGTTATAGCCGCCAGTTACGGATCGACGTTTGACAAAGTCAAAATGTACCAATTCATATGCAAGAAAGCATGATGAACTCAGGTCTTAGGACTATACTCTATAGTCGTAATGAGAACCTCTTATGACACAGATATTACTATCTTGTAGACTTCTCATTAGCGGGTCATGTCCGATCATATGTCCACTGACATATATCTATGTGACTGACTGCGATAATCATATCATTGGCTCCATGAAACTTAGCCAACAGTCACCTCACAATCTAGTCTCTAACGGTTGTCAGTGTCCCGATTCTACAACCTTGACTAGGGACAAAATAATTTATTAACTTATAGGGTTTCATGATCAAGTTCTCAACTTGATGACCTATAATATGTCATAAACTTATTTTGGGACCATTATTTAGATCACAATAAATAATGCTGAAATCAAATTTCATTAAACACTTCTAAAAGAATGTTTACAATAGCGTCTTATTATAACTAAAACAAAAACCAAAACTCCCACTAGAATCAAGATTACATCTTAAGATCTCTAATGCCTACAGCAGTCGTATGACTCTCATGCTTAGGCCTTGGGAGTGACTTGGTTAGAGGATCAGCGACATTCTCGTTTGTCGGAACTCGGCTGATCTTCACATCACCTCTATTGACAATATCACGAATCAGATGATATTTCCTCTCAACGTGTTTGGACTTCTGGTGTGACCTGGGTTCTTTCGCCTGAGCAATGGCTCCATTGTTATCGCAGAACAAAGCCACTGGCTCCAAGATACTAGGAACCACACCAAGTTCAGTCATGAACTTCTTGATCCAAACAGCTTCCTTTGCCGCTTCTGAAGCAGCAACATATTCAGCTTCCGTTGTGGAGTCAGCTACGGTATTCTGCTTAGAGCTCTTCCAGCTCACCGCACCGCCATTTAGACAGAAGACATATCCAGACTGTGATCGGAAATCGTCTCTGTCCGTCTGAAAACTCGCATCGGTGAATCCATTCACCACAAGTTCATCACTTTCTCCATACACAAGGAACTTATCCTTAGTATGTCTCAAATACTTGAGAATATTCTTGACAGCTGTCCAGTGAGCTTCACCTGGATCAGATTGGTATCTACTCGTCATGCTTAACACGTAAGCTACATCTGGACGAGTGCAGAGCATGGCATACATAATAGATCCTATTGCAGAAGCATAAGGAATTCTATTCATGCGTTCTCGCTCAGCAGGTGTCGCCGGACACTGCTTCTTGCAGAGACTCTTGCCATGAGACATTGGTATGAAGCCCTTCTTGGAATCGTGCATCCTGAATCTGTGTAACACCTTATCAATATAAGTGTCTTGGCACAATCCAATCAGCTTGTTAGTTCTATCTCTGTAGATTCTGATTCCAAGAATGTATGCGGCTTCTCCCATGTCTTTCATGGAAAAACAACTTCCTAGCCAAGTCTTAATAGACTGAAGCAACGGAACGTCATTACCGAGGAGGAGTATGTCATCGACATACAGTACAAGAAATGCAATTTTGCTCCCACTTGTCTTCTTGTATACACATGATTCTTCTTCGTTCTTGATGAAACCGAATTGTTTTACTGCTTCATCAAAACGAAGATTCCAACTCCGTGATGCTTGCTTTAACCCATAAATGGATTTATGAAGCTTGCATACCTTCCCAGCGTTTTTAGGATCGACAAAACCTTCAGGTTGTGTCATGTACACATCCTCTTCCAGAATACCATTCAGGAATGCGGTTTTGACATCCATCTGCCAAATCTCATAATCATAATGAGCAGCAATCGCTAGAAGAATCCGAATAGATTTAAGCATAGCTACTGGGGAATAGGTTTCATCATAGTCAATACCATAATTTGTTTGAAACCTTTAGCCACCAATCTCGCTTTGTAAATCTGTACATTGCCATCCACGTCAATCTTCTTCTTGAAGATCCATTTACACTCAATGGCTTTTACACCACTAGGTAAATCGACCAAGGACCATACTTGGTTTTCTGACATGGATGTCATTTCGGATTTAGAGGCTCCAAGCCACTTTTCGGAGTCCGGGCCCATCATTGCTTCCGCAAAGGTCGCTGGTTCATCACCTTCAATGACCATCAGATCATTCGAATTGGTTACGAGAAATCCATAGTATCTCTCGGGTTCGTGACGGATCCTTCCGGATCTGCGAACTTCAGGCTCCACAGGCGCCGGTTCCACAGAACTTTGTGGATCCAACTGCTGCTCTTCCTCAGTAGGTTGGGCAGTCTCCTGTGCATCTTGAATTTCTTCGAGATGTACTTTACTCCCACTGTTTTTCTTAGAGAGAAACTCCCTCTCAAGAAAAGAACAGTCCCGAGCAACAAATACTTTGTTCTCAGATTGGTTGTAAAAGTAGTATGCCTTGGTTTCCCTAGGATAACCAACGAAATAGCATTTATCTGATTTGGGTGCAAGCTTGTCGGAGATTAAACGTTTGACATAAGCCTCGCAACCCCAAATCCTTAGGAAAGACAGACTAGAAACGTTCCCAGTCCACAGTTCATGTGGTGTCTTTTCTACTGATTTAGATGGCACTCTATTCAGTGTAAACGCAGACGTTTCTAGAGCATATCCCCAAAAGGATAGTGGAAGATTAGAATGACTCATCATAGACCGAACCATATCCAATAAAGTTCGATTTCTCCTCTCCGACACTCCATTCCATTGGGGTGTACCAGGAGGAGTGAGTTGTGAAACGATTCCACACTCGCTCAGATAGTCGCTGAATTCTTGGCTCAAGTATTCTCCTCCGCGATCCGATCGCAGAATCTTAATACTCTTGCCAAGTTGATTCTGTACTTCATTCTTGAATTCCTTGAATCTATCAAAGGATTCTGACTTGTGTCTCATCAAATAGACATAGCCATACCTACTGAAATCATCAGTAAAGGTAATGAAGTACTTAAAGTTTCCTCTGGCAGCAGTACTCATTGGCCCACATACATCAGTATGAACAAGGCCCAATAAATCACTGGCCCTTTCATTTGGTTTGTTGAAAGGGGCTCTAGCCATTTTGCCCACCAAACAAGACTCGCATTTCTCACATGATTCAAAATCAAATGAGCCCAGAAGCCCATTTCGATGGAGCCTCTGGATGCGTTTCTCATTGATATGGCTCAAACGACAATGCCATAAGAAAGTCGGGTTTTCGTCATTGGACTTAAACCTCTTTGTATTTATGTTAAAGACAGGCATTTCTTGGTTTAACAGATATAACCCATTATCTAATGGGGCGCTACCATAATAATTACCATCACGATTAAAAGAACAAACTTTATTCTTAACAGCAAAATCAAAACCTTCCAAATCCAAAACGGAAACTGAAATTATGTTTCTGCTAATCGCAGGTACATAGTAGCAATTATTCAAAATTAAAACCATGCCCGAAGGTAAAGACAACTCGTAGGTGCCTACGGCCAGTGCAGCAACCTTAGCTCCATTCCCGACTCGTAGCTCTACTTGTCCTTTCTTCAGCGTCCTACTGTTTCTTAGTGCCTGCACATCAGTACAAATATGAGCACCGCAGCCGGTATCCAATACCCACGAAGTAAAACGAGAAGATATAATACCAAGTTCGATAACATAAATACCTGAATCAGACGCGTCATACGTCTTCTTCAGCTTCTTGTAATCTTCCATGAACTTCTTGCAGTCTTTCTTCCAATGCCCCAACTGCTTGCAGTAGTTGCACTTATCCTCAGGAGAAGGCCGGGATTTGGGTTTCGGCTTGGGCTTGTCCTGACTTTCAGCCTGGACAACCTGGGCCTTACCCTTACCCTTCTTAGGTTTCTTAAACCTCTTATTCCCTTGTACCATCAGGACACTGGGAGTAGCCTTCTTGAGATTTGGTTCTGCTGTCTTCAGCATACCGTGCAACTCAGTCAATGTCTTAGTCATGTTTTGCATGTTGTAGTTCATAATGAACTGATCAAAACACGACGGCAATGACTGCAGAATCATGTCAGTGGCCAGCTCCGGGCTAATGGCACAGTCCAGTTTCCCCAGGTTATCAATGTAACCCATCATTTTAAGGACATGAGGACTTACTGGACTGTCCTTAGCCAGCTTGCAATCCATGAGAGATTTAACCGTCTGGTATCTCTCTGTGCGAGCTTGCTCCTGAAACAAAGCTTTCAGGCTGTTAATCATCTCAATGGGTGACAACACGTTCTCATATTGCTTCTGCAGCTCAGAGTTCATAGTCACCAGCATTAGAAAATTAACATCTTTGACATCCGCTGAATGCTTATCCCAAGCATTCTTTTCTGTCTGCGGAGCTTTGGAACGTGGCCTCTCGGTGAGAACTCTTTCAAGGACATATTCCTTGTTCTCTTGCCTGAGAACTATTCTCAGGTTCCGATACCATTCCAAGAAATTAGATCCATTTAGCTTGTCCTTCTCAAGGACGGATCTTAGTGAGAAAGTGTTGATGTGATTTGAGACAGACATAGCTGTAATTCAAATAAAAGGTAGATTTTAGTTATAAAGCACAAGGAATGAGAATTCTTATCTAATAAGAAAACTCGCATTGTATTCAAACTATGTTTCCTCATATGAATACAATGATCCAAGATCCTCAGATTACTAAAATTTGAGTGGGCGACTCGCCGTTACTCAAGCTTTAGTTATCTAGGTAAGCAAATCATTGCTAATTGTACTCAGTACAACTCTTGGTCGTGAATAAGACAAACTATGTCCAATCCACTCTGATGTCTCTGGGCCCAGAATTTCTGACAGCCCAGTCAAGTATAACCAATCTTTTATCTGTCTTGTGATCACTGACAGTTGCACTGCAAGTCTGTCACTGACCACCTGCCTTACTCATTTTGCTGTGGATACCAAGGACTCCAAGGATACCCAACAACATCAGGAGTTTTTGACAGTAGACAAGATCGGGCAAGACATCAAGATCACTTGATATTTAGTTGAGGAAAAGAACTAATCTTATCTTGATTTATATTCACTATATATATCAAAATAATAACTTTTAATTAAAACATTTAGTTTTGTTAAGTTTAGATTCATCTAATATTCTTAGGATTAAATTATTCTGGTTCATGCAAATTTGTGGTCAAACCAACATGTCTGCGGACGTTGTGTCGATCGACGCCAACCATTGGTATCGATCGACGCAACTCTATTTAAACCGTTCTTCGATAACCGGTCAAACCGGATCGAATTTACTTAACCGATTCAATTCAATTGAACCAGTTCGGTTTAATGGTCCATGTCGATCGTCACACACTGTGTGTCGATCGATATGACCAAACCAGAATCAATTTGGTTAATAAAATTAACCGAGCTAGATAACCGGTCCAATCCAATTGAACCGATCTATCTGATCGCATTGCCTGTGTCGACCGACACACCCAGTGTATCGATCGACGCAACACGATTACGGGTACTCGATCTCAGATCGAAACCCTAGAATTATTTTACGGATTTTTGCTTTGTATCGACCGACACACGCTTTGTGTCGATCGATACTGTGCGATAAACCCTAAATTTTATTCGCGAGTTTTCGCTCTGTGTCGACCGACACACGCTTTGTGTCGATCGACACCCTGCGACAAACCCTAAAATTTTACATTTTGCGCCGCGGCGTGTCGACCGACACACGCTTTGTGTCGATCGACACAGTGCGATTTCAACAGTTCATCGTTTTTCAACAGAGACAAAATCCGAGATTTATTCTATGAAAACACGATTCAGCAAGCAATATACAGATCAACAACATCAAGTTTCGATTTTATATTACCAGTTTCAATAGCTAAATCCTAAGCATGCTCTGATACCACTGTTGGATCCCGATGGATCTAGGGTTTGTTATATTGAAATTTAGAACCAACCTCGTTCTTACCTTTTGGCAGCGGAAGAGATGGTGAACGAGATCAGTGGAGCAACGCAACGCTTTGCCTCTACCAGATACACACGCACGCTCGCTGGAAACGGGATGCTAGTGCCGGATCAATGGGGATCGAAAGGTTCTGGTGTGTCTAGTGTTTCTATCAAGAAAACTGTACGGCTCTCTCGTTTAGGTCAAACTAAACTGATTTTATTCGACCTGAACTTGCTTAACGGGCCAGACTCAATTAAGCCATAACCCGAAAAGCCTGTTCGGAAAATCCGAACTGTGTCGACCGACACACAAGCTGTGTCGATCGACACAACACCATTATATCGATTCTTATGTGTATTTCAATACACATAATATGATCATTGCCACAATGATCATTCCCATGTCGTAGCTTCCAGTTCGCTTAGGTGTGTGACCCTATAGGATCATATAATACTGGCAGTAAGTCCACGACCTACAGATTGCAAGAGGCTTCTAGCAAAGCATTGCAAACGCCCAGTATTATACGAATGTCAGATCTCGACACACAACTATCACAGGAGTGAGTACAGGTGTGATTTCAGGACACTATCCCAACAGTTTCTTGTTCTACTAATGTCTTGAATTTTTTGAATTTATCAAGCGCCTCACTCTTCTCCTTCATTAGAATAGTCCACATGTATCGTGAATGGTCGTCGATAAGCACAAAGACGTACCTTTTATGTGATGGTGTAGAGGGCGTGATGGGTCCGCAGAGGTCTCCATGTATGAGCTCGAGAACTTGACTGGCTCGATATGATGTTGCTGCTGGAAACGGTTGCCTGGTCTGTTTTCCAAGCAAACATGAAGCACATGTTTCCCTTTTAATCACGAGGCTTGGTATTCCAATAGCTAGCTTATCTTTGATCATCATCTTCATAGTGTTTAGGCTAATGTGTCCTAAACGCGCATGCCATCTTTCAGACTCGTGAGTAGTAGATAGCTGTAGACATGTATTATTTTCTACTTCCATGACCACCTTATACAGCCAATTTCTTGATCTTGTCGTTCTTACCAGGAGTTGTCCATCACGATCATTCAAGGTTAGAAGATGATCTTTCATTCGAACTTCACATCCCGCTTCAGTGGCTTGCCCGAGGCTTATGATGTTGCTCTTTAGTTCAGGTATGAAGTATACATTGTGCAAGACTTTCTTCACACCATTCTCGAACAGAAATCGAATGGATCCCTTTCCTACTATGTCAATGCGAGAGTCATCGCCAAATCTAACTTTCCCACTGATGCTTTCGTCAAGGTTGACAAAGAACTCTTTATTTCCACTCATGTGGTTGCTGGCCCCATTGTCGAGATACCATACATTCTTTGTATCAATGTCGGCTTCAAACATGCTAGGTTTCACTTTCTCTTCATTAAGGTAGACAATCTCATGCATTAATAACGTGTCTGCTTCTTGTGTATCCTCGGTCTGTTTTTCAACAGCTTCTTGGAGCTTAAGTAACCTGTCTGGACAGTTTGAGGCATAGTGACCTAGTTTATCACATCGATAGCACGTTATTCTTGACTCATCAACTTCATATCGGCCTCTACCTCTTCCTTGGTGATATCCAAATCGTCCTCTGCCTCTTCCTGGCCAATAAGGTCGGTTTCCTTGTCCTCTTCCTCTGTTAGATCCTTGGTAATGTTGTGATTCAGTATCGGCATACATGAGTTTGTTGTTCTCTTCTTGAGGTTCTTCTTCTTCTTCGCCAATTCTTTCTTCATAGGCTTTTAGACGTCCTATGATATCTTCAAAGCTTGTTACGTTAAGATCTAACACTTGCTCGAGAGCTGCGACTATGTGTATGAATTTCTTTCGAGGGAGACTTGACATAAACTTTTTAACTAGTTTGGATTCCTCTATTTCTTCTCCTAGTGCGGCCGATTTAGAGGATATTTCTGACAGTTTTCCCACAAAATCATCAATCTTATCATTGTCTTTCATCTTGAGCCGATCAAATTCAGCCATAAGGGTTTGTAGTCTCGCTTCTTTAACCCTCTCTGCGCCTAGATGCCTGGCCTTTATGGCGTCCCATACTTCTTTGGCTGTCTCTAGGTCTCCAACTTGTAGAATAAGGGCTTCGGGGATTGACTGGAATAACAGAGCTATGGCCATGTCATTCTTGGTTTCATCGACGTTACCCTTCTCCACAACTTCCCATGATTTATTGACCATGAGTAGAACCTTCATTCTTATAGACCAGACTGTATAATTGCTTGAATTCAACATGGGACACTTGATGGAGGAAGATCCTCCTCCCTCCTTCGTCATAGTCGTTGTTAATTGTTTCTTTGTATCGTCATCGGATGTCATCTTTGATTTTTCTAGCTCTGATACCAACTATAGAACTCAATCAATAAGAATAACTCTCTTATTAATCTTAAGGAAAATCACTCAAAACCTTAACTCACAAATCTCATAAGTTATGCTACAACTTAGCATCTCCTTATATAGGGAAACAAAACTTGAAAACCCTAAATTAGATAACTCCTAGAAATATAGAAAACTTCCTATATGTATATTTGGATAACTCCCAAATATACTTAGCTTATATCTTAAGCTACTTCAAGTTTATCACAACAATAAGTATGTGCGATTCCTTCACCTGCTTTCTTTGTCGCTGCGTATAAGCTCGCGGGATGATCCGTACGGTCTTTCTCCGAGAAGGATACTTTTCACTGAGACAGTAAACGGAGCAAGAAGAAGCCCACACAATCGCAGGCTGCGGATTCCCGATTTTGAAACTTCCAACAGATTCACGAACCCAGCTATATTGCTGTGAACTGATGTTCACACACGAAGATGGTGGTATACGGCGTGTAAGTGAGGGAATAGAGATTGGTTAATTAGGTGAAAAACAAATCGACGGTTATGATTTAATGAGATAAAATCTAATGGTCCACAAGTGTAATCCATGTGTTTCCTTATTGAAATCTGAACCATTCATATCTTTTAATCAATGGTTGAGAGTGTGATCCAAGTGATACAATATTAACCAATAGGATTTTTTAGTTACATTCAATATATAATAATAAAATGATTTTAAAAAATAAAAATGATTAAAATAAAATTTACAAAAATTTTAAGTTTAAAAATATAAGAGATGAAATTTTTTAAAATGTTAAATTTTATAAATAATTTAGAAATAATAAAAATGAGTATATATATGGTAATTAAAAATGATTTAATTTGATTTAACTTTTTGTTTATGTTATTTTAATTTATTTTAAATTGTTAAATTTTATTTTTAGTATATATAATAATAACATTATTGTTTAAAAATTACATACAATAATAATAATGTGCATATATAATAAGTAAAATGATTTAAAAATAATAAAATGATTTTAATTGATTTTAATTTTTGTTTACATGATTTTGTTTATTTTAAATTATATTCCTGAATAATAAAATGATTTTAAAATTGATTTAAGATTAATTTGAAGCATATATTGAAGGATTATAGTTCATAATTTTTTTATGTTTTAATAACAATTAAGGGTTAGAGTTCATAACTTAGGATTTGATAATTAAGTTTTTGATTTAGGGGTGAGTACTTAAGATTTAAATATGATTTGATTTGGATTTTATTAAAAAAATTGTAATTGTTATATTCTGTTTTATAATATATAATGTTTTATATAGTATATTTAGGTTTTATGTTTAAAGTATATGGTTTGTTGTTTAGGGTATATGGTTTGTTGTTTAAGGTATATGTTTGGAGTTTAGATTTAAGGTTAAATTGATTTTTATTTTAAACTAGTATATTTGGAAAATATATATATTATTTTTTATAAGTGTTGAAGTTTAGTTATTATATTTATGTTTATACTTTAGGGCTTAGGGTTTATTTAGGGTTTAGGGTTATATTAAAATTTCAAGTTAATGTTTGAAACTAATATATTTGGAAAATAGAAATCCTTTTTATAAGTGTTCAATCTTAATTTTAGATATATTCTAACAATTGGATTTTTAATTATTAGATATTTATTTATACTTTAGGGTTTTAGAGTTTATTTAGGGTTTAAAGGGATATATATTAAAAGTTTTAAATTAATGTTTAAAATAATATATTTGAAAAATAAAATTTACTTTTTATAAGTGTTGTAGTTTTAGTTATTAGATTTTGTTTATAATTTAGGGTTTAGGGTATTATCATATCCACGTATAGCTACAAAACTTTTTGTGCCTAATGTACCACGAAATAGCCACGAAACTCAATTTCTGGCTTCGTGGCTATCCGTGACTGGTTTTCCATAGCCACAAAATTTTCGTGTCTAGTTCGTGGCTATTTCACAGTTTTCTTGTAATGAACCAAATTGATCATGATTAACAGGTAATTCATTTTCATGCTGAACATTGCTACTACTACTTCTCCATCATATCCACTATATAACTTTCTCTGATTGATACCATATATAATAATCCAATGTAATCCTCTATCCAATAAGTGACACCAAACCGTCTCAACTGAAATAAATTTTATATTCATGCAATTTCAACAAGGACATAACATCTTAACGCTTTTTGTAGTTATCGATGTCAAACATTCTTGGTACGTGAATATTTGAAGCCCATCTCGAAACTCTTTTATCACAGTTCCTTCCGCATCCTTATGTCGATAAATAAAACTCTGTGATTCGTATATATACATTTTTGGAAAGAAGTTTTTTTAGAGGTTTTTATTTTTGGTGTTTTAAATTATGATTTTCGTTTGAACTATGGGATATTTATAGAATTTTTTCTCCGGTTAGCAATGAAACTTTAACAAAGATTTAACAATGGAAGCTATTGATAACGGTTTAAACGATTTACCCTTGAACTAACAATGTATAACATCGTTGAAACAAACTAGTATACCTTATTAAAAATATGTCTATCTATCACATAACTATGTCTTGATTTGACGTTAATTCGTTAGTATATACTACACAATATAATTGTCGTTTATTCGACGCAATGTAATGACGAATTAACAACGATATGTAACGTCTATTACATATCCTCGTTAAGACCTACGATTTAGCAACAGATTTAAATCATCGTTACTACAGGACGAATATCGTCGTAATATCGTCGCTTATTAGCGACAACCATATTTCGTCACTACATTTCGTTATTACAAGACTATTTTTTGTAGTGTTTATGAAACAATTTTACTCATTCCTCACAACAATTAATCTAAATTCAAAGCCTTTTCCCGCTATTTAGAGACCATGATTTGTTGTTGTTGAGAAAAACCATATATGAATTTTGTTGTCAAAGACATGTAATGTTTACTTTTCTTAAATCTAAATCAATCCCAAATTAAATAAATATTCAAAAACATTAATACAAAAAGAAAACTAAAGCAGTGTGTTCTTAAAATGCACTAGTTATAAGTGTTATCGACAGCCTTTTTATTATACAAATCCATCAATTCAGTAGAATTAGAGACCCATGCATGCATGACAGCAAAATCCCACTCCACACGTAACTACGTGGGAAGCTCACATCACCTGAAACCAAACAAAGCCTTCCATCCCATCATTTAATGTCTTTTCTTTATTTCGCTATATATACAATTCCACTTAAACACGGACTCTATAACTCTGTCCTCTAAACTAATTAGCATATTTCAATACACACCCACACACACTATACTACTAAAGAGCTTTGTATTAGTTAGATGGAAAACAATCATGTTGGTCAACATGAACAACGCTGCTCCATTGACCAAGTGTCTTACAGAGGCGTTCGCCGGAGGAAGTGGGGCAAATGGGTGTCGGAGATCCGAGAACCCGGTAAGAAAACTCGGATTTGGCTCGGGAGCTATGAGACGGCCGAGATGGCCGCAGCGGCCTACGATGCTGCGGCGCTTCACCTCCGAGGACGTGGGACACATCTCAACTTCCCGGAGCTTGCCGACAGTTTTCCTCAGCCGCAAAGCTCTAGTTCCGAGCACGTACAAGCGGCTGCTCAGGAGGCAGCACTAATGTTTAAACCGGGTGTGTCTTCTGCTGAACAAGATCTCGGGTCCGGTCAGGGAGTTTCTCGAGTCAGATTGTCTCCAGATCAGATTCAAGCTATCAATGAGTTTCCATTGGACTCGCCGAGGATGGGGTGGATGCAGGATTTGGAAGTGAATGATTACGAAGAGTTGTACGGACGGTTTTTTGGTCTTTGCGATAGAGATGAGTATTTTGAAATGCAGCAGCTTCAGTCCATATGGGATTTTAACTGATATTGATCTATTTAATTGCTTAAGCATTCGATTCTTCTTATGTTGTTACCAACCATTTACGGTTTTGGATTTTACAGATTATTTATTCATTGAAGTATAATAAACTTGGGACCCCGAAATGTTTTTCTTGGGTTTAATTTGTAATCTTCTAAGTTCTAACAAGGAATACATCATATTTTCCAATGTGACTGAAATAAATTTCAATTGTATGTATATTTCTGGGCTTCTGGTCTGCCAGGTGATTCTGAATGGTTATATGAGAAATTAAAATAAATATGCTTGTTATAAAGCCCTCTGTACGTACTCTGTATATGTATTAATTAACTTCTTGTAATAACTAAGCAAAAAAAATCTGTGAAAGCTGCATTTATAACATGCATGCTTATGGGAAAAAGATAGTAATCCGTGGAAACAAATAATATCAAATTCCGAGGCTCCGAGCTTCCAGTAAGGGACAAGTAGGAAAACTCGTGGTTTCAAAGATACTATAATACTAGATGTGTATCGTGTATTTATCCCAAAAGGAAAATATGTGTACCATTTATTCACAATAATCGTGTAACTGCGTTGGTATCATAGTACACTCCGTGTGGGGCAGGATAGACGATACCAATATGTCGCCCGAATCTGCTAGGGACCTACTATACATTGACATTTCAGCTTTTACAAACACTTTTCTTATCCTTAATGTTATCTTCAAAAGTTTTGATATATTTATAAACCCACTAAACTTTATTGTAAACTTTCTTATGATAACGACAGACAGTTCTTATATTAATGACTCAAGCTGCCATATGCAGTTGATATCATGATCAATTCTTATATAGCTTTGGGGAAATTTAAGAGCAGTACAGCCAATCAAGCATGATCAGAAATCCGATATTCAGGATTCTAGTAAAGACATATATTAACACACTGTTTCCTAAAGGACACACTTTTGGTAAATTGAATTAAAAAACACTTGATAAGAAATGGCTCCTTTTGGTTAGTGTCAAGTAATACATCAGCAGGATCTTTGATGTGGAAGAAGTTACTAAAATATAGAGACCTGGCAAAAGATTTTCATGTAGTCGATGTTGGAAATGGTAACAATACATCCTTTTTGTACAACTCTTGGAGTAGTATGAGATGTTTATACGATGTATTCGGAGCTCGGGGGATAATTGATATGGGAGTACAATAGTTTGCCACTGTTGGGGATGTATTGAGTACCCCGAGATGAAGACACCATAGAGTTGATGCTCTGAATGTCGTTGAGGGTCTGATCAAGGAAAAAAGAAATGTTCGGCAACCCCAGGTAGAAGACTGCGCGCTTTGGAAGAAAAAGTAGTGGTGAGTACCGACCAATATTCTCCACAAAAGACACGATAGATAAGATAAGGACTCATAATGTTGTGCTACCTTGGCATAAACGAGTTTGGTTTTCTTATTCTACTCCAAAGTTCTCTTTCATGCTTTGGCTTGCAATGAGAAATAGATTGTCAACAAGGGATCAGATGAGGAGCTGGAATATAAAGGCCGATTCGAGTTGTGTTTTCTGTTTGGATGCAAATGAAACAAGGGATCATTTATTCTTTTCTTGTAGAGTCACACGAAGGATTTGGGAAGAACTGGTCAAGAAGTTGATGGGAAGGAAATTCTCTTGCATTTGGATTCGATTGGTCCATGAGTTGAGTGATACATCAATGGGTGAGGTAAAAACTTATCTTCTTCGGTATGTTCTTCAAGCACTACAAAAAAAGTTCTCATTCATAGCAGATTACTATAGCTCGTTTTACTGAACTGCTATCGTAGATGTTTTAAAATTTTCCAAATTCTATAATAGCATTGGATAAACGCTATCATAGAGTTTTCATAAGCGGGAAGCTAAATTTAGCTGAACCGCCAACACTTACTAAAAATTTAGGGTCGTGAACAACCCATCCATTTTTCCCTCTTTTGTTTCATTTTCCCTCTTTCTCAAAAACCCTAAGACAAAACAAAAATCCTAACTAAAATCCTAACAAAATCTCTCGTATTTTGTTTACTCTCTTCGCCTTCCTCTCACTCTCTTCCTCCTCAGTTTCTACACCAATCTTCCTTCACCTTCCTCCTCCTCCGCTTCACTCGATCCTTCACCGTTTTCTTCCTCTTTCGTTTTTTCCTCTAAATTTTCCAAATCCCTAAATCTCAAATCTGGGAATTTCTGGTGCTTCGATGAAGAAATCGGCTTCTGCTCATCCTACTTATGAAGAGGTAACGTGATTCATTCTTCTTTATTTTGCTTAAATCTTTGGATTCCACGTTTATTCTGAACTTAGGGGCTGTTTTTTTTTCAATCCGATTTTGGATCTGCATTTCTAGGGCCAAAAATATTCATTAACACATTCTTCTATCTTCTGTCTCTTTCTCTCTTGTACGATTCGATTGCAGAGAATCTCTCCGATGGAAAACTTCAGATCTAGATCCATTTTCATTGACATCGGACTAAGAGAGCTCAATGGATTTCGAGGTAATATCCACACGCTTACATTCAAATGCATTGTGTTTTCGAATCTTCTAGCTCTATATTTGACGAGACTCAAGCTTCTCCTGACTGATTTTTTTTTTTTTTTGGGGTTCCAGAACGTAAGCAACCGTTCTTCGCATATTCCGAGCTGATTTGCAGGAAAACAACTGGATTTGTATCTCTGATTGTTCATGGTGTTTATTGGTATGTTCTGTTTGGATTGGAGCAAGAGACCTGGAATCTCTGAGATCGCATGTGATGTGGATGATTTGAGGGAGCATGGCACTTTTGTGTTCAACAAATTTGTTGTGGTTCACGGCGCAGGTTAGTTTTTCCCTTGTTGGACATTGGTTCACCTCTACTTTATTCTTAGAAAAACATCAAAGCACATCTTTGATAAGTTCTTAAAGATCATCGGTTGTGAACTGTATGCATTTCATTGACCTGCTTATTGTTCTAATATGCGTCATTAGGTTCCTTTGGGCACTTTTCAGGCCAGTAGATCAGGTGTTCACAAAGGAGGACTTGAGAAACCTATTGTCAAAGCTGGTTTCCTCGCTACTCGTATATTTGTAAGACTGTCTGCTAATGCTAATATTCTTACTTAAGCTACTCTTTTGTTGTTCTGATGATTCTTTTTCCCACTCATTTGCAGATCACAAATCTTAATCTTGAGATTGTACGAGCACTTGCCAGAGGTAACTCTTATGTTTTTGTTGAGAGGAAAACATGAATTGTAAAGCTTATGTTTTTATTGGCATGTATCCATTTTCATGTGGTTGGTCAACCTCCAATAGGGACGTAAGAGCCAACCAGACTTCTCTTTTTGTTTCCCCTTTACATATTTCCTGATATAAATTAAGCATCTTTGGTTCAATTCCATAATACAAACAAATTTGCCTTTTGTAATTTGTGTGCTCAATTCCTATCACTATGTATTCATTGTTATCTGAATAACTCTTTCTCGTATCCTTTCCACCTTCAGAGCCTGGTGATGTGCTCTTGAAAGAGATCGGCTAGTTCCAAGCTTTACTGTTTTTTTTTAATCTTTTTCAACGCTTGTACTAATATGTGGTAAATTATGTGGTGGAAATGGCTACCTGTGGTGTAGGATGGCATTGAAAAATGTCGTAAATTATGTGGTGGACATGGCTACCTGTGGTGCAGTGGGCTCCCCGAGTTGTTTGATGTATATGTTCGTGCCATCACCACATAACGATGAAGGGGATCAATTAAGGAGTGTCTTTACTGGCAGACTTTGTGGGCTCAGAGGTAATATCAGAGGAAGAGCTAAATTCACAGCTTAGAGTGGTCTGGTCAAGATCGATTCATAAGGGTGATGCCTAATACACCAGCAGCCGTTGGTGAGGCAGTTTCAGGTAGTTTCTCAGAGTTCCTATTTGTGCTATTTCTGAAGTCTTTCTCTTTGAAACTATCAGTCCTTATGTGTCCTGCATTATGTCTTGTGTAAATAGTAATGAGCCTCGGAACAGCAGCAACAGAAGAAGATGGAGCACGTCTCTCTAAATTGTTTGGCTCGGTGGGAAAGATGTTTAGAGCTGATGAGAAAATGTTTGATGCTGTCACTGGTCTCAGGTACATAACGCATTCTAAATTCTCAAGTAATCATGTTACGAATTTATTTAAACATTTCAAACTTGTTACAGTGGAAGTGGACCAGCATACATATTCTTAGCCATTGAAGCTTTAGCTGATGGAGGAGTAGCTGCTGGTTTATGGAGATTATGAAGCTGTAGCAGCACAGGAGATAGAGCAAAGGAGTGAAGAGAATGATGAAGAAGAAACTGGAAGCAAAGCAGAGAAGATTGTGGCTGGCACTTATTGCAAGTTCTATCTGAGAGGTAATTCTTTTGAAAACCGTTAGCCGACGTGTTCTACCGACTCTTGTAAATTGTCTTCACGGAAAAAATTATAGTTGACGTCAGAGAACCTGACGAGATGTAAGTTCCTTTCATTTCTTAGTTTGACATACGTTAGGTCAATGGATTAGCTTCATACTCTCTAAGTATATTACAAAATTGGATTTGTGTATTTTGCAGAGTTTGATTCTTCTGCCATACTGATACATGTGACCTCGCACATTTTGTTCTTAGAAGAATGACAAAGTATCCTTAGTGGTTTAACATTGTTTTTCTATTTTTTTCACTACTTGTACCAGAGCCAAAGCATCCTTGCCTGGATTTACCTGCAGGAGTTGGAAGGATGAAAGAAGAGAAAGGAAGAAGAAGCAATGAAGAAAGACTTAGATAGTTTTTAATGTTAACTTAGATAGTTTTGTTAATAATTTTTGTGTAAACAATGTTTTGGTTTATTAATAAAATTATTTTAAATATAATTTTTTATATAAATTCGATATAAAAAATATAATAATAATTTAATACGGCTCCGGCTCAGTTCGGCTCGGCTATCAAAAGCTATTATAGATAGATTCAACTATAGCAAGAAAAACTATCGCTATCATAGATGCAAGATATTATAGCACGGAAAAACGCTATTATATATGGTCGACCTATTATAGCTGGGGCAGACATAGCAATTTCAAAAACGCTATTATAGTGAACAATATTATAGCACAGACAAAAAACGCTATCATATATGGCCGACCTATTATAGTTGGGGCAGAAATAGCATTATCAAAAACGCTATCATATACATACAATGGCGTTTTTCGTGTGCTAAGAATAGAGATTTTTCTTGTAGTGAAGTAACGGTTCACTGTCTTTGGATGAAGAGGAATGCTAGAAAGCATGGTGAGCCACACAAGATAGAAGCACAACTTGTTAAAACCATAGATAAGAGGATCCGAAACCAACTTTTTCTCATTATTCGACAAGGCGACTTGAAGTATGAAGAGGCACTTCAAATTTGGTTTTCTATGAGATAATTGATTAATATTTTCTTTATTTCATAAAAAAGTTAATGAAACGGTTGTAAATTTTTTTTTTTTGAATATAATTTAACATTAAATTCAAAAGAAAAAAGGAAGAGTGCAACAATTTGGGACATGCACTAAAAAAAACTATATATAGTTACATATTTTTTGTGTGTCTAAGATAAAACTTTTGAGGCTATTTGTCCAGTTTCTACTGAAAGCAAAAGTTGATTTCGTCGCTATGAACTTGTTGATATTGTCTAATCGTAACTATTTATGGCTTCAGATCTACGACATAGCAATACAACATAGCAGCGACAGTATTTGTGATTATGATCGTATCAGTAACTACGAATGGCCATAATTTTTGGTGTATCGTTATAACCTACATATGCGTCTAATATATTTTATTTTTTTGAACTAAATTTTTCAATTAAAAGCAGGTGGAAGATTACAACATGGAAAATTAAGAGAACATCAGAACAACAATAAGAGCTCTTAGCTACTAACTTACAACAAAATGAAGAGTAAAAAGGATACAAAAAGGATACAGACACAGACTAGACCGAGAAACCTAGACAGCTCCAAGAAGATAGTTAAGCCACAGCCTACACGTACGCACGGTCGACGGCAGAAGGAAGAAGCGAGATCGGGAGAAGCCCAAACCCAGAAACCAGTAGAGGCAGCTGAACCCACAAACTGCATCGAGCTGATGCGAACATACGATCTAGCCACTCCTTTCGACCGCGGATGAGGGCCAAGGGGAACACAAAAGCAAAGCCAACAGTAGCATCAAACCAGTACAGGCCCAAGCCACAGTCCATCGATCCTCCAACAGAACTCCACAAGCGCAAGTAGAGCAAATAACACAAAAATGAACCATCCCAAAATAGTTCCAGAAACAACAAACATAGACACAAAGAAGCGGCATACCATATGGCTGAATCACAGTAACAAGCAGAGAAGGTCATAGTCGTCGGAAAAGTAAACCGGAGGAGAACCCACCTTAGACCAAAGACGCCGTCGGAGAAGGGGAAGTCCGGGATGAGAGGGCTGCCGCAGCGAAGAGGCAGAGAGGACACGGAGAAGAGAAGCTCGACCACGGCTGAATCCGTCCTCGAGACACAAGCCTAGGAGAGCGATTCCCGAGCCCAACAATCGAAGACCGGCGCTGCTACAGAGCCCACCACAATCCTAGAAGAAGCTTCAGCTTGTCGGAGAGACCGGAACAGGAGGAGAGAGAGCCATGACCGGGAAAAAAATCTCGCCGTCCTCAAAACAAGACTAAGAGCCGGACAAGGAGTCAGACCTCACGGAAGTGCCGGATAACCAACCTAGCTTACGCCAAGCACCGGAGAGAACAAACGGTGACGAAACCACCTAGCACCACGGACGAAGAACCTAGATCCACGAGAACTGCAACCGAAAGACCAGCCATGGTGGGTATAGAAATGAAGAGGAGAGGGAGAGGGACCCTCTCACGGCGGCGGTGAGGAGCACCGCCGACCGGAGAGGGAGATCGGTGAGTTTTTGTGACGACGGCGAAAGGGGAGGGGGATGAGAGAGAGAAGCCTCACAAAGGCTGAAAAAAAAATTCAATACTTGTATCAATCTGTGTCTAATATATTCACAACTGAAAACCTATCAATCCATGGCTTTATACACAAAATCTATGACCTTTATTGTGGCTAATAGCTACAAATTGTATTAAAATTTGTAAATACAAATTACTATTCATATTAGACAACAAACAAAACTGAAAACAAATTAAAAACATGATATGAAATTAGACAATTAAAAACATAAAGAATTATACAACAAAATACCACAAAGTTTTTCAAAATACCAAAATACTAAAAGAGTTATACCAAACACATCTAATGACGTTCTTCAATTACAAAAAAATACCTAATATAACACAAACAACACCTAAAAGACAAGAGGCCCACAGTTGATTTCGATTCTAAGCCCCGAAGCAAGCTGAAGAAGAGGTTCTTCAGGAATCGTTGGTGAAGACCTGAAGGAGAATGAATTAGTAAGTAAAAAGGTGAGTCGAATAGGCTTAATGTGAAGCAAGCACTTTTTTTTTGTTTCTATCTAAAGGCAAACAAAATTACTTATTTATGCAAAATTCTGATAAATTATATAGGATGGAGTCGAAAAGGGTGAGTGGGTGACTAAGCGTTATATTATAAAAATGTTGATATTATTTATGCTAGTAATAGGATTATTGATACTGAAGTAAACATACAAAGAAAACAAATATATATTTCTTTTGTTTATGTAGATCTGGTTCATAAGTTGATGTAAGCGTCAGGAAAAAGCTCACACTGAACCGGTTTGAGATGGTATAAAGAGCTGGACTGAACTCGCTCTCTCTTTGAACCGAGGCGCGAGAATGATGAAGCACGAGCAGCTAGACTGAAGTTGCTCTCTGCTGATGAAAGGTGATGGATTGAAGACTTCAAACAGGAACAAGATGAATCTCAGTTGCAAAGGGAAACCACACAAACATCTAGACTCACGGCCGCTAATGAGCAAGAACTTTAGGGTATTTCTTTGATTAAAACGTAACTTGCAACTTAACAAAATACAAGGCTTTGTAGCCTAAGTCATCGAAAATACTAAAAGGAAAAGACATGAGCCTTAAGGTATTACAAGAAATAAGATAAAGAAAATAAAGAAATAAAGGCCTCATGGCCGTGTGGCACAATTGGGCTGGATGGACCATGCGTTCTGTCTAATGGATCAGGCCTCAGATTACCTCGTTAAAAACCTTGCAAAGAAAAGACAGTGGTATAAAACCTTGTAAGGGAAAAAGAGTATAACTTTTGGCCCACAGAGACGACACAGCCTAAGGATAAACAACATAGATGGTGAAGATCACGGATGTGCCGTCGATCTTAAGAAATGTCCAAACGGGTGATCCTGGTGTGAACGTGTGGTCTTGGTCGTAATCGGTTTTCTTGGACATCTTCCAGGCCAACTGGTTTAGGACGGGTTGATCATGATCAACCTGGTCCAAGTGCTATGTAATGTTGTCTATACTGCTTCTGGTGATTAAATGCTCCATGACTCGGTTGAATCTCTATGTGAGCCTCCTTTGGCCGGCTCGGGTTTGGGGCGCGTCTACTATGCTCGGGAACGGGTCGGCTTGGTCCGTCTTGTCCATCTAGGCAGAACCAATGTTGTAACGCCCCTTTCACGTTATCCGCTGACCGACGAGATGACCGGTCAACAATCAAACAAGAATATGACCGATCGAACCCGAGCAGGCTAAACGAGAATAGTTCGTCACAATACGAAGCCATAGACAGTCCGCTTTTAGACAAAGGCTCGCACCAAACCGTCTTTGACCCCGTTTATCTCGCTTCCACAATACAAGGCTTTTCAACCAGTATCGTTTCCACGAGTTGTGTCGGTTCAGACTAAACCAAATATCAGGGAAGCAATTTCATTTCTAAGTGTTTTAAATCTTTTAATCTTTTAGCCTATTTAAATCTAATTTCCAAACAATCAGAAAAACAAATAGGCGCCATAAAACCTGAACCGAAATAAACTCAAACAACACAAATGAATCAAACCGCGGCCCAAAAGCTATCCCGAGACTACACCGAGGACCTCCCATGTCTGTCGAGCTAAACCAAACTTGAAAACAACAAAAAGAGTATGAGTGATCTAAGTTCACCCATCGAGTCGGTCCCCACAAAAAGGCTTCTAAGAAACTACTAAGATAATCCCGCCCCAAAACCCAAAATAACAATCAAAAGAAATAAATAGCTGATCACGTGCCATCATGACGTGATGAGCTCCACAACACACAAACATTCTCTAACAAAGAAAGGAAGCCCAGAGATCGATACCACTGCAGCACATGATCTCGATCGGACTCGATCTAACTAATGTGGAACAACTCTAACACCACTGGGCCCACTATGCGAACTCGGTAACTTCCACGGGAAAACTTAGCTACCGCCATGGTTACTAAAACTACCCCACGACTCCTAGACCTAAACACGAAATCCTACAACCTAGGACACTGTTCTCTGTCCATCAATACACAGTGACTCGGGCTACCTCTAGATAGCCTAAGCTTCCATGCAGTCCGGCCCTAGGACACGACCCCGTATTCTCCGGACCACACACCTACCGGCGTCACTCAATAGGTTAACACCATAACCAGACTCACCACCTGAAGGCACGTTAAACGATTAGGAAATTACCCGAGGATCCAATCAGGTTGTAAGTACCAGAACGCTTTCATTCGAATTGCGGGATCTAACGCACCCTAGAGTCCTGAAAACAATAAATCAACACGCAGACTCTCTGGGACTCTACACAGCAAGCAAGACCGACAAGGTCAAACATAAATAAGAACACAACCAACGAAACCTGATGTATCCCGCAAGTCCTATACTTCCACCTCCACACCACCAACCTTATCCGGTTCTATCCTGAATCAGGTAACTAACAAACTTACCCGATCCCGTGACCGAGGCAAGTATCACACAACAAGTCTATCCGGCCCAACACCGAAATAGACCAAACAATACAATAAACGGACTATCCGGCCCAACACCGGAGTAGTCCAACAAACAAACCTGCACACAATCACACAACATCAACAACAATAGCACGCAATCAGTTACTTAAGATAACATGCTTTTAGTTCATGTCATCCTTTAATTCATTTAGTCCGCTACCTTGGTTAGTGGCTTACTAACCCCGTAGACTGCTCATTTCCACTTAACACCTTTTAATTCATCTTTCCTAAATAGCTTTTATAATCTCTTCGATCTGTCAGTTTAAGATAAGTAAACTTAATAATCTCCTGACATCTCATTGTTATTTAATTTAATCCATTTAACCCGATAACCCGTCTATTATCTAATAACCCACCCGTTATTATGCTCTATATGTGTTAGGTATTTTATTCCGTTTTTTAAATTACTCTTAATTCATCGTATATAGATTCATTAAGTACGTTCATACTATCAGATATATGCATATAGGTCATAATCATGCCAATCTACCATGAATGCAACAATCATTATTCAATCAACAGTATAACGAAGCAATTACTAACACGAACTCACTAGCATGCATATAACAACCTAACCCATTAATCAATTAACCAATCATCAATCAAATAACCGAACTAATCAAGTTAATCAGACATGCATGCAATCCTAGAACTACGGTTTAAGGTTCCCGGGTCTACATGTCTTAACTAAATGCAATTTAACCGACTCACAATGTTATGGAAGTGACAGATGACGGTGTGACGAAACTCCGAACCTCCCGAGACTGAACCGCTACTGTACTCAAAGCTTTCCCAAACCAGAAGACTGAACCAACGCAATCCCAAGCTTAAACCAATCAAAACCGGACCGTTGGCCAATCGTTGACCACCGATAAACTGGAGTTGGCCGTTGACCAAGCTAAAACGGATTGACCCACGTTGACTAATGACTAAACTGGATTGAACCAAGAATGAACTGGCTTTGACCAACTCCTAAACAAACCGGCTGAACAATGGCGGCTGAAGTGGCTTCTCCGGCGACTTCTCCGGCGTTGACGGGGCGGAGAGGTGTTGGCCGGCGGCTGAAAAGCTTCTCCGGCGACTGACCGGTGAATGGCTAGCTCCGGTTATGGCTGGAGATGAGAGAACCGGTAGAACAGAGGCGACAAGAGGGAGAAGTGCTCACGGCAAGCTTTTCTCGGTGGCTCCGGCGTTGACCGGCGAGAAAAGATATCTCCGGCAGCTAAGATGATCTTCGTTGAGAGAGGAGAGACCAGGGGAGAGAAAGCAACCGTCTGAAAGAGAAGAACCGGCTGAAGAAGTGAAGAAAGGCGGCGGAGATCGCCGGCGACAACTTTTCCGGCGGCGGCTCCGGCGAAGTCTGGCGGTGGCGAATAATGAGGAGAGGGTGGAGATTCTGATTATCCAATTGGTTAAGGAAGATTCAGCCTGGTTTTTAAGTTGTTTTAGTAACTTGGTTTGCAAGTAAAGAAGAACACCAAGAACACCTTTGAAGATCTTCAAAGATGGATGAATGTTCTTAAGTTTTGTAATGAATGTGGAGAGAGATAGAGAGAGGGCTCGTGGGTGGTGAGAGGAGAGAGGCTGGAGAATTTTTGGATGATTTTTGGTGAGATGAAGTGAATGAGAGAGTGAGAGTGGTGATAGGATGGAATCATGCAAAGAACAAAGAAGGTTCTTTGAATCTACGAGGGTGAGAGGTGGCGCCAACTGAGAGGGAGAGAGAGGTCACTTGTCACACCAGGGAACACTCTGAGGTTTTGTACATTGAATCTCCAATCCATAATGATAGATTCCGGGGCCATCCATCAGGCCATGAATACTCGGATAGCTTGGAGGATGGAGAACAACCTGGAACACAGCCTGATCAAGAAGGACGGAGGTTGCCCAAGCCGACCGCACGGCCCTGTACCGCTTCAACCCGATGCGTCCGGAGAATGGGCTACGTTTGGAGCCACAACCGAATGACCAATTCTATCGACCGAGACGATCTCTTTCCCGAACAAAATACCAAAACTAGACGAATGGTCGAGACAAAAACAATTTGGTCCGAGCCGATCCGTCTGTGGATCGAGACACTTCAACTCTGGTCCGATACGCGTCCGCGACGGCCGAACCAACTTCTGAAGATTCACACTCTCACGACCCGTTCGAATTTTCTTCCAACCAAACTATAAGGGATCATACCAAAGGACTAAGGATGGAGATCGAACGTGAGACTTTGCAAATGGATCGAGCCGAACGAGTGTTACCCATGGAAGCTTACTTGTGCATGATCCGGACCGATGCATGACCGAGCCCAACCAAGCAAAGAAGGCAGACAATGGGTCATCTTACCAATTAACTTGAGGACTTGAAGAGTTCTTTGACTCACATTTATTTTAGTCTTTGTTAAATTTCCTAAGAATTCAATGCCACAAAAACTAGTCTCTTTGACTTCTTAAGGTTTATATATGTACCAAACCTTTTCATTTGAATGATTAATCAATTTTCTTCTTCTTTTGAGAGTTCATCTCTTTATTCAAGGTTGAACATTTTTCGTTTCTTTGGAAAAGGTTACTTCCAAAGCAACAAACCTTCTTAGAGTTCGTAGTTAAGGGTTACTTCTTCGAATCTCTTTGAAGTTGGGGAATACCAAAGGCCTTCCGCAACCTTTGACGGTCTTCTTCAATCCACCACTGATTTTTCTTGTGTTTGCAATCCGAGGTCAATCTATCTGTTAAATCCGACAAAGAGTCAATCCATTTCCGGGAACTCATTAAGTGGTATCAGAGCCGCTCTTTGTTGGTATCTATTTCTATTTCATCTTCTCATTCCATCATCACAACTTCTTAACTTCTTCTCTTTCTATCTTGTGTATGGGATTTGGGCCAATTCGATTTTTTTTTTTAAAAGAAGAAAAAAAGATACTTAGGCTAAGGAGAAATCCAGCCAGGCTGAGGAGAAATCCATGCTATAATTGGTTAAGGCAAATCCCCCCCAAAAATCTTTCAACTTTCTATCTTTTCTTCTTTCCCCCCTTGTGGCTTGGAGTACTTGTGAATTTGGCTTTAGTTTGTTTGCTGAGAACATTGAGAGATAACTCGTAGAGACCAAACGAATTCGTGAGGCAAACACTTGTGTGGGCAAGTTTAAACACTTGAGAGTGAGAGTGTTTTTTTTTCTAATCTGTTTGTTTAAGTGATTTCAGGAAGCCATGGCAAGTAGTGAAGAAGAAATGGATGAAAATCCGAGGAACGGATTATCTAGCGCTCAAGTGAGAGCTCTTAATGATCAAATGATGAGATTGATGAATGCAGGTCTAGAAGAGATCCATGTCCGGCTTGACAGGATTCAGGAGGACCAGCAAGGACAGCCTAGACATGCCGCAAGAAGGAACCAGAACAGAAGGAACAACCGGTCCGCCGATGACCATGAAAGTAACTCCCCGTCCGCCCCTACCGGTGAGTCACCCATCCCTCTCCTGGGCTCATGGGCCCCACCCCTGTCCGACGGTCGGTGCGTTATTTTTGGTAGGCCCGACCGAGTAATTTACTGACCCTACAATCACCCATGACCTTTTCCCATTTGTTTTGTCCTCACACACATGCTACCACGAGTCACTTCCCGGAAGGTCACCCATCCTGGGACTACTCCAGCCCAAGCACACTTAACTCTGGAGTTCTTTCAGGCAAGTGACTGGAAAAGGTAAGTGCACTTGGTGATATAGGTAGCCAAATTAATTCATTTAAGACTTTCTCAAATGGGCCGGGCCAGGGCCATTACAAATTCTCCCCCACTTAACGTGAATTCGTCCCCGAATTCCGCAGCAACCATAACCCTCAAACCCCAGGATTGTCTCCCGAGACAGAATCGGTTTGACTTCCCTGAGCTCTGATACCACTTTGTAACTCCCCGTCCGCCCCTACCGGTGAGTCACCCATCCCTATCCTGGGCTCATGGGCCCCACCCCTATCTGACGGTCGGTGCGTTATTTTTGGTAGGCCCGACCGAGTAATTTACTGACCCTACAATCACCCCATGACCTTTTCCCATGTGTTTTGTCCTCACACACATGCTACCACGAGTCACTTCCCGGAAGGTCACCCATCCTGGGACTACTCCAGCCCAAGCACACTTAACTCTGGAGTTCTTTCAGCCAATTGACCGGAAAAGATAAGTGCACTTGGTGATATAGGTAGCCAAATTAATTCATTTAAGACTTTTTCAAATGGGCCGGGCCAGGGCCATTACAATGAAGAAGAGGAGAATTCAGAGGAAGACCGATCCATTGTCAGATCAAGGAGAGGCAACTGTAACCGAGAGGAGGACAACCCATTTGCAAAGAGGACAAACGACATCTTTGTAATCTCAAGCTCAAAATTCCATCCTTTCTAGGTAAAAATGATCCTTATGCGTACTTAGAACGGGAAAGGAAAACTGAGTTAGTTTTTTATTGTCAAAACTTGTTTGAACTTAAAAAGGTTAGGTTAGCTGCTTCAGAATTTAGTGGTTATGCAATCAATTGGTATGATCAGATTGTCACTCTTAAGAGAAGATCGGGAGAGAGAGGCCAATTTCTTCTTGGAATGAACTAACCACACTAATGAGAAAGAGATTTGTGCCAAGACATTATAACAGGGATCTTCACCATAGAATGAGGCGATTGGTGCAGGACACAGAGAGTGTGGAAGACTATTTCCAGGAGATGGAGATCTCATGCTTAAGGCGGACGTAGAAGAGGATTTAGATGCAACCTTGGCTCGTTTTCTTGCAGGTTTTAACCGGGAAATACAGGATAGGATGGAGCTACAAGAATTTGACAGCATTGAGGATATGCTCCACAAAGCTATCCTTCTTGAACAACAAGTCAATAGGAGGGGATTTTCCAAGCCAGCTTTTACTCCAAAGACTAGTTATCATGATAAAGGTAAGGCTCTTCCTCAGCCAAATTCTGACTTTAAGACTAATGCTCCTCCACGTTTAGACAAAGGCAAAGCCGTGGATTCCATGAGCAGAGCTAGAGATATCAGGTGCTTTAAGTGTCACGGCCTAGGACATTATGCTAACAAATGCCCAAACTAAAAGGTCATGATCCTACTTGATAATGGAGAGTATGAGTCCGAGGAAGAGAAGGAAGAAAAAGAGGATACAGGTCTGATCTTTGATGAAGAACCAGAGCCGTATGACTATCCAGCTCAAAGCCAACTCCTAGTAACCAGAAGATCACTCAGTGTCCAGACTAAACCAGCTGACAACGAACAAAGGGAGAATCTTTTCCATTCTCGTTGTTTTGTTAATGATAAGGTTTGTTCTTTAATTATTGATGGTGGAAGCTGTACTAACGTTGCAAGTGATGTTCTTGTTAGGAAGATTGGATTGGAGGTAAGACCGCACCCTCGGCCTTTCAAGTTAGAATGGCTGAATGAAGAAGGCGAGTTTCATGTAAAGGAGCAGGTCACGGTTCCGATCACCATTGGACAATATGAGGATGATGTCATATGCAATGTTCTGCCTATGGACGCAAGCCATATTGTTTTGGGCAGGCCTTGGCAGTTTGACAAAAAGGTCGTCTATAATGGCTACACAAACCTCCACACGTTTGACCACAGAGGCAAGAAGATCACGCTGGTTCCTTTGTCTCCAGCCGAAGTCCACCAGGACCAAATCCAACTCAAGAAAAACTGTGAGCTAGAGAAGCAACAGAAAGCTTCCAAAGTGCTGGCCAAGAAGTCCAACTTCTACATCAAACCGAGTCAGGTAAGGAAAACTCTGTTTTCTCAACAATCATTTACCTTACTTGTGTTTAAAGAAACTCTAATGGTTTCTAACCCAGCACCGGAGATTCTGAGTGAACTTCAAGCTTTAATGAACAGGTTCAGTGAAGTGTTCCCTGAAGAGACTCCTAGTGAACTACAACCAATCTGTGGGATTGAGCATCAAATCGATCTTGTGCCAAGAGCGTCACTTCTAAACCGTCCTGCTTATCGAACCAACCCAGTTGAGACAAAAGAGCTTCAGAGGCAAGTGAATGAGTTGATGGAGAAAGGCTACATCCAGGAAAGCCTAAGTCTGTGTGCTGTGCCGGTCTTGCTCGTACCAAAGAACGACGGCACCTGGAGGATGTGTGTCTATTTCCGAGCCATCAACAACATAACAGTTAAGTATCGCCATCCCATTCCTCGTCTAGAAGATATGTTGGACGAATTGTAAGGTTCCAAAGTCTTTTCTAAGATAGATCTTAAGAGTGGATACCATCAAATTAGGATGAAAGAAGGGGATGAATGGAAGACGGCTTTTAAAACTAAGCATGGGTTGTATGAGTGGTTAATTATTCCGTTTGGTTTAACTAATGCACCGAGTACTTTCATGAGACTAATGAACCATGTTCTTAGATCTTATATAGGCGAGTTTGTTGTTGTGTACTTTGATGACATTCTAGTCTGTAGCAAGAGTTTGATTGAGCATGTTAGGCATCTAGAGAAAGTCTTGGAAGTACTTAGGAAAGAATGCTTGTATGCCAATGCTAAGAAATGTACTTTTGGAGTAGATCATCTCGTATTCTTGGGTTTTGTTGTAGGAGCAGATGGCATCCGAGTGGATGAGGAAAAGGTCAAGGCAATCAGAGATTGGCCAAGCCCCAAGACGGTGGGAGAGGTCAGAAGCTTTCACGTCTTGGCTGGTTCTTACAGACGTTTTGTTCGGGACTTCAGTACGATTTCAGCTCCCCTCACTGAGGTAATCAAGAAGAACGTGGAGTTTAAATGGGAACAAGCTTAGGAGGACGCATTCCAGACTCTAAAAGGGAAGTTAACCCAAGCTCCATTACTTGTTCTTCCTGATTTCTTAAAAACTTTTGAAATAGAAAGTGATGCCTCAGGTGTGGGTATTGGTGATGTTCTTATGCGGGAAGGTAAACCCATTGTGTTCTTCAGTGAAAAGTTAGGTGGTGCTACTCTCAACTATCCCACCTATGACAAAGAGCTTTATGCTTTGGTGAGGGCGCTTCAGACTTGGCAGCATTATCTATGCCCTAAGGAATTTGTCATTCACACCGATCACCAATATCTTAGACATCTCAAGGGCCAACAAAAACTAAACAAGAGATATGCACGTTGGGTGGAATTCATCGAAACCTTTCCGTACGTCATAAAGTACAAGCAAGGTAAGGAGAATATAGTTGCTGATGCACTATCTCAAATGTATGTACTTTTGTCCTCTCTTGAAACCAAGCTTTTGGGATTTGACTTCATAAAAGGTTTGTATGAAACCGATTCTGACTTTAGAGAACCATTCCAGAGTTGTCAAAGACACGCCTATGGCAAGTATTTCGATCTAGAAGGGTTTCTTTTCTTTGATAATCGGTCATGTGTGCCTCATTGTTCTTTAAGGGAGTTGTTTACCAGGGAAGCTCATGGAGGAGGCTTGATGGGACATTTTTGGCCAACCAAGACATTGAAGGTGCTCTGGGATCACTTCTATTGGTCGGGGCTAAGGAAAGATGTGGAGAGAATTTGCTGTTGAGATTTCTAGAAGTTCCTAATCCGATTAGGCAACCCTATTCTTATTCCGAGCCTAGGATCTAGGGTTTAGTTATAATGAATTTAAGGAAAAATCATGGATCTGCATTTACCTGGATATTGGCAGCGGAAAGTGATCAGTAAACGAGATCCTTCAGCGATTCAATTGCCTCGCCTCTACTTCAGTCCACACGCACACAAGCAGGAATCCGCCGGGATGCTAGTACCGGGAATCGGATATGCAGGGAGTTTATGTGTTTCGAGAAGTTTCTGTGAGTGACCAGTTATGAACCGTTGGGTTTAAAACTCGAGCCTAATATCCTATATATAGGCTCGGAGTCGACCTAATTACCCAGTAATTAAACTGGGTTAAATTAAGTCATAAACCGAATCGTGTATCCAATACATGAACCCGTGTCGATCGATGCACCTAGTGTGTCGATCGACACAGTTCTCAAAAACACAAATTCAATGTGTATCCAATACACATCAAACTGATCATATACCAATGATCAATCCCATACAAGTACATCCAGCTTGCTTAGGTGTGTGACCCTGTAGGTCCAAATAATACTAGCAATGAGTAATTACTCATAAGTCATAGGAGGTCTCTAGCAAGACATTATGATCACCTAGTGTTACATGGATTGTCCGATCCCGACAATACAACCATCTTTAGAGTTAGTACAATGTGATTTCAGGACATAATCCCTTCAATCTCCCACTTGTACTGGAATCATCAATTCCTATATTCCCTTCATCTCTATATCTCGATATGGCATAAGGCAAGAAACTGTGTCATCCTTATTTAAAGCCATTATCATGTTCATCGAAATCCTGATCTATACTGATAAAACAAACGACTGACAATCACCTCGTTTGAGCACGGCCATGCATTTTCTCAGTATCAAATCTTCGATGGGCCCTGAGATATATATATCCTTTTATAGGAGGGACAAATCCCATCTTGTTCCATCCCTGTTTCTACACATACTTCATGATACGCATAAGCAATGCCGTTATAGCCGCCAGTTACGGAACGACGTTTGACAAGGTCAAAACGCACCAATTCATATGCTAGAAAGCATGATGAACTCAGGTCTAAGGACTATACTCTATAGTCGTAATGAAAAACTCTCATGACACAGATATAACTATCCTGTAGAGTTCTCATTAGCGGTTCATGTCCGATCATATGTTCACCAACACATATCTATGTGACTGACTGTGATACTCATATCATTGACTCCATGAAACTTAGTCAACAGTCACCTCACAAGCTAGTCTCTCGCGGTTGTCAGTGTCCCACTTTGACAATCTTAACTAGGGACAATCATAATTTATATCATCTTTTACTTATAGGGTTTCATGATCAAGTCCTCAACTTGATGTCCTATAACATGAACATAAAATACTTGGGACCATTATTTAATCATCCAATGATCAAATAATGCTGATGTCAGTTTGATTTACATAAACACTACCATGGCATGTCTATGTAAAGACTATAACACAACCAAAGTTACTCCCACTAGAATCAAGATCATCTCTATAGATATCTTATACCTACAGCAACATAATAAATATGGTGCTTAGGTTGTGGGAGAGACTGCGGTGTTATTGCTTGAAACGATTTCAACAAACCACACCGCCATTCGGATAAGAGCACTATTCTCCGGTCCACTTCTTGGAGCCTTTCCAACAGGTAGCACCGCTATTCAGACAAAGAGACATAACCAGGTGTGAACCGGGAATCGTCTTTGTCCGTCTAACTACTTTCAACTGGTTCGTCACTTTATCAGTTCACCATGAACCTATCCTTAGTGTTTCTCAAACACTTGGGATATTTCTGGTAACTGTTCAGTGACTATTATCGGAACATTTTCGGTATTTTCTCGTCACGTTTTATGCGTAAGCTGCATCTAGACGAGCGCAAAATATGGCATTCATGATGGATTCTATTGCAGCAGCATTAGCAATCACGCTTATTAATATTAGTTCAGACAGTGTTCGAAAACATTTCTTCTTGCTAATATTGTTATCAGCTCAGCCAGTGTCCAAGATACTGCATCTCGCTTATATTATTGCCATAAGACCTTTGATATGAAGCCATTCTTGGAATCAAGCACATTTGAACTGTCTAATACCTTATTACCATAAGGATTTTGACATGATCCATCCCAATGGATCCTTATTCCAAGAACTTTTATGGCCTTCTCCCATGTCCTTCGTTAAACTTGACTTCCGACCCAAATCTTGATAAGACTTTAGTGTCAGAACGTCGTTTATGAGATTAAGTATGTTACCTACATACAGTGTGAGAATTGCAATTACGCTTCCACCAGTCTTCTTGTAAACGCATGGTTTCTTTCTTTCTGATCAAGTCAAAACTTTTGACCACACTATCAGAATGTTGATTCCAACTCCAAGATGTTTGCTTCAATCCAGAAATGGATCGATGAAGCTAACATGCATACCCAGCCAATTTTCGGAGTTGGGGCTCACCATCGCTTCTTTGAATTTCGCATGCTCGTCACTTTTCAATGATCAACGGATCACGACAATCGGCTACGAGAAATCACTCTCGAGTTAGTGACGGATCCTATCGGATCTGCGAATTTCAGGCTCTACAGGCGTAGATCCTACAACACTTTGTAGATCTCACCGCTGCTCTCCCTCAACAGGTTGAGCAGCCTCCTGTGTTAATCGAATTTCTTCGATGTATACTTTTACTCCCACTGTTCCTTTTGAAAGTATGATCTTTCTTAAAAGACACAGTTCTGGACAATAAAAGTACTAAGCCTTGGTTTCCTTAGGACAACCAGCGATGTGGAACTTATCATATGTGGGTTCAAGTTTGTTTGTTGACTACTGTCTTACACAAACCTTGCAATCCCAATTAATCAGAAAAACAAATCTGGAAATCACCCAGTCCACATCCAATGTGGTGTTTTTTCACTGATTCTGAAAGAAACTCTTTTCTGCGCAAAGACAGACGTTTTAGGACGTATTCTTAAATCATTATGGAAGATTCTTGTGACTCATCTTTTATCGGAGCATATCTAATAAGATCCGATTCATTCTGTTAGATGATCACCCAATTCTTGACTTAAGTATTTTCCTCCGCGATTCAATCGAGGATCTCAATACTTCTGTCAAATTGGTTCTACACTTCATCTTGGAACTACTCAAGGGATTCCTGCTCGTGTTACATCAAATGCACACAGTCATTCTTGTTGATGCCATCAATAAGATAATGAAGTACAGAAGATTTTCTCTGGCATTAATACTCGTTAGGCCGCATACATCAGTATGTGAAATGCCCAATAAGCTTCTGACCCGTTTCCTTTAGCTCTGCTAAAAGGGGCCTTAGTCATTAGGTCCAGTGAACAGAATTCATATCTCAAATGATTAACAATCGAATGAGTCCAAAACTATGGAATCTTTGAATTCGCTTCACTCTATGTGGTTTAACGACTATGCCAAAGAAAAGTCGAGTTCAAGTCATCAGACTTAAAACTTTTAGTATTTGTGTTATATTCTGTCTTTGTTGGTTTAAGATATAAAACCCATTCCAAATGGGGTGCTACCATATTATATTTCATTAAGATCTAAAGAATAAAACTTGTCTTTTATCAAAATGAAAAACATTCAAATTCTTACAAGAAAATGAAAGACATCTCTGCACAAGGCAGATACATAGTAGCAATTACTTAATTTCTAAAACCAAGTATGAAAGGCTCCTACAAGTGAAGAATCTCTACGGTTCATGCAGCAACCATTGCTTCATACCAGACGCGCAGTTCCACTTGTCCTTTCTTCAACATTCTACTGTCGCTTAGGTCCTGCATATTTCAAAATATCAGTACCATAACTAGTATCCAATACTAATGTAGAACTTGAATTAATAACACAATACCTGAAGAAGAAGTACCATACATCTCCTTCATCTCTTGTGAATCTTCCAAGAATTTAATGCAATCTCTCTTCCAATGCCCTGACTCATCACAGTAGAAGCACCTTTTAACACCAGATGGGCCTGACTTGGGCTTAAAAGATGACACAGGCTTATCCTGATTCCAAATCTGGACGGCCCTGTCTCTACCCTTGTCAGCACAAGATTTCTCAAATCTTTTGCCCTTTATGATGTCTTGCTCTACTGCTTTGAGCATGCCATGCAGCTCAGTCAACGTCTTCACCAAGCCTTTCTTAATATAGTTCTTAATGAACTTATCATAGCTTGACGGCAGTGACTGCAGAATGATGTCAGTGGCCAACTCTAAGCTGACAGGACATTCCAGTCTCCCCAGGTTATCAATGTAACCCATCAGTTTAATGACATGAGGACTTACTGGAGCATCCTCTGGTAGCTTGCACTCAGTTAGAGACTTCACCATCTGGAATCTCTCAACTCGTGCCAGATCCTGAAACTTCAGTTTCAGGCTGGTGATCATCTCTATTGGCGACTCCATGTTCTCATATTGACCTTTCAAGTCCGAGTTCATGGTAGACAACATCAGACCACGCACATCTACCACATCAATATAATGCTTATTCCAAGCCTTATATGCTGCATGCGAGCGATTGGTCCCAAGCCTTTCTGGAAGAGCCTTTTCAAGGACATAGTCCTTGCTCTCCTGCTTGAGAATGAATCTCAGATTCCGATACCAATCCAGGAAGTTGGATCCATTTAACTTGTCCTTCTCAAGGACGGATCGCAACGAGAAAGTAGTCATAGACATAAGCTGAAATCCAATAAAAACAAAGATTTAGTTATGTATATCATGAGAAATCTTATCTAATAAGAAAACTCGCATTATATTCAAACGATGTTTCCTCTACGAATATAATGATCCAAGATCCTCAGATTACTGAAATTCGAGTGGGCGACTCGCCGTTACTCAAAATTTAGTTATCTAGGTAAGCAAATCATTGCTAATTGTACCCAGTACAACTCTTAGTCGCAGATAAGACAAACTATGTCTAATCCACTCTGATGTCTCTGGGCCCAGAACTTCTGACAGCCCAGTCAAGTAAAACAATCTCTTTCTGTCTTGTGATCATTGACAGTCGCACTGCAAATCTGTCAGTGACCACCTGTCTTACTCATGTTGCAGTGGATACCAAGGACTCCAAGACTATCCAACAAACGACACAAGTCTTGACAGTAGACAAGATTTGGGCAAGGCATCAAGGTTACTTGATATTTGGTTGAGGAAACTAAACCCAAAAGTTTAGCAAATCAATCTCTTAGGTCATGTAATTGTTGATGTTTTAGCACTGAAAATCCATCAACATAACTACCTGCCTTACTTACGTAATTGTGGACACCAAGCTCTTGGCTAGACCATCACACAATGAAATAAGTTTGACAGTTGACCATATTGAAAACTAACCTTTTATATAACACACATCCAATGTGTATTACTCACGGATTCAGAATACTTCAATCTTGATACATATCCAATATGTATACAAGAAATGTTTTAATTCCATAAAACATCTAGATTCTTAATCCGTGACCTTTATCTGGTTTGGTATCTGCAGATTCACGTTCAATAACCAAATTTGCGGATAGTGCGTCGATCGATACTTATCATCGTGTCGGTCGACACAACCTTACCAGAAACGAATTGATTTCCGGTTCAATCCAATTGAACCAATTAAACCAATTTCAATCAATCGCGATAACCGGTCTAATCTAATTGAACCGACTTATTCGATCAAATTGATTTTAACCAATCGGTTTATATAATCAGTTCAATCCAATTGAACCAATTCATTCATTTCAAACCGATTCTGATTTAAATCAACCAAGCATGATAACCGGTTCAATCCAATTGAACCGATTAACCAGTCGCATTGTCTGTGTCGATCGACACACTCAGTGTATCGGTCGACACACCTTAGGGATACCAAGAAATCTTTCGAAATCGTAACTTTCAAATTTCAAAAGGATTTCCTCCTTGTTTTGATCGATGCCATGATGGTGTCGGTCGACACAATGTGAAGGCATTCTGATTATCGCTCTGTGTCGATCGATACACCCAGTGTTTCGATCGATGCTATGCGATTATCGCCCTGTGTCGATCGATGCACCCAGTGCTTCGATCAACGCTATGCGATTATCGCCCCGCGTCGATCGATGCACCCAGTGCTTCGATCGACGCTATGCGATTATCGCCCTGTGTCGATCGATGCACCCAGTGCGTCGATCGACACGATGCGATTTCTCAGAGTCGCTGGAACCCTAACGATCGTGTGATCTTTCATAAATCATTAGCTAAAACCCTAAGGCTCTGATACCACTGTTGAGATTTCTAGAAGTTCCTAATCCGATTAGGCAACCCTATTCTTATTCCGAGCCTAGGATCTAGGGTTTAGTTATAATGAATTTAAGGAAAAATCATGGATCTGCATTTACCTGGAGATTGGCAGCGGAAAGTGATCAGTAAACGAGATCCTTCAGCGATTCAATTGCCTCGCCTCTACTTCAGTCCACACGCACACAAGCAGGAATCCGCGGGATGCTAGTACCGGGAATCGGATATGCAGGGAGTTTATGTGTTTCGAGAAGTTTCTGTGAGTGACCAGTTATGAACCGTTGGGTTTAAAACTCGAGCCTAATATCCTATATATAGGCTCGGAGTCGACCTAATTACCCAGTAATTAAACTGGGTTAAATTAAGTCATAAACCGAATCGTGTATCCAATACACGAACCCGTGTCGATCGATGCACCTAGTGTGTCGATCGACACAGTTCTCAAAAACACAAATTCAATGTGTATCCAATACACATCAAACTGATCATATACCAATGATCAATCCCATACAAGTACATCCAGCTTGCTTAGGTGTGTGACCCTGTAGGTCCAAATAATACTAGCAATGAGTAATTACTCATAAGTCATAGGAGGTCTCTAGCAAGACATTATGATCACCTAGTGTTACATGGATTGTCCGATCTCGACAATACAACCATCTTTAGAGTTAGTACAATGTGATTTCAGGACATAACCTCTTCATTTGCAGCCGGTGCGTGACCTGCAAAGAAGCTAAGTCCAAAAACAATTCCCAAGGTTTGTATTATCCTCTTCCGATTCCATCTCACCCTTGGACTGATTTGTCAATGGATTTTTTTCTTGGTTTTCCTAAGTCTAGAACTGGTAGGGATTCAATCTTTGTGGTTGTAGATAGGTTTTCAAAAATGGCTCACTTCATTCCTTGTGTGAAAACCAATGATGCATCCCACATTGCTGATATGTTCTTTAAAGAAATAGTTAGACTTCATGGCATGCCTAGGATAATTGTTTCTGATCGAGATGCAAAGTTCTAAAGCTATTTTTGGAAAACCGTGTGGACTAAGCTAGGTACGAAACTTTTGTTTACGACTACTTGTCACCCCCTAACAGATGGACAAACCGAAGTAGTGAATAGGACACTCTCTGCCTTGCTTAGGTCGCTGGTTAGGAAGAATCTTAGGACATGGGAAGAAAAATTTCCACATGTTGAGTTTGCATATAATCATTCCATGCATTCTGCTACTAAGCATTCACCTTTTAAAATTGTTTATGGCTTTAACCCATTGTCACCACTTGATCTAATCCCTTTGCCTGTGACTGAAGGATAAGTTTAAATGGGAAAAAGAAAGCCAAAATTGTCAAACAGGTGCATAAAAAGGTGCGTGCTAACATAAGGGCAAAGACAAAGCAATACGAGAAGTTTGCAAACAAAGGCAGGCGACATGTGGTCTTTCAGCTGAGAGATCTTGTCTGGATTCACCTAAGGAAGGAATGCTTTCCCGACGAGCGGAAATCAAAATTAATGCCCAGGAAAGATGGTCTGTTCACGGTGGTCAAAAAGCTTCATGACAATGCCTATAAACTCGATCTCCAAGGTAAGTACGATATTTCTCCTAGTTTTAATCTTGCTGACCTATCTCCTTTTGTTGCAGATACTTCATATTTGTGGGCAAATCCTTTTCAAGAGGAGGGGAATGATAGATTCCGGGGTCATCCATCGGGCCATAAATCCTCGGATAGCTCAGAGGATGGATAACAACCTAGAACGTAGCCTAATCAAGGAGGAACTGAGGTTGCCCAAGCCGACCGCACGGCTGTGTACCGCTTCGACCCGATGCGTCCGGAGAACGGGCTAAATTTGTAGGCACGACCGAATGACCGATTCTCTCGACCTAGACGATCTCTTTCCCGAACAAAATCCCAAACCGAGACTAATGGTCGAGACAGAAACACTTTGGTTCGAGCCGATCCGTCTGTGGATCGAGACACTTCAACTCTGGTCCGATGCGCGTCCGAGATGGCCAAACCAACTTCTGAAGATTCACATTCTCACGACCCGTTCGACTTTTCTTCCGGCCAAACTCTAAGGGATCGTACCAAAGGACTAAGGAGGGAGATCGAACATGAGACTTCGCAAATGGATCGAGCCGAACGAATGTTACTCATGGAAGCTTACTTGTGCATGATCCAGGCCGATGCATGACCGAGCCAAACCAAGCAAAGAAGGCAGACAATGGGTCATCTTACCAATTCGCTTGAGGACTTGAAGAGTTCTTTGACTCACATTTATTTTAGTCTTTGTTAAATTTCCTAGGAATTCAATGCAACAAAAACTAGTCTCTTTGACTTCTTAAGGCTTATATATGTACCAAACCTTTTCATTTGAATGATCAATCGATTTTCTTCTTCTTTTGAGAATTCATCTCTTTGTTCTTGGTTGAACATTTTAGTTTCTTTGGCAAGGGTTACTTCCAAAGCAACAAACTTTTTTAGAGTTTGTAGTTAAGGGTTACTTCTTCGAATCTCTTTGAAGTTGGGGAATACCAAAGGCCTTCTGCAACCTTTGACGGTCTCCTTTAACCCACCACTTATCCATGTTGTGTTTGGAATCCAAGGTCAATCTATCCATTCAATCCGACAAAGAGTCAATCCATTTCCGGGAACTCATTTCATAAATCCTCCATTCTCCGATCAACCGCTCGGATCAAAATGATCAACTCCGTTCTAAAACTCCAAAAACCCATAGCTTCTGCAATAAATCCTCAAGCTTCTTTTAAAAATACTAGACTCTTTTAGAAGCATTTATCAAGTCGTTTCACCTCATTCGGTCTCATGTAGCTTCCGTACCAAATTTTACAAGCTTTATCGGTTTTATCGATTTCCATCCCGATAGTGCGTAAAACTGTTTTAAATTTCCAATTCCACCACTTCTAGTTTTCTAAACGATTTCTTTATTGAAAATAGAATCATTTGGCTCGTCTATGCTTCCGTCTCGTATTTTGGTAAAATTACCAAAATACCCCTTAAATCTTGGAAATTACAAAAATATATATGTTGACTTTCTGATTGCCTGTTGACCCATTTTTATGAAATAGGGTATTACATTCTTCTCCACTTAAAGGAATTCGGTCCCCTAGTTCTCCGTTACTGACAAACCTCGAATCGGGAACTGAACTTTGTAAGTCGCCACTCCTGAACTGATCAAACTTCTCCGATGCTTGAACTCTGAACCCAACTGGAACTATACTCCCGATGCTCACTAACTTTTGAAACACGATCCTGCACAATCCTCAACATACTGATGCTTGAACTCCCCACGCTAAAACTTAACCCCTAATCGCTTCCCGGTTCCCATTTGTTTGTTTCACTGACTCTAATCCTGATTCCCAAAACCACTGATCCTGACTGAACTGCTCCACTGGTCCCTGATTCCATATTTGCCAACTGATGACCTCTTGAACCAATATTTCTGACTTCCCCACTTTGCTTCAACTTCTCCAATTCACGCAACACAGACTCACCCTCCATTTCCATCACTTGCCTTGCCTCCAATGATTACTGCTCTCGATCGATATTCTGCTAGTATCGATCTCTTTCCTTCCATCCAACTGAATCTCCATACTCACACACGCCTCGAACTTTCTCGATCACTGAACTTCACGCTTCACAGACTCCAAAACTACTCTTCCCTCTGGTAACCTTGAACTGATCCAACACTGACACTGGTGCCTTCCAAATCTCTTTGCTAATTCATCATGCCCAACTGCCTGCTTGAATTTGACTGCCACTGATACCCACAATTTCCTGAATCCATATTGTCTTGCTTGCGGCTCGGGTCAAACGGCTTCACTGCTTCCTTGAAATTCTCTTGTTTCTTGGGTTCGGGTTCGGTCTCATGTTTGCGTCACATCGTCCATCGCGTCCTGTACCACAACTTAACAACACATACACTGGAGTGGTTAAATAATTTTTCTAACTTACCTCCAATGTCACTTCCTTATAGAGATATTGTTAACTAGTCATGTACCCATTGGTCACACATGGCTAGGTAGCAATACCTTATAAATCCGCTTATCACAAGATAAGTTTCCTATCAAAACTACTAATGTGATGATGCTTACCGTCCAACTAACAACTTAACGAAATGATTAATGCATGATCCAAAATCACAAGTCTACCAACTTAACGATTCCTCACTGGCAATCTAATAATCTAGCGATCAAACAAATGCACTTCTAGCAGCTTAGCGATCCAACAAATGCATACGAACAATCTTAACGGTCAAGCAATGCATTTCTATCAACCTACCGCAGATGCAATGCTACCAACCTAACCATCAATGAAGAATGATCAAATATTGCAATGCTAGCAACCCTAACGATCAATCAGATTCATCGATTCAAAATTAAAAACTAGCAACCTAGCTAGCAATCAATGCACCAATCACGCCAATCATTCTAACAGAAGAAACAATCAATCTCACGCAAATAATCAGTCAAACAATCAATCAATCAATCGGCTTCTCATCATGGAAATGTCAATGCGTTCGTCTCCTCGGTCCTGGTGAGTGATGGTTTTTTCCGATCATCATTTGTTTTCACATCGTAATTGTATTGCATTCACAACCATCACATGCATGCAATAGAACTACTTTGTTACTCGAAACGATAAATCGAAATACTCCGCATCCACTACATACACAAAACATCCATATCCATATATCAGAGTTTTAGTACATAGTTTAGTCAAAGTCTACTACAAGCGGCCGCCCATCATACCCAAAAAGAAAACACCGCTACAAGTCTGAAATCGCCAGTGACGAATAATAAGCCGATCTATATACAATCAAAAATGAGTTAGAGCCCTACTTATCTGGGTCTACTCTAATACGTAACATAAAACCTCCAACATGAGCGATATACATCGCAGAGGCGGCAATATGGCTTGTGGAAGTATCCACTGGCAGGTGTTCCAGGGGTATGGTGTGGGTGTGCAGCGCGGGTGATGGCGCTGGCGTGGGCGCTGCACTAGGACGAGGGTCGGCGATTGGGCAGATAGGCGCGAGATGCCCGTTGTGGCCGCAGACGATACAGGTAGCCGGTGGCAGTGCCGGCTGGTACGGCTCATGGTAGCATGGGTCGTTCGGAAGCGGGCACCAATAAAAATGGAACATGGTATCTCCACTGGCGAAGCAAAGCGGATACTGAGACCGCTCCGATGACGGTGGTGCTGGTGAGGCATCCTGAGGGAGTGGCTGCAGCTAAGCATATATGTGCTGCTCCAAGATATCCCTGAGTAGGTCGGTCTGCTCGGCCAGCTGCTCCTCCTATTCGCGGTACTGGGACGGATCGATGGGCTCCATCGGAAGACTGAAGTCTGGCAGTGAGTCCAATAAGACGTCGCCTGGACTGTACAGCTCCAGTAAGGTGGGCACCTCGGGGAAAGGCACCTGCTGCAAGGGCGTAAGAGATGGTAATGGCGGCAGTCCGCTACCCGATGCTCTGAAGATATTAAGATATCCGACATAGGGGTCGTCAGAATCTGCTTCGTTCCCGAGAGCTGCAGGGAGCGGAGATGGAGGTGCCGAGGCGGTAAGTACTGTTGCGGCAGCACCAACAGGTGCACAAAAAGGAACTGAGGCTCAGGCGGAGGTACGCGAACCATGTGCTGACGGTAGGGCATGCTGCCCTGGGCAAGCCAGACCTGATTCGACTGACTAACAATCACTCATGACGACGATGTCTGTCCACACCACACACCAAAACCTCCTGGCGCACGCTGCTGCGGGTCTGCAACCAAAACATAAAAGTGTCAGTACAATCCTACTAAAAATTCTAACTTACCCATCCCTCTCCGGGTTTGACGGACGCGGCTCGGTTTCCTAATGGATGCTTGGCGATTCATTTTGACTAGATAAAACACTGAAAAACTTAGAAAATAAAATGTTTCGAATCCATGACGAATCATGCTCTGATACCACCTTTTGTAACGCCCCTTTCTCGTTATCCGCTTACCGACGAGTTGACTGGTTAACAATCAAACAAGAACATGACCGATCGAACCCGAGCAGGCCAAACGAGAAAAGTTCGTCACAATACGAAGCCATAGACAGTCCGGTTTGAGACAAAGGCTCACACCAAACCGTCCTTGACCCCGTTCCAAACCTGAAAACAACAAAAAGAGTCTAATGAGTGATCTAAGTTCACCCATCGAGTCGGTCCCCACTAAAAGGCTTCTAAGAAACTACTAAGATAATCCTGCCCCAAAACCCAAAATAACAATCAAAAGGAATAAATAGCTGATCACGTGACACCATGACGTGATGAGCTCCACAACACACAAGCATTCTCTAACAAAGAAAGGAAGCACAGATATCGAGACCACTGCGGCACATGATCTCGATCGGACTCGATCTAACTAATGCGGAACAACTCTAACACCACTGGGCCCACTTTGGGAGCTTGGTAACTTCCACGGGAACACTTAGATATCGCCATGGTAACTAAAACTACCCCACGAATCCTAGACGTAAACACGAAGTCCTATTATGTAGGACACTGTTCTCTGTCCATCAATACACAGCGACTCGGGCTACCCCTAGATCGCCTAGGCTTCCATGAAGTCCAGCCTTAGGACATGACTCCGTATTTTCCGGACCACACACCTACCGGCGTCACTCAGTAGGTTAACACCATAACCAGATTCACCACCCTAAAGCAAGTGAACCGATCAGGCAACTGCCCGAGGATCCAATCGAGTCGGATGTACCAGAACGCTTTCGTTCGACTGCGGGATCTAACACCCTCTAGAGTCCCGAGAACAATAAATAAACACGCAGACTCTATGGGACTCTACACATCAAGCAAGACCGACAAGGTCAAACATAAATAACAACACAACCAACGAAACCTGATCTATCCCGAAAGTCTTAAACTTCCACCTCCACACCACCAACCTTATCCGGTTCTATACCGGATCAGGTAACTAACAAACTTACCTGGTCCTGTTACCGAGGCAAGTATAACACAACAATTCTATCCGGCCTAACACCGGAATAGACCAGACAATACAATCAATGGACTATCCGGCCCAACACCGGAGTATTCCAACAAACAAACCTGCACACAACCACACAACATCAACAACAATAACACGCAATCAATAACTTTTTAGTTCAATCTCATCCTTTAATTCATTTAGTCCGCTACCTTGGGAGTAATGGCTTACTAACCCCGTAGACGGCTCATATCCATTTAACACCTTTTAACTCATCTTTCCGAAATAGCTTTTATAAGCTCTTCGAATTGTAGGTTTAAGATTAGTAAACTTACTAATCTCCCGACATCTCATTGTTATTTAATTTAACCCATTTAACCCGATAACCCGTCTATTATCTAATAACTCACCCCGTTAATATGCTCTATATGTGTTAGGTATTTTATTCCATATTTCAAATTACTCTTAATTCATCGTATATAGGTTCATTAAGTACGTTCATAAGTATCGTATATATGCATATAGGTCCTAATCATGCCAATCTACCATGAATGCAACAATCATTATTCAATCAACAGTATAACGAAACAATTACTAACACGAGCTCACTAGCATGCATATAACAACCTAGCAAATTAATCAATTAACCAATCATCAATCAAATAACCGAACTAATCAAATTAATCAGACATGCATGCAATCCTAGAACTACAATTTAAGGTTCTCGGATCTACATGTCTTAACTAAATGTAATTTAACCGACTCACTGTGTGATGGAAGTAACGGATGACGGTGTGACGGAACTCCGAACCTCCCGAGACTGAACCGCTACTGAACCCGAAGCTTTCCCAAACCAGAAGACTAAACCAACGCAATCCCAAGCTCAAACCAATCTAAATCGGACCGTTGACCAAGCATTGACCGCCACTAAACCGGCATTGACCGTTGACCGAGCGTTGACCGAGCTAAACCGGATTAACCCGCGTTGACCAATGACTAACCTGGATTGAACCAAGACAGAACCGGCTTGGACCAACTCCTAAACAAACCGTCTGAACAATGGCGGCTGAAGTGGCTTCTCCGGCGACTTCTCTGGGGTTGATCGCGGTGGAGAGGCGTTGACCGGCGGCTGACAATCTTCTCCGGCGACTGACCGGTGAATGGCTAGCTCCGGTGATGGCTGGAGATGAGAGAACAGGCGGAAAAGATGCAACATGAGGGAGAAGATCTCACAGCAAGCCGGTATTGACCGGCGGTGTCTCCGGCGTTGACCGGCGAGAAAAGAACTCTCCGGCGGCTGAGATGATCTCCGGTGAGAGAGGAGAGACCAGGGGAGAGAGAGCAACCGTCTGACAGAGAAGAACAGGCTGAAAAAGTGAAGAAAGGTGGCGGAGATCGCCGGCGATAACTTCTCCGGCGGTGGCTCCGGCGAAGTCCGGCGGCGGCGGTGGAGCTGAACGGCGGCGAATGATGAGGAGAGAATGTAGATTCTGATTATACAAGTGGTTAAGGAAGATTCATCCTGGTTTTTAAGTTATTTTAGTAACTTGGTTTGCAAGTAATGAAGAACACCAAGAACACCTTTGAAGATCTTCAAAGATGGATGAATGTTCTTGAGTTTTGTGATGAATATGGAGAGAGATAGAGAGAGGGCTCGTGGGTGGTGAGAGGAGAGAGGCTGGAGAGAATTTTTGGATGATTTTTGGTGAGATAAATTGAATGAGAGAGTGAAAGTGGTTATGGGATGGAATCATGCAAAGAAACAAAAAGGTTCTTTGAATTTAGGAGGGTGAGAGGTGGCGCCACCAGGGAACACTCTGAGGTTTTGTACATTGAATCTCCAATCCATAAATCCTCCATTCTCCGATTCAACCGCTCGGATCAAAATGATCAACTCCATTCTAAAACTCCTAAAACCACATAGCTTCTGCAATTAATCTTCAGGCTTATTTTAAAAAATTACTAGATTCTTGTAGAAGCATTTAGCAAGTCGTTTCACCTCATTCGGACTCCCGTAGCAAATTTTACAAGTTTTATCAGTTTCCATCCCGATAGTCCATAAAAAATTTTAAAAATCCAATTCCACCACTTCTAGTCTTCGAAATGATTTCTTTAATTAAAAGAGAATCATTTGACCCGTCTATGCTTCCATCTCGCATTTTGGTAAAATTACTAAAATGCACCTAAAAGTTTTGGAAATTACAAAATACCCTTGTTGACTTTCTGATTGCCCGTTGACCCATTTTTATGAAATAGGGTATTACATTCTTCTCCACTTACAGGAATTCGGTCCCCGAATTCTCCGTTACTGACAAACCTCGAATCAGGAACTGAACTTTGTAAGTCGCCACTCCTGAACTGATCCAACTGCTCTAATGCTTAAACTGTGAACCCAACCGAAACTATACTCATGATGCTCACTAACTTCTGAAACATGGTCCCGGTTCTAATTTGTTTGCTTCACTGACTCTAATCCTGATTCCCAAAACCACTGATCCTGACTGAACTGCTCCACTGGTTCCTTATTCCATCTGTGCCAACTGATGACCTCTTGAACCAATACTTCTGACTTCCCCACTTTGCTTCGAATTCTCCAATTCAAGCAACAATGACTTGTCCTCCATTTCCATCACTTACCTTGCCTCCCATGCTTACTGCTCCCGATCGATGTTCTGCTAGTATCGATCTCTTTTCTTCCATCCAACTGAATCGCCATACTCACACACGCCTCGAACTTTCTCGATCAGTGAACTTCACGCTTCACAAACTCCAAAACTGCTCTTCCCTCTGGTGACCTTGAACTGATCCAACAGTGACATTGGTGCCTTCCAAATCTCTTTGCTAATTAATCATACCCAGCTGCGTGCTTGAATCTGACTGCCACTGATACCCACACTTTCCTGAATCCACACTGTCTTGCTTGCGGCTCAGATCAAACGGCTTCACTGCTTCCTTGAACTTCTCTTGTTTCTTGGGTTCGGGTTCGGTCTCATGTTTGCGTCACATCGTCCATCGCGTCTTGTACCACAACTTAACAACACATACACTGGAGTGGTTAAATCCTTTTTATAACTTACCTCTGATGTCACTTCCTTATAGAGATATTGTTAACTAGTAATGTACCCAACAGTGACACAAGGCTAGGTAACAATACCTTATAAATCCGCTTATCACAAGATAAGTTTCCTATCAAAACTGCTAATGCGATGATGCTTACGGTCCAACTAAAAACTTACCGAAATGATTAATGCATTGATCCAAAATGAAAAGTCTACCAACTTAACGATTCCTCACTGGCGATCTAACAACCTAGCGATCAAACAAATGCACTTTTAGCACCCTAGCGATCCAACAAATGCATACTAACAATCTTAACGGTCAAGCAATGCATTTCTATCAACCTAACGATCACGAAGATGCAATGTTACCAACTTAACCATCAATGAAGAATGATCAAATATTGCAATTCTAGCAACCCTACCGATCAATCAGATGCAGTGATTCAAAATTAAAACTAGCAACCTAACGAGCAATCAATGCACCAATCACGCCAGTCAAGACGGCGGAGATCGCCGGCGATAACTTCTCCGGCGGCGGCGAATGATGAGGAGAGGATGGAGATTCTAATTATCCAAGTGGTTAAAGAAGATTCAGTCTGGTTTTTAAGTTATTTTAGTAACTTGGTTTGCAAGTAATGAAGAACACCAAGAACACCTTTGAAGATCTTCAAATAGGGCTGGGCATAATATCCGGACCCGAAATACCGAACCGAACCCGAACCGAAAAAGTAGAACCGAACCCGAACCCGAAACGATAAAATACCCGAACGGGTCCTAAACTCCTATATCCGAAGAACCGAACCCGAACCCGACCCGAACCGAGAACCGAATGGGTACCCGAAATATCCGAATTATAATTATATACCTAAAATATTAATTATATTTAGACCTAATATAACAAAATTATCCAAAATTATAATTATAAACTTAAATATATTAGTTGTTTTTAGTCTAAAATAACTAAATTATCAAAAATAAACAAAATATATGAAGAGTTTTGTTATATTTATCAAAATTTAACGAATTTTTATTTAAATATAACTAATTTTTATTTTTGTTTTATGTTTTTCGGGTACCCGAACCCGAACCGAACCCGAATGGAACCGAACCGAACCCGAACCGAAATTCTAAAATACCCGAATGGGTTTTATATCTCATACCCGAAAACCCGAAAACCCGAAAGACCCGAACCGAACCCGAACGGGTACCCGAACGCCCAGGCCTATCTTCAAAGATGTATGAATATTCTTGGGTTTTGTGATGAATGTGGAGAAATATAGAGAGAGGGATCATGGATGGTGAGAGGAGAGAGGCTGGAGAAAAGTTTTGGATGATTTTCGGTGAGATGAAGTGAATGAGAGAGTGAGAGTGGTGATGGGATGGAATCATGCAAAGAACAAAGAAGGTTCTTTGAATATAGGAGAGTGAGAGGTGGCGCCAAATGAGAGGGAGACAGAGGCCACTTGTCACACCAGGTAACACTCTGAGGTTTTGTACATTGAATCTCCAATCCATAAATCCTCCATTCTCCGATTCAACCGCTCAGATCAAAATGATCAACTCCCCCCCCCCATATCTTCTGCAATAAATCCTCAATATTCTTTAAAAAAAAAATTAGACTCTTTTAGAAGTATTTAACAAGTTGTTTCACCTCATTCGAACTCCTGTAGCTCTCGTACAATATTTTACAAGTTTTATCGGTTTACATCCCTATAGTCCGTAAAACTGTTTTAAAAGTCCAATTCCACCACTGCTAGTCTTCTAAATGATTTCTTTAATTAAAAGAGAATCATTTGGCCCGTCTATGCTTCCGTCTCGCATTTTTGGTAAAATTACCAAAATGCCCATCACGTCTTGGAAATTACAAAAATACCCATATTGAACTTCTGATTGCCCGTTGACCCATTTTTATGAAACAGGGTATTACAGATGTCCTCATCATTCACACCCTCTTGAGAAATTTCTGGCCTCAGAACAGCATTATCTCCACAAAACGAGATAAATCAGCAACATTGAAGCTAAACAAAATGTTTAACTCACTTGGAAGCTCGAGTTTGTAGGCGTTATCGTTGATCTTCTCTAGAACTCAGAACGGGCCGTCTCTTCGGGGCGAAAGTGTTGACTTCCACTGGTTCGGAAATCGTTCAGGTCGCATGTGTAACAACACCCAGTCTCTTGGTTCGAACGTGATCTCCTTCCTCTTCTTGTTGGCTTGTCGTTTGTATTGCGCCGTCTTCTTTTCAATGTTGTCCTTGACCTTCTGGTGCAGCTTCTTGATGAATTCGGCTTTTTCCGTCTTGGTTGGTGAACTCCAGTGGTGGTAATGGCTTTATATCTATGGGCGTCTCTGGCTTAAATCCATACACAATCTCAAAAGGTGAAAACTTAGTAGCATAGTGGTTAGCATTATTATAATAAAATTCAACGTACAGATACTCAAGTTCTTACCAACTATGGCCCGTAAAAGGGCTGATAGCGTTCGGTTAACAACCTCGGTCCGACGGTCCATCTGCGGATGACATGTCATGGAAAATAGCAGCTTGGTCGCGAGCTTCCTCCAGAGTGTCCTCCAGAAGTGACTTAGGAACTTTGTATCTCGGCATGAGACAATGGTCCGGGGCAGTCTGTGTAGTCTCACTACCTCTTGTGATGCAATATCAAAAAAAAAAAACTAGAATGAATCAAGGTCTTCAATACATGGGTTATTATGAGAATCTCATCCTCATAACTTCATAAAAAAGTCAAGGATTCTCGTTCAAAGGCAATGGCTAAATTGGTGGAAGAAGACTAGTAATTTGATTTAGCTAATTTTTCTCCTTTTGTTTAAATGTAAATCATTTATTTTATTGTAATTATTGTAAAGATTAACTTGTAAGAGCTATAAAAAGCTCATTGTTCTATTGTAAATAATATAGAATTTTTTGGAAAAAATAAGAGTTCTCTCTTATAAAGCTTTTATGCTTTGTTCTTGTTTCTCTAAGTTGTGCAGATTCCCCTTCTTAGAAAACATTATGGATTTATGTCTTATGTGTGGATTCACTAAGGCTTAGATTCTTGATCTTATCACAAAGGCTTTCACACCTTTGAGTTGTGATCTTCAATCCATCATCAAATCCATCTAACCATCCGTTGAGAAGTCTTGAGAGCGCCTTCGGCCAACAAGCTTTTCCCATTCGACCACCGACCATCTTTCTCGACCACGGATCAACCAGAGAGCGTCTCCGACCAGCTGGGCGACCCAAACAACTATCCACCTCCAATCTTATATCATTTGGTATCAGAGCCGAATGTCATATCCTCTATCTTTTTAGTTTTTATTGTTTAATAGTATTCTTTTTCATTTTATCTTAATATCAAAAAAACAAAAAAAAACATTTTTTGTTTTTGTTCTTTTTTATAAAATTTAAAAACCATAAAAATATTTTTTTTTCCTTTATTTTTCCTAAAATTTTATTTTCTCATTAAAACAAAAAAAATTCCTTTTATTTTTGTTTTTTTCAGTTTAATAAAACAAATTAAAAAAATTATTACTTTTCCTAAATAAATTTCATCCATAAAAACTTAAAAAAACGTTTTCATTTTATTTCTTTAAAAAACTAATTTCGTTTTTCTTAAAAAAATAATTTCGTTTTTCTTCTTTTCGTTTAAAAAAATAAAATATTGTTCTAGTTTTTTTTTCAAAAAATAAAAAATTCTAAAAAAAAAGAAAAAAAAAGTTTTGAGGACAAAACCTTTTGACGAAGGAGAGAATGATGCAATATCAAAAAAAAAAAACTAGAATGAATCAAGATCTTCAATACATGGGTTATTATGAGAATCTCATCCTCTTAACTTCATAAAAAAGTCAAGGATTCTCGTTCAAAGGCAATGACTAAATTGGTGGAAGAAGACTAGTAATTTGATTTAGCTAATTTTTGTCCTTTTGTTTAAATGTAAATCATTTATTTTATTGTATTTATTGTAAAGATTAACTTGTAAGAGCTATAAAAAGCTCATTGTTCTATTGTAAATAATATAGAAATTTTTGGAAAAAATAAGAGTTCTCTCTTATAAAGCTTTTATGCTTTGTTCTTGTTTCTCTAAGTTGTGCGGATTCCCCTTCTTAGAAAACATTATGAATTTATGTCTTATGTGTGGATTCACTAAGGCTTAGATTCTTGATCTTATCACAAAGGCTTTCACACCTTTGAGTGGTGATCTTCAATCCATCATCAAATCCATCTAACCATCCATTGAGAATTCTTGAGAGCGCCTTCGGCCAGCAAGCTTTTCCCATTCGACCACCGACCATCTTTCTCGACCACGGATCAACCAGAGAGCGTCTCCGACCAGCTGGGCGACCCAAACAACTATCCACCTCCAATCTTATATCATCTTGGAAGAACATGTCGGCATTCTGGGTGGCGTCATTCGTCTTGGCGCACGATATGAATTGGGCCATCTTCGAGAATCGGTCAACAACTACGAAAATAGAGTCATGATGCCTGATCTTAGGTATAACTAGAAATATCCACATAAGTCTTGTTAGGAATATGTAATGGCATATTAAGACCGTAGGGATGTGACCCGGACTTGGTCTTCAGGCATGTAATGCACTTGGAGCAGAATCATTCCACGTCATGTTTCATGTGCGACCAAAAGAAATGGTCGGCAAGAATGCTCATGGTATTATCCACGCTGAAGTGCACCATCAAGCCGCCTCCATGAGATTCACAAATCAGTAGGTCTTGCATCGATCCTTGTGGAATGCACAGTAGCTTGTCTCAGAATAGGAAGTTGTTATATATATATATATATATATATATATATATATATATATATATATATATATATATATATATATATATATATATATATATATATATATGTAGAAGGGTCATTTAGCTCATTTACTACATTCCTGAAAAATCGCACAAAAATCAGGAATTTCAAAGGATTTCCCAGACTTCAATGGTGGTCTGATAACCTAAAAGTCAATAGCAAAATTACCCTCTCGTTGACCATCAGACTCCATCAAACTTCATGGAAAGTCTGAAATCGCGAAACATATCTGAAAATCGGCGGATCTTGTTGAAAATCACATAAATCTGGTTTTGAGCTCGATTTTACTTTCGTCAAGCGCCCAGAACTTCCACTTACACCAATACCCAACAAACCCTACCATTTTTATGCAAGAATAACCAAAATCGCACGAGATACAAAAATTTAAAATGTGAATTATAGAGTTTTTGATGAAATTGGAGAGGAAATAAGAGAATAAAAGGTTGTGAACTCTAATATAGAGCTTTAATGGCTCGAAATTGGTTCTGTGAGGCATTACGAGCTCAAATTTGGTTGTTAATGGTGGTTAGGTAAATTAGAGAAGATAACAGTTTCGTAATTAAGTTAGATCTGAAAGATTTTTTTGTCTTTTGATAAAAACATTAGACTTCACAAAAAGTCTGATGATGGTATTATCGTGAATACTCAGCTTATTAAGGGATATATTAACGAATGAGAGGAAGGAAAAGGTGAGGGTAGTTTTTGGATTGACTTTTCAATTTAAGAGGCATTTTTACAATCAGTCCATATAATTATAGTGAAGAGAAATCAAAAAATTTTAACTTAGAAGAGTATACCAAGAATCACTAAATAATTTTTAAGTAGTTAATTTGATGATAGTATGTGTTCAATCTAAGTCTATAAGATTCCGATTCCAATCCGAGTGACGAACGAGTTACGATGATCAAACAACCTAGAGCTAGCAACGAATCAAACAAGAAAACAGAGAACACAGAGCAAGACGATTTGCTACCCCGGTGTTCACCTCCTCTTCCGATGTGGAAGAGAGCTATACTCACCGGAGTTGGTTTCCCAGCAAGAATTCACTAAACACTGACGGCCAACTCCAACGTACAAGTACGTCGTCTCTCTTCTCTCTCTCTCGATCGCCTTTCCGTTGACTGTAACAACCTTTACAGCTCAGCTTAACGGATTACGACGACACACTCTCAATTGGCCTTATATGAAATACTTGGACCAATGAGAATGCGAGCTTTCACGTGTACAAGTCACACGCTCCAGCTTTGATCAGAGACGACCGGTTTGATCACCTAACCGGATCAATAACCGATCCTCGGTGAAACATATCAAACTGATACAAAGACTCTAATTACAATAGAGGCTTTACTATACTTAGTGCATTCTATGATCTTAGACTATTATTCTTCAAATCTCCACCTTAGGTTAAGATCATACTTGGTGTCTCCTTGCTCTTCATCACTAGGGCTCCTTGCGTTCTTTATCGAACGCTGCATCCTTCACCGGATGCATGACTTCTATTCTTGAGAAATGTGAAGCATCTTTAATGCTTCCCTCAACTTGTATACTGGAAGAACTTTCGTAAAAATGTCTGCAGGATTATTCGCCGTTGCTATCTTCAACACTTGTATCTCTCCTTTACTGATTAAATCCCTTCCAAAATGGTACCTTACATCCATGTGCTTTGTACGCTCATGATGTACTGCATTCTTTGAGAGTGCTATTGCACTTTGTGAGTCGCAATAAATTGCAACAGATCTCTGACCAAAACCGAGCTCTTCTGCAAAACCTTTCAACCATACTGCCTCTTTTATTGACTCTGCCAAAGCCATGTATTCTGCTTCTGTTGTTGATAATGCAACTATCTTTTGCAATGTAGACCTCCACCTTATGACGTTCCCACCAGCTATGAAGACCATACCCGTAGTTGACTTTCTTTGATCACGATCTCCACCATAGACTGCATCACAATACCCTTTTATGACAAACTCTTTGTCTTTCTTGTAGCTTAGACCCATCTGAGTCGTGCCCTTGACGTATCTTAGCACCCACTTGACCGCCTGCCAGTGGTCCTTCAAATGTTTACTCATGAACCTGCTTATTACACCGACTGGAAATGCCAAGTCAGACCTAGTGCTGACCATTGAATACATCAGGCTCCCAACAGCATTCTGATATGGTATGTCTTCCATATCTTCCCTTTGTTCTTCAAACTCCTAGTCAGTTGCTGACTTTAGCCTGAAATGAGCTCCTAAAGGTGTATCTACAGCCTTTGCTTGATCCATTCCGTATTCTTCCTGAGCTACCTTCAAAGTTCTTGATACTCTTTTTTTGCTAATCTCCATATCCAAAATCTTATTGGCATATCCTAAATCCTTCATCTCAAATTCAGTACTTAACAAATCATTTAGCTTCTGAACTTGAGCTTTATCAATTGATGCTATCAGTATATCATCTACATAAAGTAGAAGATATACTACACCTGCCTTGTTTAACTCCTTGAAGTAAACACAACTATCATGCATAATCACTTCTGATAAATCTGTTTTGAATCATGAAGTCATCAAATCGCTTATTCCACTGTCTTGGGGATTGTTTCAATCTGTACAAAGATTTCTTGACGAGACACACCTTATCTGGATGCTTCTGATCTATAAAACCTTTGGGCTATTCCATGAATATTTCTTCGTCTAGAAAGTCATGAAGAAAAGTTTTCTTTACATCTAGTTGCTGCAACTCCATGTTGAAGTGATTCACTGCTGACAGAATGTAACTTATAGATACATGCTTAACCACTGGAGCAAAGATTTATTGATAGTCTATTCCCTCTTTCTGAGAATAACCCTTGGAAATAAGCCTAGCCTTGAACCTTAGTTTCTCAACTCATGCAATACCTACTTTCCTTTTAAAGACCTACTTGCAGCCTATAGCTTTCTTATCCTTAGGCCTCTCAACCAAAATCCAAGTCTGGTTTTTCCACAGGGACTGCATTTCTTCAATTGATGCTTCTCTCCATTCACTCTTGTCAGGATCATTCATAGCTTCTTGGTAGTTCTCTGGTTCTTGATTTCCTGCATCCTCAGTCAGACCACAGATGTACTCATCGTAGTCAATATCCTCATATACCTCGTAGTCCTTTAGCCTGACTGATTGTTTTAATGTCCTTTTAGGCCTATCCCTGACCAACCGGTAGCTCCCAGGTTCTGTAGATTCCTCTTCTGACTCATCATCTTGTGACTGGTCATCTTGAACCTCAGTAGGTACTGACATTTCTGGTGAGGCTCCACCTTGAACTGTGTTTCTACTATCTTTCAAGTTCCCTGAAACATCAAAACTTAAACTGATATTAGTTGAATCTAAGAGTTCAGAAACCTTACATGTGTCCTGGTCTGATTTAATGTCTTTGTAGACAACTTCTTCTCTGAATACTACATTTCGGCTTATGACATACTTTTGTTCTTCTAAGAGCCATATTTTGTATCCTTTTACTCCCTCTGGGTAGCTTGTGAATATCCCTTTCTTGGCTCTTGGATTTAGCTTCCCATCACTTGTGTGAACATAGGCAACACATCCGAACTTCCTTAACTCACTCAAAGAAGGCATTGCTGAACTCCAAATCTCTTCTGGCACATTGAAGTCTAGCACAGAAGAGGGCGACCTATTGATTAAGTAGACAGTTGTTGATGCAGCATCTGCCCAAAACTTTTGCTCTAAACCGCTCTCACTCAGCATACTTTTGACTTTGCTCATTATAGTCCTGTTAAGTCTCTCTGCTACACCATTTTGCTGGGGTGTATAGGCACAGGTTTTGTGCCTCACAACACCTTCATCTTTGCAAAACATGTCAAACTGCAGATTACAAAACTCTAAGCCATTGTCAGTTCTTAACTTCTTTACCTTTCTCTTTGATTGTGTTTCCACCATCTTCTTCCAGTCCACGAAGTGTTTGAAGGCTTCATCCTTAGACCTGAGAGAGTAAATCCACACTTTTCTAGAAAAATCGTCAGTAAAAGTGATAAAGTAATGACAATTGCTTAAGCTTGGTGGTACACTGGGTGAACCCCAAAGATCAGATTGTATGTAATCCAGCTTGTCCTTTGTAGTGTGTTGAGCTGCTCCAAAACTGACTCTTTGTGTCTTTCCCAAAATATAGTCTTCACAGAACTCTAGGTATGAGACCTTTCCATCCTTGAAGCATCCTTTTTATTCAGAATATCCAATGCCTTTTGTCCTATGTATCCTAGTCTGTTGTGCCACAACTGAGTCTGATCATTCTGAGCCTTACTGACTTCTGCAGTATTGCTTTCTGCCACCTTAGCTTGGCCATTTAGAATGTACAAGGTTTCTTTGCGCTGAGCCTTCATGAAGACAGTACATCCCTTTATGACTCTGAGAGTTCCATTTCCTCCCTTGAACTCAAAACCTTTCTCTTCAAGTGTTCCCAATGAAGTGAGATTTTTTGAGATATCGGGCATATACCTCACATCACTGAGTATGAAAGTGGTTTCGTCTGGATTCTGAAACCTAATTGATCCAATTCCCTTTATTTCTGATAGCGAGTTATTTTCCATCCTTACTCTTCCATTGTTTTTTTTCTTTCAGATCTATGAAGTACTCTTTCCTTGATGTCATGTGAAATGAGCATCCTGTGTCTAAGATCCATTCATCTCTGGTAATATCATTCATGGTCAGGTTCACTTCTGATGCAAGATGTCCTACTAGATCCTTAGCATCATCCCTAGCCAGAGCTGATTCACCTCTTTCTTGAGACTGTCATGTCTTCTTATTCATTTCTATCCACTTGAAACATTATTTCTTGAAATGCCCTTCTTTACCACATATCCATCACACCCTCTTTCCGTCTTTAGACTTGGACCTTGACTTATGATGTTTGTTCTTACTAGAGTGATTACTTTTAGTGGGAGACCTTCCTCTGGCAAAATGACCTTCTCCCTCTGACCTGGAGTGAGATGAGTTCTTAAATTCTCATTCTTTAGACTTTGCAGCATTAGTCACATCCTCTACTTTGATCACCTCTCTACTGTACTTAAGAGTATCCTTCAGAGGATCATATTTGCTGGGTAAAGAGTTTAGTAGGAGTAAAGCTTGTACTTCTTCTGGAACTTCTATACTCATGTTACTCAAGTCTGCGATCAACTTTAGGAATTCATCAACATTCTGATCTATTGTCTTGGATTCCTGCATCTTGAAAGAGTATACTAGTAGCTGAGCATGAACTCTATTTGGTAGAGTCTTTACCATGTATAATCTTTCCAAAGTTGACCATGTTTCCGCTGCTGTTGTACACTTATTAAGCTTCCTTAGGACTTGATCGCTAACCGCAAGAAAGATAAGGTTCATATATAGCCTTTTCACATCGTTCTTACCTCGTATCTTCCGATTCGAGCTTCTTTTCTTAAGATCTGGATCCGTTTCTTCTTTTGCTGATTCTTCTTTGGAGACTGGTTTCTCAACGAGAACATCCTTTAGTCCTTGAATGCTTAAACTCGCGAACATCCGTTTCCTCCATAAACCGAAATCTCCCTCACCATCGAAGATCGCAACCTTTGTCTTTGTTGTCATCATCTTCGGATCTTCAAGACTTAAATACCAGAACCTGGCTCTGATACCACTTTGTTCAATCTAAGTCTATAAGATTATGATTCCAATCCGAGTGACGAACGAGTTACGATGATCAAACAACCTAAAGCTAGCAACGAATCAAACAAGAAAACAGAGAACACATAGCAAGTCGATTTGGTAACCCAGTGTTCACCTCCTCTTCCGGTGTGGAAGAGAGCTATACTCACCGGAGCTGGTTTCCCTGCAAGAATGCACTAAGCACTGACGGCCAACTCCGCCGTACAAGCACTTCGTCTCTCTTCTCTCTCTCGATCGCCTTTCCATTAACTGTAATAACCTTTGCAGCTCAGCTTAACGGATTACGACGACACACTATCAATTGGCCTTATATGAAATACTTGGACCAATGAGAATGCGAGCTTTCACGTGTACAAGTCACACGCTCCAGCTTCGATCAGAGACAACCGTTTTGATCACCTAACCGGATCAATAACCGATCCTCGGTGAAACATATCAAACCGATATAAAGACTCTAATTACAATTGATGCTTTACTATACTTAGTGCATTCTATGATCTTAGACTATTATTCTTCAGTATGTTTGAAAAACTAATTTTGAAAACTGTTTTACTTTCTTTCTCGCATATATGGGGACAGGGGATATGATGGTATTGGTCTTTTTATAAGTGGAGGGTTTGTTGGATTGAATATTTGTTATTATTTGTTCTCAAAGAGATATAATTGATATTATCTTGAAATTCAATCAAAATTATGTGTAATTAAAAATGATTTTGTAATATTTTTGTTAACAAATGATTTTGTGATTTAAGTTTTGGGATTTAAGTAAAATGTTAATAAATTTTCCTAAATTTGTGTAAATACTAAAACCATATATTATCACATACAATATTTCTATATAATATTTCTTGGTTATTTAATAATTTTGTATATTGATTTTTCAATTGAATTTGAGTAACCTTTCTATTTGGTATGGGAAAAATACTTGGACTCAAATACTTGAATCTGGATCCGAAGAAAAATATTTGAATATGTAACCGAGCCGAAATAAGCATTTTATCTTATTGGGTATTTAACTAGCATATATGTAAGTTTCAGTTTGGGTATGGGTATTATCCAAAACTCGAACAGGTACCCGAGGATCCGAAGCAAAGATACTAACCCACTAAAAGAGTTTATCCTTAACATTATTTGTCATTAGGATTAGTCATCTATTTCATTTCCAAGAGCTAAGCCAGTTGGGGATTTGAAGTATGCGATTATTCTTTGGACTTAGTAAGACTTGTGTACTATATGTTATATATATAGTCAGCTAAATAAATGTTTAGTTGATACGTTTTTTATGCAGATGGCGTCAAATAGCAGAGATAAACTCATGCCTGGTGTTAATGAAGACTTTGTTGCAACAACATATGAAGATTTTTTGCTTAGCTTAATTCGGTTGTTTTTCTGGATATTTTGGGTATTTTGGGTAAAAATATATATAAATCACCAAAAATATCTGGAACCAAACCGAATCGAAATGTACCCGTTTATTTCAGGTATTTACAGGCATAATAATTTAGGATTCGAACCCGAACAGATACATAATCGGATTCTATATGGATACAAAATTCCCTTACCCGAATAGATCCGATCCAAACTCGATCTGAATATCCGAACGATCAAGCCTATTTTCTATGTAATATGAAAGGGAAAATTTGGTAGACCTGACTATACATGGTGGTTTAATGGTTGATGACCCCCCGTGTTAAATTTGAACTCCTAATAGCTCAAGCAAACTTGAATCTAACCGATCGAACTCAAAACAAGAAATGAAGAAGAGTAAAGGAGTACGCCGAGAGATTTTGTTCACTCGGTGTTCACCACACCATTCGATGTGAATGACTGTTATCCTCATTGCATTGCTGACCTTGTCAGCAATGCAAGAACAGCTCAAGCTCGATCTCTGACCTCTCTCTATAATGGCTTCAAGATCGTCTGTTACAAAAGGATCAGATCGACTTGTTACTTGACTAAGGAAGGAGTTACAGCTTTATACTTCAGCTGTTTACAAATGATAAGTCACGTGAGTTACACATGACTCGGGTCAACCTAAGACAGAAGCTCAAGACCCTCTCCTTCCTCTAGAGTCTTTAGCCTTGAGAGAGATCACCTAATAAGATGGACACTAAATCATCAAATCTCCACCTTATCATCTTATCTTATACTTATATCTAGCTACTCTTGGATACAACTATCCAAAGAAAGATATGAGAGGCAATTTCTCTCAATCTTCCATATGCACAAAACCGTGCATTCCACTGCGAACACTTGCAGCATCCTGGATATCCTCCAACTTCATATCTTCCTGAGAAAACCCTCCCAGCTTCATATCTTTCTGCGAAAACCCTCTCAGCTGTTTATAGCAAGCTCCACCTCGCTTACTGATCTGTGACTCTAAGAAGCTGCAAAGCTTCTTGAAATTTCCCTACTGGCAAAGCTTTTGTGAAGATGTTAGCAGGATTGTAGGATGTAGAAATCTTAAGAACTTAAACAATCCTGTCAGTGATCAAGTCTCTGATGAAATGGAACTTGACTGCTACATGTTTGGTGCGTTCGTGATGAACCGCATTCTTGGCCAGTGCAATGGCACTTTGTGAGTCACAGTGAATGTCCACCATCTCCTCATGAAATCCCAATTCATTTACGAAACCTCCTAACCATACAGATTTTTTAGCTGCTTTTGTTAACGCCATATACTCGGCCTCGGTTGTGGAGAGAGCTACTACATTTTGAAGACTAGACCTCCAGCTGACCAAATTTCCTCCAAAAGTGAAGACCACCCCTGAGATTGACCTTCACCTATCTAAATCTGCTGCGTAATCAGAATCGCAATATCCCCTTACAAAGAAGTCTTTATCTTTCCTGAAGCATAACTTGACATCAAGAGTTCCTTTAATGTAACGAAGAGTCCACTTCACATCTTGTCAATGCTCCTTCAGAGGACCGCTCATAAACCTGCAAACCATACCAACAGCAAACGCAAGATCTGGTCTAGTTCCTACTATTGCGTACATGAGGCTGCCCAAGGCACTCTGATAAGGAACAACTCTCATTTTATCTGCTTGTCTTGGAGTTCTCTCTCAGTGGCTGATTTAAGTTTAAAATGGACTCCTAGAGGTGTTGCTACTGGTTTTGCTTGGTCCATTCCCAGATTTACCAGTACCTTCAGAAGATAGCTTCTCTGAGATATGAACAGGGTACCTCTTACTCTATCTCTACTGATTTCCATTCCTAGAATCTTCTTGGCATCCCCCAGATCTTTCATGTCGAACTCTGAGCTTAACAGATTCTTCAACTCAACAACTAACTCCATGTTCTTACCTGCTATCAAGATATCATCTACATACAGAAGAAGGTATATGAATCCTTCTGTAGGTAGTTTCTTGTAGTAGACGCATACGTCATATTCACTTCTTTTAAACTTGTTTGTCTTCATGAATTCATCAAATATTGTATTCCATTGTCGAGGAGATTTCTTTAATCCATAAAGGGATCTTTTCAGTAGACATACTTTCTCTGGATGTTTCTTCTTGACATATCCTTCAAGTTGCTCCATATATATATCCTTGTCCAGATAGCCGTCAAGAAAGGCTGTTTTAACGTCCATTTGTTGAAGTTCAAGATCAAAGTGTACTACTGCAGACAAGAGAAGCCTTATAGAAACATGCTTTGCAACTGGGGAGAAGATCTCCCGGTAGTCAACTCCCTTCTTTTGTGAATATCCTTTGGCCACTAATCTGGCTTTGAACCTGGGAGCTTCAACTCCACTGATGCCTACCTTTCACTTGAAGACCCATTTACATCCTATGTGCTTGTGACCCTTGACTCGATCAACCAGCACCAATGTTTTGTTCTTGGCCAGTGACCTTATTTCTCATCTGCAGCTTCAAGCCATTTGTCTTTATCAGGATCCATTTGAGCTTCCTCAAAGTATTTTGGCTTTGGATTTCCACCATCTTCAATCATTAAGTATGCATAGCATGCTATGTCGTCGTCATCATCATCTGCATACACCTGATAATCTTTAAATATAGCCGATAGCTTTGTTTCTCTTCTTGGTCTATTCCCAGAAATCTGATGCTCTAACTGATTCTGATCATTTGTGGATTCCACTGAACTGTTATCTTCCAGGGCTTCAGTTTGGAATTCTCCACCTTGAACTTGTTCGTTAACTTCTGCTTCTTGTATATGATCCAATAACCTGTTTCTACCTGCATCATCTGAGCTTAAAATTTTGTTAGTTGAAATGTTATTTAATTTGATACATGATTGTGTGTTTGACTTTATCTCTTTGTACATCACATCTTCTTTGAAAAAGACATTACGACTGATGATCATTTTCTCTTCGTCTAACAGCCATACTCTGAAGCCTTTCACTCCGTCTGGATAACCAGTAAATATACGTTTGATGAGTAGACATACGCCAAGCATCCAAACCGTCTCATTCCATATACATTTGGTATTGTTGAAGACTATCTTTCTTCTGGTATGTCGAAATTAATTGTTGATGAAGGTGTCATGTTCAACAGATATACTGTTGTTGATACTGCCTCTGCCCATAAAAGCTGCTCAAGACCACTTTCGCTTAACATACTACAAACCTTATCCGTCGGTGTCCTATTTAATCGTTCAGCTATGTCGTTCTGCTCTGGAGTATAAGTGCAGGTCTTGTGTCTCACTATTCCCTCTTGTTTACAGAAGATGTCGAATCGCATGTTACAGAATTCGAGACCGTTGTCAGTTCTCAACCTCTTGACTTTCCTTTCTGACTGTGTTTCAACCATCTGCTTCCATTCCATGAATTTATCAAATGCCTCGTCTTTGGATTTGAGGAAGTATACCCAAACCTTCCTAGACCAATCGTCTGTAAATGACACATAGTACTGGCATTTTCCCAAGATCATGGGGACATTTGAAGACCCCCATAGGTCCGAGTGGATATAGTCTAGATTAGCTTTGGTTGTATGATGTCCTTGCCCAAACCCAACCTTATTAGTTTTACCCATGATGCAATCTTGATGAGGTCATCAGAACCAAACTAGACCGGGCGCTGACTGACTCAATCACTGACTCAACCACTAAGTCAAGCAGCGCAAGAAGACTAAGAGAAGCCAAGGCCACAATGAGTTTTGATCCAAAACCAGGCATAGGACTGATTATACATCCAACAATCAATCCTAAGAAGACATATGACCCAGGAGGAATCATAACACATGGAGGAGAGATTATGGAGCCGAGAAGATCTAACAAGGCCTATGAGCTTATCTTAGCTCAAATGGAGATCAAGGTCAAGACATCTAGCTCAGCTCATCATCAGCATGCCACTAAGAAGAATCATCCCCAAAAGATTACACAAGAAGAAGATACCGAAAAGGAGCTAACCATATGTAGCATCACAACTAGCTCAGCGGATAACTCAACGACTAGCTCAGCAGACTTGCCATATATGGAAGCATTCACATTTGGAAGGTCAATTCAGCACCAAACCTTTACCTATCAAAACTACAGTGTTTTGAGCTCCTTTCCATCAAGTCCAGACGTCCTTAGCTGCACAAGACCATACAAGATTCTCCATAACTTCAACAAGTCACACTTACCATTTTTGGAGAAGAAAGAGATCAAACACCAACGGCTTCTTTCCAAGAATGAAAGCCACAAATTGTTTTTCAATCAAGCTGTCCCAAGGATCCTCACTTATCCCTTAAAGCCATCCAGATACAAAGAAACCATCAAGAGCATGGATCCTTGCCAAAATCAGCCTAACGGCTAGTTTCCTTTAAGTTTGCGATTTCTTGTTCAAGGTCAATATGACCGTTAGTCATGAGTCCTATAAAATCTCATTGTATTGTTCATTTGTAAATAACCTTTCAACCTTTCAATCAAAGTATTATTCAGTTTCTTTCAAAGAGTGTCTTTGTTAAGATCTTTTATCTTAGGATTCATTTATTGGATTAGGTTTGCTTGTGTGACTCAAGTAGAACTAGTTCACCACCGATTGAGAGAGTCAATCAAACCCACCGGTTGAGAGAGTCAATCACTACATTCATTCCATTCCTCTTTCCATTTAATCACTTCAACATCCATCCTAAGGAGTCTAGAGACCCACGGTTGGATCCATCTCACCACATCATCACCCACGATCTAGAAGAGAGAGACTTCAGTCCTTGTTCTACATCAATCACGCTTCCATCTTGCATCATCTGGTATCAGAGCCGAAAGGTTCTTACATCAGGTGTGTTCTATCCTTTACCTTTCGGTTATTGTTTGCATACTTAAAATAAAACCCATAAAAAAAACCTTTTGTTTTGCATTTGATTCATCTAGTTTCTTTTTCATTTCATCTTAAATCAAAACCCCAAAAAAAAAAGTTGTTTGTTTCATCATATTTTTTAGTTTTTATTTTCTGATTTTGTTTGCATCCTTAAAAAAAAAAAACTTATAAATATTGTTTTCATTTTGCATCTTCAAATCTTAAATCAAAAAAAAAAAGTTTGTTTTGTGTTTCTTTTGATTTCTGTTTTTGTGTTCTTGTTTTTTGTTTTATAAAACCAGAAAAAGTTTAAAAAGAAAGAGGAGAAGTTTTTGTTATTTGATTCGAGTTCTTAAACCAAAAGCCAAAAAAAAAATTGTTATTTTCATATTAGTTTTTGTGTCAATTCAAAATAATAAAAAAAAAGTGTCAAAGGTTTTCATAGTGTTTTTAGTTGTTTCCAAAAAGTTAAAAAAAAAGTTTTCATTCTTTGATTCGATTTTTATAAATCCAAAAATCCAACAAAAAAAAAAGTGTTATTTCCTTTTGTGTTTTATTTCCATTCGAATTTTGAATCAAGCAAAAGGCTCCTTTCCATATTTTTAGAAGTCATACAATCTTGTTTCCTGTTTTGAAGGATTTAAATTGAGTTTCCTAAAAACTATTTTTCTAAGTTTCCAAAACTCTTTTAAACCGAGTTTAACGTGAAAACCAGTAGCTTTCTGATTTCTGAAGAGGATTTTACAAGTATCAAACCGTGCTTGACATAGTTCAATACTTAAGTATTTCAAGAACATATTAATACACTGGTTTTGTGCATTGTCAGGAACTAACTCAAAAGAAAAACATGGAAGAAGAAGAATCATATGGAGACAATTGGAGTGAGGATGAAGAGAGCTTACTCTGCTCAGATGAGGAGACAGAGTATGAGACACCACCATGGCCAGGAGATGAACCCTCTGAATATGGGTATGATTCAGATGGTGACTCAGGATGTGATCCGGAGCCGCAACACAAGGAGCTGCACACTACAACCTCATCTTGGAGTCAGCTTTGCATGGAAACCAATGAGGAAAGTGAAGATTCAGAAGCAGACATGTATGGAGAGTACCACCCACCTGGGCACAAGAGTGCATTCAAAAACCATGGAGTTACTTCATACCGTGTACTAGCTCAACGTCAGCTCACTGATACAAGGAAAGCTACAGCCCAACAAGCAAGCACAAGGCAGCCAACCACAAGAACAAGAGGTTCCCTAATCTTCTCAGGAATTAGCAAAGATCCTGAAGCATACTTGCAATGGGAAAACAACATGGAGGAGTGGTTACAAGTTAACAAAGTCCCAAAAGAAAGGAGGCTAGTACAAGCTGTATCAGCCTTCACAGGAAAGGCTTATGAATGGTGGCTAAAGGAGAGCACACCAACCATCCTTAAGAAGCCAATACTGGATTGGAGAGATCTCAAGTCCAGGATGAAAAAAGAATTTGTGGAGAAGCTTCAAACCACAACCAAGAGAGTGAAGATTGCATCCGAAGCACAATCTGCTCCAAAACCAAAGTTTGTTTGCTATCCAGAAGCTAAGAAGACTCCTCACGCAAAGCAGGATCAGCAATGGCAGGAGATCATGGAGGTTTTGAACCCAAAGAAGCAAGAGCAGAAACAGAGCCGCAAAGCTTCACCCAATGCAACCGGACCTAGCTTTGATGCATCACTCAAGCTGCTAAACATGCCAACACAAGGTAAGTGTTCTAACCTTGTAAATTCCAAAGAGCCAACATGTTATAGGTGCCATAGAAGAGGGCATTTTGCTGCAAATTGTCCATCTAAGAAGTTGTTCAAAGATATAACATCAGAGTTGAAATTGGAAGTAGCTGACACAAATGATAATTTTGTGCAATCTGATATTTTAATTTCCAATTCAAGACTCATGCACTTGTCTTTGCCAAAAAGTTTTGATCCAGGAATAAGACAAGAAGAAGAGTACACAAGTCAAAAGGACATCAACCGTGAGGAGCAAGCAAACAAGGTGAATTCTGAACTTAAAGTGAATAAACTTGTTTGTCTAACCACTGTTATGATGCACTTGTGTCTGGACCAAAATGTTCATAAAAGTTTAGGTGTTAAAGAAGAAGTGGAGCAACACCAATTTCATAAGCCACGAGCAAGTAAAGAACAAGAGTACACTCAAGGTACCATCATGACTCTTGCACCAAGACATGAACGAGACAAGGTAAGTAACTATCTTACTCAAAATGTTCATACTAATTCCAAGGATATGATAATGCATTTGTCTTGTCCAAAAGAACTTGAGAAAAGTATAGGTCTTGAAGTCAAGTTTCAAGAAGAACCATCAACACAAAGGAACCAAGATGAGAAAGATCAGGGAGCTTCAACCAATGATGGACTAGAGCATGAAACCTCTAGTAGTATATGCACCAGGAGAGACGCGACTCTGAACCACCTTGTCACATCCATAATGGTAAGCTCAAACCTTGTGCAACCTATTTTAAAAGTCTCAAACTCGGATATAATCCACTTGCACTTTCCCTTAAGAGTTGACTTAGGTACAGGTCTGATAAAGATCAAGAAGCCAAGGGCAGAAGGAGTCTTGAAAGAGAGACCAAAACCGAGCCATGTTTCCACACATGAGCCACAAGCGAATCAAAGGCTTGAAGTATATCATACTTCAACCAAACATGAGGTTATTTCTGAACTTGGAATGAGTATTCTTGACTATCAATCCACTGGTATGATGCATTTTTTTCTTGAGTCAAGTGTTGAGAGAAGGATTAGATCTAAAGATAAAGCCAAATGGGAGATCAAGGAAAATCCACCAGACCAAAGCAAGCACACTACATCTACTAGCATGGTAAGTCTTTCTTTGATACACTTCATTTCCCATGACTCAACAGCTGTGTTAAAGGATTTGTTAAGCTTACAAGAGGATGAGATATCAGTAGCACATGAATATGACTCTAAGGAAAACGATTTAAACCGGTATTTATGTGATAAGAAGCCCATAATGCACTTGTCTCTTTGCCAAAGTGTTGAGGATATTCCAGGTTTAAGGAGAGTAGGGGCAAGATAAGCAAAGAAGACGTCACACCAGCTCAAAGCAGAGGAGCATTGCTGTCCTATTTACTCAAAGAAGAGCCACCGGATGCTCCACAACTCAACCGGAATCAAAATGATTCCCAAGGTAATCTTCTAAACCCTCATACACTTCTCTGGACTAACTTGACTTATCTATGTGCAGGTGAACAAGTTTTGAGGTCAAAACTTCTTGAAGAGGGAGGGTATGATGAGGTCATCAGAACCAAACTAGACCGGGCGCTGACTGACTCAATCACTGACTCAACCACTACGTCAAGCAGCGCAAGAAGACTAAGAGAAGCCAAGGCCACAATGAGTTTTGATCCAAAACCAGGCATAGGACTGATTATACATCCAACAATCAATCCTAAGAAGACATATGACCCAGGAGGAATCATAACACATGGAGGAGAGATTATGGAGCCGAGAAGATCTAACAAGGCATATGAGCTTATCTTAGCTCAAGTGGAGATCAAGGTCAAGACATCTAGCTCAGCTCATCATCAGCATGCCACTAAGAAGAATCATCCCCAAAAGATTACACAAGAAGAAGATACCGAAAATGAGCTAACCATATGTAGCATCACAACTAGCTCAGCGGATAACTCAACGACTAGCTCAGCAGACTTGCCATATATGGAAGCATTCACATTTGGAAGGTCAATTCAGCACCAAACCTTTACCTATCAAAACTACAGTGTTTTGAGCTCCTTTCCATCAAGTCCAGACGTCCTTAGCTGCACAAGACCATACAAGATTCTCCATAACTTCAACAAGTCACACTTACCATTTTTGGAGAAGAAAGAGATCAAACACCAACGGCTTCTTTCCAAGAATGAAAGCCACGAATTGTTTGTCAATCAAGCTGTCTCAAGGATCCTCACTTATCCCTTAAAGCCATCCAGATACAAAGAAATCATCAAGAGCATGGATCCTTGCCAAAATCAGCCTAACGGCTAGTTTCCTTTAAGTTTGCGATTTCTTGTTCAAGGTCAATATGACCGTTAGTCATGAGTCCTATAAAGTCTCATTGTATTGTTCATTTGTAAATAACCTTTCAACCTTTCAATCAAAGTATTATTCAGTTTCTTTCAAAGAGTGTCTTTGTTAAGATCTTTTATCTTAGGATTCATTTGAGTGATTCAATTGTTTCCAAGGATTATTGGATTAGGTTTGCTTGTGTGACTCAAGTAGAACTAGTTCACCACCGATTGAGAGAGTCAATCAAACCCACCGGTTGAGAGAGTCAATCACTACATTCATTCCATTCCTCTTTCCATTTAATCACTTCAACATCCATCCTAAGGAGTCTAGAGACCCACGGTTGGATCCATCTCACCACATCATCACCCACGATCTAGAAGAGAGAGACTTCAGTCCCTGTTCTACATCAATCACGCTTCCATCTTCCATCTTCCAAGAATGAAAGCCACGAATTGTTTGTCAATCAAGCTGTCCCAAGGATCCTCACTTATCCCTTAAAGCCATCCAGATACAAAGAAACCATCAAGAGCTTGGATCCTTACCATATTAAGCCCAACGGCTAGTTCTCATTAAGTTTCGATTTCCTTCTTTATTTTTGGTCATATGACCGTTGTGTATAGCTTATATAAGCTTAGCATAGTCCATTGTATTATTCACGCTTTCAATCAATCAACTAAGTATTATTCAGTTTCTTCAAAGAGTGTTCTTTGTTAAGAATTTCCCCTTCTCTTGAATAAGTGTGTGATTCACCTATTCTCTAGAAAACCTTGGATTAACTTGTTTGTGTGATTCAAATAAGTTGTTCAACCACAGATTGAGAGAGTCAATCAGCCCATCGAACAAGTGAGTTGTTCATCATCATCCATTCATTCCATCCATTTCGGTCAAGTAAGAGAGCTCTTAAGCCAGTGCTTGTCCTCCATCAATCCATCGCTCAAGCTTCCGCCTTGGGGCTACATCAAATCTTCACAGAAAGTTACCTCTTGTTACCTTGTCTTTCTCAAGACATCCCTTCTTAACAAGTTCATTCATAGATTTATGTCCTATATGTCCCATGCGGCTATGCCAAAGCCTTGTATAGTCTTCTTCCTTGTTCTGACTATAGGTCTTAGTAGATGCTATACACACTTCAACTTGCTGATCCTTGTAACATATAGAGAGTGTCGACTCCTTTTCTTGAGCCTTTCATTATCACAGTACCCTTTCACTATCTTTAGAATTCCCTGAGATCCCTTAAACTCACATCCCTTTTTCTCTAATGTACCTAGTGAAATCAGATTCCTCCTTATGTCTGGCATATATCTAACTTCACTAAGCACAAAATTTGATCCATCTGAGTTTAAGAACCTTATTGATCTAATTCCCTTTACCTCTCTGCTGGAATCATTCGCCATTCTTACCTTTCTACCTGAAGTTTCTTCAAACTTGAAGAATATCTCCCTTATAGGTGTCATGTGAAATGAAAACCCTGTGTCCATTACCTATTCTTCCAGATCATTAGCCTCCTGTGTTAGGTTGATTTCCATAGCAATCAATCCTAGCAGATCTTGAGCATCATCTCTCACTTGTGATGGTTCTCCTGAACCTTGTGAATGACCTTTTCCATGAGAGTTATTGTGGCTCTTGCCTTTATTTCTTTCAATCCACTTGTAACATTGCTTCTTGTAGTGCCCTTCTTTACCACATGTCCAGCAAATCTTCTTCCCATCATTGGACTTAGATCTTGTCTTATTTCCTTTAACTTTTCCTTGATACGATTCACGGTTTTCAGTCCTGCCTCTGATGTAGTGTCCTTTTAAGCTTGCTCTAGTACTTGAGCTTGTACGCAATACCTTTTCTTTAGATCGAGCAGCACTAGTAACATCCTCAAGTTGTATAGACTCTCTCGCATACTTCAGTGTTTCCTTTAGCTGATCATACATTGAAGGTAGAGAGTTTAATAAAAGAATCGCTTGTACCTCTTCAGGGATATCTATTTCGAGATGACTTAGGTCGTTTACAAGTTTGAGGAAGTAATCGACATTCTCGTCAATAGTTTGCTGCTCTTGCATCTTGAATCCGTACAGTTGTAGTTTACCATGAACTCGATTTGGTAAGGATTTAGGCATGTAGAATTTATCCATAAGATCCGAAGTTTCAGTCGTGGTCTTGCATCTTTCTATCTTCCTTAGAACATGATCTCCAACATTCAGAAAGATTGTTTTCATCGCATTTCACATCGTTCCAATCTTGCTTCTTCATCCCTGATGAGCTTGTTTTCTTTCTCTGGATCTTTATCGTCGTCTTCTTTCTTCTCTGGATCTGGATACTTCTTCACCAGGATATCCTTCAATCTAGTAACACTTATAAGAGCGTACATTCTTTTCCTCCACATCGAGAAATCTCCTTGTCCATCGAATTTCTCGATCTGAACTTTCGGTCCACCCATTCTTCTCCGATTTGGAATCCTTGATCTCTGATTCTTTCACTCTTGCTGAAAAGACCTCAGCTCTGATACCAATTTGTTAAACCTGAACTCCTAATAGCTCAAGCAAACTTGAATCTAACAGATCGAACTCAAAAAAAAAGAAACGAAGAAGAGTAAAGGAGTACGCAAAGAGATTTTGTTCACCCGGTGTTCACCACACCATTCTATGTGAATGGCTGCTATCCTCATTGGGGCCGACCTTGTCAGCAATGCACTAGAACAGCTCAAACTCGATCTCTGATCTCTCTCTACAATGGCTTCAAGATCGTCTGTTACAAAAGGATCAGATCGACTTGTTACTCGACTAAGGAAGGAGCTATAGCTTTATACTTCAGCTGTTTACAAAGGGTAAGTCACGTGAGTTACACATGACTCGGGTCAACCTAAGATAGAAGGTCAGGACCCTCTCCTTCCTCTAGAGTCTTTAGCCTTGAGAGAGATCACCTAATAAGATGGACACTAGATCATCACCCCGACTAATTTGATTATAAATGGAAACAAAATCTGGTTTACTAAAAAAGTTGTGTTTGATTTGAACTTTGGATTTTGATTTACAATCAACCCGGTTAATTGGTAACTATTATTTATTTCAATAGAAACTTTCTGTTTGTGTTTTGCATTAATAATAGTAAGATATTTTCAAATATTATAAGACGAAATGGATATTTGTCCTAACAAATTATTAAAGATTGGAAGATTCTACCAAGCTCAAGAACATCCCTTGTACAAATATGACTGTATTGTTATGGATTTATATTATATACTATATATATATATATATATTGTTTGTAAAGTGATGGATCGTGAATGTGGTGGAGGAGAATTGATATTTCTTTCTCTCATAGTGTGTACATTAAGATTACAATCATTCCTTATTTGTAGTAGAATAAAACAAGTGATGAAAATAAAGATCCATGATATAGTGATAATCACAAACAAAAATCATGGTTTTTGGATGGATAATCATAACCAAAAACTATATGGATAACTATTATCCTATAACACTCCCCCTTGATTATCCATTTTGTGTTATGTACTGCCTCATTAAAAACCTTATCATGGAAAACCTCGAAGGGATAAAAACCATGACAAGGAAAAAAGAGTACAGCGACGTAAACTCCCTTTGGAAGATGGAGATGATATTTTCTTCATAAATATCGCAAATGACGCATTACAATAATTTGAATATGTTTTATGAATAATGTAGTGGGAAGTGCCTTTGTGAAAAGATCAACGGATATACTGGATGTCCACTTCTTAATTTTCTCTAGCTCTCAAACATAGGAGAAAATCTTCGGGGAATATGCTTTGTTCTGTCGCTCTTGATATAACCTTCTTTGAGTTGAGCAACACATGCAGAATTGTCTTCAAATACTTTCGTTGGTTCTTGTTCATGATGATCCCGATACGTTCTTGTATATGATGAGTCATATATCTCAACCATACATTCTCGACATGCCTCATGAAGCGCAATTGTCTCCGCATTATTTGAAGAAGTGGCGACGAAAGTTTGTTTTTGGGAACGCCACAAGATTGCAGTTCCTCCCATTGTGAAAACGTATCCTGTTTGCGATCGAGCTTTATGCGGATCGGATAAATATCATGCATCTGCAAAACCAACTAGACCAAGCGAAGAATTTCGAGGATAATGTAATCCCAAGTCAATCGTACCTCGGAGATAGCGAAGGATATGTTTTACCCCGGTCCAATGTCTTTGTGCAGGAGATAAACTGTATCTTGCAAGCAGACTAGCAGCAAATGCTATATCTGGTCTGGTACAGTTTACAAGATACATGAGTGCACCTATAGTGCTTATATAAGGTATTTTTGTACCTAATATTTCTTCGTTATCTTCACAAGGTCGAAATGGATCCTTGTCAATATTAAGCGATCTATTAACCATTGGAGTACTCAAAAGATTTGCTTTGTCTATATTAAAGATATTTAACACCCTTGTGGTGTAATTTGATTGATGCACAAATATACCATCTTGGAAATGCTCTATTTGGAGCCGAAGACAAAATTTTGTTTTTCCAAGATATTTCATCTCAAACTCTTCTTTCATATGAGTTCTTGCATCATTGACTTCCTTTTGAGTTCCAATGGTGTTAAGGTCATCAACATAAACAGCAATGATCACAAATCCTGATGGGGATTTCCTTATAAATATGCAAGGGCATATCGCAATATTGATAAATCCTCTCTTCAACAAAATTCGCTTAAGCGATTATACCACATGCGTCTGGATTGTTTTAATCCGTAAAATGATTGCTGTAATTTGACCAAACAAATTTTCTCAGATTCTTCTGGAATCTTTGACCCTTCTGGGATTTTAAATCCTTCTGGGATTTTCATATATATGTCATTATCTAGTGATCCATATAGATATGCAGTCACAACATCCATGAAGTATATTTCTAGATTTTTCGATGCCGTTAGACTCATTAAGTGCATGAATATGATTGCATCCATTACCGAGGAATATTTTTCATCATATTCAATTCCTAGTCTTTGAGAAAATCCTTTTTCCACAAGTCGAGCTTTATATCTAGTGACTTCATTATCTTCATTTTTTTCTCACAAAGACCCATTTACATCCAACTGGTATTACATCTGCAACTGTAATACTAACTGGTCCAAAACCATTTCTCTTATTAAGGGAGAGCAATTCATTTCTCATGGCTTCTTGTCATTTCTCCCAATCGGGCCTTTTCTGGCACTCCGATATGGACCTTGGATCCGGATCATCATTATCATTATCAATGTCTTTGGAGATTGAAAAGGAGAATGTTCCATCCACATCATCAATTTCATATATAATCCATGCTTTTCTATCATGGACGTAATTAATGGAAATCTCACACTTTTCTGTATCGTGCTCGACTTCGAGATTTTTCTCTTCATGAACCTCTCCACAAATGCCTACTGGACATTTTTCATGATGCGTTTCCTCTTGAACATTTTCATTTTGTTCTCCCAGCTTCTTTTTCTTTCGGGGATTTTTTATCTTTAGAGCCTAATGGCCTCCCCCTTTTTAACTGAACCCGCGGTTCATTAGTAATGCTTCTGCCACTTTGTTCTTTCGGAATTTCAATTCTATATGGAGCATTTGCAGCGGGTATATATGATTTAGTCACCTTCTTTGTATCTGTTAATTCGTCTGGTAATTGATTTGCCATACTTTGTAAATGCATCAAGATAAGCCAAAGATTGTGTACACCATGTGATATCTTTTGGTGATTATTTCAATCCTCCCCCTAACGCGGGAAATTCATCTTCATTAAAATGGCAATCAGCAAACCGTGATGTAAACATGTCACTGGTTTTTGGTTCCAGATACCTTATTATATTTGGTGATGTATACCCGACATATATCCCCAATCTCCGTTGCGGCCCCATTTTTGTTCTTTGCGGTGGTGCTATAGGAACATAAACTGCACACCCAAAAACTCAGAGATGGGATATATTAGGTTCTTGACCAGATGTTAATTGTAGTGGAGAAAATTTATTATATGCACTTTGTCTTATTTGGACCAACGCGGCCGCATGCAATATAGCATGTCCCCATATAGAAATTGGGAGTTTTGTTCTCAATATCAGTGGTCTTGCAATCTATTGCAATTGTTTTATTAAACTTTCGGCCATGCCATTTTGTGTATGCACATGGGGTACTGGATGCTCAACATCGATTCCCATTGACATACAATAATTATCGAAAAAGCTTGTGAAATGAATTCACCAGCGTTATCAAGCCTTACTTTCTTAATGGGATAATTAGGGAACTGGGCTCTCAACCTGATCATTTGGGCAATGAATCTTGCGAAAGTCGTATTTCTTGTGGTTAACAGACACACATGTGACCATCTACTAGATGCATCAACTAATACCATAAAATATCGAAACGACTCGCATTCTAGATGGATAGGTCCACATATATCTCCATGTATTCTTTCTAAGAATAATGGGGATTCATTCCCAACTTTGGCTGGTGATGGCCGAGTGATGAGTTTCCCTTGAGAACATGCATTACATGGAAACTCTCCTGATTGAAAAATCTTTTCATTTTTCAATGGGTGACCACTAGAATTTTGCACAGTTCTTTTCGATGTCCTAGTCTTTCATGCCAAACTTTAAGAATATTGGAAACCTCTTGGTTTATTATAGCATAAGATTCAATCATGTTTATTTTTGTGCAATATAATCCGGAAGCTAACATCGGTAGCTCTTCTAATACATATTTTTTCTTAGGCGTAATGGAAAGATATTCAATGTCATTCTTATCCATAGTTTCTATATGATATCCATTTCTACGGATGTCTCGGAAACTTATCAAGTTTCTGTGAGATTTAGGAGAATATAATGCATTATTTTCTCAAATTTAGTTCCCCTTGGCAGTGAAAAACTGGCTTCTCCAGAGCCTAGTATTATTTTTGCATTACCAGATATGGTGCTCACGCTTTCAGCGGAGTCTTTGATTTTGAGACAGGAGAAATATCGTCTATCCTTAAGGATAGTATGGGTCGTAGCACTGTCTTCTAGACATATATCTTCATCATGATTCTCAATATGTGACATCCTATGTGTCATAAGATAAGGACATATTAACAAAATTATAATAGATTTTTTTTCTATATTACAACAAAAGCATATTACACAAGCTTATTAAAACTGCTGATGAGCTTTATTACAAAAACATATTAGACAATATGAAAACATTAAGAATTAGTATATATAGTGTCCTTGGCAATTCATTTAAGGTTCATCGACGAGGAAATCTGCGACATCCAGATGAGTGTCCTCATCGAGGCCACTAAAGGAAGGTCCGGCTTCATCATTGTTGAAGTTGGTTTCAACATTATTGACTGTAGCCTTTTGTGATGCTTGATATAGATCGACGAAGTGCTTTGGCGTACGGCATGTACGTTCCCAATGCCCTTCCATGCCGCATCTATGACAAGCATTATTGATCGGTTTCTTTATTCCACGACCACTTTCATTTATCTGTAAATTATCGTTTCTTCCAGTGTTGAAACCTCTTCCTTGTCCATGTCCACGACCTCGACCGCGGCCTCTGTCGGGTCCATGTCTTCGCCCACGATAGTTATTATTATTTCTGGATGCTACGACATTCGCTTCAGGGAATGGAGCTAATCCAGATGGATGGGCCTGATGGTTTAACATCACGAGTTCATTATTTTGCTCTGCTACAAGGAGAACTTGCATCAACTCCGAGTAGTGGATGTAACCTTTTGCCTGGTATTGTTGCTGCAAGATTACATTTCCAGAATGGAATGTGGAAAGTGTTTTCTCAATCATATCATAATCACTAATCTTTTCTCCACATAACATCATCCTGGCAGTAATTCCGAATAACGCAGAATTATACTCTTCAACATTTTTGTAGTCCATAAAACGGAGTTGCAGCCATTCATATATGGCTTTTGGTAAGATCACATATTTTTGGTGATCAAACCTATCTTTAAGTGATTGTCAGAGATCTGATGGATCCTCCTTCATGATGTATTCATTTTTCAGATTATCATAGAGGTGATGGCGTAAAAACACCATGGCCTTAGCCTTAGCCTCATCAAACCTCGTTTCTGATGGATCAATGGTTTTTAGAAGACCATTTGATCTTAGATGCCATTTTGCATCTGATGTCCATGTCATATAATTTTTGCCAGCAGCATCAAGGGCAATGATCTCGAGCTTTGCCAAGTTCGGCATTATCTCTATATAATTAAACCATTTATTAAATTTTATTTTATTTTAAATAAATATGGTAAATTTAAATGCATTAATTTAAAATCATAAATATAAATGCGGAATTTAAATGCATAATTTAACGGCAAAATTAAAATAATTGAGGAGGCAGCGCCTACCATAAATTTAAGGAGGAGTCATAACCTCTCACTCCATAAAATTTTGATCAAGGAGGAGGCTGAAAGGATGTTTTGGAGTTAATACTGATTCAATTCATCAGATTAATAGATCCTAAACATGCAGATCTAGGTTCTCTTGAATAGAAACAATATAGATCTCACCTTTTACCTGTTTATGCAGCGGAAAGAGATAACAGGTCAGAGATCAGAGAGCCACCAAGTGATAACTCCTCCAGAGGTTCACACACGCACACCGTCAGGAAGAGAGGCTGCTAGACCAAGCTGTGGGAGGCGCAGAGAGAGAGAGAAAAATCGCAGGGAGGCTAGGGTTTGGAAGGAAAAATCAGACTTAAGTTTTAATTATAAAACTTGTCTATTTCCTTTTGGGCTTTTGGGCCCAAATACCAATCTGATTAAATCCCTTGGATTTAATCAGACCTATTAATCTCTCTCTTAGTACGACAAATGCCTTCTTGGAATTTCTTACATTCTCTCCTCCAATGCCCTGGTTCTTTACAGAACCTGCATATGTCAGTTGGCCCAGCCTTGGACTTGGGCTTGGGCTTTGGCGTGTCCTTGTCCGCGACTTGGACAGCCTTGGCTTTTCCCTTATCCTTAGCAGAGGATTTCTTAAACCCCTTGCCCTTTTGCACCATAAGCACATTGGGGTCCTTGGCGGTTTTCCTCAAGTTGGGCTCTGCAGTCTTGAGCATTCCGTGAAGCTCAGGCAATGTCTTACTCAAGCCATGCATGTTAAAGTTCAGAATGAACTGATCATAGCTTGCAGGTAATGACTGCAGAATGATGTCGCAAGCAAGTTCCTGGCTGATAGGGCAGTCGAGTTTCTGAAGATGATCGAGATAACCCATCATCTTCAAGACATGAGGACTCACTGCCGCATTTGCAGCCAACTTACAGTCTAAGAGGTTCTTAACAGTCTGAAACCTCTCAGTCCTTGCTTGCTCCTGAAAAAGCGATTTCAGGCTTGCCATTATCTCAATTGGTGACAACACACTCTCGAACTGCATTTGCAGCTCAGCAGTCATTGTCGCCAACATAAGGCAATACACATCATTTTCATCTGACGAATGCTTTTCCCAAGCATTATGCAGAGTCCTGGCGGCATTGTTAGCAGGCCTCTCGGGGAGAGGATCACGAAGGACATAATCCTTCTTCTCCTGCTTGAGGACCAGCCTCAAGTTCCTTGACCACGTCAGGAAGTTCGTTCCAGTCAGCTTCTCCTTCTCGAGAACAGACCGGATTGAGAATGTGTTTTGAGTGCTTGTAGTAGTCATAGCTGAAATATAATAATATAAAAAGGTTATTAGTTAATATGTTCAATATGATTAATCTCGTATTAAATTTAATATGATTAATCACGCATTATATTCAATAACATAAGTTACCCTCAATAGAATATAATGATTCCAAGATCCACATATAACTAAGATCAAAGTGGGCCACTGGCCATCACCCAACCTTAGCTTATATCGGTAAGCCCTATGTCGGCTAATTATATCCGTGATATAACTCTTGGTTGTGAATCTGGGCCCGAGGCCCAATCCACTCTGATGTCTCAAGGCCCGGGACTCCCGATGGCCTAGTCAAGAAAACCAGACTATACAGTCATGTAATCATTAATGTCTGGGACTCCCAATGACATTTATGAATCAAAAACCGTCTTATCCACGCAAAAGTAGACATCATCACACTGTAAGGCCATGAATACAATTGAATGGGCTTCGACAGCTGACATAGCCTGGACAAGACATCCAACGCTTGATATTATTTGAGGTTCGTAGGTTTATTAAAATTTCATCCCAAAATAGAAGATTACTATTTTGGGAAACTTTCCATTTTGGGAAACCTACTAATTTTGGAAACTTTCTAAAATTGGAAACTTTCTAAAACCGGAAACTTTCTAACTTTAGAAATTTCTTAAAATCCAAAACATGCAAATCTGGAAACTTCTATTTTAAGAAACTTTCTAATTTCAAAATTTTGGAAATTTAATAATTCAAAATCGATTTTATAATTATATAAAATAAATTTTAAATTAATCTGAAGAAAAGACTCAAATAATTGGCCCAATTGTTTTAACTTCTTGGCCCGAGGCCCAAGAATTGGTCCATGTCCAAGACATGACCCAATTGTCCAATTAAATGACATAACCGGTCTGGTTCATTAAAATTGGTCTAACCAAATTTTTAATTACTACGATGACCACAATTGTCAACCGGTTATTTACTAAACCGGATTTTCTCAATTTATTTGGTCCAACCAAATCAAATTAGAAAATCCTGGTTTAGGCACTAAATCCAATAATTATTTCGACATTGGATTTCTTATCCCAGTTTAACCAGAACTTAATAATATTATTAAATCTGTTTATTAAACCGCGACGTTTAATTATAATAAAATTTTAAACCGAGCCTTAAACCGATCCGAACCATCACACGCAAGACCCTAACCGGTCGGGACCGTCGCAGCCAAAACATCACGTGATGCAAGCATCACGCGATCGTACGGACGGCGTGGGACGATCGACGTTCGGGTCGTTGCTCGGCCTCGGTCACGCGGGACAGTCCTGGCCGAGATGCGATCGGGACGGAGTGGCAGGTCGAGAGCGATCGGGACGAGATGCGATCGATCCGATCGATCAGCCCATCTCTCGCGATCCGACGCATGACGTGATCCTCGCGATCCTTGCGCCTCACGGTCGTCCGGTCCAGCTGCCGCGATCGGATGATCACGCGACTCGATCCTTTAGCGATCGGTCCGTGCATCATCAAACCGACGCATACCAAATCAATATAGCTTGGTCATGCGATTTTTTTAATAGTTTGTTTAGGTTTTTCAATTCCTTGTTTCTTAAGTGATTTCTCTTATCAGTAGTTGATTCAAAACACTTCTTGAACAAGAAAAACAATCCTAAACGAGATTCTAAACAAGAAAAACCAGAACCAATAGCTCTGATACCACTGAAAGGATGTTTTGGAGTTAATCTTGATTCAATTCATCAGATTAATAGATCCTAAACATGCAGATCTAGGTTCTCTTGAATAGAAACAATATAGATCTCACCTTTTACCTGTTTATGCAGCGGAAAGAGATAACAGGTCAGAGATTAGAGAGCCACCAAGTGATAACTCCTCCAGAGGTTCACACACGCACACCGTCAGGAAGAGAGGCTGCTAGACCAAGCTGTGGGAGGCGCAGAGAGAGAGAGAAAAATCGCAGGGAGGCTAGGGTTTGGAAGGAAAAATCAGACTTAAGTTTTAATTATAAAACTTGTCTATTTCCTTTTGGGCTTTTGGGCCCAAATACCAATCTGATTAAATCCCTTGGATTTAATCAGACCCATTAATCTCTCTCTTAGTACGACAAATGCCTGGCACTTTTACCGTACTTCTGCTAAGCCGTTCCTACACAATTTTTCTGTTAGCTTAGGCGTGTGACCCATATGGGATCATATAATAAAGGCAATAAGTCCAAGACTTATAGATCATGAGCGGACTCTAGCAAGCCATCATGACCCCCAGTATTATATGACTTATGTCTGATCATTGACATACTCTTACTTTCTAGAGACAGTACCGAGATTACTGGACACAATTCCAACAGAGGCTTACCCTACCACTCCATAAATTTAATCAAGGAGGAGGCTTAACCTACCACTCTATAAATTTGATCAAAGAGGAGGTTTAACCTACCTCTCCATAAATATGATCATAGTCTGCCATGTGATCATGATTGTGCAGGCATAGCCTACCATAACGATAGGTTCGGAGAAGGCAGTGCTTATCTTTCCGAAGTAATATATAAACGGAAATATAAAAAATAGTTTTTCTGTAAATAAATTAGTCATAATTAGAACTTGCCTTTTTGGTATATGACCGGATCTAGAGACGTTCGTGCTGATAACGTGTTATGTATTTATATTATACAAGTGGGAATTATACTATATAATCAGAGGTATTTGAGGCTCCTCAAGCTATCCGCCTCAGCCAAAACAAACTCTCTAAAAAACATGCCACATCAGCTTAACTCTCTTCTTCTTAAAGCTAGGTACACGTCTTCCAACTTTATCTTCATTATTCCTCTTCATTATAATTGATTTATGACAACGACACAGATCCCACTTCGTTGTAAGTTGTAAGGATCTCACTTCGTTTTCACCCGTTAAATTAAATCATACTTCCCTTCTGCTATCCTCATCGAATCCACCTCAAAGTGTCACTCCCCCTCCTTTGCGATCTCCTGCTAAACCACCGGCTTCGAACGTCTCTTCCGCTACAGAGCTATGGTTTGAATTCAATCCGATAATCCCTTCGGCGGATTGGGTTTAATCTGCACAGAAGGACGAGTGGTCTTCCTCTTTTTTCTTGCGACTATATTTCATCTTCCGTGGCATAGATCATGGTGAGATAAGGAGATACGGCCCTCCGTACCTCTATTTCGCTTGTATACCCTCCTCCATAGCATGCTTATAAAAAGTTTTGATTTTAGGTTAAGAAAAATAGTAAATTACGAACTGGGTTGTAGGACTTTGCTCTTTCTTTAGATAAAGTTGGGAGCATTGTGAATTTTCCTTTGGGTTTTGTTGGTATTGTGTAAAATGTTTCTTTAAATATATCCCTCAGGATCTTTTTCACTAAAGGAGAAGATCAAATATGTTGTTATTAACGCCGAGATGTTAGCATCGGAAGCTCTTGAGCTCGAAAAAAGCAATGGATAAAGCAAGAAGAAACATTGCGTTACTATGAATTAGAGATGATCCAGCCAGATCCGATGAGATTCTTCTTACCTGCCCTTGCGAAAGCAGTTGACTCCCTCAAAGACCTCAAATACAAGGTCCTCGATTTTATGAATGAAAGCTTCTCGATTTTGTAACAAATTTTCACCAAAATATGATTTGAACCAGATTATTGTATCTTGTCGTGTTTTGTTTAGGTATGGATGCTCAAGTTGCATGTGGCTTCCATCATCTTCGCAAGAATAAAACAAATCTTGCTAGTATTTCAAACATTGTTTTCTATTTTAAATTATCTTCAGCCAAAATTGAAACCTCTTTTATTTTTTGTCTCTTAACCACGCAACATTTTGCTTTTGCAGCTTATTTTTCGGGCTTTAGTTGCACTCATGGTTGGTTTTCAAGTCTTGTGTCAGTGATCCAAGCTTATGGTTCTTTTGTTTCCGGTTCTGATTATGTAGTTAAACTTGTTGTGCTACTTAAATTGTTGCTTGTGCTCTTTAAATCTACAGGGTTAGAAACATATCGAAAATCCACATCAAAAAGGTTAAATTTCTCTCAATGGGAAGAGATGCAGTCCCGAAAAAGTAAGTAAGCTTTCGATATAAATATATGCCTCCACTTATTACAATATGTGATCTTAATGATCATGATTGTTGGTTTCTCTTGTAGTGTGAGATCAGTTGTGGCATTGAATCTTCAAAGCTATGGAAGAGGAAGTCATCCATGTGGTACTTTAAAATCGGACTATCTACAGAATATATTGTTTCTTCTGCTTTCATTCTATCATAAATATGAACTCAAATCTCTAATATCAACATAGTGGTTTCCTGTTTTTTTTTTTAACTCGAGAGAGTATTTCTGGAGGCGCATTCTGATGATGGTTTGATAGAAATATGGGCTTTGAAGAATGGATGGCATGCATCATTTGTCAAGACTGAACTCATATCAGCCAAGCACGTAGCTCAAGTAAGTGTGGAAAAACACTTGAAAAAGAGGTGCATGTTTGGTTAGTGTATCTTTATTTGAATTTTGGTGTATTTTCTGAATCTTTTTTTTGTTGTTGTATAATCTGAAAAAATATCAGAGAAAATTCAAGTGGTTGGTCTATTTGGTATGCCAATATCATCTCATCTAAGTCAAAAATCTACAGGTATTTAGTTCATGCTTATACAACTCTGTATACTTATATCAAAACTATGTTTTCCATGGATCTTATTTCGTTTGTTTATCAACATATAAATCGCAGTCACAGCTAAATCGGAATGCCATTCGGAGCCATAAGCTACTACTGGTCTGCGAGCTGCAGATCCGAGAGAGCTCAGGAATAAAGCCGCACTCTTAGTAAGTCAACTATCCACCACCTAGCTTCTAAAGTGATATTGGTTTACATTACGGTATTCATAGTTACATCATCGCACCATTATATGTTGTCTGGGATCACAAAGGAAATATATTAAGCATGATGGTAGATTATGTAGTGTACCTTATAAGACGAGCTAATATTATGTAATCTCATGATTATTGTTTAAAATTTAATGACAAATGTTGCAGCAAAACAAAGTGAAGCAAGTTGTAGATAAGCTGCAGATACGTGGCTTGTTGTTTATCTGATGGCACTTAGTGTAAGAAATATTTCTTCCCCTATTATATGGTCCTATATTAATCCATTTTATATAGAAATAATGCTATTCCTTATATTTATTGGTGACCAATTAATATGGAAATAAAAGAGATAATTCTTAATAAATCTCTACTTTGATGGACGGTTGAGATTAATCTTAAGGAAATCCTAATGAGGAATTAGGTCCTCTCTCCACCTATAAATATATGTCTTTAGCCCATCAAAAAGGTATTCTAAAGACAACACAAAAAGTTTAGGCAAGGGGAGAGAAACCTAATCTCCTAAAGCAGAGATCTAGACTTTCCATATTCCATCCAGGATTCCGTTCATCAAGAACTCTCTACGACAATGAATGGAGGTAATCCGCTAACCCTCATTTGTAATTCTATTAAATGATTAATCTAGATGTTTGAAGATCTTAGGGTTCATGTAAATTACTCTTACATGTGGTATCAGAGCATGGTTATAAACATCTGTTTAATCTATTAAGAATAATAAAATTATGGTTATGAATCATTGAAAATAACAAATCTGTAAATTAAAATTTTACATATATGAATTTGTGTTTATTTTCGTCTGTGCAAAATCTGGGCGTACTTAATCTGTACGTTTTGAGAGAGTTTTCAGACATACAGAATCCCTGCAAAATTAGGGATCTGCGAATTTTGATTATCACATTTTTTCGTACATCTGTAAATTATAATGTTTTTTTCAGATATCATCGCGTGCAAATTTAGTGCATTTGGGAATTATGATTTTTTTCAGATTTTATTGCGTGCAAATTTTGAGCATCTGTGATTTAAAGTTTTTCGTAAATCTGTACAATTTTTGGGTGTTTGCAAATAAAGTTTTCTTGCAGATTTTTGTTCCGGACAAATTTAGTGCAAATTTTTTTTTTTTTTAACGGTTGCATTGACTGTATTAAGTCCAATTTTTGAACGTTTGCAAATTAAAGTTTTCACAGATTTAATTTTCCAGATCTTGATTCTTGCATAATTAGTGCGAATATAATAATGAAATCATTAAGTGCAATATTTGTGCGTTTTCGAATTAAAGTTTTCATAAATTTATTTTTCCAGAACTTGATTCGTGCATAATTAGTACGAATATAATGATGAAATTTATTCTGTATATAAATCATGTATTTAATCACATTGTGCATAATCTGTGCAGAAAAGCGATTTATACAGAACTCGTTTTGTGCATTATTAGTACATAAACGACTTGTTCATAAAAGTTGCAGATTGTTTTGTGCATAATTAGTACAAAACGATATGTATATAATTTGTACAGAATATATATTCTTAATAAAATACAAAATAATTAGAGTTTAGATATCACCACAGTGACTTTACTTTAGATTAATTTGTATAGTTGATCTAATATATATTAATTAGTTACCCACAGGTATACTATAAACATGAATATGATTAAATAACTTATGGAGTGATGGTATATGAAAAGATTAAAGATATCCACAGATAACTTAGTCTAAATTAATATATTACTCAATTAAGATTCAAGAATCAATGACTTTTCATGAGATTTTAGTGATTTCCACAGGAAGACTATAATTTCTTGTCATAGCATTCAATTTCTTAAGTGTTGATTATGTTTTGAAGCCTAATTACCTCTTGTTCTATCTCAAAATTGCAGCATCTTTTCCTGTTAATTTGTCATTCATGGTCTCTGGTGTTCCAATCCTCACTGGAACCAATTTCTCAGAATGGAAAGAGAAAGTTGAGTTCACATCAGGAATACTAGACTTGGATTTGGCACTTCGTGAAGATGAGCCAGATCCACTTACGGAAACTAGTACTGAGGATGAAAAAGTTCTCCATAAAGCGTGGGAGAAAGCGAACAGATTGAGCATTATGTTCTTAAGTACAATAGCTAGCAACATCAAAACTTCCCTTCCGAATGCAGAGAAAGCTAAGGCTTATCTAGCAGCTATTGAAGAACGGTTTAAGACTGCAGACAAATCCCTTGCTGGGAAACTTATGGCAGATCTTACAACCATGAAGCATGATGGCACAAGGTCTATGCGTGAACATTGCATTGAAATGACCAACCTTGCGGCTAAGCTGAAGAATTTAGGAATGAGTGTGGACAATTCTTTTCTTGTCCAGTTTATCCTAAATTCTCTGCCTCCTCAGTATGGACCCTTCCAAATCAATTACAACGCCATTGAAGAAAGGTGGACGTCTAATGAATTGGCTAACAAACTGGTCCAAGAGGAGTCTAGACTTGGTCGTGAAGGCATTAAGGTTGCCCATTATGTCCAAGGAGCTGGACCTAAAGCTGGGAAAAGGCATCAAGTGAGCCATAAGAGAGCACCACCCAGAATGAATGATTCTGATTAAGCTAATGAGAAGAAAAAGGCGAAGAAAGATGACCGATGCAAATTTTGCAAAAAGTCTGGACACTTTCAGAAAGATTGCCATAAAAGAAAGGAATGGTTTGAAAAGAAAGGTAATCTAATGGGTTTCGTAAGCTTTCTGAATCTAACTTAACTCATGTTTCTTCTAAAACTTGGTGGATTGATAGCGGTGCTAATGGACATGTAACTAATTCCTTGCAGGGATTCTATACAACCCAGACCATAAATCCAAGTGAAAACTACTTACTTATGGGAAACCGAGACAAAGCGCCAGTGGAAAAGATTGGACTTATCGTCTCATTTTTGGATAGTGGATTTAGTTTGGATTTATTTCAGACTCTTTATGTTCCATCTATTTCTCGTAATTTAGTTTCAGTAAGCAAACTTGATTTGGCTGGTTTTAAATCATCTCAAGGAGATGGTCGTTTCAATTTATTTTTGAACTCTAATCAAATTGGTTCAGGAATATTAGTTAATGGCCTTTACATGTTAAAATTGGCTGATCAACCTTTTGAAACACATCTTACCCTGCAAGATAAACGTGGTCTTAATAGTAAAACATGTGCAAATGACTCAGATTTCTTGTGGCATAAAAGACTGGGACACATTTCCAGTGAAAGAATCAAAAGGTTGGTAAAAGATGGAGTCATTCCAAATCTTGATTTCACCAACTCTAAAGAGTGTATAGATTGCATTAAGGGTAAGCAAACTAAACACACTAAAAGAGGAGCCACAAGAAGTACACAGCTTCTTGAAATCATACATACAGATATTTGTGGACCTTTTAACGTTCCAACTTTTGGAGGTGAAAAGTATTTCATAACCTTTATCGATGATTATTCACGTTATTGTTACCTCTATATATTGCATGAAAAATCACAATATGTGGATGCTGTACAAGTGTTCATTACTGAAGTAGAGAGGCAATTAAATAGAAAGGTGAAAATCATTCGGTCAGATAGAGGTGGTGAATTTTATGGCAGATATGATGACACAAGACAACATCCTGGACCTTTTGCCAAACTTCTCCAAAAATTAGGAATCGTTGCGCAATACACAACGCCTGGTTCTCCATGGCAGAATGGTGTAGCTGAAAGGCGTAACCGTACTTATATGGGAATGGTTAGAACCATGATGAGTCATGCTAACTTACCTATATCCTTGTGGATGGATGTATTACGAACTGTTGTCTATATCTTGAACAGGGTTCCTAGCAAAGCAGTTTCAAAGACTCCTTTTGAACTGTGGAAAGGCTGGAAACCAAGTCTGTCACACCTCCAAGTTTGGGGATGTCCAGCTGAAGCAAGAATATACAATCCACATGAAAAGAAATTAGATTTCAGAACGGTCAGTGGTTTCTTTATTGGTTACCCTAAGAAATCTAAAGGATATAGATTTTATTGTCCAACCCATAGTACGAGAATAGTAGAAACCGCTAATGCTAGATTTTATGAAAATGGCGAGATTAGTGGGAGTGATAAAGTTCAAGAAGTGGTCATTCAGGAAGTTAGGGTTAATATCCCTTTGCCCTTAGTTCCGAATGTTGGGAATCCTCATGTTGTTGAACCGTTAAACAATGAGGAATACCCAGTGAACGATCAACCATTCCATGATGAAAATCTCGCCAATAATGATCACATAAATGAAGCACAAGAGGAACCAGCATTAAGAAGATCAACTCGTCAAAGGAAATCTGCTATTTCTGATGACTATGTGCTTTATCAAGTAGAATCTGGTTTCTTATTCACAAGCCATGAAAGATGTTAATTCTGATAAATGGATCGATGCCAGTAAAGATGAAATAGACTCAATGGTTAAGAATGAAGTTTGGGATGTCGTTCCATTGCTTGAAGGACACAAAGCAGTCGGCTGTAAGTGGATCTTTAAGACCAAGCTTGATTGTAATGGCAATGTTGAACGATATAAAGCCAGACTTGTAGCCAAAGGGTTTAATCAAAAAGAAGGCATCGATTATAATGAGACTTTTTCACATGTGTCAAGAAAAGACTCTTTCAGAATTATCATGGCATTAGTAGCTCATTATGATCTCGAGTTACATCAAATGGATGTGAAGACTGCCTTTCTTAATGGAGACTTTCAAGAAGAAGTCTATATGCGTCAACCTGAAGGCTTCATAATCGAAGGTTAGGAAGACATGGTCTGCAAATTAAAGAAATCAATTTATGGACTGAAACAAGCTTCGAGGCAATGGTATCTAAAGTTTGATGAAACCATTATGAATTACGGTTTCAAAGAGAACATTGTAGATCCATGTATATACCTCAAGATCAGTGGGAGTAAGTTCATATTTTTTGGTTCTGTATGTTGATGACATATTATTGGCCAGTAGTGATCTTGGTCTATTATATGAGACTAAGACATACCTCTCTAAGAACTTTGACATGAAATATATGGTTGAGGTGTCCTATATGATAGGAATTGAAATATTCCGTGATAGATCACTCAGAATATTAGGACTGTCTCAGAAAGCATATATTGATAAAGTTCTTGAGAGATTTGGTATGATAACATGTTCTTCTAACATTGTTCATATGCTGAAAGGTGACAAGTTTAATCTGAAGCAATGTCCGCATAATGAATTGGAACGTAATGAAATGCAAAATTACTCTTATGCATCTCTTGTGGGAAGTTTGATGTATGCACAAGTTTGTACTAGACCTGATATTAGCCACGCAGTTGGCATGCTGGGAAGATTTCAGAGTAACCCAGGACTCGCTCATTGGCAAGCTGCAAAGAAAGTTTTGAGATACCTAAAGGGAACGAGAAATTATATGCTGACATACAGAAAATCAACACATTCACAAATGGTTGGATTTTCAGACTCAGATTTTGGTGAGTGCCAAGATTTAAGGCACTGTACTCTCGGCTTTGTGTATCTCCTTGGAGGAGGTGCCATTTCATGGAAAAGCCAGAAGTCAGAGCTGATTTACACATCCACTATGGAAGCTGAGTATGTCGCATGTTATGAGGCTTCTATTCAAGGAACATGGTTGCGGAATTTTGTGTCTGAGTTTGAGGCTTTGAGCTTTGTTGACAAACCTCTAACTCTTTACTGTGACAATCAAGCCGCAATCTTCTTCTCTAAGCATGATAGGATATCGAAAGGATCCAAGCATATGGACCTTAAATATCTATCGCTTAAGCAAGATGTCAAAAGAGAAAAGTTTGTTATTGAACACATAGACACTGACCTTATCATTGCAGACATATTTACGAAAGCTTTACCTCCAAAGACTTTTATGAAGCATGCTGAAAGTATGGGTCTTGAGGACAGCGTTTAAATTATGTTGTTTGTTTATGTTTAGCCTATAATGACATTTTGAGCTCTATAATGACTTTTACATCTTTTATTCTGTTTCCATTGTGCACACACATTATTGGTTGTTGGAATTATGATAACAGAATACGTCTTTATTATAAAAGACATAAAGGGACCATTACGATAACTCCTACTTATGTTTACGGTTTAGCTATGAAGGTAGTCAATGCAGTAGTACATGGAAGGGATCATGTGGCAAAATGATGTGTGACCGCCATAACTCTCATTGATTACTAGATTAAGCCAAAACACTTATGATGACCAAATAACGAATAAAGGTATAGCATATTATGCCGGCCTTATGATTCCTATAAAGAAAACATTAATGGATATAAATAACGACCAAGTGGGAGACTGTAAGAAATATTTCTTCCCCTATTATATGGTCTTATATTAATCCGTTTTATATAGGAATAATGATATTCCTGTTGGAATTATGTCCAGTAATCTCTGTACTGTCTCTAGAAAGTAAGAGTATGTCAATGATCAGACATAAGTCATATAATACTGGGGGTCATGATGGCTTGCTAGAGTCCGCTCATGATCTATAAGTCTTGGACTTATTGCCTTTATTATATGATCCCATATGGGTCACACGCCTAAGCTAACAGGAAACTATGAAGGAACGGTTCAGCAGATGTACGGTAAAAGTGCTAGGCATTTACTGTGCTTGGAGAGATAGAAGGGCCTGATTAAATCCAAGGGATTTAATCAGACTGAGAATTGGGCCCAAAAGCCCATGAGAACTAAAAGGAGTTTTAATGAATAAAACTTGACCTAGCTCTCTAATTTCTCTAAGCCTCTCAGCGCCTCCTCTCTCTCTTCTCTGCGACTTCTCCCAGCTGGTCTAGCAGCCTTCTTCCTGTTGGTGTGCGTGTGTGAACCTTTGGAGGAGCTATCTCTTGGTGGTTCTGCTGATCTCTGACAATACCTCTTCTTCCGCTGCATAAACAAGGTATTAGGTGAGATCCTTTATGATTCTGCAAGAGAACCTAGATCCAATCTGTTTAGTAGGAATCAATCAATGAGAAATTGAATCAGGATTAACTAAACGAATCCTTCAGTGGTATCAGAGCCATTGGTTCTGTTAGGATTTCTTGTTTAGAATCATGTTTAGGTTGTTTAGAAGTGTTTGAATCAATCTATTGATAAGAAAAACACTTAAGAAACAAAGAATTAAAACCTAAACTAATAGAAATCGCATGATCCAATCTATATTGAATTGGTATGCGTCGGAGTGTTGATCGCCAAAGGATCACACGTCCGGATCAAGTCGCGTCGCGTCATCCGATCATGGATCGGTATGCGCGAGAGATGGACCGCGATGATGAACCGATCGGAACGGCCGGTCGCATGGATCGATCACGGATCGATGTCATGGATCGACAGCGATCGCGTCATGATCGCACGACCCAAGCTCGTCTCCCGTCCCGTCCCGTCTCTGTCGCGTCTCGACCCGACCATCGTCCCGATCGCTCGTCCCGATCGTCCCGTCCCGTCCGGCTTCACGTGCGGCTGTCCCGATCGTTCACTCGATCGTGTGAAGCTAGGGCAGACGTGATCGTGAACGGTTCACGTCCAATCGATCGGTTCGGTTTGTTTGACGGTTCGGTTTAAAACTTGATTAAAATTAATCGTCACGGTTTAATAAACAGACTTAATAAAATTTATTAAGTTCTGGTTAAACCGGGATAAGAAATCCAAAGTCGTAAAATTGGATTTAGTGCCTAAACCAGTGGTTTTCTAATTTGATTTGGTTGGACCAAATAAATTGAGAAAATCCGGTTTAGTAAATAACCGGTTGACAATTGTGGTCATCGTAGTAATTAATTTTGGTTAGACCAATATTAATGAACCAGACCGGTTATGTCATCTAATTGGGCAATTGGGTTATGTCTTGGACATGGACCAATTCTTGGGCCTCGGGCCAAGAAGTTAAAACAATTGGGCCAATTATTTGAGTCTCTTCTTCAGATTTAATTTAAAATTTATTTAAATAAAATTTAAAATCGATTTTAAAATTAATCTGTTTTTCCAAAATCTGAAATTAGAAAGTTTCTTAGAATAGAAGTTTCTAGATTTGCATGTTTTGGATTATAGGAAATTTCTATAGTTAGAAAGTTTCCAATTTTAGGAAGTTTCCAATTTTAGAAAGTTTCCAAAAATAGTAGGTTTCCAAAATGGAAAGTTTCCAAAAATAGTAATCTTCTATTTTGGGAATGAAATTTTAAAATAAACCTACAAACCTCAAATAATATCAAGCGTTGGATGTCTTGTCCAGATTATGTCAGCTGTTGAAGCCCATTCAATCGTACACACGGCCTTACAGTGTGAGGGTGTTTATCTTTTGCGTGGGTAAAACAGTTTGTGATTCATTAATGTCATTGGGAGTCCCAGACATTAGTGATTACATGACTGTATAGTCTGGTTTTCTTGACTAGGCCATCGGGAGTCCCGGGCCTTGAGACATCAGAGTGGATTGGGCCTCGGGCCCAGATTCACAACCAAGAGTTATATCACGGATATAATTAGCCGAGATAGGGCTTACCGATATAAGCTAAGGTTGGGTGACGGCCAGTGGCCCACTTTGATCTTAGTTATATGTGGATCTTGGAATCATTATATTCTATTGAGGGTAACTGATGTTATTGAATATAATGCGAGATTAATCATATTAAATATAATACGAGATTAATCATATTGAACATATTAACTAAAAATCCTTTTATCTTAAATTTCAGTTATGACTAGCACAAACAATCAAAACATTTTCTCGATCCGGTCTGTCCTTGAGATGGACAAGCTGAACGGATCAAATTTCTTGACTTGGTCGCGGAACCTGAGGCTAGTCCTCAGGCAGGAGAGAAAGGACTATGTTCTTGAAAGAGCTCTCCCCGTAAGGATCGGGTCCAATGCCTCCCATGCAGTATATGATGCTTGGAATAAGCATTATAATGATGCGGTAGATGTGCGTGGTCTGATATTGGCTACCATGGACTCAGACTTGCGGAAGCAATATGAGAACATGGAGTCGCCAATAGAGATGATCAGCAGCCTGAAATTGAAATTTCAGGAGCAGGTAAGAGTGGAGAGATACCAGTTGGTTAAGTCTCTCACTAGCTGCAAGCTACCAAATGATCATCCAGTGAGTCCTCATGTCAGTAAAATGATGGGTTACATTGATAACCTGAGGAAACTGGATTATCCAGTTAGCCAAGAATTGGCAACTGAAATCATTCTGCAGTCACTGCCGTCAAGCTATGATAAGTTCAGAAGGAACTATATCAAGAAAGGCTTAACGAAGACGCTGACTGAACTGCATGATATGCTCAAGACAGTTGAGCCAAACGTGAAGAGTACCCAGTATAATCTCATAATAGAGAAGGGTAGGTTTATTAAACCTAGTGCTGACAAGGGTGAAGACAAAGTTGTCCAGATTTTGAATCATGGCAAGAGTGTGTCTTCTGAGCCCAAGTCAGATACCTCTTACGTTGGTAAGTGCTGCTACTGTAAAGAGACAGGGCATTGGAAGAGAGATTGCATTAAATTCATGGCAGATTATGAGGAGTTAAAGTTGATGTATGAGACTACTTCCTCAGGTATTCATGTTATTACTTCAAGTTATACCTTATAGGTATTGGATACTGGTTGTGGCACTGATATTTGTTATAATATGCAGAGCCTGGGCAACAGTAGAACTTTGAAGGAAGGGCAAGTGAAACTGCGTGTCTGGAAGGAGCTTGGGATGCTGTCTCAGCCGTAGGGTTTTCACTTATAGATCCCTTTGAGGCTTGGTTTTGTATTAAGTAATTGCTACAATGTACCTGCGTTAAGCAGAGTTGTTTTTCATTTTCTTGTAAGAATTTGAATGTTTTTCATTTTGATAAAAGACAAGTTTTGTTCTTTTGATCTTAATGAAATATTAATTGTAGCACCCTATTCAAGGAATGGGTTTTATATCTTAAACCAAAGAGTGCCTAAATGTAACATAAATACCGAATTGGTTTAAATCTGATGAATTAAACCTGATTTTTCTTGGCATAAATGTTTTGGTCAAATAGAGTAAATCGGATTCAGAAACCCCATAGTTATGGACTTTTGGGCTCATTTGAATGGATATATTATGAGACTTGAATTCTGCTTACTGGACCAAAAGGCAAAGGGCCTATCTTAGCCGAGCTAGAGAAATCTTAGCCGAGCTAGAGAAAGGCCCAAAGGCTTATTGGAGATTGAACATACTCATGTATGTGGTCCGATGAGCAGTAATGCCAGAGAAAATTTCCTGTACTTCATTGTCTCTACTGATTACTTCAGTGAGTAAGACTGTGTTCATTTGATGAGACACAAGTCGGAATTCTTTGACATGGTCGAAAGAGTTCCAGAATGAGGTATAGAATCTGAGTGACAGAAGTATTAAGACTCTTGATTAGATCACGAGTGAGAATACTTAAGTCATTGATGGTGTGATCATCTGAATGAGTGTGAAATCGTTTCACAGCTCATTTCTCCTGAAAACCTTGAGGTATTTCTGTGAGAAAGAATCAGATCTTATTAGAAATGATTAAAAGATGAGTCACACGAATCTTCCATGATATTCTTTAAGAATAACGCTCTAGAAATATCTAAGTTTACGATGAAATAGTTCCACCAATATCAGTTGAAAGACACCACGTAAATGTGGATTGGAATCGATCCAAAATCGTCTTTACTGAGTATTTGTAGTTGTGCTACTTCACTGGTTGTCCTAGGGAAACCAAGGCTTGTTACTTTTACGTCCATTCTGTTTTCTAAAAAAAAAGGAAGTTACTTTCCAAGAAGAACAGTGGGAGTAAAAGTATAACTCGAAGAAATTCGAGAAATACAGGAGGCTGCTCAACCTGTTGAGGGAGAGCAACGGATGGATTTACAGATTTCTGTAGAATCTACACCTGTGGAGCCTGAAGTTCGCAGATATGAATGAATCAGTTACTAATCCGAGAGTGATTTCTCGTCATTAGTTGAACCTGATGATCATTGAAAGTTCGCATGATCTGATGATCATTGAAAATGACGAACCTGCGAAATTCACAGAAGCGAAGGTGAGCCCGGACTCCGAAAAATCATACTGTATGAAAGTTAGCTTCATCGATCCATTCATGGATGGAAGAAAACATATCGGAGTTGGAATCTTCGTTCTGTTGAAGTAGTCAAGGTTTTGACTTGAACAGGAACGAAGTTGAACTGTGCGTTTACTAATAGATAAGTGGGAGCGATGTTGCATTTCTCATAGTGTATGTCGATGACATACTGATTCTCGAAAATAACGTTCCAAAGCTGCAGTCGGTAAAGGACTGGCTTGGGAGTTGTTTTTAATGATTGACATGGGTAAAGCCACGTATGTTCTTGGACTTTGGATCTAAAGATAGAGATCCAAAAGAGCTGGTAGGACAATGTCAGGACTCTTAAATTGACAAAGTCCTACACGTTTTCAGCAATCCAAGAAGGGTTTTATGCCAATGTCACATGGCATTACGTTAAGCAAGAAACAGTGTCCTACGATAACTGCTGAGCTTGAATGCATGGATGAGATTCCATATGCGTCGGCAATTGGATCTATCATGTATGCCATGACACGTACTTGTTTTGATGTTGCTTTAATGTTAAGCAAGACAAGTAAAGACCAGTCTAATCCAGCAAAGAATCACTGGATAGACGTAATGAATATTCTCAAGTATTTGGAAAATACTTAGGATAAGTTCTTGATTTACTGAGAAAGTGAGGTGCTACGAGTCGGTAGAGTCTGAAAGGCAAGTTTCCAACGGACAAAGATGATTTCCGGTCACAGTCCGGTTATATCTTGTGTCTATCTGGCGGTGCAAGGCACTATTGCTGACTCCATGACTTAAGCTGAACATTTCGCAGCTTGGGAAGCGGCGAAAGAGGTTGTTTGGAAAGAAGAGTTCGTCACTGAACTTGATGTGATTCCCAGCATAGATGAAACTAGCTGCACATCAGAGGTCCAAACACCTTGAGGGTAGGTATAACCTATTCCGTGAGATAAATGACAGAGATGTTAAGTGGATCAGCAAGTTTCAATGAATGTGAACGTTGCTAATCTATTAACGAAGCCACTCCTTAGGCCTAAGCACGAGTCGCGGACTGTTGTTGTAGGATAAGTGAAATTAAGATGTAGTCTTAATTTCAGTGGGAGTTAATAAAGGGCTTTATTTAGTTATTGATATGTTCTTGTAAAACATTTTAAGATGTTTAATAAAATTATTTTATGATTATTTTAACTGTGATGAAATAATCGTTCCAAAATGATATGAACCATTTTATAGGTCATCGAAGTAAGTGACTTGATCTTGAGTCATCAAAGTCATTTAGCTTGATCATGAGACCCTATATTTGATAGATGGCTTATATCATCCTGTCCCTAGTCGAAGGTTGTTGAAATTGGAACACCAACAACCGCGTGAGACTAGATTGGTATGTGACTTATGACAAAGTCTCAGGATGTCATAGATGCACGGCATCAAAGTCAGTACATAGGTGTATGTTGGGGTACATACGACCGGACAAGACCCGCTTATAAGAACTCTTCAGGATATTTATATCTGTGTCATAAGAGATTCTTACTACGACTATAGAGTATAGTCCTTAGACCTGAGTTCGCATGCATGTGACTGCACATGAACTGATGCATTTTGATCATTGTCTAACGCTGTCGTTAAGCGATAGTTATAAGGACCTTGTTTGGGTGTATTATGAAATGAGTAGTTTACAGTGATGGAACAAGACGGGATTTGTCCCTCCAATATAAATGGAGTGAATATCTCTAGGCCAATCGGAGATTTGAATACTGGAAAATGCATGGCCATGCTCAAACGTACTGTCCCGAGTCGTTTAGATTGTCAGTATCAAATCAGAGTCCGATGAACAAGATTAGGCTTTATAAGGATGACACTAATCTTGCCTTATGACTAATCGAGATATTGAGACAAAAGGATTATGAATACAGAGATTCCAGTGCAAGTGGGAGATTGTTGGAATTATGTCCAGTAATCTCTGTACTGTCTCTAGAAAGTAAGAGTATGTCAATGATCAGACATAAGTCATATAATACTGGGGGTCATGATGGCTTGCTAGAGTCCGCTCATGATCTATAAGTCTTGGACTTATTGCCTTTATTATATGATCCCATATGGGTCACACGCCTAAGCTAACAGGAAACTATGAAGGAACGGTTCAGCAGATGTACGGTAAAAGTGCTAGGCATTTACTGTGCTTGGAGAGATAGAAGGGCCTGATTAAATCCAAGGGATTTAATCAGACTGAGAATTGGGCCCAAAAGCCCATGAGAACTAAAAGGAGTTTTAATGAATAAAACTTGACCTAGCTCTCTAATTTCTCTAAGCCTCTCAGCGCCTCCTCTCTCTCTTCTCTGCGACTTCTCCCAGCTGGTCTAGCAGCCTTCTTCCTGTTGGTGTGCGTGTGTGAACCTTTGGAGGAGCTATCTCTTGGTGGTTCTGCTGATCTCTGACAATACCTCTTCTTCCGCTGCATAAACAAGGTATTAGGTGAGATACTTTATGATTCGGCAAGAGAACCTAGATCCAATCTGTTTAGTAGGAATCAATCAATGAGAAATTGAATCAGGATTAACTAAACGAATCCTTCAATTCCTTATATTTATTGGTGACCAATTAAATTGGAAATAAAGGAGATAATTCCTAATAAATCTCTACTTTGATGGACGGTTGAGATTAATCTTAAGGAAATCCTAATGAGGAATTAGGTCCTCTCTTCACCTATAAATATATGCCTTTAGCCCATCATAAAGGTATTCTAAAGACAACACAAAAAGTTTAGGCAAAGGGAGAGAAACCTAATCTCCTAAAGCAGAGATCTAGACTTTACGTATTCCATCCAGGATTCCATTCATTAAGAACTCTCTACGACAATGAATGGAGGTAATCCACTAACCCTCCTTTGTAATTCTATTATGTGATTAATCTAGATGTTTGAAGATCTTAGGGTTCATGTAAATTACTCTTACACTTAGAAGCCGTGGCTTATTGTTTAACACTAAGTCTGGATTTTATCTGATTGTCATGGCTGAGCATGCAAGCAGTATGGATTTTTTGTACATCTTAGGTAAGAGCTGTTTCTTTCTTTTTTCATATGGTAGATTATAAAATAATAGCCATCAACATGCACAGTTCCAATACATCAGACCAAAAACTGCTTCAACATAGAAGCTTTTACTGAACACTTAACTAGCTATGAAAACATACAAGGAATTAAGCAGAGGACAATTCTTTCATTATCAAAAAGATCATGAAGCCACCTTGCGTTTGCTTCATGGACCACATCGCTCAAGTTCAATTGACAAGCCAGCCAATAACCTGACTTGACTGAGTACAGCCGTGTCTGTTGTGGTTCCAAGCCCAATAATCCTCACAATAAACAATCGGATTGAGACTTAGAATCTTCTCCACATCCAGCGGTACAAACAAATCACATAAGACTTCTTTATTCCAGCTCCTTTGCTCCACATCATTGAGACCACTCATCAGTAAGTTCACTTCAAAGTATATGTTATTTATCCATGGAACTCACATCTCACCACCCCTAATCCAAGGGAAAATCCAAGCTCTTTTGTTACCAACCATTCCCACCATTCTACCCAGTCCTTTAGTCAAAAGATCCCTTCCATGAAGGAGAGTCTTCCAAGCAAAATATGGACGATTACATAAAGAAGCCGTCAAGAAATCATCGAAGGGGAAATACCTACTCTTCAAAACCCCAGCAACCAAGTAGTCTGGATTTTGGAGCACTCGCCATGCCTGCTTGGCTAGAAGAGATTGATTGAAATTCTCAATGTCTCTGAAATCTACCTCCTTGAATATTGTTTTGGTTAATGTAATAAAATAGTATTGTTTATGTATTTTTGGATATTTACGCAATAAAAGAGTTATATGTAAATTTTGGATAATTTATAGAATATAAAATTTATATATAGAATAATATATATATAATTCAAAACAATATATCAAAACATAAGTTAATTGTCATAATAAAATATTATATAACACAAATAATTTATTATAATAAAACTAAAAACATCACGGACCAAATAATAGAAAAAATAAAAATAGTAGGTGATTCTCACGCTATAATAGATCCACCAATAATAGCATACATTTTAATGTTATTGTATGAGAAAATTATTATATCTCCTCATGTCCTACCATTTATGGAAACGCTACTAAAAGCATATACTTGCATAAAAAATGTGCTACCAATAACCTTATCTCGTGAATCTCGTGTAGTGTATTCTCGAATTGTGTTAGTTACTGCATTTTAATGCAAGATTGCAATATAAGATTTTTGATGCAAGAGAAAGAAACCGTTTTCAAAGAGGATCAAAGCTCTAAACTGGTAAAGGCGAAGGTGTATGTGATAGAAAAAGTGCAAAAGATTTCAGATGTAAATAAAATCAACAGCAAGAATATTTTGGAACCATGGAAAATAAAAAGAAACATTAGATTTGTATGTAAGGGTCAGAAGATGGTGGTTGATTTGAAACCTGTTTACAATTCTGAACCTGAAATCGGTTTTAAATGGGAATATTGGACCACTACTTGGAGTTCACATTGACATGAGAAGATCAATTGATGCGATTTTATCTTAAATCAATTGGGCCTTTTGTTGCTACTTTCTATCCAAAGAAACAAATGGTTGCATATGTCTACAATTTTCCAGATATAACATTAAAGTACGAATTGGTGACTTTGTACGGTGGTCAAATCCAGTCTGATACCATATTTTTGCTTACATTCTGGACTTATTGATCAGCCCAATTTTATCATTAGTAAATTAATTACAGGTTTGGAAGAAAACCTTTCTATATGTGTAGGAGAGTCTGGCAGAAACTTTAATTATCAACTAATTATAAAAAGTTGTAAGACAGTTAAAATTATTAGAACTTAACTTTTTGTATGGGTAACATCATTGATAAGGAGAGACAATCGTTCTCTTTAACTTTCTCTCTCTTCTCTCCCTAGGAATCTTTGTCTGTAGTCTCTTTTTACTCTCCGACGACTGCTTTTTCTCGCCGGAGAGGCCCCCCTTTTTCTTTTTTTTCTGAGCTAAGCTTAACGGGGTTGAAGATGGTGTGCCATGTGATGCCTCATTCTCCAGGATATGGCGACGTGTGGTGGGTACGACTCTCTCGACGAAGTGAACGGTGGCGGCGGCAGAGGAATCGAAGGATCCATATTATACGTCAAATCCGGCGCCGTTAGAGGACTTCGGTGGCTCAGGGGCGACGCAGAGACCAGAGAGGAAGTCCGTTGTTGTTCCGTCGTTCACAGCGGAAGTCGGCGAGCAGGGTTAGGTGGGTAGGCATTGCGTGTTGAGGAGGAGCTTCGGCGGGCCTTGGTGAGACCGCCGTGGTGCTGGGTGGTCGTGGCGGTGTCGGTGCTTGGTGAGATCGGCTTTATCGGGGTTTATTCAGCTACCTCTCGACCAGATCTTCGGCGAATCTTGAGGCTGACGGTTAGGATCTAAGTCTCGACCGGTGGAGAAGTCGCTGGGGATGTCTGCAGCCACGGAGTCTCGCTTGCGGGGCTTTGCCGGTTGGGTCCGTGAGTTTCAGGGTGGGTATCAAAGTTGCCGGGAGCAGGGAAGAGGGGATCAGGCCCTCCGGACGCTGGACTGGTTGCCGGGGACGACTCTCCGGTGGACTGGGAAGGAGCTCCGGTGAGGATGCAAATCGGAACGGTTCACAGTCCTCGGCGGCGGGTAGGGAAACCCTAGAAAGCATCTCAAGATGTTGTTTGACCTAACCGGGTCTAATATGTCCGGTTTAGAGATTTACCTAATTTGTCTTTGGTTTGTTTATTTTACGCCTGGTTTTCCCATGTAAGTCCGGTTATTTTATCGAATTTGGTCGGTTAATTATAATAATATAATATTATTAAAAAAACATCAAGAGAAAAGATTCTGGAAACTATATAAATATGTGTGTTTGATTCCAAACATGAAAAGGCAAAGAAATGTCTTTAAAACCACATAAGAAGTAAGATAAATGAGTTAAATGTGACGTCTAAAATGTAAGTAGACAAATAAAAAGCATTTGTAAGAAGAATAGAATAAGAAGTATTAACAGGTTTGTGTTTTGAAAAGTTGATTGATATTTTTGAGGTTCGCCCTAAATTAAATCTCTCCCAAGCGATTTTTTTGAGGCCGCCATTTCTTCGATCCGCAGCTCCGTCGGTGGCTCGTGCTTCTTGTTGCCGCCAGTGGAGCCCCCTCCTTCATCTCCCTCGTCTTTCCTCTCATCGTCCTCATCGATTTCGTGAAGGCTCGCCGGAGATTTTTGTACATATAGTCCCTCTGTGAGCGTCAGTGGCGATTCTCCGGTGCGCTATGGGGTCTCTCATGGTCGTGTCTAGTCATCTTCTATGGCGGTTGGTGGAGTCAGCTTCCTGGATCTCGTTTTGGGTGGCTCTGCTTTGCTCTGTTCGTGCGTGCCTCCTCTCCGAGTCGCAAGCCTCTCAGGAATCCGTCACCTACCTCCGTTGGTCCTTGTCTTCGGTTTCGGTAATCTGTGGTTCTGTCTAGTTTGAGCCGTAGTTTGCTATGTGCAGGTTCATGTCCCTTGGGATGTGTTTAAACGGTTCTTGGTGGGATGTGTAAATTGAGGTAGATGGTTTTGCTTTATGGTTTCAAGTTTGCAATAGGTTTTAGCAACGGTTTTAACTCTAGGCAAGGCCTAGTTACCCGGCTTCTTGTTGCTGCTTGCGTGCTAATCTGGTCTACCCTTTCTATGGCTCGGTCTTTCTTCTGCACTGGTTTGAGGGTCCCAAGCTGAGTGTTTGTTCAGGTTCTGCTGAAGAGTTTGTCTGATGGTTGAGTTATTGTTGCGGGAGCATTTACTCTCTCTGCTTTGAAACTCTTGGGTTTTAAGTCGGGTGCTAAGCGTCGCAGTGGTTTTGGTTTTCAGCTCTTCTATTGCGAGGAGGTGACCTCTCCTTAGTCGGTAGGTGGCTGAGATTGGTGAGCGAGTGTCCGTGTGTAAGAGCTGAAATTCTTGTTTGACGTCTTTTCTTCTCGGTGTTCAAGGTGATTCATCTTGTGCCTGACCGTTCTTCTTCGTCTTGGTGCTTTGTTGTTGGTGTGGCGGTTGAGTTGTTGTTCTCTTCCCTCGTCGCTATTTGGTCATCTCTGTCGGAATTTTTGCTGGTGGAGTTCGGTTTTGCTCTCTCTTAGCCTAGTAGCAGAGTAGGGTTCCAGTGTTCTTGTTCTTCAGTCTAGGTTTCGTGTTAATCAGTTCTCTGGAGTGGCTTCTTCTGTGGCTTCGGAAGGCGGTTCAGCTGAGTTCTTCGGTCTCGGGTCCATCTATCACTATTTCGATCTTGCTTAGTTTCTGTCTAGCTTAGTTTTTTAATTGTTTTCTTTGGTTCCAGCAAGTTATGTCTTGGCCTACTTTGTCTCCCGAAATCTACTCGGGCTTTGTCTCCCATAATCCTCTCTTGGGCTCATGTTGTAACATTTTATGTTTAATATATCAATCCTTTAGACGGAAAAAAACAGGTTTGTGTGTTTTGGTTTGTGTTTGTTTGGTTTTCATTACCAAATGTTAAAATCAGTGCACTCAGTAAAACACAAAAAAAATGAAGGCTTCTAACTTAAACGTCAGAATTACTCAAAGATATATAGAAGATTCCTCCTTTGTTATGTGTACATTGCATCATAGCTTTATATCATAAATTTATAGAAAATCTAGAGTTATATGTAAGATGACTTTATATGATTAAAAATACTTTGAAATTTGAGAACATTCCTATAATTATTAACTATAATAACTAAATTAAATTTATCTACTATGGTCAAATATAATAATCACAATGGGATCCAAATCCAGCATTGATTAACAAAGAAAAACACCATAATTAAAAGTGGGAAAAAAACAAGACACAATATAGCGGATAAATGTAGAAATTTTTATAACCCTCTTTTAATATTTAAATAATTAATCTAAGCGAATAAAAAAATGGAAATATTCATATATTACTCTAATTATTCGTAGATGAGCTCTTCATTAAAAACAAAATAACATTTAACATTTTAGTTTGAAAACAAATTATTTATTACTACTTACTACTCTCTAATTTTTTAAAAGGTAAAAAATTAGTCTAATTCATTATTTCTTCACATTAGATATAGTAAATATTGTTATAAAATTATTAAAAAGTGCAACATTATATGAATTAATATAATGCAAAATTGTAAAATATATAAAGATTAGGATTATCAATAAAAAGATTGAAAGCATCTATATATATATATATATATATATATATATTGGAATCTAAAATCCGCGCGTAGCGCGGATAACTCCTAGTATATATATATTATATATATATATATATATATAAAGAAGACTTTTCTCTCTTCTTCTTAAACCACCTCATCATCTCAATTTATTGCACATCATTTTTATTTTATTTAATTTAAATATATATATATATATATATATATATATTATTAAAAAAATATGAAAGGTCATTTCCATATTATATATCATAAAACTAATATTCAATCAATATAATTTATCATCATCCAAATTTATGATACATTATTTTTATTTTCATTTAATGCTTTAAATATGTAAGTTTTTTTACTAAATATACTCAAAAATTATTTAATCTTAATTATACTAATATATCAAAATAGTAATAATCTAATAATAAAATTAATTTTTAAATCAGCAATTTTAGGAGAAAATCTATATATAGAAAGAATGTTTTTCTTTCTTCTCCTTAAGCCACCTCATCATCTCAATTTATTGTACATAATTTTATTTCATTCAATATAAATATATATATATATATATATATATATTATTAAAAAAATATGAAATGTCATTTCCATATTATATATCATAAAACCAATATTCAATCAATATAATTTATCCTCATCCAATTTTTTTTTTTGTCAACAGTATTATTATCTTGGCCCAAGGCCTTAAAGAAAACAAATGGGCCTAAGCCCTACAGTGATTGAAACGACGACAAATAAATGAAGCCCAAACAAGCCCACTATCGGAGATAAGGACGCCACGTGGCAATCACTCCGCTGCAGCAGACATGCAACCGAACACGCGTCGAGAGGAAAAGAGCCGCCGGAAACCGCCAGCGAACGTGGAGGAGGACGCCGCCGAAACCGTCCCGGACCTAAACACCGTAGGAGCCAAGAACCATTTGCCGATCGAATGCTTCCCAAACCACCGTGAAAGCCCCTGCATCAAAAGAAAACATACTCACAAATTCCACCGGAAACCACGAGATCAAGGAGGCGCCGTCGCCGAGTGTTGGGATAGTGTCCTGAAATCACACTTGTACTCACTCCTGATGATAGTTGTGTGTCGAGATCAGACATTCGTATAATACTGGGCGGTTGCAATGTTTTGCTAGAAGCCTCTTGCAATCTGTAAGTTGTAGACTTACTGCCAGTATTATATGATCCTATAGGGTCACACACCTAAGCAAACTGGAAGCTACGATATGAGAATGATCATTATGGCAATGATCATATTAATGTGTATTGGATGCACATTATAATCGATATAATGGTGTTGTGTCGATCGACACAGCTTGTGTGTCGCTCGACACAGTTCGGGTTTTTCGGAAAGGCTTTCCGAATTAAGACTTAATTAAGTCTGGCCCGTTAAGCAAGTTTAGGTCGAATAAAACTTGAGAGTTTCGACCTAAACAGGCAGCCGTCCACTTTTCTTGACAGAAAAAGTAGAAACACCAGAGAGATTCGATTCCCGTTGATCCGGCACTAGCATCCCGTTTCCAGCTTGTGTGCGTGTGTATCTGGTAGAGGCAAGGCATCTGCGTTGCTCCACTGATCTCGTTCACCATTCTCATTCCGCTGCCAGTTCAAAGGTAAGAACGAGGTTGGTTTTAATTCAATATATCAAACCCTAGATCCTAGGAGATCCAACACCGAGTAGGTTAGAAACCCCTCATGATCCTGTATAACGGGAGATAAATATCTCAGGGCCTATCGAAGATTGAATACTGAGAGAATGTGTGGCCGCACTCAAACGAACTATAGTTTAGTTGTTTGTAATGTTCAGTATGAGATAAGGAGTTCGATAAACACGATGTTGGCTTAATAAGGATGACACCAATCTTGCCTTATGCCAAATCGAGATATAGAGACAAAAGGATTATAGGAATAGATGATTCCAGTACAAGTGGGAGATTGTTGGGATAGTGTCCTGAAATCACACTTGTACTCACTCCTGATGATAGTTGTGTGTCGAGATCAGACATTCGTATAATACTGGGCGGTTGCAATGTTTTGCTAGAAGCCTCTTGCAATCTGTAAGTTGTAGACTTACTGCCAGTATTATATAATCCTATAGGGTCACACACCTAAGCAAACTGGAAGCTACGACATGGGAATGATCATTATGGCAATGATCATATTAATGTGTATTGGATGCACATTATAATCGATATAATGGTGTTGTGTAGATCGACACAGCTTGTGTGTCGGTCGACACAGTTCGGGTTTTTCGGAAAGGCTTTCCGAATTAAGACTTAATTAAGTCTGGCCCGTTAAGCAAGTTTAGGTCGAATAAAACTTGAGAGTTTCGACCTAAACAGGCAGCCGTCCACTTTTCTTGACAGAAAAAGTAGAAACACCAGAGAGATTCGATTCCCGTTGATCCGGCACTAGCATCCCGTTTCCAGCTTGTGTGCGTGTGTATCTGGTAGAGGCAAGGCATCTGCGTTGCTCCACTGATCTCGTTCACCATTCTCATTCCGCTGCCAGTTCAAAGGTAAGAACGAGGTTGGTTTTAATTCAATATATCAAACCCTAGATCCTAGGAGATCCAACACCGAGTAGGTTAGAAACCCCTCAGGATCCGCCTAATGCTTGTCCTCAAAAGCAGGCGGCACGAAGACGATATTAATCCCAGAAAAAGGAGGTTCAAAAGCGAAATCGGAGCAAGAACAGGGATACTACGGCGTGAAAGGAACGGAGAAGCGAGATCGTCATCGTCAAAAGACGAAGAGAACCGGAAAACCGGTAGAATCCGAATAATCGGAAGAGATTAGCCAGACCAAGAATCATACCGGACTTATTAAGAAGCAGAAAATCAAACAAAAAGCAAAACCGATCGAAGAACAAAAGGAACATGAAGAACAAGAACACGATCGGGATCGATAGAGATGGGGAAAAAAGATTTCAATCTCAAAGTATGAGGAGATTAAGAACGAGAAGAAATCAGAAAAAAAAACCTCAGAGCTTAAACAAACCGCTTTAGCGACTCGGATTCATCTTTGTGAAAGATCGAATCGGAGAACAAAGACTCGCCGAGAGAGAAACCTCTCTCTAAAGAAGAGAGAGAAGCGGTTTTCGCCTTTTGAACGGGCATCCTCATCCAAATTTAGGGCACTTTATTTGTATTTTCACTTAATGCTTTAAATATGTAAGTTTTTTTATTAGAATATACTCCAAAAAAATAATCTTAATTATACTAATTTATTAATATAATATATCAAAAATAGTAATACTCCAATAATAAAATTAATATTAAATCAGCAATTTTAGGAGAAATATAATAAGAAGAAACGAGGATACAAATTGATTAACAACAAACATCTAAAATAGAAAATAATCTTTATATATCAATCGACCGTATTTATAAAGATATATATTACAGTCGAAGTTAGAATCAAAATAGAATGCATTATGAGAACAAATATAACCAATTATTCTTTCTTGAAAATTTATACGTATAGTAAGATAACATTTAGTCTCTTATAAATCTCTTATAAGAATAAATCAAAATATTCAAATTAGTATTTTCAACTAAAAAATCAATTAAATATTTCCAAATGTCTCATCATCTTAATTTATTGCACAGTATTTTTATTTTATTTATTTTAAATATATATATTATTAAAAGAAATAAGAAAGGTCATTTACATATTATATATCATAAAACCAAAATTCAATCAATATAATTTATCCTCATCCAAATTTAAGATATATTATTTTTATTTTCACTTAATGGTTTAAATATGTAAGCTTTATTAGTAGAATTAACTCAAAAATTATTTAATATTGATTATACTAATTTATTAATATAAACAGAAGAAAACATAATAATAATCCAATAATAAGATTAATTTTAAATCAGCAATTTTTGGATAAAATAATAAGAAAAAATGGGGATACAAAATGATTAAAAACAAACATCTAAAATAGAAAATAATATTAATTATACTGATAAATTAATATAAATTGAAACAAAAATATTAATAATCTAATAATAAAATTAATTTAAAATTGGCGATTTTAGTTTAAAAATAATAAGAAGCAATGGGGATACAAATTGCATTAACAACAAAAATCTAAAATGTAAAATAATATTTCTATATCGATCGATCGTATTTATAAAGATATATATTACACTCGATGTTAGATTCAAAATAGAATGCATAATGAGAACAAATATAACCAATTGATCTTTCTTGAAAATTTTATATTTACAGTAAAATAACATATAGTCTCTTATAAGTTCTCTTATACAAATAAATCAAAATATTCAAATTAGTGTTTTTAACTAAAATGTCAATTATATATTCCAAATATTTATTAGAATTCATGATGTTGTTTCAGATTTAAAAAAAAAAAAATTTCTATCCGCTCAACAAATATTAGAATTCAATATATAATTTAAAATTTAAAAATAAAAATTGTTTATATGTTCATCTGTTCATCCATCCGTAAGACGGATTAATTTCTAGTATATATATATATATATATATATATATTGTTTGCAGACTGATGGATCGTGAATGTGGTGGAGGAGAATTGATATTTTTTCTCTATTAGTGTGTATTTATAGTAGAATGGAACAAGAGATGAAAATAAAATCCATAATATAGTGATAATCACAAACAAAAATATTTGGATAATTGTCCTTACTATATGGATAACTATGATGTGCTATGAGATAATTGTTCCATTTTCATGTTAAACGGTTTTGTGTTTTTGGACTATTTCTAAAGAAAGAGAGAGAGAGAGAAAGAAGGATTCCTATGAGTTGTTTTTGTCCCAAGAGTCAAGGGCTCCCCTGATTTCACTCTCTCGAATCATTCTACTTTCCATCTCTCTATTCACAGATCTTCTATTTTCCTTATTTCCCCCGGATTTTCCGTTTCGTCGAACCGTTGCTATCTTCCAGTAAGAACAACACACAAAACTTTTGTTTCCTCTTGATTCGTAAAACCCTTGTGCGTTTGCGAAATTCCTGACAATCTTTTGGTTTGTTGGTGCAAATACATAGATTCCCTGGGTCTAATGCTTAGGGACCAATCAGGATAAAGATTAATCATTATGGGGTGCATTTGCTCAAAAGGAGCAGCAGAAGAAGAAGATGGTCAGAAAGGAAACAAATCTTCGTCGGTGCCTTCAAATAAAGACGATTCCTCGCATAAAGCCGTAGATGGAAGCTCTGGTGGTGGACGAAGAGCGAGTGGTTTGATTGTGCCTATAGATGATAGTCATGATGGTAAAACAATGATCGTAGAGAGACCTCATCGAGGTAGAAGAGTTTCAGGAGGAGGAGGATTGATTATTTCGAACGTTCCTCGTAGCGCAGAAGCAGAGCTTATTGCTGCTGGATGGCCTTATTGGTTAACCTCTGTTGCAGGTGAAGCCATTAAAGGTTGGGTTCCTCGACGTGCAGATTCCTTTGAGAAGCTTGACAAAGTTAGTCTCTTTTCATTTGTACATTGGATTGGATATTGGTTTTGGTGTATTTTAATGATATTTTTGCAGATAGGACAAGGGACTTATAGTATTGTGTATAAGGCTCGGGATCTTGAGACGGGCCAAATAGTGGCCATGAAGAAGGTGAGGTTTGCTAATATGGATCCAGAAAGTGTGAGGTTCATGGCTAGAGAAATCAACATCTTGCGAAAACTCAATCATCCAAATGTTATGAAGCTTCAGTGCCTTGTCACTTCAAAGCTATCAGGTAGCTTGCACCTTGTGTTTGAGTACATGGAGCATGATCTTTCGGGTCTAGCTCTTAGGCCTGGTGTCAAATTCACTGAGCCACAGGTAGGTACTTTAATCAAATCACCTCTCCTTGTGTTCTCTCACCAATCAATTGAAGTTGCTTCTCTGTTTTGATAGATCAAGTGTTTTATGAAACAACTGCTTTGTGGACTTGAGCATTGTCATAGCCGGGGAATCCTTCACCGTGACATCAAGGGTTCGAATCTCTTGGTAAACAATGATGGAGTTCTCAAGATTGGAGATTTTGGTCTAGCCAGTTTTTATCATCCGGATCATGATCAGCCGCTCACTAGCCGTGTAGTCACCTTGTGGTACAGGGCACCTGAGCTTCTACTGGGATCTACAGAGTATGGACCCGCCATTGATCTCTGGAGCGTTGGCTGCATTCTAGCAGAACTCTTTGTAGGTAAACCAATCATGCCGGGAAGAACAGAGGTGAGTCTTATAAATACAGATTATAATATGTATTTGAATCCATACTGATTTGTATCTTCAAGGTGGAGCAAATGCATAAGATCTTTAAACTGTGCGGTTCACCATCCGAAGATTTCTGGGAAACAACAAAGTTCCCACAGGCGACAAGTTACAGACCGCAACATCCTTATAAGCGTCTTCTTCTAGACACGTTCAAGAACTTACCATCTTCTTCTCTTGCTCTCCTTGACAAGCTTCTTTCTGTAGAACCAGAGAAAAGATGCTCAGCTTCTTCAACTCTAATGAGCGAGGTAGTGAGCCATTTTCTTCTTTATGATTGCTACTGGTCAGTGATTATCTTATTCATCTCTCTAGTTCTTTACAACGGAGCCACTCCCTTGTCACATATCAAGTTTGCCAAAGTATCCGCCAAGCAAGGAACTTGATGCAAAGAATCGCAATGAAGAAGCAAGAAGGTGAGTATGCAAATGAGAGCGTCAACGAATGATCCTAAACTAACTTATCATTTTGAACATTTCAGTAAAAAAGCTGAAGCTGTGAGAAGAGGTTTAAGAGACTCCAAGGTAACACCAGAGTTCATTGCTTCGAATGTCTCAATCAACACCCCGGTTGGGTTCAAGAAACAGAGAGGAATGCTCTTTTCTGATACCAATTCAGTGATCCATCCAACATTGAATAAGAATAAAAGCTCTAGGAGCAATGTAGGAGAGGTGAAAGCTAATCGTGTGCCTGTTACAATGGGAGAATATTTATCTAGCTCTTCACGAAAGGAAAATGTACCCTCACGAACGGTAATAACTCTTCTTTCCCCCTTTTAGAAAAATGGACTCTGAGATGTTTCTTGATATGTGGTTTCAGAAATACATGCGCAAGAGGAACAGAATGCACTGTTCAGGTCCGTTGATGCCTCCTGGTGGTAACATTGAAGACATGATGAAAGATCATGAGAGACGAATCCAAGAAGCCGTACGCAAGTCCCGCCTCGAGAAATCTGCAACAAAGAAGAACAATGATATCTCAGTCAGAGCATGTGCTTAGTGAAGCAATGAAACAACTTTGAACCGGAGATGGCCTGCCAAGTTCTATTATTATTATTGTTGTCTTTGCACATGGCAACCTCTGTTTCATGCTCTGCTCTCTCTTTCTCAGACATTTCTTTGATTAGGAGAAGCAAACAGATGTGTATATTTAGAACCACTGGTCTAGTGGTGCAACTCAATTTATAGATAGAAGTTTTTTTAGTTATTATTAACTTCAAAATACATGGGAGTTTTCAGAAAGCATATCTCATTTTATATAGCATAGATTCTCAAATACAAGCCAGCGAAGTAAGCTATATACATTTGGCTTATAAAAGCCTTACTTCTCTCAGAAACTATCATCAATTTTAAAACATAGACCTCTACATATCCAGCTTGGGTTTCCGGCTAAGCTCTGAGTATTGACCGCCCATTAACTGCAAAATCTCTTCCCACAAGTTTTCTGATGAAGTTCCACAAATTAAACCCGAGCTGCATGCGGCCACATGCCAGTAATCGGATTCGATCTCGTCTTTGAGCTGATCTAGCTGCCAACCGGCGTACCCAACAAAGAACCTAAAGTCATGTGGCTTAAGCAATCCCTTCTTTACAAGCACTGCAGCTTCATCCAAGGTGTTTCGAGCACCAAAGTTAAGTCCGGGCATGACTTCTTCAAAACCTGGTAACTTAGTTTTATCGCCGGTTTTCAAAAGGAACATGCTTGCTTCAAGAGGCCCACCAAAGTACAAGGAACATTCTGAGAACGTGGTCGCGAGATCGGTCTTAGTTGATTTCATGTGCTTGATGTTTTTGTGAAGGGGACGGTTGATGACAACTCCAAAAGGCCCTTCTTGTGGGTGTTTTGTTCCTGCTCTAAGGAGAAGCAAAACAGTTCTCGCAAATGTTCTATAACCGTCTAGCTTTTCTGTGGCAACTAGAACGCAGCCGGTCTCAGGAAAAGGAATAGGGTGTGCCCATTTCAGGCCTCTTGGTTCAGATTCATGAGATGCTGTGGCTGGTTTATGACCCTCAGCTACTGCCTTTTCTTCCTGTGACATAATTTAAAGCATAAACCCTATTGAATGTGTAAGCTTCGATATCAACAACTATGGGAAATATATAGCATGTTACCTGCTCCTTCATAAACAAGTTTGCTCTGAACTCTCTCCAATCCATATTTAGACCAAATGACTTTGGAGTCGCCGAATCACCTGATTTGTTTCCATTCGAAGGCTTGTTTTCTTGAGAAGCATCTCCTCCTTCAGGAACAAAACAGCTCCACAATTGTAAGAATCAGAAAGAAAAAATAAAGGAGAAATTTCAAGAGTATGCACAATCCCATTTCACCATGATAAAACCAGTCCCACATCATTATGAAATCAAAATTAGCACTTCATGAGCATCACAACTGTAGTCTGTATAGGAAAATGGACGAAAGCACGAAGCCGTACATTAGGAAGCTGCAAGCCTGCAATTAAAGCAGCCCAGACTGCTTATGAAGCAGGCGCATGCTCCTGCCATGTTCTGTTCATGGCGAAAGCTGAAGCTTTGATGAACCTGGAGATGTTCAGTGAACCTAGAAGAGAGTTTACTATATTTCCAGTTCTGGTAGTAGACAGTCAAACTTCTTTGTGGATGAAAGCTGAAGTTTACATAGCTTTTGTCATTTTTTAGTTTGGACTGATATTTTTGGCTTCAGAACAAAATCTTCTGGATGATGAGAAAAACGAGACTCGAGAAGAAAAAAGTTGAGGGTAGTTTGAAGTTACTTCTGAGATACTGCAGTATAAGATAATGCAGCACAGAGAATCTGTTTATTCAGTAATTTCCACTCATTAACTTTGAAACAAAGTTGCAGTGTCTCAGAGTTAACCTTCAAACTACGTTTTACATTTTTATCGAGCCTCATCTTATTCTCATCCTCCCGAAGATTTCAACCAAACTGAAAAAGACAAAAGCTATGTAATCTTCAGCTTTCATTTCATCCAACCGAAAGAAGTTTGATTGTCTACTCTCCTCGAGATTCATTGAACCTGGCAAGACATAACTGGTAGAAGCTTCCCAATGTTTGGCATTTTGTGTTTTCATGCAGTTTCCTTTACTCTTGACGAAACTATTTCATCATAATTTCAAGAGCACAATCCTATTTCACCAATGGCACATCATTATGAAATCAAGATTCACTTCCTGAGCCTCAACGATCTTCACAAACATAACTGAGTAATGCGTATAAGAATCCTTTTATAATTAGGTCATATGTTATAAAATCACATTTTTTTAGCTAAAACAAGGTACACAGAGTTCACTAGTGTTCAAGAACAAAGCTAACTCTTTTCTCAACTGAAAGATCCAATTTTGATCGATCATAATGCCTATATTCTCTGATTCCAAACCAATCAAGCATGAACAGTGTTTTTACCACATGCGATTTATCAAATTAGCCTTCAAATAAAGAAAAATCGAACAGCCCTTACCAGAAGCAGAAGAATCGTCGTTACTCTTCTTCGACGTAGCTCTAACAACCAAAGAACGATACCCAGAAGTAGAAACTTTACGCTTCAGAAACCTAATCTCCACGGCACCGAGTTTCCTTAAAAGCGATTTCTCAGGGGTCGATGATTTTGCCGACGAGAAGATGGGGTTTCGGATCGCCGTGTCCTTCACCTGAAGGGTCCACAGATCCATGGATGAAATTCCTCGCGAAGTCCGATAACAGTGAAGAGGCTGAAGATTATTATCTGCCATTGATAGGAACAGATGCGAGAAGACAACAACAACAACAAAAAAAGAGAATATGCTTTTTATTTATGGCGAAATTCATTGATTGGTACAAATAATAACCACAAACGATTTTATGGATTATTGATATGGTTTGTTATTAACTTTTTATCATTTATTATCGAATACGCGCTAGGCCAAACAATCGAAGAGTACACAAGAATTAATTGGAATATAATTGTGTTTTTACCGATATATAGCATATATAAATTATTTTTGTAAACATATGCTGTATTAATAAGCTAGCTCAGTGGTTTTAAGGTTGGTGATAATGCTCCAGGTCACGAGTTTGACCCCCACACCATTTTGTACCTTTTTTCCATTTTCAGATTAATGAAGGTAAAATGACAAAATTGACCTTATCTTCTACCTCATGACTGCGCCTCTGCAACCCTAAATTCCGCTCATGTCATTTTTTTTTTGATTTTCGCGATTCTAACTTGATTTTTTTGTGGATTTTAATTTAATATGATAGACCTACAAAAAAAAAGATTACAACCCGGAAATTTCCAAAAAACAATTTTTTTAGACCACCAATTTTTTGGCTGTCCAAGGGAAAATCGGGGCGGTTCAGCCCGCCCAACGCCTTTCCGGCGACTTCTCAGCCGCCTAAACCACATTTTTGAACAGGGCTTATTATTAATCATACAACCTAATTAGTCGGTATGCAACAGCTCACCACTTATGTCATAAATTGTGGACGGTTTTCAATATGCCTAGACATTAGGGTATCGGATCGGGTATTTCAGATTTTGGGTAATTAGGATATGGAAAAATAGTACCAATCAGATAATATTATATTTCATCATATTTGAATCGGTACCAAGTCGGACTGGATATTTAGAAAAAGATCCGAGAATTTTCGAAACTGGTTCGGATCCACTAATTTGTATTTGAAAGTATTCATATTACCCGAAAATAACCGAGATAGCGGAAATATTCGAATAACAGTTTGTCAAAATGAAAAGTGCTAAACAAATCATAAAATCAATGTCAAAACACTTAGGGTTAGGGTTTATCGCAGCAATCGGAAGTGGAAGAGTTGTATAGGAGTAGAAATAGGAAATAGGTATTAAAGACTTCGAGTAAACGGATTCTCATCAAGTCTCAGATATAATCCGATCCGAACCGGTACCTGGTTGACAAAAAAAACTGGTACCTAAAACCATCAAAGAAGTAGTACAAATCGGATAATTTACTAAATCTGAATCCGATTCGAACCCAATTTTTTGGGTCGATACCGATTCGGATCTTCGGATTCGGATAAAGTGTTGAGGCCTAGTTTTCAGCTTAAATGAAACTAGAGCAAACAGAAGCTGAACTCTAAAAAACAACAACTAAAGATGACATGGAAGAAGGGTTTTAATGTTATTATTTTACATTCATATTCAATAGTAAAAATAATAAATTGAGGAACAGTGTTATTTGAAGGTTTTAGTTAAAATCATCCGCATTGTATATTAATAGTTAGCAGGAAGAGTGTTCATCTGGATTTGATTAGTACAGATAATTTTCTCCTTTGATTTAACTAGTTTGGCGTAATGAGCAACACAACCAGCCGATCTAATATTGGAACTCTTTTTTCTTTTTCTTTTTTAATGAAGTTGTTTTGATTATTTTGTTCTTTGTGTGTTTCGAGCAAAGACATTTGTCTTAATGCCTAAATTTTAGATATAAGAGAATTGTTTTTCTGAGCACTATAATATAGTATTATTTTTTTTTTTTTGGCGTCAAAAACATCTCTTATTAGCCTTAAAATCCACGTCTAGCTGAAACTAGTCGAACAAGGAGTTCCGATTTTACAAGAGAGAAACCTAACTCACGTGATAGTACATCTTTTGCAAGAGTATCCGCACGGATATTTGAAGTTCTGGAAATATGCAATAATTTAAAATCAATAAATTGAGCACGAAGGTAACCAAGTTCATCTAACTCTGCTTCAAGAGCCGGCCAGTCTTCATCCTTTTGATGATCTTCACGAGCTGAGCGCAGTCCGTCTCCATCGTTATGGACCGAAATTGGAGTTGAAGCATCTCCTTCATAGCCCAGAGGAGGCCTTCGCCTTCAGCATGTATGGCGGATGGAACATCTGAGCAATTTTGAAGTCCAAACAAGGAGGTTCGATCGTTTTCAAGCAAGATGAAGTCGAGTCCGGTGGTCGTATCTCTGCTTATCCAGGAAGCATCGACCTGACATTTCCTGGTCGTGAGCGATTGGACTGCTCGTTCAATTGTATCATTATCATGCTCTGTTCTGTCCGGTTCCTCCATCTGTTGGCTCGTGTTCTCCATATCCTCCTCGTCGACTTGCGGGATGACCTGCGCTACTTTCCACGATTGCGACTCGTGAAGAGCTAATTGGACAGTGTATTTCGGAGATACATCGATTCCTTGGAAGATTTTCTCATTCTGAGCTTTCCAAATGTACCACACTAGCCAAGGGAATGATTCGAGCATCTCTTCTGATATCTTCTGTTGTTTAGCCCGCAGTAACAACAAGTCAAAGTTGCTAAAGAAAGCTTCCCTCGGGAAAACGCCCGGACATGTTGGTATAGATGATATCGCCCAGCATTGGAGAGCTGGGGGACACAGAAATAAGGTGTGGTTGATGTCTTCCTCCTCAGCTCCGCTTTGTTGGCAAGTGTTGGGTCGCATAGGATCTAGGGTTCGTTATATTGAATCCTTACCTATAGATCTCATGTTTACCTGGAGATTTTGCAGCGGAATTGGGTCAGATAAATGAGATCTCTAGCACATCAAATGCTGCGCCTCTGCAGTAGTCCACACTCACACAAGCTGGAATCCTCCGGGATGCTAGTGCCGGGATCACAGATCTTCTTGGGATTCACGTGTTTCTCGAGGTGGCCGTCAAACTCAACGTTGGGTCTCAAATTCTTGGCTCATATTAAATATATATAGCCCCTTGAGAAGACCTAATTAATCCCTGGACCAAAACCACGATTAATTAAGTCACGAGCCGAAACATAAGTTTCGGTCCGCCCATTGTGTCGATCGACACACCTTTGGTGTCGATCGACACATCCTCTAAAACACAATACTCAATGTGTATCCAATACACATTGACAAGACCATTCACCAATGATCAATCCCTTATGAAGTACATCCAACTTGCTTAGGTGTGTGACCATGTAGGTCCACATAATAATAGCAATGAGTTGCAACTCATAAGTCATAAGCGTCTTCTAGCAAAACATTATGACCACCTAGTATCACATGAATTGTCCGATCTCGACAATACAACTATCTTTAGAGTTAGTACAATATGATTTCAGGACATAATCCCAACAATCCCCCACTTGTACTGGAATCACCTATTCCCATAATCCCTTTGTCACTATATCTCGAAATGGCATAAGGCAAGAGACTGTGTCATCCTTATTATATCCAATTTCATGTTCATCGAACTCCTGATCTATACTGATAAAACAAACGACTGACAATCACCTCGTTTGAGCACGGCCATGCATTTTCTCAGTATCAAATCTTCGATGAGCCCTGAGATATTTATCTCCTGTTATATAGGAGGGACAAATCCCTTCTTGTTCCATCCCTGTTTCTACACACACTTCATGATGCGCCTAAGCAATGCCGTTATAGCCGCCAGTTACGGAACGACGTTTGACAAGGTCAAAGCGCACCAATTCACATGCTGGAAAGCATGATGAACTCAGGTCTAAGGACTATACTCTATAGTCGTAATGAGAACCTCTCATGACACTGATATACTATCCTGTAGAGTTCTCATTAGCGGGTCATGTCCGATCATATGTTCACCAACATATATCTATGTGATTGACGTTGATACTCATATCAATGACTCCATGAAACTTAGTCATACGTCACCTCACATACTAGTCTTAACGGTTGTTAGTGTCCCACTTTAACAACCTACGACCAGGGACAAACATAATTTTATGTCATCTTTCACTTATAGGGTTTCATGATCAAGTCCTCAACTTGATGACCTATAAAATGAACATAAATTACTTTGGGACCATTATTTAATTATCCAATAATCAAATAATGCTGATGTCAGTATTTCATAAACATGACCATAGCATGTCTATGTGAACATCATAACTAACATAACTCCCACTAGAATCAAGACCACGTCTTCAGATATCTAGTAGCTACAGCAACAGTACAAAACTCATGCTTAGGTTGTGAGAGATGCTGCGGTGTTCTTGCTTGGAACCATTCCAACAAACCACACTGCTATTCTTTAATAAGCACTATTATACGGTCCACTGCTTGGAAACCTTTCCAACAGATAGCGCCGCTACACAGACAAAGAGACATAACCAGGTGGGAACCGGGAATTATCTTTGTCCGTCTAACTACTCACAACAGATTCGTCATTTTTCTCAGTTGAACAAGAACTATCCTAAGTGTTTCTCAAACACTTGGGGATATTCCTTACAACTGTCCAGTGACTTTTACCGGAACAAATTGGTATCTTCTCGTCATGCTTTATGCGTCAGCTGCATCTAGACGAGTGCAAAATATGGCATTCATGATGGATTATATTGCATAAGCAAAAGGAATCACACTCATAGATACTAGCTCAGCCAGTGTCCAAGACACTTCATCTTGCTAAGATTGATACTAGCTCAGCCAGTGTCAAAGACACTCCATCTTGCTAAGATTATTGTCATAAGAGCTTTGGTGTGAAGCCATTCTTGGAATCAAGCACATTTGAACTATCCAATACCTTATAAGGATTCTGACACGATCCAATCAGCCTTTCCAATCCATTTCAATGGATCCTTATTCCAAGAACTTTCGCGGCTTCTCCCATGTTCATCGTTGAATTTGACTTCCGACCCAAATCTTGACAAGACTTTAGCGTCGGAACGTCGTTTATGAGATTTAGTATGTTATAAACATACGGTGTGAGAATTGCAACTACGCTCCTTTTAGTTTACTTGTAAACACACGGTTTCTATGCGTTCCTGATCACGTCAAAACCTTTGACCGTTTTAACAGAACATAGATTCCAACTCCAAGTTGTTTGCTTCAATCCAGAAATGGATCGGTGAAGCTAACATACATTCCTAGTTAATTTTCGGAGTTGGGGCTCACCTTCGCTTCTTTGAATTTCGCAGGCTCGTCACTTTTCAATGATCAATGATATATCATGGTTTTTACTAGTTTTAGGCCATGATATAGTTGTGTTTTAGTGTCTTTTGTGTTCTTTTAGAGTCTTTTACAGGTATAATCATGTTTGGAGCTAAATTGGAGATAATGGAGCTTTTTGGAGATTTTTGGAGTGATTGGCCGAGAGATAGAGTTCACTGTCCGAAACAGAGAAAGGTGTCGATCGTTGCACCCTAGCATCGATCGATGCACCAGCGAGATGGGCCAAAAACTCGGCGGTTTAGAAGAATCAAGATATTGCACTTTGATCCAGAAGTTCCTGATATTTACAAAGAAGCCCTTGGCCGAGATTATACCTATATAATCAAGTTTTAGTTGTTTTTATTAGATACACTTTCATAATTAAGAGCAGAGGATTTTTAGAGCTTTTGGGGCTGATCTGAACCTGTTACTTCATCTGTATTTGGAGAAGATTTCGACTTTTACTCTTATTCTTTTATGCAATTTATTCATCATATGATCATGTTTTCATTATCTATGTCTGAGTAGATTCCTTGTTAGGTTTAGGGTTTCTCACATAGGATTTCATGACTTGCTAGACTTGTTCAAATTCAGTTAAGGATTCAAACTATATTTGTTCTTCAATTTAATTGTGCTTAAAGCTAGTTCTAACCTGATCAATTAGAATCTAGATCTTAGGTTGCTAAATACGTCACGGAAGTGGGGTTTAGGAATCTGAACTAATTAAATTGGGCAATTAAACTTTGCGCAAACGGAAGTTTGGTTTAGGATAATTGTGAACATATCAAACTTGGGATTAATGCTAGTTTAATCTGTTAGTTCTCGCAAACGAAAGTTTGGTTTGCTGCACTTAGACTTAGAGAATTATCGCAAAGGAATTTGGTTAATTCTATATCTGTGTTTTGAGTTCTAGAACTGTGCTTAATTAGATCCTTGCTGAATGAACTGTCTGCTTGTCTGATTTCCTGAGAATACCCTAGGCTTGACGCTTTTAGTTTATTGCTTCCACAACCGTTAATCTCTGCTACTGATTTACTTTCTCGCATCGCTATTAATTCAATTACATTGCTTTCTTTCTAGTATTAGTCTCTACTGTTCTGATCTATTGAGACCAAGTGTCCCTGTGGATTCGATAACCCTATATACTACTTTGACATTGCTGTTCACTTGCAGTTTAGAATAGGGTAAAACTCACAACCTATCAAGTTTTTGGCGCCGTTGCCGGGGACTCTTAGAGTCTTCGATAGGACCGAACTTAGGGTTTTTACTAGAAATTTTTCTTTTGTTTTTGCTTTTTCCTTTTGTTTTTATATTTTGCTAACTTTTTCTCTGTTTCTTTCTGTCGCAGGTACGATTTTTGCCTTGCGTCGATCGTTGCATCCCTTGCGTCGATCGTCACTAGGCGATTCTGAGATTGAATCGATCGTTGCACTGATAGCATCGATCGTTGCTGGACGATTACAGACAGTTTATGCCAACGCAGAAAACTCGAAGTAATCCGAACTCGAGCTTGCTTAATCTCGGACTAGAGGAACTTGGGCGTCTAGAAAGGACTATCAGAAGAGAAAAGAGAGAGAGAATGGTACGAGAACGTCTGATCTTGATACCAGATGCTGAAGGTACCCTGAGGGACCGAGATAACAACCCGTACAATGTTGCTGGGCATCGGGTTGATGCTGAAGGGAATGTCATCCCTGATCCTCCTGAGCAACAGCAACAGGAGCTGAACCAAAACCAGGGTCAAGGACAGGCCCAAGGTAGAGAGATGGTGGTTCATGAGAGGACACTAGCTGACTACAACAGACCTGATGAGTTTCATGTAAACCGAGCAGCTCTAGTGCTTCCTGCTTTTGAGAGGAATGATTTTGAGGTAAAGACCATCTACTACCAGCTGATGAGACAGATTGCTTTTCATGGTCTTCAAGCAGAGCAGCCTATGGATCACATTGACAAGTTTGAGGACATAGTCACTGGCATGAAGTATGAAGGAGTATGCCCGGACTATCTGTTCCTTAAGCTATTTCCGCACAGTCTTGCTGGAGACGCTAGTGCATGGCTGAGACAACTGGCACCTGGTCAGTATACTACTTGGGCAGCCTTAAAGAGTGAGTTCCTGCGTCACTTTTATGATGATGCGCGCTCAGATCAGTCCAGACAGGACATACTCACTTTTTCCCAAGGAGCTGTGGAGCCCTTGAAGACTGCCTGGATGAGATTTAAGCAGTATCAGCGTGACTGTCCACACCATGGATTCACAGAAGTACAGCTGATTGGTATCTTCTTCAGAGGCATAGATCTCCCTTATCAGATTGCGCTGGATAATTCCAGTAATGCTAATTTCAACACCAGGACTCCTACACAAGCTAAGCAGTTGATTGAGAACCTGATTGGCAGCAACAGTTGCAAGACAATGGATGAAAGGAGGAAGAAATCTGGTGGAACTGTAGAGAATTCTGATATAGCTAATATAAGATCGAGATTGGACACAATCTACAATCTCCTGACAAGTAAGAAAGCTGTCCACTTTGCCCAAGATGTAGAGGTGATTCAGACTGAGGAGGAAACTCAGGAAGAAGATGTGAATTTCATAGGAGGTTCTGGTTTCCAAGGTAATAGATTTAGTAATCAACAGGGGAACAGATTCTCCAATGGAGGACAGACTGGTGGTTTTCAGAAGACCTATGGACAAGGTACTCAGAGAACCTATGGATCTACATCCTATTAGACTCCTCCTGCACCTACAGCCCATGAGAGCAAAATGGAGGCTATGATGGAACAACTGATTGAGAGTCAGACCAAGATTTCTGTGGACTACAACAAGAAGTTGGACGCTGTCTATGAAGTTATCAATGGGAAGTTTGAGTCTCTGAGTACTCACATGAAGCAGTTGGACACTCAGGTGAACCAGATGTCCAGCTCACTGAAGGGAAAAGGAGTGGCAGACACTCATATTAAGGCCTGATTTGTGTGCATTAATGATGGATCTCACCTAGGTGAAAGATTTGAGCTAAGTACAGCTAAGTTGGTGACAGAACAAGAATTTTCGGATATTTGTGAAAAACTCTCGGGTGAAATCTGATGCAGTGCGTCGATCGATGCAGCATCTGTGCCGATCGATACACCAGACGGGATGGCAACGATCGACACACTCTTAGTGTCGGTCGTTGCAGAGCGTGAACAGACAGAACTGTCGGATGATAATGGCATAGATGCTGACTTGGAGCTTGATCGCCTATTCAATGGAGCCTCTGAGATTACTCAACAGGAGATCTACGAACAGATTTTTAGACAACACTCCTCAGTGTCTGAAGTGATTAGGAAAGAGATTGAAGAGCTGAAGAAATTAGAAGGGATTGGTGAAGAATTGGAAGAAATTCCAACTTCTGATGATCCACCTTATCATCCATGTGTGCAGAGGTACCTGAACAAGATGTTGCCCCTGGATGATGATCTGAAGGACTGGGTGATAATAGTTCCTCAGCATATTAGTGATGTTCTGCTAACTAAGATCCCGAAGAAGCTGCCTGATCCTGGAGTCTTTGTGCTGGATTGTTCTATCTTTGAGGATAGTTTTAGACGCTCTCTGTGTGATTTAGGAGCTGCTGGAAGTTTGATGCCTTACTCTGTGGCAGAGAAGCTGGGTATGTTGGATTTTACTCCTACTAGGACTTCTCTTGTCCTAGCTGATCAGTCCATACGAGTTCCTGAAGGACTCCTTATGGACATTCCGGTGAGAGTTGGAAACTACTTAGTTCCAACGGACTTCCTTGTGCTGAGATATGACTGTGATCCGGATGAAGAATTATTGCTTGGGAGACCCTTTTTGGCTACAGCAGGAGCGTTGATTGATGTTAGGAACAGCTTGATAGACCTCCATCTGGGAGATGAACCACTGCACTATGAAATGGATAAGCTGCGAAAGCCACTGATAGATGGGCAGACATTCACCATAAGGGACGCAGATTTTGAGCAGCCTGATCATACTATGGTTATAGATCCTGGAGCACATTTCACTCCATCTTTTCTTGGACATGAGCATTCCGCAACAGCCTACTCACCACCTTGGATGAGGAGACTTGAACAGAGACAGAAAAAGTCTCTGTCAGGACCTCCTGGTACCTGAAAAATCTCATCCGTCCGGTCAAGCTATTGGCCTTAAACAAGCGCTGGGTGGGAGGCAACCCACCATTAGGTACTGGTGTTTTTCTACTTAATTTTTGGTGTTTTTGTTAGGATTTTACGTTTGCTTTTGTTTCTGGTGAGTTTATGTTTGCAGGTCTCGGATAAATCGCAGTGCAACGATCGACGCACTTCTGTGTCGATCGTCACAACACGAAAGGAATCGCATTGCAGCGATCGTTGCGCTCTTGAGCAACGATCGACCATACACGAAAATCGCCAAGTAACGGTCGATACACTTAGTGCAACGGTCGATGCCTGAGCGACAGAGGTAACCCGACAGACATAATTTCATCTTTTCATTTTTTATTTTCTTTTTACCAATCCTTCGCTGGACACTACTGGGGACAGTGTGTCTTAAGTGTGGGGGAGGTGCTACTGACTTTTGTTTTCTGTTTTCTTAAGAGTCAGTCCGTTTTTCAAAAAAAAAAAATTTGTTTTATTGAGTCAAAATTGTTTAAGTAAGAAACTATGATTTTCTGAGAAGATTTACAAGACTTGCAGGAACTTAAGTAACCATTGGGATGAAGTTGCAGGATCTATCTCTGACTATTAGAAAACCCCATCACAGATCAACCTACTGGGAACACCCACATCACTTCAGGTATCAGAGGATCCTTTTACTGACTTCAACTTAATACTGACTTAGATTTCTCACCTAAGGGCTTGGTATACTTTGTGTCGGATTCCCTTGTTAGTTCTGACACAGCCTGTCAACCTATCCTATTTAGTTCCCTTCTCCCCTTCTATAAAGTAAAAAAAAAAAGATAATAAACTGAGGATGAGTTAGTAACTCCGAAGTGGTCACAGGAGTGGTAGAGACCCCTATTATCTCCTGTGCTATCCATGGAATGTGTCCAAAGTACACCCCATAACGGGAAGAACACTGATAAAAAAATAAAATGATACCCAATGGGGAAAAATCAGTTGTTAAAGAAGGGAAAGAGAAGAAAGGGACTAGAGAAAGATAGTATGGTGGTCTAGAGCTGACAAGGTAAGAATCCATGTGCCCTTTGATCGATACTCCTTAGGTGAGACCGCACTTAAATACTTGCAGAAGTCAGTAGGGAGAATTTGAATGCTTGAATGTGATTGTGGAGTTTACCTAGGACAGTTGCTAAGTGTGGGGGAAGTACATGTTGGTCTTGATATCCTGTGATTGATTCTTTCAGTGGTTTACTAAGGAGAATCTGAGTATTGTAGCTTCTAGGATGAAATGAGTTTCTGAAGAGTTTTCAAACCTCTTCACCATGTTTTAGTTCTCTGTTTTGCTTGAGGGCAAGCAAAGGCTAAGTGTGGGGGAGTTGATATATCATGGTTTTTACTAGTTTTAGGCCATGATATAGTTGTGTTTTAGTGTCTTTTGTGTTCTTTTAGAGTCTTTTACAGGTATAATCAGGTTTGGAGCTAAATTGGAGATATTGGAGCTTTTGTTGGAAATAGTTTAGTTGATCCTGATTCAATTCACAGATTCATATCAACCTAAACATACAGATCTAGGTTCTCTTGAATTAGAAACATTAGATGATCTCACCTTTTACCTGTTTGTTGCAGCGGAAGGAATAGAACAGGTCAGAGATCAGAGAGATACACCAAGGGATGAATCCTCCAAAGGTTCACACACGCGATCACAGGAATGGCTGCTAGACCACAGATGAACTCGGCGCAGAGGGAGAGAGTTGGTTCGCGGCTCGGGTTAGGGTTTTTTGGGAGAAAAGACTTGGCTTTTAGTTTATAAAAGCCTTCTCTTTCCCTTTTGGGCTTTTGGGCCCAAAATGCCAATCTGATTAAATCCCATGGATTTAATCAGACCCATTAACCTCTCTCTTAGTACGACAAATGCCTGGCACTTTTACCGTACTTCTGCTAAGCCGTTCCAACATTATTTCCTGCTAGCTTAAGCGTGTGACCCATATGGGATCATATAATAAAGGCAATAAGTCCAAGACTTATAGATCATGAGCGGACTCTAGCAAGCCATCATGATCCCCAGCATTATATGACTTATGTCTGATCTTTGACATACTCTTACTTTCTAGAGACAGTACCGAGATTACTGGACACAATTCCAACAATCTCCCACTTGTACTGGAATCTCTCTGTATTCATAATCCTTTTGTCACAATATCTCGATTAGTCATAAGGCAAGATTGGTGTCATCCTTATAAAGTCTAATCTTGTTCATCGGACTCTGATTTGATACTGACAATCCAAACGACTCGGGAAAGTCCGTTTGAGCATGGCCATGCATTTTCCAGTATTCAAATCTCCGATTGGCCTAGAGATATTCACTCCATTTATATTGGAGGGACAAATCCCATCTTGTTCCATCACTGTAAACTACTCATTTCATGATGTACCCAAACAAGGTCCTTATAGCTATCGCAGAACGAAAGCGTTAGACAATGATCAAAGTACACCGGTCCATGTGCAGTCACATGCATGTGAACTCAGGTCTAAGGACTATACTCTATAGTCGTAGTAAGAATCTCTTATGACACAGATATAAATATCCTGAAGAGTTCTTATAAGCGGGTCTTGTCCGGTCGTATGTTCCCAACATACACCTATGTACTGACTTTGATGCCGCGCATCTATGACACATTAAGACTTTGTCATAAGTCACGTACCAATCCAATCTCACACGGTTGTTGGTGTTCCAATTTCAACAACCTTCGACTAGGGACAGTATGATATAAAACATCTATCAAATATAGGGTCTCATGATCAAGCTAAATGACTTTGATAACTCAAGATCAAGTCACTTACTTCGATGACCTATAAAATGGTTTATATCACTTTGGAACGATTATTTCATCACAGTTAAAATAATCTTGAAATAATAATTTCATTAAAACATAAAATAATGTTTTACAAGAACATATCAAATAACTAAAATAAAGCTCACAAAACTCCCACTCAAATTTAGATTACATTTCAATGTTTCTAATGCCTACAGCTTCAGTCAGGAACTCGAGCTTAGGCCTTGGGAGTGGCTTTGTCAACGGATCAGCGACATTATCATCTGTCGGAACTCGGCTGATCTTGACTTCCTTTCTATTAACGATGTCACGTATCAAGTGAAATCTTCTTTGAACATGCTTAGATTTCTGGTGTGATCTTGGTTCCTTTGCCTGAGCAATAGCACCATTGTTGTCACAAAATAGTGTCAGAGGCTCAGCCGCATCTGGTATCACACCTAGTTCCATTATGAACTTTCGTATCCAAACAGCTTCCTTCGCTGCTTCTGAGGCGGCGATATATTCAGCTTCTGTAGTGGAATCAGCAACGGTGTCCTGCTTGGAGCTTCTCCAACTTACTGCACCGCCATTCAGACAAAAGACATAACCGGACTGTGACCGGAAATCATCTGTGTCTGTCTGGAAACTTGCGTCCGTGAATCCACTGACTTTAAGCACATCACTTCCACCGTATACCAAGAACTTATCCTTAGTATGTCTTAGATACTTCAAGATATTCTTTACGGCAATCCAATGGTTTTCACCTGGATTTGACTGGTATCTACTCGTCATGCTCAATGCATAAGCAACATCAGGACGAGTACAGATCATGGCATACATGACAGATCCTATTGCAGATGCATAAGGAATATTCTTCATGCGCTCAAGCTCAGCAGCCGACGTAGGGCTCTGCTTCTTGCTTAGCGTTGTGCCATGCACCATTGGCGTGAAGCCCTTCTTGGAATCTTTCATGCTGAATCTTTGTAGGACTTTGTCAATGTATGAGTCTTGACACAAGCCTATCAGCCTCTTAGGTCTATCCCGATAGATCCTAATTCCAAGAACGTATGCGGCTTCACCCATGTCTTTCATGGAAAAACAACTTCCAAGCCAGTCCTTTACAGACTTCAGCATTGGAATGTCGTTTCCGAGAAGCAGTATGTCATCGACATACAGAATAAGAAATACTATCTTGCTCCCACTAGTTTTCTTATACACGCATTGTTCTTCTTCGTTTCTGATGAAGTCAAATTGTTTGATTGCTTCATCAAAACGAAGATTCCAGCTCCTCGATGCTTGCTTCAATCCATAAATGGATTTATGAAGCTTGCATACTTTCCCAGCATTCTTTGGATCTATGTAACCGTCAGGTTGTGTCATATACACATCCTCTTCCAGAATTCCATTCAGGAAGGCGGTTTTCACGTCCATCTGCCAAATTTCATAATCATGAAAAGCTGCAGTTGCTAGTAAAATCCGAATAGATTTCATCATAGCCACTGGTGAATAGGTTTCATCGTAATCCACACCGTGAACTTGTCTGAAACCTTTTGCCACCAACCTGGCTTTATAAATCTGGACATTTCCATCCACGTCAATCTTCTTCTTGAAGATCCATTTGCACTCGATGGCTTTTACACCAGCAGGCAAATCAACCAACGAAAAGACTTGGTTGACCGACATGGAATCCATTTCGGAATCAGTGGCCTTACGCCACTTAGAGGAATCTGGGCCCATCATGGCTTGATTGAAGTTCGATGGTTCATCACCATCAATGATCAGAAGATCATGACAGTCAGTCACGAGGAATCCTTGATATCTCTCGGGTTCGTGACGGATCCTCCCGGATCTTCGAACTTCAGGTACTACAGGTTCAGGCTCTACAATTTCTTGTAGGTCCTCCTGCTGCTCTTCCTCATCAGGTTGAGCAGTATCCTGTTCATCTTGAATTTCTTCAAGCAGTACCTTACTCCCACTGTCTTTCTTAGAGAGAAACTCTCTCTCAAGAAAGTTACAATCCCGGGCAACAAAGATCTTGTTCTCGGAACGTAGATAGAAGTAATAAGCCTTGGTTTCCCGTGGATAACCAATGAAGTAGCATTTGTCAGATTTCGATGTAAGCTTGTATGAGATCAATCTCTTGACATAGGCTTCACAACCCCAAATTCTGAGATAAGACAGCACTGGAGCCACTCCAGTCCATAATTCATATGGTGTCTTTGCTACTGCTTTTGATGGCGCTCTATTTAGAGTGAACACTGCTGTTAGCAGAGCATATCCCCAAAGGGATATTGGAAGGTCTGTGTGACTCATCATAGATCGAACCATATCCAATAAGGTCCGATTTCTCCTCTCAGACACACCATTCCATTGAGGTGTTCCAGGAGGAGTAAGTTGGGATACAATCCCACACTCTCTAAGATGATCACTGAATTCTTGGCTTAAGTATTCTCCTCCTCGGTCGGACCGAAGTGCCTTAATGCTTTTGCCAAGTTGGTTCTGTACTTCATTTTGGAATTCTCTGAACTTCTCAAAAGATTCAGACTTATGTTTCATTAAATAAACATATCCATACCTACTGAAATCATCAGTGAAGGTAATGAAGTACTGATAGTTTCCTCTTGCATTTGTGGACATTGGGCCACACACGTCAGTGTGTATCAGGCCCAATAAGTCACTGGCCCTCTCGTTAGGTTTATTAAAGGGGGCCCGTGTCATTTTGCCCATTATACAGGATTCGCATTTCTCACATGACTCAAAGTCAAATGAGCCAAGAAGTCCATTCGAATGGAGCCTCTTGATGCGTTTCTCGCTGATGTGCCCTAAACGACAATGCCATAGAAACGTTTGGTTCTCCTCATTAGGTTTGAACCGTTTGGTATTAATGTTATAAATTGGTGCGGATTGATCAAGTATGTAAAGCCCATTTGTAAGAGGGGCAGAACCATAGAACAAATTGTTGCGATTGAAGGAACATAATTTATTCTTAACTGAAAAATCATAACCTTCCAAATCCAACAAAGAAATTGAAATAATATTTCTGCTTATAGCAGGTACAAAATAACAATTATTGAGTTCTAAAACCAATCCCGAAGGTAAAGACAACAAGTAAGTGCCTACAGCTAGTGCTGGAACTTTCGCTCCATTCCCAACTCGTAGCTCCACTTGTCCTTGCTTCAGCCTTCTACTGTTGCTGAGTGCCTGCATATTAGTACAAATATGAGCCCCACAACCAGTATCCATAACCCATGAGGTATTATCAGAAGTAGTTGTATTAACTTCTATAACAAAAATACCTGTTGAAGAAGTCTCGAGAGTCTTCTTCTTCAATTCCTTTAGACCTTCTTGGAATTTCTTACATTCTCTCCTCCAATGCCCTGGTTCTTTACAGAACCTGCATATGTCAGTTGGCCCAGCCTTGGACTTGGGCTTGGGCTTTGGCGTGTCCTTGTCCTCGACTTGGACAGCCTTGGCCTTTCCCTTATCCTTAGCAGAGGATTTCTTAAAGCCCTTGCCCTTTTGCACCATAAGCACACTGGGGTCCTTGGCAGTTTTCCTCAAGTTGGGCTCTGCAGTCTTGAGCATTCCGTGAAGCTCAGGTAATGTCTTACTCAAGCCATGCATGTTAAAGTTCAGAATGAACTGATCATAGCTTGCAGGTAAAGACTGCAGAATGATGTCGCAGGCAAGTTCCTGGCTGATTGGGCAGTCGAGTTTCTGAAGATGATCGAGATAACCCATCATCTTCAAGACATGAGGACTCACTGCCGCATTCGCAGCCAACTTACAGTCCAAGAGGTTCTTAACTGTCTGGAACCTCTCAGTCCTAGCCTGCTCCTGAAAAAGCGATTTCAGGCTTGCCATTATCTCGATGGGAGACAATACACTTTCGAACTGTTTTTGCAGCTCAGGAGTCATTGTCACCAACATCAGGCAATAGACATCATTTTCATCTGACGAATGCTTTTCCCAAGCATTGTGCAGAGTCCTGGCAGCATTGGCAAGAGGCCTCTCGGGGAGGGGATCACGAAGGACATAATCCTTCTTCTCCTGCTTGAGGACTAGCCTCAAGTTCCTTGACCACGTCAGGAAGTTCGTTCCAGTCAGCTTCTCCTTCTCGAGAACAGACCGGATCGAGAATTTGTTTTGTGCGCTTGTAGTAGTCATAGCTGAAATATATAAATAAAAAGGTTATTAGTTATTATGTTCAAAATGATTAATCTCGTATTAAAATTTAATATAATTAATCACGCATTATATTCAATAACATAAGTTACCCTCAATAGAATATAATGATTCCAAGATCCACATATAACTAAGATTAAAGTGGGCCACTGGCCGTCACCCAACCTTAGCTTATATCGGTAAGCCCTATATCGGCTAATTATATCCGTGATATAACTCTTGGTTGTGAATCTGGGCCCGAGGCCCAATCCACTCTGATGTCTCAAGGCCCGGGACTCCCGATGGCCTAGTCAAGAAAACCGGACTATACAGTCATGTAATCATTAATGTCTGGGACTCCCAATGACATTTATGAATCACAAACCGTCTTACCCACGCAAAAGCAGACACCCTCACACTGTAAGGCCATGAATACAATTGAATGGGCTTCGACAGCTGACATAGCCTGGACAAGACATCCAACGCTTGATATTATTTGAGGTTCGTAGGTTTATTAAAATTTCATTCCCAAAATAGAAGATTACTATTTCGGGAAACTTTCTAATTTTGGAAACCTACTATTTTTGGAAACTTTCTAAAATTGGAAACTTTCTAAAATCAGAAACTTTCTAACTTTAGAAATTTCTTAAAATCCAAAATCCGCAAATCCAGAAACTTCTATTTTAAGAAACTTTCTAATTTCAAAATTTCGGAAACTTTAATTTAAAATCGACTTTATATTTTATAAAATAAATTTTAAATTAATCGAAGAAAGACTCAAATAATTGGCCCAATTGTTTTAACTTCTTGGCCCGAGGCCCAAGAATTGGTCCATGTCCAAGACATGACCCAATTGTCCAATTAAATGACATAACCGGTCTGTTTCATTAAAACTGGTCTAACCAAGTTTTAATTACTACGATGACCACAATTGTCAACCGGTTATTTACTAAACCGGAATTTCTCAATTTATTTGGTCCAACCAAATCAAATTAGAAATTCCTGGTTTAGGCACTAAATCCAATATTTCTTTCGACATTGGATTTCTTATCCCGGTTTAACCAGATTTAATAAAATTATTAAAATCTGTTTATCAAACCAGAACGTATCAATTTTAATTAAAATTTTAAACCGAGCCTTGAACCGAACCGAATTGGTCACGAACCAAACCGAGTTGGTCGTGACCTAGTTTCCTTCCCAAGAAACTATCGTCCAGCCGCTCAGCCGCGAGCCAATCGATCCGAGATCGAGGCGATGTTCAGCTGCGGTCGGGACGATCCAACGGGACGTTCGGGACGGGACGATGCTTGGCCGAGACGCGACGATCGGGACGAGCCGGACGAGATCACGGACGCGATCGCCAAGCGATCGTGGTCGATCTTTCTCGCACGTCAAGCAAGCATCGGGACAGTCGGACGAGATGCGATCGGGACGATCGATCGGCCCATCTCACGCGATCATTCGCGATCCATCCGACCATCCGGCCATCTCTCGGCCGTGATAACCAACCGGCCAAGCCGGTCGATCTTTCTTTGGCCGATCACATGAACACGAGTCATATAGCTCGGTTTTGTGATCCAATTAATGTGTTTAGATTTCAATTCTGTTTCTTAAGTGTTTTTCTTATCAGTAGTTGATTCAGAACACTTCTAAACAGATTAAACAACCTAAACATGAATCTAAAACAAGAAATCCTAAGAACCAATGGCTCTGATACCACTGTTGGAAATAGTTTAGTTGATCCTGATTCAATTCACAGATTCATATCAACCTAAACATACAGATCTAGGTTCTCTTGAATTAGAAACATTAGATTATCTCACCTTTTACCTGTTTGTTGCAGCGGAAGGAATAGAACAGGTCAGAGATCAGAGAGATACACCAAGGGATGAATCCTCCAAAGGTTCACACACGCGATCACAGGAATGGCTGCTAGACCACAGATGAACTCGGCGCAGAGGGAGAGAGTTGGTTCGCGGCTCGGGTTAGGGTTTTTTGGGAGAAAAGACTTGGCTTTTAGTTTATAAAAGCCTTCTCTTTCCCTTTTGGGCTTTTGGGCCCAAAATGCCAATCTGATTAAATCCCATGGATTTAATCAGACCCATTAACCTCTCTCTTAGTACGACAAATGCCTGGCACTTTTACCGTACTTCTGCTAAGCCGTTCCAACATTATTTCCTGCTAGCTTAAGCGTGTGACCCATATGGGATCATATAATAAAGGCAATAAGTCCAAGACTTATAGATCATGAGCGGACTCTAGCAAGCCATCATGATCCCCAGCATTATATGACTTATGTCTGATCTTTGACATACTCTTACTTTCTAGAGACAGTACCGAGATTACTGGACACAATTCCAACAGCTTTTTGGAGATTTTTGGAGTGATTGGCCGAGAGATAGAGTTCACTGTCCGAAACAGAGAAAGGTGTCGATCGTTGCACCCTAGCATCGATCGATGCACCAGCGAGATGGGCCAAAAACTCGGCGGTTTAGAAGAATCAAGATATTGCACTTTGATCCAGAAGTTCCTGATATTTACAAAGAAGCCCTTGGCCGAGATTATACCTATATAATCAAGTTTTAGTTGTTTTTATTAGATACACTTTCATAATTAAGAGCAGAGGATTTTTAGAGCTTTTGGGGCTGATCTGAACCTGTTACTTCATCTGTATTTGGAGAAGATTTCAAACCCCTTTTACTCTTATTCTTTTATGCAATTTATTCATCATATGATCATGTTTTCATTATCTATGTCTGAGTAGATTCCTTGTTAGGTTTAGGGTTTCTCACATAGGATTTCATGACTTGCTAGACTTGTTCAAATTCAGTTAAGGATTCAAACTATATCTGTTCTTCAATTTAATTGTGCTTAAAGCTAGTTCTAACCTGATCAATTAGAATCTAGATCTTAGGTTGCTAAATACGTCACGGAAGTGGGGTTTAGGAATCTGAACTAATTAAATTGGGCAATTAAACTTTACGCAAACGGAAGTTTGGTTTAGGATAATTGTGAACATATCAAACTTGGGATTAATGCTAGTTTAATCTGTTAGTTCTCGCAAACGAAAGTTTGGTTTGCTGCACTTAGACTTAGAGAATTATCGCAAAGGAATTTGGTTAATTCTATATCTGTGTTTTGAGTTCTAGAACTGTGCTTAATTAGATCCTTGCTGAATGAACTGTCTGCTTGTCTGATTTCCTGAGAATACCCTAGGCTTGACGCTTTTAGTTTATTGCTTCCACAACCGTTAATCTCTGCTACTGATTTACTTTCTCGCATCGCTATTAATTCAATTACATTGCTTTCTTTCTAGTATTAGTCTCTACTGTTCTGATCTATTGAGACCAAGTGCCCCTGTGGATTCGATAACCCTATATACTACTTTGACATTGTTGTTCACTTGCAGTTTAGAATAGGGTAAAACTCACAACCTATCAATCAACAGATCATAGCAATCGTTCATGAGGAATCACCCTCGGTTTAGTGACGGATCCATTAGGATCAGCGAACTTCAGGCTCCACAGGTGTAGATCCTACAGCACTCTGTAGATCCAACCGCTGCTCTCCCTCAACAGGTTAAACAACCTCCTGTGTTTCTCGAATTTCTTCGAGCTGTACTTTTACTCCCACTGTTCTTCTTGGAAAAACAAAGTTCCGAACAATAAGGCTTTGTTCTCGGATTGGTTGCAAAAGTACTAAGCCTCGGTTTCCCTAGGACAACCGGCGAAGCAGCCCTTATCAGATTTGGGTTTAAGTTTGTTTGTTGACAACTGTCTTACACAAACCTTGCAATCCCAATTAATCAGAAAAACATACTTGGAAATCACCCAGTCCACATCCAATGTGGTGTCTTTCAACTGATTCTGATAGAAAACTAATTTTGCGTGAACATATTCATTTTAGAGCGTATTTTAAAAGGATGATGGAATATTCATGTGACTCATCATTAATCGGAGCATATCTAATAAGGTCCGATTCGTTCTCTCAGAAACACCATTTAGGTTTTCAGGAGAAAAGAGCTGTGATATGATTTCACACTCACTTAGATGATCACCCAATTCTTGACTCAAGTATTTTCCTCCGCGATCTAATCGAGGATCTCAATACTTCTGTCAAATCGGTTATATACTTCATTTAGGAACTCCTCAAAGGATTCCTACTCGTGTCTCATCAACAGAACACAGCCATACTTATTAAAGTCATCAATAAAGATAATGAAGTACTGAAGATTTCCTCTGGCACTAATGCTCATCGGGCCACATACATCAGTATGAGCAAGGCCCAATAAGCCTCTGGCCCTTTTCTTTAGTCCTGCTAAAGAAGCCTTAGTCATTTGGCCCAGTAAGCAGAATTCATATCTCATATGATTTATAATCAAATGAGCCCAAAAGCCCATAACTATGGAATTTCTGAATCTGCTTCACTTCTATGTGGTCAAAACGACTATGCCAAGAAAAAGTCGATTTCAAGTCATCAGACTTAAACGGTTTGGTATTTATGTTATATTCAAACTCATGTTGGTTTAAGATATAAAACCCATTTTAAACGGGGTGCTACCATAGAATATTTCATTGAGATCAAAAGAACAAAACTTGTCTTTTATCAAAATGAAAAACATCCAAATTCTTACAAGAAAATGAAAGACATCTCTGCTTAAAGCAGGTACATAGCAGTAATTACTTAATTCAAAAACCAAGCTTGAAAGGCTCCTACAAGTGGAGAATCTCTACGGCTCATGCAGCAACCATTGCTCCATACCAGACGCGCAGTTCCACTTGTCCTTTCTTCAACGTTCTACTGTTGCTTCGGTCCTGCATATTTCGAAAATATCAGTACCACAACTAGTATCCAATACTTATGTAGAACTTGAAGTAATAACACAATACCTGAAGAAGAAGTACCATACATCTCCTTCATCTCTTGTGAATCTTCCAAGAATTTTATGCAATCTCTCTTCCAATGCCCTAACTCATCACAGTAGAAGCACTTTCTAACACCAGATGGGCCGGACTTGGGCTTATATGATGGCACGGGCTTATCCTGATTCCAAATCTGGACGGCCTTGCCTCTACCCTTGTCAACACAAGATTTCTCAAATCTTTTACCCTTTATGATGTCTTGCTCTGCTGTTTTGAGCATGCCATGCAGCTCAGTCAACGTCTTCGTCAAGTTATTCTTGATATAGCTTTTGATAAACTTATCATAACTAGATGGCAGTGACTGCAGAACGATGTCAGTGGCCAACTCTAAGCTGACAGGACATTCCAGTTTCCCCAGGTTATCAATGTAACCCATCATTTTAATGACATGAGGACTCACTGGAGCATCCTCTGGTAGTTTGCACCCAGTGAGAGACTTCACCATCTGGAATCTCTCAACTCGTGCCTGATCCTGAAACTTCAGTTTTAGGCTGGTGATCATCTCTATTGGCGACTCCATGTTCTCGTATTGACTCTTCAAGTCCGAGTTCATGGTAGCCAACATCAGACCACGCACATCTACCACATCAATATAATGCTTATTCCAAGCATCATATACTGCATTCGAGCGATTGGTCCCAAGCCTTTCTGGAAGAGCTTTCTCAAGGACATAGTCCTTGCTCTCCTGCTTGAGGATTAATCTCAAATTGTGATACCAATCCAGGAAATTTGATCCATTTAACTTGTCCTTCTCAAGGACGGATCGTAACGAGAAAGTAGTTTTAGACATAGGCTGAAATTTTAATAAAAGAAAATTTTAGTTATGAAGCTCAGAAAATGAGAAATCTTATCTAATAAGAAAACTCAAATTATATCAAACAATGTTTCCTCTATGAATATAATGATCCAAGACCCATACATCACTAAAATCTGAGTGGACGACTCGTCATCACCCAGAGTTTAGTTATCTAGGTAAGCAAACCATTGCTAATTGTACCCAGTATAATTCTTGGTCGCAGATAAGACAATCCATGTTCTATCCACTCTGATGTCTCTGGGCCCAGAACTTCTGATAGCCCAGTCAAGTAAACCAATCTATTCAGTCTTGTGATCATTGACAGTCGCACTGCAAGTCTATCAATGATCACCTGCCTTACTCATGTAGTTGTGGATACCAAGGACTCCAAGACTATCCAACAACGAAATGAGTCTTGACAGTAGACAAGATTGGGCAAGACATCAAGGTCACTTGATATTTATTTGAGGAAACGGAACATTTAAAAGGTTAGTAAATCAATCTCTTAGGTCATGTAATTGTTGATGTCAAGCACTGCAAGACCATCAACACTACTACCTGCCTTACTCATGTAATTGTGGACACCAAGCTCTTGGCAAGAGTATCACAACAACGAAATGAGTCTTGACAGTTGACCATATTGAATACTAATCTTTGATCTAATACACATTCAATGTGCATTCGATGGGTTTAGAACACGTTTAACTTTAATTTTAATTAAGTTTTAATTGTTCTTATTTAAGAGGGTTAGGTCATTTGGTTCGGTTTTTTCAATCATCTGGTTCAAAACCAAACGATTATGTTTCGCATCGTCACCATGTGCATCGACTGACACACTTGGTCGACTCTTGATATGCAACCTTTACCAACCCTATAACCGGTCTTAGACCAATTACGATAACCGGTCCAATCTAATTGAACCGACTTATCCAATCAAACTGATCTTAACCAATCAAATCGGTTTATACCAATTGTGATAACCAATTCAGTCCAATTGAATTAATTCATCCAATTTAAACCGATCTGATCTGCTTTTAACCAAGCATGATAACCAGTTCAATCCAATTGAACCGATTAACCAATCGCAAGGCCTGTGTCGACCGACACTAAACCTGTGTCGATCGATACAGTAGGGTATTAGGGAATTTTAATCGAATTAAACCGATATAACCATGCGAGATAACCAGTTCAATCCAATTGAACTGATTAACCATTCGCACAGCCTGTGTCGATCGATGCACCCAGTGTGTCGATCGACACAATGCAATTTCTAAATCGAAACCCAAATTTTTCAATAGGCGAATTCGCGGTGCATCGACCGACACAAACTTGTGTCGATCGACACTATGCGAAAACACAAGTTCTGTATTTTTGCGGTGCATCGACCGACACACCCAGTGCATCGATCGATGCTATGCGAAAACCCTAAAATAATTTTTACGCGTTTTCGCGATGCATCGACCGACACAAACTTGTGTCGATCGACACAGTGCGAAAACACAGTTTCATCGTTTTTCAACAGAGAAAAAATCCGAGATTCAATCCTCCAAAATACGATTTTCAAAGCATTAATCTATTCAAATACATCAGTTTTCGAATTAAATGCTTCAGATTCAATAGACTAAAATAATAGCTCTGATACCACTGTTGGATCGCCTAGGATATAGGGTTCGTTATATTGAATCCTTACCTATAGATCTCATGTTTACCTGGAGATTTGGCAGCGGAATTGGGTCAGATAAATGAGATCTCTAGCACATCAAATGCTGCGCCTCTGCAGTAGTCCACACTCACACAAGCTGGAATCCTCCGGGATGCTAGTGTCGGGATCACAGATCTTCTTGGGATTCTTGTGTTTCTCGAGGTGGCCGTCAAACTCAACGTTGGGTCTCAAATTCGTGGCTCATATTAAATATATATAGCCCCTTGAGAAGACCTAATTAATCCCTGGACCAAAACCACGATTAATTAAGTCACGAGCTGAAACATAAGTTTCGGTCCATCCATTGTGTCGATTGACACACCTTTGGTGTCGATCGACACATCCTCTAAAACACAATACTCAATGTGTATCCAATACACATTGACCAGACCATTCACCAATGATCAATCCCTTATGAAGTACATCCAACTTCCTTAGGTGTGTGACCCTGTAGGTCCACATAATACTAGCAATGAGTTACAACTCATAAGTCATAAGCGGCTTCTAGCAAAACAATATGACCACCTAGTATCACATGAATTGACCGATCTCGACAATACAACTATCTTTAGAGTTAGTACAATATGATTTCAGGACATAATCCCAACAGCAAGATCGATCGGATGCGCAGTGGCGATCAACCAGACGGCATGCTGATGCGATGAAGCCTGATATAGCATTCCAAAGAAAGTGTTTGATCTTCTTTGATATCTTTAATTTCCAGACCTGTTTTTTCAGCTCTTTCGTACTTGGTTCCAGTACTTCTTTCTTGGAGCTTGCTTTGCAGAGGTCGTTGGCAACAGAGTATCCAAGCTTTACCGCGTAGAGTCTTGACTTAGAAATGTCCCAATTGTAGCTGTCCTTTCGATTTGTAGGTGAAAGTCGCAAGTTTTTTAGTTTTTGGACGTCTTCTTCCGCGATGAACTCGTGTGCCATGGGGAGATTCCATTGTTTAGTCTCATAATCAATTAGGTGATCCACTCGCAGGTCAGGATCTCTTCCATTGTCGTTGTCCAAAGCCGGACGAGCATGAATAGTCGGGATCCAATTATCTTCCCATACTTTCGTGTCTGCTCCGTTGGCGATAGTACGACGCAATCTGTTGCTTAGAATATGTTTGGAGGCCATAATACTTCTCCAGCTAAAGGAAGGATTACTTGCCATCTCTACTAACATCGGGTTATAATGTCGGTAATACCTTCCTTTGAGGATCCTTGCGAGAAGGGAATCCAGGTACTTCAAGAGTCTCCAAAGTTTCTTCGCTAGGAGAGCCAGATTGAAGTCTCAGAAATCACGGAGTCCAAGGCCTCCTTCTTCTATTGAGACGCATATTTTATCTCAGGCTATCCAGTGCATTCTTCTATTGTTATTTTCTGCTCTCCACCAGAACCGCGCCACTGCGCTCGAGAGTTTTTTGGTAATTTCTTGAGGTAGCAGGAAGCACGACATGACGAAGGTTGGAATTGCTTGAGCTACAGATTTAATCATCACTTCCTTTACCCCCTTTGATAAGAATCTGATAGACCAGGTCGAGGTTCTGTCATTCAGCCTTTCCTGTACATAGGCAAACACTTGTTTCTTTGATCCACATATTTGTTCGGGCATCCCCAAGTACATTCCCATACTGCCTTCTTTATTAATTCCAATCGATCTTTTCAGATCAGTTTTTAGCGATGCTACCACCTTAGAACCGAACAGAAATGAAGATTTGGATTTATTCAGTTGTTGTCCTGAGGCTTGACAGTAGACATCTATTATCCTCATCAGTTCCTCGCAATGAGATTGTTCCGCTTTGCAAAAGAAGAGATTATCATCGGCGAAGAGGAGATGCGAGATAGGCGGGCAGGATCTAGCTATTTTGAGGCCTTCGATGTGGGAATTCTATCGTACCACAGTTCGAGAGCATGGTTTTGAAAGGAAGAAACGATGAATCCGATCGTCTTTGGCCTCCTTTTTTCTCGTCATTGCTAGTGATTTCGTTGAAATCTCCCATCATAATCCATACACCATCTAGTTGTGTACCCATTCGGGTTAGACAATCCCAAACATTTCCACGGTATTCAACAACCGGATCTCCGTACACAAAGGTAATATAGACCTTGTGTCCTTCTATTCTTGCTTCGATATCTATCATGCGATCATTTGAAAATAATATCGTCACCTCGAAGTCATCCATATAAAACAAAGCCAATCCACCGCTTTTGCCAATTGGCTCCACGGTGAATAATCTATCATAACCAAACTCAACTTGAAAGTCTTGAAAAAAGGTAAAATTAAACTAGAACAAAAGAAGCGGTGCAACTCCTGCAGGTGTTGCTTGGTCAGGTAAGCTCCCGTCCCCTGACAGTTTCATTGCACTCATATCTGAGTACTAGGTGGTTTCTGGGACCCCACTGAACCTGATACAGTAGTAGATTTTCTGCTCTTCGCAGATGGAAACACCTCATTGCGAGGGAATACAGATGAAGACGGCTTCCTTTCCGTGGGTACATTACGCGCATAAGGTTTTGATGCGCGAGGAATCTTCCTCATTGGAGATAGTTTCCCCCTGTTCGATAATTTCTTGGAAGATGCAAGACCAGCAAGATCAGGGCTCCTTGGTGGTTTCTGTTGGGATTATGTCCTGAAATCACATTGTACTCACTCTAGAGATAGTTGTATTGTCGAGATCGGACAATTCATGTGATACTGGGTAATCATAATATTTTGCTAGAAACCAATTATGACAAATGAGTTGTAACTCAATTCCAGTATCATGTGAACCTACAGGGGTCACACACCTAAGCAAGTTGGATATGTTGGAACGTTTAGTGTCTCCTGATTCAATTCTCAGATTGATTCATCCTACTAAACATGCAAATCTAGGTTCTCTTGATTAGAAACATAATAGATCTCACCTGTTACCTTGTTTATGCAGCGGAATGGGAGGTAAGGGTCAGAGATCAGCAGAACCACCAAGAGATGGATCCTCCAAAGGCTCACACACGCACGCTCGGGAAATTGGCTGCTAGACCAGCTGAGAGAGGAGGCGCAGAGAGAGAGGAGGGAGGCGCAGATGTGCTGAGAAATTAGAGAGCTAGGTCTGATTTTATTCATTAAAATCCCTTCTAGTTCTCATGGGCTTTTGGGCCCAATTCTCAGTTCTGATTAAATCCTTTGGATTTAATCAGGCCCTTTAGTCTCTCCAAGTACAGTAAATGCCTAGCACTTTTACCGTACTTCTGCTAAACCGTTTCTTCGTATTTTCCCGTTAGCTTAGGCGTGTGACCCATATGGGATCATATAATAAAGGCAATAAGTCCAAGACTTATAGATCATGAGCGGACTCTAGCAAGCCATCATGATCCCCAGTATTATATGACTTATGTCTGATCATTGACATACTCTTACTTTCTAGAGACAGTACAGAGATTACTGGACATAATTCCAACAATCTCCCACTTGAACTGGAATCTCTGTATTCATAATCCTTTTGTCTCAATATCTCGATTAGTCATAAGGCAAGATTAGTGTCATCCTTATAAAGCCTAATCTTGTTCATCGGACTCTGATTTGATACTGACAATCCAAACGACTCGGGAAAGTCCGTTTGAGCATGGCCATGCATTTTCCAGTATTAAATCTCCGATTGGCCTAGAGATATTCACTCCATTTATATTGGAGGGACAAATCCCGTCTTGTTCCATCACTGTAAACTACTCATTTCATAATACACCCAAACAAGGTCCTTATAACTATCGCTTAACGACAGCATTAAACAATAATCAAAGTGCATTAGTTCATGTGCGGTCACATGCATGCGAACTCAGGTCTAAGGACTATACTCTATAGTCGTAGTAAGAATCTCTTATGACACAGATATAAATATCCTGAAGAGTTCTTATAAGCGGGTCTTGTCCGGTCGTATGTACCCCAACATACACCTATGTACTGACTTTGATGCCGTGCATCTATGACATCCTGAGACTTTGTCATAAGTCACGTACCAATCTAGTCTCACACGGTTGTTGGTGTTCCAATTTCAATAACCTTCGACTAGGGACATGATGATATAAGCCATCTATCAAATATAGGGTCTCATGATCAAGCCAAATGACTTTGATTACTTAAGATCAAGTCATTTACTTCGATGACCTATAAAATGGTTCATATCATTTTGGAACGATTATTTCATCACAGTTAAAATAATCTTGAAATAATAATTTCATTAAACATAAAATGTTTTACAAGAACATATCAATAACTAAATAAAGCCCTCAAACTCCCACTCAAATTTAGATTACATTTCAATGTCTCTAATGCCTACAGCTTCAGTTAGGAACTCGAGCTTAGGTCTTGGGAGTGGCTTTGTCAACGAATCAGCGACGTTATCATCTGTCTGAACTCGGCTGATCTTGACTTCCTTTCTATTAATGATGTCACGTATCAAGTGAAATCTTCTTAGAACATGCTTGGATTTCTGGTGTGATCTTGGTTCCTTTGCCTGAGAAATAGCACCATTGTTATCACAAAACAGTGCCAGAGGCTCAGCCGCATTTGGTATCACACCTAGTTCAATAATGAACTTTCGTATCCAAACAGCTTCCTTCGCTGCTTCCGAAGCGGCGATATATTCAGCTTCTGTAGTGGAATCAGCAACGGTGTCTTGTTTGGAGCTTCTCCAACTGATTGCACCGCCATTCAGACAAAAGATATAGCCGGACTGTGACCGGAAATCATCTTGGTCTGTCTGGAAACTTGCGTCCGTGAATCCACTGACTTTAAGCACATCACTTCCACCGTATACCAAGAACTTGTCCTTAGTATGTCTTAGATACTTCAGGATATTCTTGACGGCAATCCAATGGTTTTCACCTGGATTTGACTGGTATCTACTCGTCATGCTCAATGCATAAGCAACATCAGGACGAGTACAGATCATGGCATACATGATAGACCCTATTGCAGATGCATAAGGAATATTCTTCATGCGCTCAAGCTCAGCAGCCGTCGTAGGGCTCTGCTTCTTGCTCAGCGTTGTGCCATGTACCATTGGCGTGAAGCCCTTCTTAGAATCTTTCATGCTGAATCTTTGTAGGACTTTGTCAATGTATGAATCTTGACACAAGCCTATCAGCCTTTTAGATCTATCCCGATAGATCCGGATTCCAAGAACGTATGCGGCTTCACCCATGTCTTTCATGGAAAAACAACTTCCAAGCCAGTCCTTTACGGATTTCAGCATTGGAACGTCGTTTCCGAGAAGCAGTATGTCATCGACATACAGAATAAGAAATACTATCTTGCTCCCACTAGTTTTCTTATACACGCATTGTTCTTCTTCGTTTCTGATGAAGTCAAATTGCTTGATCGCTTCATCAAAACGAAGATTCCATCTCCTCGATGCTTGCTTCAATCCATAAATGGATTTATGAAGCTTGCATACTTTTCCAGCATTCTTTGGATCTATGTAACCGTCAGGTTGTGTCATATACACATCCTCTTCCAGAATTCCATTCAGGAAGGCGGTTTTCACGTCCATCTGCCAAATTTCATAATCATGAAAAGCTGCAGTTGCTAGTAGAATCCGAATAGATTTCATCATAGCCACTGGTGAATAGGTTTCATCGTAATCCACACCGTGAACTTGTCTGAAACCTTTTGCCACCAACCTGGCTTTATAAATCTGGACATTTCCATCCACGTCAATCTTCTTCTTGAATATCCATTTGCACTCGATGGCTTTTACACCAGCGGGTAAGTCAACCAACGAAAACACTTGGTTGACCGACATGGAGTCCATTTCGGAATCAGTGGCTTTACGCCACTTAGAGGAATCTGGGCCCATCATGGCTTGATTGAAGTTCGATGGTTCATCACCATCAATGATCAGAAGATCATGACAGTTAGTCACGAGGAATCCTTGATATCTCTCGGGTTCGTGACGGATCCTCCCGGATCTTCGAACTTCAGGTACTACAGGTTCATGCTCTACAATTTCTTGTAGGTCCTCCTGCTGCTCTTCCTCATTAGGTTGAGCAGTATCCTGTTCATCTTGAATTTCTTCAAGCAGTACCTTACTCCCACTGTCTTTCTTAGAGAGAAACTCCCTCTCAAGAAAGTTACAATCCCGGGCAACAAAGATCTTGTTCTCGGATCGTAGATAGAAGTAATAAGCCTTGGTTTCCTTCGGATAACCAATGAAGTAGCATTTATCAGACTTTGGTGTAAGCTTGTCAGAGATCAATCTCTTGACATAGGCTTCACAACCCCAAATTCTAAGGTAAGACAGCACTGGAGCCACTCCAGTCCATAATTCATATGGTGTCTTTGCTACTGCTTTCGATGGCGCTCTATTTAGAGTGAACACTGCTGTTAGCAGAGCATATCCCCAAAGGGATATTGGAAGGTCTGTGTGACTCATCATAGATCGAACCATATCCAACAAGGTCCGATTTCTCCTCTCAGACACACCATTCCATTGAGGTGTTCCAGGAGGAGTGAGTTGGGATACGATCCCACACTCTCTCAGATGATCACTGAATTCTTGGCTTAAGTATTCTCCTCCTCGGTCGGACCGAAGAGCCTTAATGCTTTTGCCAAGTTGGTTCTGTACTTCATTTTGGAATTCTCTGAACTTCTCAAAAGATTCAGACTTATGTCTCATTAAATAAACATATCCATACCTACTGAAATCATCAGTGAAGGTAATGAAGTACTGATAGTTTCCTCTTGCATTTGTGGACATTGGGCCACACACATCTGTGTGTATCAGGCCCAATAAGTCACTGGCCCTCTCGTTAGGTTTATTAAAGGGGGCCCGGGTCATTTTGCCCATCATACAGGATTCGCATTTCTCACATGACTCAAAGTCAAATGAGCCAAGAAGTCCATTCGTATGGAGCCTCTTGATGCGTTTCTCGCTGATGTGCCCTAAACGACAATGCCATAGAAACGTTCGGTTCTCCTCATTAGGTTTGAACCGTTTGGTATCAATGTTATAAATTGGCGCGGATTGATCAAGTATGTAAAGCCCATTCGTAAGAGGGGCAAAACCATAGAACAAATTGTTGCGATTGAAGGAACATAATTTATTCTTAACTGAAAATCATAACCTTCCAAATCCAACAAAGAAATTGAAATAATATTTCTGCTTATCGCAGGTACAAAATAACAATTATTGAGTTCTAAAACCAATCCCGAAGGTAAAGACAACAAGTATGTGCCTACAGCTAGTGCAGGAACTTTCGCTCCATTCCCAACTCGTAGCTCCACTTGTCCTTGCTTCAGCCTTCTACTGTTGCTGAGTGCCTGCATATTAGTACAAATATGAGCCCCACAACCAGTATCCATAACCCATGAGGTATTATCAGAAGTAGTTGTATTAACTTCTATAACAAAAATACCTGATGAAGAAGTCTCGAGAGTCTTCTTCTTCAATTCCTTTAGACCTTCCTGGAATTTCTTACATTCTCTCCTCCAATGCCCTGGTTCTTTACAGAACCTGCAGATGTCAGTAGGCCCAGCCTTGGATTTGGGCTTGGGCTTTGGCGTGTCCTTGTCCGAGACTTGGACAGCCTTGGCCTTTCCCTTGTCCTTGACAGAGGATTTCTTAAAGCTCTTGCCCTTTTGCACCATAAGCACATTGGGGTCCTTGGCGGTTTTCCTCAAGTTGGGCTCTGCAGTCTTGAGCATTCCGTGAAGCTCAGGCAATGTCTTACTCAAGCCATGCATATTGAAGTTCAGGATGAACTGATCATAGCTTGCAGGTAAAGACTGCAGAACGATGTCGCAGGCAAGTTCTTGGCTGATAGGGCAGTCGAGTTTCTGAAGATGATCGAGATAACCCATCATCTTCAAGACATGAGGACTCACTGCCGCATTTGCAGCCAACTTACAGTCTAAGAGGTTCTTAACTGTCTGAAACCTCTCAGTCCGTGCTTGCTCCTGAAAAAGCGATTTCAGGCTTGCCATTATCTCGATGGGTGACAACACACTCTCGAACTGCATTTGCAGCTCAGCAGTCATTGTCGCCAACATCAGGCAATAGACATCATTTTCATCTGACGAATGCTTTTCCCAAGCATTATGCAGAGTCCTGGCGGCATTGTTTGGAGGCCTCTCGGGGAGGGGATCACGAAGGACATAATCCTTCTTCTCCTGCTTGAGGACCAGCCTCAAGTTCCTTGACCACGTCAGGAAGTTCGTTCCAGTCAGCTTCTCCTTCTCGAGAACAGACCGGATTGAGAATGTGTTTTGAGTGCTTGTAGTAGTCATAGCTGAAATATAAGATAAAAAGGTTATTAGTTAATATGTTCAAAATGATTAATCTTGTATTAAATATAATATGATTAATCACGCATTATATTCAATAACATAAGTTACCCTCAATAGAATATAATGATTCCAAGATCCACATATAACTAAGATCAAAGTGGGCCACTGGCCATCACCCAACCTTAGCTTATATCGGTAAGCCCTATCTCGGCTAATTATATCCGTGATATAACTCTTGGTTGTGAATCTGGGCCCGAGGCCCAATTCACTCTGATGTCTCAAGGCCCGGGACTCCCGATGGCCTAGTCAAGAAAACCAGACTATACAGTCATGTAATCACTAATGTCTGGGACTCCCAATGACATTTATGAATCACAAACCGTCTTACCCACGCAAAAGTAGACACCCTCACACTGTAAGGCCATGAGTACAATTGAATGGGCTTCGACAGCTGACATAGACTGGACAAGACATCCAACGCTTGATATTATTTGAGGTTCGTAGGTTTATTAAAATTTCATCCCAAAACAGAAGATTACTATTTTGGGAAACTTTCCTTTTTGGGAAACCTACTAATTTTGGAAACTTTCTAAAATTGGAAACTTCCTAAAATTGGAAACTTTCTAAAATTGGAAATTTCCTAAAATCCAAAACATGCAAATCTAGAAACTTCTATTTTAAGAAACTTTCTAATTTCAAAATTTTGGAAACTTATTAATTTAAAAAACGATTTTATAATTTTATAAAAATAAATTTTAAATTAATTCTGAAGAAAAGACTCAAATAATTGGCCCAATTGTTTTAACTTCTTGGCCCAAGGCCCAAGAATTGGTCTATGTCCAAGACATAACCCAATTGCCCAATTAAATGACATAACCGGTCTGGTTCATTAAAATTGGTCTAACCAAAATTAATTACTACGACGACGACAATTGTCAACCGGTTATTTACTAAACCGGATTTTCTCAATTTATTTGGTCCAACCAAATCAAATTAGAAAATCACTGGTTTAGGCACAAAATCCGATTTTTCGACTTTGGATTTCTTATCCCGGTTTAACCAGAACTTAATAAATTTATTAAGTCTGTTTATTAAACCAAGACGATTTAAGTTTTAATCAATTAAACCGAACCGAAATATCACACACAAAAACCGAACCGGCCGTGATTGACCAACGACCCGGTCAGCTCATGTTTCACGCGACAGCCGCGATCATCACGCATCACGCTTCCGCGATCGGGACGTGATCGGGCAAGCCGCGTGATCGATCGGGACAGCTCGGTTGTGTGATCGGGACGGGAGCTTGAGATCGGACGAGAGGCAACCGGGACGGGACGCGGCTTACGCCGAGAGAGCATGAGGCGATCCGTGCGATCTGCCTTGCGGATCAGCCCACGCGATCCATGCGATGCTCTCGCGCCTCTCGGCTGATCGATCTCTCGCGATCTCTCGTGATCGGATCAACCACGCGACTCGATCCATCGATCGGTCCGTGCGTCTATTCGATCCGGACGTGCGGTTCGACCACACTCCGACGCAACCAATTCAATATAGATTGGATCATGCGATTTCTTATTTGTTTAGGTTTTAATTCTTTGTTTCTTAAGTGTTTTTCCTTATCAGTAGGTTGATTCAAAAACACTTCTTAAACAATCCTAAACATGATTCTAAACAAGAAAAACCACAGAACCAATAGCTCTGATACCACTGTTGGAACGTTTAGTGTCTCCTGATTCAATTCTCAGATTGATTCATCCTACTAAACATGCAGATCTAGGTTCTCTTGATTAGAAACATAATAGATCTCACCTGTTACCTTGTTTATGCAGCGGAATGGGAGGTAAGGGTCAGAGATCAGCAGAACCACCAAGAGATGGATCCTCCAAAGGCTCACACACGCACGCTCGGGAAATTGGCTGCTAGACCAGCTGAGAGAGGAGGCGCAGAGAGAGAGGAGGGAGGCGCAGATGTGCTGAGAAATTAGAGAGCTAGGTCTGATTTTATTCATTAAAATCCCTTCTAGTTCTCATGGGCTTTTGGGCCCAATTCTCAGTTCTGATTAAATCCCTTGGATTTAATCAGGCCCTTTAGTCTCTCCAAGTACAGTAAATGCCTAGCACTTTTACCGTACTTTTGCTAAACCGTTTCTTCGTATTTTCCCGTTAGCTTAGGCGTGTGACCCATATGGGATCATATAATAAAGGCAATAAGTCCAAGACTTATAGATCATGAGCGGACTCTAGCAAGCCATCATGATCCCCAGTATTATATGACTTATGTCTGATCATTGACATACTCTTACTTTCTAGAGACAGTACAGAGATTACTGGACATAATTCCAACAGGATATACTCTGCATGGGATAGATCATTGGTATATGGTCTGATCGATGTGTATTAGATACGCATCGAATTAAGTTTCAAAGAGGTGTATCGATCGACACCATTAGGTGCGTCGGTCGATACAAGACTTGTGTCGATCGACACCAATGGATGTGTCGGTCGACACAGTGGCGAATCCGAAACTGATGTTTCGGTTTATGACAGAGTCGATATATAAGTGATCTTATTATTCGACCTAAGACAGATGAGCCGCCCAGAGTGTTTTCTCAGTGAGAAAACACAGAAACCTCAGAGAAACTCAGTTCCCAGGGAGATCCGAGTCCCGGTACTAGCAACCCGGCGGATTCCAGCTTGTGTGCGTGTGGACTACGATAGAGGCGCAGCATCTGAGGCGCAGTAGATCTCGTATTACCTGATCCATCTTCCGCTGCCAAACACCAGGTAATCACGAGGTGAGATCATGATTCAATTAACTAGACCCTAGATCCTAGGCTATCGGGAACTCGCGAGAATTCTGAAACTGTAGAATTGGCTCGGATTCCCAACAGTGGTATCAGAGCCTTAGGGTTTAACCATTGAGTCTAAAGCATATAATTCGAAAACTGATGTGTTTGAATAGATCTATGCTTAGTGTTTCATGTTTTGATTAAGAGAAACTCGGTTTTGTCTGTGAATTGAAACGATGAACTGCTGTTTTCGCATGGTGTCGATCGACACACTGGGTGTGTCGGTCGACACAGAATCGCGAATTCGACAGAGTCGGCGGCTAGGGTTTTTCGCGAAGAAAAACCGAAAGCCTTATGTGTCGATCGACACACTGGGTGTGTCGGTCGACACAATGCAGACTCGGTCGAGTGTCGATAGTCACAGTTTGAGTGTCGGTCGACACAGATCGATATTCGGCGGCTAGGGTTTTCTCGGAGAAAACCTAAAAGGGCCTACTGCGTCGATCGACACAGGTTGAGTGTCGGTCGACACAGACCGAGTGAATGGTTAATTGGTTCAATTGGATTGGATCGGTTATCATGCTAGGTTAAGTCCGAATTGATCGGTTTAAATTGGATGAATTGGTTTAATTGAATTAAACTGATTATCTCAATTAGCATAAACCGGTGGGTTAGATCAGTTTGATTGGATAATACGGTTCAATTGAATTGGACTGGTTATCGTAATCAGTTGAAACTGGTTTGAACGGTTTAAATTGGATGAATTGGTTCAATTGGATTGAACTAATTATACCAATTAGTATAAACCGATTGGTTAAGATCAGTTTGATCAGATAAGTCGGTTCAATTGGATTGGACCGGTTATCAAAATGATCTTCGGTTTAGGTCTATGTCGACCGTCACACATGGGTTGTGTCGATCGACATGACTGGTTCGATGAACCGGGTTAATTGAATTAACTGGTTATTGAAGTCCGGTTTTGTTTGGTAGTGTCGATCGACAGACATTGTCTGCGTCGATCTACACAGTGTTCGAAATTCTGGTTATTGAACCTTGAATTTGTAAAAACCAAACTAGACTTAAACATTGATCAAAGATTAGCTTCAATGTGGTCAACTGTCAAGACTCATTTCGTTGTGTGATGTCTAGCCAAGAGCTTGGTGTCCACAATTACGTGAGTAAGGCATGTAATAATGTTGATGGATTTGCAGTGCATAAGCATCAACAATTACATGACCTAAGAGATTGATATGCTAACCTTTCAGAGTTTAGTTTCCTCAACTAAATATCAAGTAGTCTTGATGTCTTGCCCAAATCTTGTCTACTGTCAAAACTTGTGTCGTTTGTTAGATATTCTTGGAGTCCTTGGTATCCACTGCAACGTGAGTGAGGCAGGTGGTCTTTGACAGACTTGCAGTGCAACTGTCAATGATCACAAGACAGAAAAGATTGGTTGTACTTGACTGGGCTATCAGAAGTTCTGAGCCCAGAGACATCAGAGTGGATTAGACATAGTTTGTCTCATCCACGACCAAGAGTTGTACTGAGTACAATTAGCAATGATTTGCTTACCTAGATAACCAAAATCTGAGTAAGGCGAGTCGCCCACTCGAATTTTAGTAATCTGAGGATCTTGGATCATTATATTCATAGAGGAAACATTGTTTGAATATAATGTGAGTTTTCTTATAGTTATAAGATTTCTCATCATATACATAACTAAGTCTTTGTTTTTCTTGGATTTCAGCTTATGTCTATGACTACTTTCTCGTTGCGATCCGTCCTTGAGAAGGACAAGTTAAATGGATCCAACTTCCTGGATTGGTATCGGAATCTGAGATTCATTCTCAAGCAGGAGAGCAAGGACTATATCCTTGAAAAGGCTCTTCCAGAAAGGCTTGAGACCAATCGCTCGCATGCAGCATATAATGCTTGGAATAAGCATTATATTGATGTGGTAGATGTGCGTGACCTGATGTTGGCTACCATGAACTCGGACTTGAAGAGTCAATACGAGAACATGGAGTCGCCAATAGAGATGATCACCAGTCTGAAACTGAAGTTTCAGGATCTGGCACGAGTTGAGAGATTCCAGATGGTGAAGTCTCTCACTGAGTGCAAGCTACCAAAGGATGCTCCAGTAAGTCCTCATGTCATTAAACTGATGGGTTACGTTGATAACCTGGGGAGACTGGGATGTCCTGTCAGCTTAGAGTTGGCTACTGACATCATTCTGCAGTCACTGCCGTCTAGCTATGATAAGTTCATTAAGAACTATATCAAGAAAGGCTTGACGAAGACGTTGACTGAGCTGCATGATATGATCAAAGCAGCAGAGCAAGACATCATAAAGGGTAAAAGATTCGAAAAATCTTGTTTTGGCAAGGGTAGAGGCAAGGCCGTCCAGATTTGGAATCAGGATAAGCCTGTGTCATCTGTTAAGCCCAAGTCAAGCCCATCTGGTGTCAGAAAGTGCTTCTACTGTAATGAGTTGGGGCATTGGAAGAGAGAATGCAATAAATTCTTGGAAGATTCACAAGAGATGGAGAAGATGTATGGTACTCCTTCTTCAGGCATTGTGTTATCAATTCAAGTTCTACATAAGTATTGAATACTTATTGTGGTACTGATATTTTTGAAATATGCAGGACCTAAGCAACAGTAGAACGTTGAAGAAAGGACAAGTGGAACTGCGTGTCTGGATGAAGCAATGGTTGCTGCATGAGCCGTAGAGATTCTCCACTTGTAGGAGCTTTTCATACTTGGTTTTTGAAATTAAGTAATTGCCACCATGTACTTGCTATATGCAAAATGTCTTTCATTTTCTTTTGAGAATTTGAATGTTTTTCATTTTGATAAAAGACAAATTATGTTCTTTAAATCTTAATGAAATATAATATGGTAGCACCCCGTTTGGAATGGGTTTTGGATCTTAAACCAGCATAAGTTTGAACATAACACAAACACTAAAGGTTTGAGTCTGATGACTCGAACTCGACTTTTCTTTGGTATTGTCATTTAACCACAAGAGTGAAGTGGATTCAGTAAATCCATAGTTTTGGACTCATTTGATTTTAATCATCTGAGATATGAATTCTGTTCACTGGACCAAATGACTAAGGCCCATTTAGCAGAGCTAAAAGGAAACGGGCCAGAGGCTTATTGGGCCTTACACATACTGATGTATGCGGCCCAACAAACATAATAGCCAAAGGAAATATTCTGTACTTCATTACCTTATTGATGGAAATCGATAAGTATGGTTGTGTTCATTTGATGAGACACGAGCTGGAATCCCTTGAGGGAGTTCAAAGATGAAGTGTAGAACCAATTTGACAGAAGTATTGAGATCCTCGATTGAATCGCGGATGAAAATACTAGAGTCAAGAATTGGGTGATCATCTGAAAGAATGAATCAGATCTTATGTGATATGATTCGATTAATGATGAGTCACATGAATCTTCCATAACCATTTAAGAATACGTTCTGAAATGTCTATGTTTACGCTAAAAGGTTTCAATCAGAATCAGTGAAAAACACCACATTGGATGTGGACTGGGTGATTTCCAAATCTGTTTTTCTGATTAATTGGGATTGCAAGGTTTGTGTAAGACAGTAGTCAATAAACAAACTTGAATCCATATCTGATAAGCTCTACCTCGCTGGTTGTCCTGAGGAAACCAAGGCTTAGTACTTTTGCTGTCCAGAACTGTGTCTTTTAAGAAAGGTGATACTTTCAAAAGGAACAGTGGGAGTAAAAGTACACATCGAAGAAATTCGATAAACACAGGAGGCTGCTCAATCTGTTGAGAGAGAGCAGCGGTGAGATCTACAGAGTGTTGTAGGATCTGCAACTGTGGAGCCAGAAATTCGCAGATCCGAAAGGATCCGTCACTAACTCGAGAGTGATTTCTCGTAACCAATTGCCGTGATCTGTTGATCATTGAAAAGTGACGAACATGCGAAATTCAAAGAAGCAGAGGTGAGCCCCAACTCCGAAAAATTGGCTGGGTATGCATGTTAGCTTCAGCGATCCATTTTGGATTGAAGCAAACATCTTGGAGTTGGAATCAACGTTCTGATAATGGGGTCAAAAGTTTTGACTTGATCAGAAAGAAGTGAAACCATGCGTTTACAAGAAGACTAGTGGGAGCGTAATGGCAATTCTCACACAGTATGTGGATAACATACTTGAATCTCATAAACGACGTTCCGACGCTAAAGTCTTGTCAAGATTTGGGTCAGAAGTCAAATTTTATGATAGACATGGGAGAAGCCGCGAGAATTCTTGGAACAAGAATCTATTGATATAGATTGAATAAGCTAATAGGATCGTGTCAAAATCCTTATTTAGATAAGGTATTGGACAGTTCAAATATGCTTGATTCCAAGAATGGCTTCATACCAAAGGTCTTATGGCAATAATCTAAGCAAGATGAAGTGTCTTGGACGCTGGCTGAGCTGGTAACAATATTAACAAGATGAAGTGTTTTTGAACACTGTCTGAACTAGTATTAATGAGTGTGATTGACTATGCTGATGCAATGGAATCCATCATGAATGCCATATTTTGCGCTCGTCTAGATGCAGCTTAAGCATAAAGCATGACGAGAAAATACCAATGCACTCCGGTAATAGTCAATGAATAGTTACCAGAAATATCCCAAGTGTTGAGAAACACTAAGGATAGGTTCGTGGTGAACTGATAAAGTGACGAACCAGTTGAAAGTAGTTAGTCGGACAAAGACGATTCCCGGTTCCCACCTGGTTATGTCTCTTTGTCTGGATAACGGTGCTGACTGTTGGAAAGGCTCCAAGCAGCGGACCGTAGAATAATGTTGTTATCTGAATGGCGATGTGGTCTATTGAAATTGTTTCAAGCAGAACACCGCATACTCTCCCACAACCTAAGCACGGAATTTATTCTGTTGCTGTAGGCATAAGATATCTGAAGAGATGATCTTGATTCTAGTGGGAGTTATTTTAGTTATGTTGTAGTCTTTACATAGACATGCTGTGGTGGTGTCTATGTAAGTCTAACTGACATCAGTATTATTTAATTATTGAATAATTAAATAATGGTCCCAAAGTATTTTATGATCATCTTATAGGTCATCAAGTTGAAGACTTGATCATGAAACCCTATAAGTAAAAGATGACATAAATTATGATTGTCCCTAGTCAAGGTTGTTAAGATGGGACACTAACAACCGCGCAGACTAGTATGTGAGGTGACTGTTGGACTAAGTTTCATGAAGTCAATGATATGATTATCACAGTCAGTCACATAGATGTATGTTAGTGAACATATGATTGGACATGACCCGCTTAATGAGAACTCCACAGGATAGTTATATATAAGTGTCATGGGAGGTTCTCATTACGACTATAGAGTATAGTCCTTAGACCTGAGTTCATCATGCTTTCTAGCATATGAATTGGTGCGCTTTGACCTTGTCAAACGTCGTTCCGTAACTGGCGGCTATAACGGCATTGTTTCGACGTATCATGAAGTAAGTGTAGAAACAGGGATGGAACAAGATGGGATTTGTCCCTCCTGTATAACGGGAGATAAATATCTCAGGGCCCATCGAAGATTTGATACTGAGAAAATGCATGGCCGTGCTCAAACGAGGTGATTGTCAGTCGTTTGTTTTATCAGTATAGATCAGAAATTCGATGAACATGATGTTGGCTATAATAAGGATGACACAGTCTCTTGCCTTATGCCATATCGAGATATAGAGACGAAGGGATTGTAGGAATAGATGATTCCAGTACAAGTGGGAGATTGTTGGGATTATGTCCTGAAATCACATTGTACTCACTCTAGAGATAGTTGTATTGTCGAGATCGGACAATTCATGTGATACTGGGTAATCATAATGTTTTGCTAGAAACCAATTATGACAAATGAGTTGTAACTCAATTCCAGTATCATGTGAACCTACAGGGTCACACACCTAAGCAAGTTGGATATACTCTGCATGGGATAGATCATTGGCATATGGTCTGATCGATGTGTATTAGATACGCATCGAATTAAGTTTCAAAGAGGTGTATCGATCGACACCATTAGGTGCGTCGGTCGATACAAGACTTGTGTCGATCGACACCAATGGATGTGTCGGTCGACACAGTGGCGAATCCGAAACTGATGTTTCGGTTTATGACAGAGTCGATATATAAGTGATCTTATTATTCGACCTAAGACAGATGAGCCGCCCAGAGTGTTTTCTCAGTGAGAAAACACAGAAACCTCAGAGAAACTCAGTTCCCAGGGAGATCCGAGTCCCGGTACTAGCAACCCGGCGGATTCCAGCTTGTGTGCGTGTGGACTACGATAGAGGCGCAGCATCTGAGGCGCAGTAGATCTCGTATTACCTGATCCATCTTCCGCTGCCAAACACCAGGTAATCACGAGGTGAGATCATGATTCAATTAACTAGACCCTAGATCCTAGGCTATCGGGAACTCGCGAGAATTCTGAAACTGTAGAATTGGCTCGGATTCCCAACAGTTTCTTCCTCCTTTGCGATGTCTGATAATCCGATCTTGGAAGCGTATTCACTTGAGTTATAAGTTGTTGATCACTTCCACTTTCTTTTGCTTCACCATGCTTGGTCTTGTGTTGATTTGAGGCCTGCTTCTTCTCTGGAGTTAGTTGAGATATTGCTTCGATCTGCTCCTTTCCATGATCTGATAGAGCTTCCAGGTCTTCTCCCAACATATGATCATTCTCCAGTAAATCTCCCTCACCTTTCGTATCCGCGTATTCTCTCAGAATTTTGTCTAACTCCTCCTCCTCTGCCTGGTTTAACTTGCCCAGATTCTCATCCTCTATCTCTCTTTCTTCGACTTCACCAGCCTCTTTTCTATTAGAGATCACTTTCCCAGATGAGGATTCCCCTGTTGGGTCCTTTCGTAAGATTTGAATAGTTGCGCCTTGTTCAATCATGTCCTTCGCAACATCATGGGGGTTTTCCTGGCGCAAGCTGAGGTGGTTGAGGTTGCTTGTTAAGCTGAACTCGCTTGTCTCTGAGTCGACTTTCTATAATATGATCATTACGTTCACGAGGGGGATAATAGTGTTTTCTAGAGTCTTCTAGTGGTTCCCTGATTGTGAGAGCATTCGAGGGGAGCATTGATTTTGGATCAGCAAAGATACTAGCAGCTAGTTCTTTCCTCGATTCAGGGGGTTCATTGACAGTCGCCTTGCCTTTTAATCTGCGAATCCTCTGATCCTCTGTTTCTGCTTCTTGCTGAATATCATTTGCATTGTTCTTGTCTGTCTGACCTCTTATTGGTCTCCATTCTCTTCTCGGACGAGAAGGGTTAGCACCATGAGTGTTCCTCTGGTATGTGTCTCTGCGACGTCCTTCTGTTCTCCGGTCAGAGTAGTATATAGAGATAGTTCTCTATGAATCCGGTGAGTTACGGTAAGATGCACTCTGTCTCGGTTGCTCCTTCGAGAAAGCTTCCTGGTAATCCCTTTTCCCCCGTGCATCATGATCCTTCCGTTTAGTTGACTTCCATTTAGAAGAAGACATAGAATCGTCGTATCGAGAGTCCTCGTACCGAGGGTGATTCTCCTCTTTCTGGTCTCTGCTATGAGGATGATTTTTCTCCCGATTTCGGGGATATTTCTGATGAGGGCTTATATCAAGTCTCCTCCATACATCTTTTTCCCCGAGAGAGTCTTTTTCTTGAATTTTTCACGAGATCATGACTTTTTCGAAGAAGCTTTTAGTCTCTCGCAGGTGATTTCCGGGGACTTTGAGAGCGGTAGACTAATTCTTGATATTTTTCCCTTGTTGATACGGCTTTTTGTGGCAAGGAGAAAGCTTCCTTAGCCGCCACTTCTTCCTTTTTAATTTGGATTAGCCTCGCCAGTCTATTCTGCTCTCTTTGGTTGTCTGTAAGGTCCGGACATGTACCTTCTTCATGTGATATGCGCTTACAAGTGAAGCAGTAGCGGTGAATATCTTTGTACACTAGTTGGACCTTTACCACATCTCCATTCTCGAATTCAGCACGTCTTTCGAACTTCAGAGGTTTGTCACAATTTATCTCCACCCGGAGTTTACAGGCATTCACATCTACCTTATTCACGAGACCAAGAGCTCGGCCAATGTTTCGGAAAGTTGCGTCTTTCCTGTAGTGGACTGGTATACCTGAAACTGCTACCCAAAACATGAGTGTGTTCGGGTAGTCTTCCCTAATAGAGGGGATCCATCTCTCCAAGGAGAAACTCCATTTGTTAAAATGGCATGGTCGTCGTTGGAGAACCTTGGTCAGATCTTCCTCAGATTCAAAGTCAAACTGAAATCTGTTATTCCCAAGATTTTGGCTGCGGACTTTTCCTTCCACGCTCTTTGGCATGTGTCTTATGAGTGCATCAAAGCTCCTGCCATCGTCGTGAAACATTCGACCCACAAGGGTGAGATTGAATTTCTCAACAAGGTCAGAGAAATCAAAGGCTGGAATTCTTATTATGTCATCATCCTCTCCCTGAAGCCTTCATCTGACTTGTCTAGAACCCTCCGATCGGTTGCCTGATGAGCGACTCATGGTGATAGCGGTCATAGATCAAAGCGCAAACTTGGAGAAACCAAAAAGAAAACCAGTACGCCCTAATGGAGGAGATTAGTGTAGCTATTCTTCACTCGTAGATCCAAGGTTTCAATGGCTTAACGCTTACGATACCGCAATAACTAGAATGAAAACTTACTAAAAACTGCGATGATGGCGCCAGAGGTGGGAGAGATGAGTGTTGTAGTCTCCTTATCTCCGTTGAAAGCCTGTGAGGGACTCTGGTAATGGCGCCGTTGAGGAAGATCTCAGATCCGAGAATCACCGTTTTCGTCGTCCAAAACCCTAGGAACCGTCATTTCAATCTGTAAATTGTATCTAAGCATTTATTCTTGCATACATATATGATGACGTTAATTCATTTTAATATAGTATATTTATTTGTCAAAATTGGAGTTGTGCTGAAGAAAAAAAAAACAAATTAATGTCTAAATAGTGAGGATGTATATAAAATGAAGAAGTTGTAATAAGACTCAAATTCCCAAATCCAAATCCGCCAAAGCCCAAAATCATTTGAATTATTTACTGTTCATTTTACAATTTAAAAACATATGAATTATTTTAATTTTGTTAAATATGTGGAAACATAATATTATTTAATTTTATAATAAAATTAAATTCAAAATCAAATGTGAATACTTCACAAAAATTTGTTTTTCTTTCTTTTTAAATTTATACTAGTATGATTCATCTACACCATCTACGGATACAAAAATTATAATATCAACAAACATGTAAGTTGTTTTATATTAAAAAAATAACGTATATTATATATTTTCTAATTTAATAGTAATGATAATTATATAATTCATTGTATAAAGTCGTTTTATCTATAACAAACATGTCTAATAATATCTTAAGTCAAATAGCAAATTCCTTATATATAATGAGAGGAAATTGAGGCACGAGAAGGTATCCACATCAGCAAAAGAAAAGACTCTAGAATCATGCCACTTCAGCTTCATACCTGTTCCACGTCAATTCTTCCAAATTTCTCAAATTTTTACATCGGCAAGAACCTACTTATCATATCTTAGAAATTTTAATGGCAATCAAATTAATTAAGAATTTCCATGACGATAACGCCTAGAAATCCAATCGATCTCTCTTCCTACCAATTCCTTAATTACAAACTAATCTTCTTCAAAGAGCGAGATGAGATCCAGACATGATATTAATTCCTTGAAATATCATGTAATCTCCTCTGTGTTGTTTCTGGATGTCTATATACATTCTTCTAGGAGAAGAGATTTGAATTGGACGCCTCCAGGAGGAAGATTCGGGATGACAACAGAGGTTGGAGAGTTGTCTCTGCATGAGGCGACGACAAGTCTGCTCGCTCTCCTCTCCCTCTCTTCCGCCTCCCAGCAACCGTTCTTATCCGAGCTCCTCACCTTCACACTTGATCATCTCCACAAGGTTTCCCTCTCTTCTCTTATCATCTCTCTACACGTCTCTGCGTGCATGGATTTCTGAATCTATCATGTCGGTTACTAAAATTTGAAGGAGCCAGACCTGCTTCGAGTGGACGCTGAGCGGATTCATAGGCAAATACAAGGGGTTGCAGTTGGTAAATACCGCGTGTTTATCACTGCTGCAGATTATTTGCTTGGGATCCGCCAGGAAGTATCATCCATTGATAAGCATCTTGAATCTCGGGTGAGTTATATCAAATTGAGTTCTTGAGTCTCGGGTGAGTTATATTAAATTGAGCTCTACTTCTTGCTTGATGTTGTTATGTCTATATGGTTTTGAATTTGCAAGACTTCACTAACTTCTCTCATCTTTTGCAAATCGGCTATGTCCTGACACTGACATTTGGTTGCAAAGGATTTATCGCTTCTGCATAGAATATTCTGGAGAAGAGGAAGACAGACCAAGCTTTTCTGGCAAATCACAGCACTCTTCTTCACTTGCTTGAGATTCCGCAGCTTATGGACACGTAAGCTACTAGAAAAGTTTCAATCTGATTTCCCGACAATCTCTTTGCATGCCTTTCATGAAAAAGTGAATATTTATTCTCGATCTTAAGCAACTTCTAAGTTCTCTGCATAATGAATTCTATTTTGTTATCAGATTTGAGAAACGAAAATTTGAATGAAGCTCTAGACCTTGAAGCATTCGTATTGAAACTTCCAACCATGCATCCCAAGTGAGTTTTTGTTATGTTTCTCATTAAAAAATCCCCTTTGGATACATAAGGCCTGAATCTTCAAGCTTTAGCTCTTAAGAATTAATCTTCTCTCAATGTCAGGGTTGCCTGTTATCCAAGCACTTGCAGCGGAGGTTAGATAAACAACTCAAGTCAATTCTCTCACAGCTTCTCCAGAAATTGCGCTCAAATATACAAGTTTAGTGTGAGTATAGTTTCTTTGTATTCGGTGAATGATGGTTAGGCTTAGCAATCTAAGAGGCTCAATCTTCTCTTGCTGCTCTCTATTTCAGTTGCTAGAATGTCTCCGGATTATAGGATACTTATGTCGAGTAGGAGTCTTTGGCGAGTAAGCAATGCGATTACATGTGAAATATTTTGACATACAATATAGCCATTTGAGTTTATCCTCTCATTCATTTTTCTATGGGGCTATTCATTCTCTAATCTATGCCTTCACTTCTGAAAGGCTCTTCTTTTCAGAGAAAGATCTTTCGAGTTCACTGGAATTCTTGAGGATCTAGATCAGAAAAATGGTTATGAGTATTTAACAAGCATGATTAACTGTCACATAATGCACTTATTTGACGTAGTTAATCAATATCAAGCCATTTTTGCTGATGATACATCGGGGAGTGAAGAAAATTATGATGGTAGACTTCTGTTTACAGGGTTTTTGGTAGATATTAGAATTTGTTAGTGCCATGCTTTTAGAGCTTTTCAGCAAATACTATTTATGCTGACAAGGTAGACAAATCTTTTACTTTTTCTCATCTCAATGAATAATTTTATCTAAAATCTTCATCCATTTTAATCTCCGGTTGCAGCTCTTTTCAGACCCATCTTTATCACAGCCATTAATATTAAAATCTTCATCCAATCTTGGAATTCTACTTCATGGAGTTCGTTTAGGCTTTGTTATCGTCTTTACTGCATGTGGAGGGGTATGCTTCTTATCATCGATTGACTGCAAAACTAAAATGCAGGTACCAATAAAAACTTTGGTCATTTTACAATCTGATATACTGTTGGACGCATAGTGCTTCTTCCAGAGACGTATTCTATCAATCAGTATTCATGGTGCAATGCCATTGACTGATATGGTCATTTTACAATCTTATAACATGAATCAGATTCAATAGGGTTGTTCCCAGTTTATACCACTACACATCTAATTTTTACTCAGTTGAAAGTAGGAATGTCTTCAAAAGAGGAAAGTTTTTGATTTAATCTTGTGCTTGTGATGTGTTTCCAGGGTCTATGATGAAGGCACATGAAGACCATATCCAGAGAACAAGCACTTGAAATTTGTTAGCAAGTAAGTCTGGCGAGGACGCAAAGCTTTTAGGATTTGTGTCTAACTCCAAGTAAATTAAAAATAAATTGAGAAATAAAAGAACATAAGAGTAATTTAGCATCAAAAAGATCATACTCTACATTCATTCTCCCTATGCCAATATATAGCAGTTGGCAGTTTATTTTGTGTTATGACTTTGAACTTTTGTGTTTTTTTGTGATCCTTCTTTCAGCATGAGGTATACTTAAAAGTTATTTTACTTATGTATCAGTTTGTGTGCGTGAATGTCTTCATTGTGTTTGTGAATACGTCTAGCGTCCGTACGTTTTGTTTTTAAGGTCGAAAATCATTAGAAAACGATAAAGAAGCCTTTTGTTCTCCTTTACTTGAAAATTAAGCTTATTGAGTATATAGACTGTTCTTAGATTGTTCATTGGTTTAAGGGACCTGCTTTGGTTTTAGACTGTGAACCCAATATGGACTCTAGCCGAGATATTGAGGAAACAAGCAGTAACTTCTCAGTAATGTTATGTCAAACAACTAACTCCTCATTCTAATAAATATATTCTTTGATTGGTGTTTTTAAAAGGTATGCACACCAAGTTATTGAGTTCTTTGAATCTTGCCAAGGAAGAACCATCAATGTCAACAACAGAGAATAGAAAAAATCAGTGGCAGGTCTTGATAGCTCTGTGGATGGCACCAGAAGGAAATCATATCCTGAGATTAGAATATGAACCTCTTTATTGCCTCTGTTTTTAGTTCGCTCTAAGGAGCATCGTCGGGTTACCGAATGTTAAATTGTTAACATGTATGGGTTTCTTAGGAAGAAATTCTATTAATGTGTCGTTTTTTCATCCTTAGATGTAGAAACAAAAACATGGTCCTCTGGTTTAACCCTTTTATAGAGAAGCTTGATGTGGGATAATTACGTTAGGTGTTTTGTTTCTTTGAAATCTTGGTGATCCAGAACTTCAGTTGTAAGTTAATGTATTTGAATCATATCTCACATCAAAAAAAATAAGAAAAGTGTTTGGTCATAAAAATGCTATTTAAGAGACTTCTACCGGCGACGTCCTTTTCATAGGATCTTAAAGCAAGAAGCTTGAAACCCCCACAATGTACTTCCCATAGTCTTTCACATGTTTATGAGACAAATCCCAATCCCCTATTGATTATACACATTTTTACTATATAATTTATAAGAAAGCATGATGGAAGGAGAGAGAGAGACCTTTGAGATTTGGAAATGGTTAAGCATGAGACATAACGATATTCTTCCACATCGGAAAATTACGTATTCAGTCTTTTGTTCCAGCAGTGACGTTAACTCCACCCACAACACTTTAGGATCATGAACTGAGCAAATGACTTTTCTATTTTGAAAAAATCAGAAACCACAATCAGTAATTTTTTAAGAGCTGAAGTCATAAGAAGAGGAAGTAGAAGAAGAAGAAATAGATGACTTTTGTTCTCCTTTACTTGCACTGTAAACTTATGTTTTTAATATTTAGCCGAAGACGACGTCGAAGAAGGAGATCAAAGTATGAGGAGGAAGAGCAAAATGAGATTATAATTTTTATTAAGAAACATGAGGAGAAAAAAAAAATCATAACTTATGTTCTAGGAAGAAGAAGAAACATGAGGAATCGGAAAAGAGATCATATAAATTATAAAGAAGTCTTTTCGTTCTTCTTCATTTGCATGATAATCTTACATTTTTAATCTTTAGTATTTGATTTTTTAAAATTTTAAGCTGAAGAGTGTATATCCAGTGTCGGAATGGAAACGTTAACAAATGTGAGAATACAATATTAAACTTAAACAAGCTATCCCTTCAAAAATAAGGAATACAAAGAATTCCACAATGATGAAGAATGAGAGGGAAAAATAAACTACAAAAGGATGAAAAGAAAGTTGGTTGGATTTAAATTTATACAAATTTCAATAACAAACTAATAAAAAGAAGAACAAATAAGTCAATGTTAAAGAAACAAAAATAGACATAAAATATGAAACTAAACCGAGATATGATGAAGATGAAGATGAATTAGACAAGACAAGTTAGTGTGAAAGGAGTTTAAAAATGATAATAGAGAAGAAGATGAAGAATAACTGAAATTGTAAACATATTTAATTATATTATATATTATTATGCATAGTTAAAAGTATCATACCGTAATGAAATGAAATAATGCATAAATTAGAAATTAGATAATAAAATTAAATAGTTTACTTATAATCCGTATTTTATCTAATTAACATTTTTTTAATATGACAGCATCAAAAAAATATACATTACACATATAAATTTTTAAAATCGACTGTCAAAACAAAGGTTATGATAAGTTGACAACCAAACAAGTACACAACAAAATAAGCTACTTTCAAATAATTTGTGCATCAAACATGACATATTTTTTTCTAATCACGTAAAATATCATTATACTAGAAAGTTATTTACAACATTTTCCTAAATGATTTCCTAGACATGATAACTTGGCAAAAAGGTGAAACAAGTTATCAAGAACAAAAGGGAAAGACACAAAATAATTAGGCTAACCAGAGACCCTGTAGAAGCCTAAAGTGTTTTCTCTGTCTTCTTGCAAACAGTGTTGTGCGAACATTCCTTTCGATTTGTTTTGCAATTACCTCGCTTGGGATCGACGTTTGGTTGTCGAGTAGATTCTTTCTGTCTCCAGATATGGTAGATAATAAATTCAGCAGTGACCTTTCTTAACAGAGATGAAGCATGGCTTGACGAACCCCTTATCCAACACAAAAGCTCTGCCCATGAAAGAAACAGAGCATGAGATGGGTTGATTTTTTGCATATAAGCATATCAAAAACAAACATATTTAAATACAAATAACAAAAATTTAGGTTCTGCCACAATAAAATGTTCAGTCAACAAAGAAAACTATTCAAAATAAATCACATATCTAAACTTCAAAAAATTTACAAGTGCGATAATATAAATGTGCCCATTATAGGTACTAACAAGAAACTTAAAACATTAAACTACACTTTCAAGCATACATGTTACCAAAAAACAGACTATTATAATAAGTACTAGATTTATATATAAACTATCAATGAACCATTAACACCAAACACAGTCGAAAAAATAAAAACAACCACAACACAATATAATGGTAGAATAAGAATAAGAAATCTAACTAAATAATTTCAAAACCAATATAACTAAAACAAATTTGAAACAAAATCCGCGCGTAGCGCGGAATAACCTCTAGTTCCTTATATATAATAGGAGCTGATTGAGGCTTTTGGGAGTGTCCACCTCAGCTATCAAAACTATATTGAGAAGCTGCCACATCATCACATTTATTTCTTAATACAATTCCATAAGAAAATTACGCCAGGTTAGTTTAATTTTCATTAAACAAAAAGAACACTTTATTTCCTTGAAACTGGAACGACATGCTTTCCCAGCAGAAGTTAAAAGACAGGAAAACCAAAAGCGAAAGAAAAATAAATCTACCAAGCTTGACCCAAGACAGAGCAACTCACGAAAGAACTTGATCGGTGAACAAGTTGATGCCGGATGGCCACCGTGGTTGTCTGAAGTCTTCGGGGAGCTCTAAGCGGATGGCTTCCATGAAAAACGGATTCGTTTGAGAAGATTGGCAAGGTAAGAGAGATCTGTTTTTGGTTTCTTTGAGCAATGATTTTGATGTCTGCTGATTTGTGTGTGTAAATTGGATCATGAAATTAGATTGGAACACGAAAGCTTGAGATTTATGGCTAGAGATATTCTGATTTTGAGGCGATTGGATCATCCCAGTGTAATAAAATTAGAAGGTTTAGCTACTTCGAAGATGTCAATTAAAAGCCACTCTAGGCTCGCTTTAGTCAGCCTACAACCATCGCTGCTAAATTTCTCCGACGTAGATTTTCGATTCGGAGCATCACACGACCTTAAAATAGAGTGTTAATTTCGTCTTCGATCAGACCAAGCACGATCTGGTCAACGTCACAGCCGTCCAGTTTTGCATTCTCAGCCCTGTGGACACTGGACATAAGGGATGAGCCTCTTCTCTTTCTCTCTAAGCCTTGCTCCACGCGATTGTCTATACCTGGTTCTAATGGTTCTTAGCTTTGTTTATTTCAGCGTAATATGTCGGTTGTAGAGGTTGTGCATAGTATGGCGACCATCGAGAACGGTGAACCAAAGAAAGGACGACTGAGCGATAGTCAATTTGGTACTAGAGATATGCGGACCAAGTGTTGGACGTGAATGGCCAATCTGCGTGATTGTCCGGGGCACTTTGGCCGTCTTCATCTCGCCAAACATATGTTTCATATCAGTTTCATGAAGCCTGTGTTGAGTGTTATGCGATGTATTCGCTACTATTTCTCCAAGATTTAAGGTATGGAGGAACTCTTTACTCTTATCTTCTTTTGCCTATTGCGGGTGTGCAGATGATGATTAAAGAGTCTCAGAACGATAACAAAAGAACTAACTGACTATGTCATTCCTCTTTCCTTTGGAATGAAATTTGCCTCTTTTCTTCATCTAGAGTGACGACGACGACGAGGTGAAGGGGTTAAAAACCATTGGGCTGAGATCGATGGAGAGAATTGTTATGAGGAGGAAGATGGCGGTGAGTATAGGAAAGACTGTTGAGGAGACATTCAACAGGTTCAAGGAGATTCAGATTGGTCTCATGTTTGTCTCAAGGGATCAGAGTCGTACCTCTAACCCAAACATTGGTAAGTTGATTTTTCCAGTTGAAAAAGCTCGAGACACAATGCTTCCTATAATGCCAATTTTGTTCTTACTGTTTATTATTGGATCTCAAGTAAGACTCAATATGTTTCCAGTGTTTTGTACGTACTTAAAAACATGTTTGTTTCTTTCTGTAGCTGAATGGTGGTCTACATATGGAGAAAGCTGCTTGAACCTGTCACATTTTTCCATACACCTTCTAAGTCAGACATGCAGCTCACTGCTTGGCTCTCGCAGAAACCTGACACGATTCGAGCAAGTATATGAATCAGAGAACTCCATTGAGCGACAACGTCTCAGCGCTTTTGTATTTGTTCAATAAAACATGCTCCGCAGAAGACTGTAAGTTGGAAACTTTTGCTTCTCGATAACAACAACATGTTTGTTCAAAACTGAACTAACAGGGTTCTCTGCCTCCACCAGGGGCGTTGAAGGCGGAAATGACAATGACAATGTCTCCCTCCTCTGTTACTCACCTTCATTGCCTCTGAAGGTATACTTCACATACACTTACCTGTTTCAGTTACTACACTCTATTTATTAAGCAATCTTATTGAGACATTGAAGTCCCCATAATTCACATTGACTACGTGATGGAGCTCAAGACTCAAGTGGACCAAACCGGAGGACATCGAACCGGAGACCAATCCCAAACCGCAAATACTTGCAGTGAACGTTTCTGGTTCTCTGTTCTTTTATTTGTTTCTGTTTTAATTTAAGTTAACAATAACAAGAAGAATTGGTCTTCCTAATGTCTAGGACCAACTCTTCTACTCTTTCACGTTCCCTTGCTTGTAGGAGTTAAGCTCCATCTTTGCTTCTGTTTCTCTATTTAAATCAATGGAAAACCAAAAATAGGCAATCTTAATTGCCAAACAAAATCACTTGTCTTATTGCTTTCGTATACTTTGTTTCTCTCAAGCTTTGACCAAACATCAAAGCTATCAATTGGTATCAGAGCACTTGTGCTCGGTTCAGTTGGGTTTTCTTTTCTTTTTTTTTCCACCATTTCAATCATTCCACTTAAAGAAAAACACGTAAAACATCTATTACAACACCATCGATTTCAATGCCTCCAAAACCAGACCGACTCGACGACCTCGAGAAAGGATTGGGGTTAGTTACCGACGACCTGTACAAAATGCAGAGCAGCATCGGTGACAAACTTCGCATCATGGAGGAAACGACCGGGGAGAAGTTCCGACGCCTAGAAGAATCAAACAAAGGGTTGGAAGATTCAATGCGAAGGCTAATGGAGATGATGTCAATAAATCGGGAGAACTCATCATCTGGATCGCAGGGTCATCAACGGCCAGTAATCAATCCACCACCCCCAAGGAGGGATGAAGGCGGGCAGCAATGGGTACCACCAACTTATCACAATCGTCGCATCAAGCTTGATTGCCCACGATTCGATGGAGGAGATCCGACCGAGTGGTTGAGTAAACTCAAGCAGTACTTCGCTTTCAATGAAATACCAGTGGAACAAAGAGTTAGCTTTGCATCATATCATCTTACGGCTGAAGCAAACGCTTGGTGGCAAGCTATCTCAAAGGCGCTTAGGATCGATCCAAACACCGCAACTTGGGAAACGTTTGAGCATGAGCTGTGGATACGGTTTGGACCATGCGAAGGCGAAAATTTTCATGAGGCGTTGTCTAAGATCCGTCAAACCGGAACTTTACGAGAATACCAAAAGGAGTTCGAGCGGTTAATGAACAAGGTCGATAATTGGACAGAGGAAGCTCTTGTGGGGACTTTTCTTGGTGGCTTGAAAGACAACATCTCAGACAATGTTCGTATGTTCTCTCCAAAGACATTGCGATCAGTGATCAATTTGGCTCGTCTCCGAGATGATCAATTACAGAGACAACGGAAGACATTTACCCCCAACAAGCAAACAACTAATTCACCAAGTTCCACTCCTAATACCCTGGTGCCAAAGAAGTTGAGTTGGGAGGAAATGAAACGCAAACGGAGCCTAGGCCTGTGTTTTAGTTGCGATGAGAAATACGTACACGGCCATAAGTGCCGTACTTCTCAGTTACTTCTCATGGAAGGAGAAGACGCTGATGACGAAGAAGACGATATATTCCATGAAGCCGAAGAGCCAGAAATAACAATTCACGCACTCACTGGTTGGGATTCACCTAAAACAATGCGGATTCAAGCTACGATTAATCACCAGCACTTGATTGCGTTAATCGATAGCGGCTCCACTCACAATTTCATCTCCGATAAGGCTGCAAATCGATTGAATTTGAAGCTCACTCCAACGACGCCTTTCAACGTCCGGGTTGCCGATGGTCACCCACTTCGTTGCCGTGGAGCTTACCGGCATACCACAATGTATCTTGCCGGCGTTCCCTTCGTTATCGATTTCTACGCACTACCGCTCTCTGGTCTGGATGTTGTCCTTGGAATTCACTGGCTAGAACAGTTGGGCCCTATTATTAGTGATTGGAAAGCCCAAACATTAAGATTTGAGTGGGCAGGGAAAGAGGTGGCTCTATATGGGCTGAAATCCAAAAAAATTTCACGAGCCCAACCTGAAGAAATTGTTAAAGAAGCAAAAAAAGGTCAAACGTGTTTTGCCATCTCTTTTCACGAATCAAACGGCATCGTCCCTACACTAGCTACCGATCTGCAGCATCTCCTTTCCAGGTTCGATGAAGTCTTTCAAATTCCCAATAGCCTTCCACCATCCCGAGAAATTGAGCATCATATCACACTCAAGGAAGGCTCCGATCCGGTGAACGTTCGTCCTTATCGTTATGCTCATTTCCAGAAAGAGGAAATTGAGAAGCAAGTGCAAGAGATGCTTGAAGCTGGATTGATCAGACCAAGTTCTAGTCCTTTCTCTTCTCCCGTTCTCCTGGTGAAGAAGAAGGATGGCTCGTGGCGGTTCTGTACGGATTATCGCGCTTTAAATTCTGTCACGGTAAAGGATAGATTTCCAATACCAACGGTGGATGACATGCTCGATGAATTACATGGGGCGACAGTTTTCACGAAGCTCGATCTAACGGCGGGTTATCATCAAGTGCGTGTGCATTCTCCAGATGTCCATAAAACGGCCTTTCGAACTCATAATGGGCACTACGAATATCTCGTGATGCCTTTCGGCTTATGCAATGCTCCATCAACCTTTCAAGCACTGATGAATTCGGTATTTCGACAACATCTCCGCAAATTCGTCCTTGTGTTTTTTGACGATATCTTGGTGTATAGCAGATCATGGGAAGAACATTTGGAGCATGTGGGTGTTGTCATGGAAATTCTGCAACATCACAAATTGTTTGTGAAGCGCAAGAAATGTGAATTTGGCAAAGCCGAGCTTGAATACTTAGGACATATAATATCTGGTGCGGGTGTCAAGGTGGATCAGACAAAAATTCAAGCTATGGTGGAGTGGCCCAGTCCGACAACAATCACAGAACTTCGTGGTTTTTTGGGGTTAACAGGTTATTACCGAAAGTTTGTTCGAGATTACGGCGTTATTGCGCGTCCGCTGACGAATCTTTTGAAGAAAGGGAAGTTTTCGTGGTCTGAAGAAGCAGAAAAGGCATTCGAGGATTTAAAATCTGCCATGACATCAACACCAACATTGGCTATGCCAGATTTTAATTCTCCATTCATCATCCAAACCGATGCTTCAGGCGACGGAATCGGCGCGGTTTTGACACAAAACGAGCGGCCACTAGCATTCATGAGTCGTTCACTGGGTATTTCCAAAAGGAACTGGTCTACTTATGCTCGCGAGATGCTCGCAATTGTGGTCGCTATCCGTACGTGGCGTCCATATCTCTTGGGCAGGCACTTCACGATACAAACAGACCAGCGGAGCCTCCGTTTCTTGCTTGAACAGAGAATCCTCACACCGGAGCAGCAAAAATGGATGGGAAAATTGGTGGGCTACGATTACGAAATCACTTACAAACCTGGTTCAGCAAACAGAGTAGCTGATGCTCTCTCTCGCCGCACAGACAGCCCCTGTTTGAATGCAGTATTTACTCAGGATTCAGCTATTTGGAACGAGTTACGTCAACTGGCCAAGACAGACCCATATTTGCTTCGTATTGGGAAGCAAGCAGATACGTTGCCCAATCAACCGTACATGTGGAGAAATGGGTTGATGTACTTTCACAATCGAGCAGTGATTCCACCGGCTTCACCTCTTATCTCTAAGCTTCTCCATGAACATCACAGTACGCCAATGGGGGGCCATTCTGGAGTCCTTCGCACATTCAAACGCCTTGCCTCACACTTTTATTGGCCTTCAATGCATCGGACAGTTCGAGAGTTCGTGGCTGCCTGTGATACATGTCAACGAGCTAAATCTGACAGTCTCTCACCAGCGTGCCTTCTTCAACCTCTGCCTATTCCAAGCCAAGTGTGGGAAGACATAGCAATGGATTTTGTTGATGGTTTACCCAAATCTGATAACCATACAACAATCATGGTGGTGGTAGATCGCTTGAGCAAATCTGCTCATTTGGTGCCATTGTCTCATCCGTATACTGCAAGGTCAGTTGCTAGTAAGTTCATTGACTTCATTGTTAAGCTGCATGGTATCCCTAAGTCAATCGTGAGTGATCGAGACCCAGTTTTTGTGAGCTCTTTTTGGCAAGAGCTATGGAGACTCTCGGGAACCAAACTGCGTATGTCGTCGGGTTACCATCCACAAACGGACGGTCAATCGGAAGTGGTAAACCGTGTTGGAATTGTGTCCAGCAATCTCTGTACTGTCTCTATAACGTAAGAGTATGTCAGTGATCAGACATAAGTCATACAATACTGGGGGTCATGATGGCTTGCTAGAGTCCGCTCATGATCTATAAGTCTCGGACTTATTGCTTTTATTGTATGATCCCATATGGGTCACACGCTTAAGCTAGCAGGAAATAATGTTGGAACGGCATAGCAGAAGTACGACAAAAGTGCTAGGCATTTGTCGTACTAAGAGAGAAAGATTAATGGGTCTGATTAAATGGAATTTAATCAGATTGGGCCCAAAAGCCCAAAAGGGAAAGAGAAGGCTTTTAATGACTAAAAGCCAAAGTCTCCTTCTCCCTAACCCTAACCCAGCCGCGATTCTCCTCTCTCTCTGGCGCCTCTCTCCTCGTGGTCTAGCAACCAGTTTCCTGTGATTGCGTGTGTGAGCCTTTGGAGGATTCGTCCCTTGGTGAATCTCCCTGATCTCTGACCTGTTCATCAATTCCGCTGCAAACAAACAGGTAAAAGGTGAGATCATAATGTTTCTAAATAAGAACACCTAGATCTAATGCATGTTTAGGTTGATATCAATATGAGAATTGAATCAGGATCAACCAAAACTTCCAACAGTGGTATCAGAGCTTTGGTTCTGTAGGTTTCTTGTTTTAGATTCATGTTTAGGTTGTTTAATCTGTTTAGAATTGTTTTTGAATAAATTACTGATAAGATAAAACATTAAGAAACAAATTAGAACCCTAAACACACTAAATCAGATCGCAAACTGAGCTATATGACTCAGGTTTGCGATCGGCCGAGTGAAGAAATCGATCGGCTTGGCCGGTTGATCATCACGGCCGGATGGATCGCACGGACAGGTCGTATCGCGTGGATGCGTTGCGATCGTCCCGATCGTTGGATGATGCGCGAGAGAGCTCGATCACGGTCGCTTGGCGATCGCGTGCATTCGGTCTCGGCATCGTCCCGATCGCCAGCGTTGTCCTGCATCACGATCGCTCGGCGATCGCATGACGTGCGAGCAAGCTGCGATCGTCCATCCCGTCCCGAGCACACCGAACGAACGTCCCGATCACGCCTCCAAACCGTCTCGATCGCGTCTCGGCCAAGCATGGTGGCTTGCGGCTTGGACAAGTTTCGAACGGTTAGGGTTTGAGTGTGATGGGCCGGTTCAATCTCGGTTAGGTGGTTCGGTTTAAAATTTAATTAAAATCTACGTTCTGGTTTAATAAACAGATTAATAATTTTATTAAGTCTGGTTAAACCAGGATAAGAAATCCAAAGTCGAAAAATTGGATTTGTGCCTAAACCAGGAATTTCTAATTTGATTTGGTTGGACCAAATAAATTGAGAAATTCCGGTTTAGTAAATAACCGGTTGACAATTGTGGTCATCGTAGTAATTAAAACTTGGTTAGACCAGTTTTAATGAACCAGACCGGTTATGTCAATTAATTGGACAATTGGGTCATGTCTTGGACATGGACCAATTCTTGGGCCTCGGGCCAAGAAGTTAAAACAATTGGGCCAGTTAATTGAGTCTTTCTTCAGATAAATTTAAAAACTATTTTATAAAATTATAAAGTCGTTTTAAATTAAAGTTTCCGAAATTTTGAAATTAGAAAGTTTCTTAAAATAGAATTTTCTGAATTTGCGGGTTTTGGATTTTAAAGAAGTTTCTAAAGTTAGAAAGTTTCCGGTTTTAGAAAGTTTCCAATTTTAGAAAGTTTCTAAAAATAGTAGGTTTCCATAAATAGAAAGTTTCCCGAAATAGTAATCTTCTATTTTGGGAATGATTTTAATAAACCTACGAACCTCAAACAATATCAAGCGTTGGATGTCTTGTCCAGGCTATGTCAGCTGTCAAAGCCCATTCAATTGCATTCATGGCCTTACAGTGTGAGGATGTCTGCTTTTGCGTGGGTAAGACGGTTTGTGATTCATAAATGTCATTGGGAGTCCCAGACATTAATGATTACATGACTGTATAGTCCGGTTTTCTTGACTAGGCCATCGGGAGTCCCGGGCCTTGAGACATCAGAGTGGATTGGGCCTCGGGCCCAGATTCACAACCAAGAGTTATATCACGGATATAATTAGCCGATATAGGGCTTACCGATATAAGCTAAGGTTGGGTGACGGCCAGTGGCCCACTTTGATCTTAGTTATATGTGGATCTTGGAATCATTATATTCTATTGAGGGTAACTTATGTTATTGAATATAATGCATGATTAATCATATTATACTTTAATACGAGATTAATCATTTTGAACATATAACTAATAACCTTTTTATTTATATATTTCAGATATGACTACTACAAGCACACAAAACACGTTCTCGATCCGGTCTGTTCTCGAGAAGGAGAAGCTGACTGGAACGAACTTCCTGACATGGTCAAGGAACTTGAGGCTGGTCCTCAAGCAGGAGAAGAAGGATTACGTCCTTCGAGATCCCCTCCCCGAGAGGCCTCTTGCCAATGCTGCCAGGACTCTGCACAATGCTTGGGAAAAGCATTCGTCAGATGAAAATGATGTTTATTGCCTGATGTTGGTGACAATGACTCCAGAGCTGCAAAAGCAGTTCGAAAGTGTATTGTCTCCAATCGAGATCATGGCAAGCCTGAAATCGCTTTTTCAGGAGCAGGCTAGGACCGAGAGGTTCCAGACAGTTAAGAACCTCTTGGACTGTAAGTTGGCTGCGAATGCGGCAGTGAGTCCTCATGTGTTGAAGATGATGGGTTATCTCGATCATCTTCACAAACTCGACTGCCCAATCAGCCAGGAACTTGCCTGCGACATCATTCTGCAGTCTTTACCTGCAAGCTATGATCAGTTCATTCTGAACTTTAACATGCATGGCTTGAGTAAGACACTGCCTGAGCTTCACGGAATGCTCAAGACTGCAGAGCCCAACTTGAAGAAAACCGCCAAGGACCCCAATGTACTTATGGTACAAAAGGGCAAGGGGTTAAGAAGTCTTCTGCTAAGGATAAGGGAAAGGCCAAGGGTGTCCAAGTCGTGGACTCAGACACGCCAAAGCCCAAGCCCAAGTCCAAGGCTGGGCCTACTGACATGTGCAGGTTCTGCAAAGAACTGGGGCATTGGAGAAGAGATTGCAAGAAATTCCAGGAAGGTCTAAAGGAATTGAAGAAGAAGACTTTCGAGACTTCTTCATCAGGTATTTTTGTTATAGAAGTTAATACAACTACTTCTGATAATACCTCATGGGTCATGGATACTGGTTGTGGGGCTCATATTTGTACTAATATGCAGGCACTCAGCAACAGTAGAAGGCTGAAGCAAGGACAAGTAGAGCTACGAGTTGGGAATGGAGCGAAAGTTTCAGCACTAGTTGTAGGAACTTACTTGTTGTCTTTACCTTCGGGATTGATTTTAGAACTTAATAATTGTTATTTTGTACCTGCTATAAGCAGAAATATTATTTCAATTTCTTTGTTGGATTTGGAAGGTTATGATTTTTCAGTTAAGAATAAATTATGTTCCTTCAATCGCAACAATTTGTTCTATGGTTCTGCCCCTCTTACGAATGGGCTTTACATACTCGATCAATCTGCGCCAATTTATAACATTAATACAAAACGGTTTAAACCTAATGAGGAAAACCGAACGTTTCTTTGGCATTGTCGTTTAGGACACATCAGCGAGAAACGCATCAAGAGGCTCCATTCGAATGGACTTCTTGGCTCATTTGACTTTGAGTCATGTGAGAAATGCGAATCCTGCATGATGGGCAAAATGACACGGGCCCCCTTTAATAAACCTAACGAGAGGGCCAGTGACTTATTGGGCCTGATACACACTGATGTGTGTGGCCCAATGTCCACTAATGCAAGAGGAAACTATCAGTACTTCATTACCTTTACTGATGATTTCAGTAGGTATGGATATGTTTATTTGATGAAACATAAGTCTGAATCTTTTGAAAAGTTCAGAGAATTCCAAAATGAAGTACAGAACCAACTTGGCAAAAGCATTAAGGCTCTTCGGTCCGACCGAGGAGGAGAATACTTAAGCCAAGAATTCAGTGATCATCTGAGAGAGTGTGGGATCGTATCCCAACTCACTCCTCCTGGAACACCTCAATGGAATGGTGTGTCTGAGAGGAGAAATCGGACCTTATTGGATATGGTTCGATCTATGATGAGTCACACAGACCTTCCAATATCCCTTTGGGGATATGCTCTGCTAACAGCAGTGTTCACTCTAAATAGAGCGCCATCAAAAGCGGTAGCAAAGACACCATATGAATTATGGACTGGAGAAGCTCCAGTGCTGTCTTATCTCAGAATTTGGGGTTGTGAAGCCTATGTTAAGAGATTAATCTCAGATAAGCTTACACCAAAATCTGATAAATGCTATTTCATTGGTTATCCACGGGAAACCAAGGCTTATTACTTCTATCTACGTTCCGAGAACAAGATCTTTGTTGCCCGGGATTGTAACTTTCTTGAGAGAGAGTTTCTCTCTAAGAAAGTCAGTGGGAGTAAGGTACTGCTTGAAGAAATTCAAGATGAACAGGATACTGCTCAACCTAATGAGGAAGAGCAGCAGGAGGATCTACAAGAAATTGTAGAGCCTGAACCTGTGGTACCTGAAGTTCGAAGATCCGGGAGGATCCGTCACGAACCCGAGAGATATCAGGGATTCCTCGTGACTGACTGTCATGATCTTTTGATCATTGATGGTGATGAACCATCGAACTTCAATCAAGCCATGATGGGCCCAGATTCCTCTAAGTGGCGCAAGGCCACTGATTCCGAAATGGACTCCATGTCGGTCAACCAAGTCTTTTCGTTGGTTGACTTACCCGCTGGTGTAAAAGCCATCGAGTGCAAATGGATCTTCAAGAAGAAGATTGACGTGGATGGAAATGTCCAGATTTATAAAGCCAGGTTGGTGGCAAAAGGTTTCAGACAAGTTCACGGTGTGGACTATGATGAAACCTATTCACCGGTGGCTATGATGAAATCTATTCGGATTCTACTAGCAACTGCAGCTTTTCATGATTATGAAATTTGGCAGATGGACGTGAAAACCGCCTTCCTGAATGGTATTCTGGAAGAGGATGTGTATATGACACAACCTGACGGTTACATAGATCCAAAGAATGCTGGGAAAGTATGCAAGCTTCATAAATCCATTTATGGATTGAAGCAAGCATCGAGGAGCTGGAATCTTCGTTTTGATGAAGCGATCAAGCAATTTGACTTCATCAGAAACGAAGAAGAACAATGCGTGTATAAGAAATCTAGTGGGAGCAAGATTGTATTTCTTATCCTGTATGTCGATGACATACTGCTTCTCGGAAACGACGTTCCAATGCTGAAGTCTGTAAAAGACTGGCTTGGAAGTTGTTTTTCCATGAAAGACATGGGTGAAGCCGCATACGTTCTTGGAATTAGGATCTATCGGGATAGACATAAAAGGCTGATAGGCTTGTGTCAAGACTCATACATTGACAAAGTCCTACAAAGATTCAGCATGAAAGATTCCAAGAAGGGCTTCACGCCAATGGTACATGGCACAACGCTAAGCAAGAAGCAGAGCCCCACGTCGGCTGCTGAGCTTGAGCGCATGAAGAATATTCCTTATGCATCTGCAATAGGATCTGTCATGTATGCCATGATCTGTACTCGTCCTGATGTTGCTTATGCATTGAGCATGACGAGTAGATACCAGTCAAATCCAGGTGAAAACCATTGGATTGCCGTAAAGAACATCTTGAAGTATCTAAGACATACTAAGGATAAGTTCTTGGTGTACGGTGGAAGTGATGTGCTTAAAGTCAGTGGATTCACGGACGCAAGTTTCCAGACAGACACAGATGATTTCCGGTCACAGTCCGGTTATGTCTTTTGTCTGAATGGCGGTGCAGTAAGTTGGAGAAGCTCCAAGCAGGACACCGTTGATGATTCCACTACAGAAGCTGAATATATCGCCGCCTCGGAAGCAGCGAAGGAAGCTGTTTGGATACGAAAGTTCATTATGGAACTAGGTGTGATACCAGATGCGGCTGAGCCTCTGGCACTGTTTTGTGACAACAATGGTGCTATAGCTCAGGCAAAGGAACCAAGATCACACCAGAAATCCAAGCATGTTCAAAGAAGATATCACTTGATACGTGACATCATTAATAGAAAGGAAGTCAAGATCAGCCGAGTTCCGACAGATGATAACGTCGCTGATCCGTTGACAAAGCCACTCCCAAGGCCTAAGCTCGAGTTCCTGACTGAAGCTGTAGGCATTAGAAACATTGAAATGTAATCTAAATTTGAGTGGGAGTTTTGTGAGCTTTATTTTAGTTATTTGATATGTTCTTGTAAAACATTATTATTTATGTTTTAATGAAATTATTATTTCAAGATTATTTTAACTGTGATGAAATAATCGTTCCAAAATGATATGAACCATTTTATAGGTCATCGAAGTAAATGATTTGATCTTGAGTCATCGAAGTCATTTAGCTTGATCATGAGATCCTATATTTGATAAATGTTTTATATCATCCTGTCCCTAGTCGAAGGTTGTTGAAATTGGAACACCAACAACCGTGTAAGACTGGATTGTTACGTGACTTATGACAAAGTCTCAATGTGTCATAGATGCTCGGCATCAAAGTCAGTACATAGGTGTATGTTGGGAACATACGACCGGACAAGACCCGCTAATAAGAACTCTTCAGGATATTTATATCTGTGTCATAAGAGATTCTTACTACGACTATAGAGTATAGTCCTTAGACCTGAGTTCGCATGCATGTGACTGCATATGGACTGATGCACTTTGATCATTGTCTAACGCTATCATTCTGTGATAGCTATAAGGACCTTGTTTGGGTACATCATGAAATGAGTAGTTTACAGTGATGGAACAAGATGGGATTTGTCCCTCCAATATAAATGGAGTGAATATCTCTAGGCCAATCGGAGATTTGAACACTGGAAAACGCATGGCCATGCTCAAACGGACTTTCCCGAGTCGTTTGTATTGTCAGTATCAAATCAGAGTCCGATGAACAAGATTAGGCTTTATAAGGATGACACTAATCTTGCCTTATGACTAATCGAGATATTGAGACGAAAGGGATTATGAATACAGAGATTCCAGTTCAAGTGGGAGATTGTTGGAATTGTGTCCAGCAATCTCTGTACTGTCTCTATAACGTAAGAGTATGTCAGTGATCAGACATAAGTCATACAATACTGGGGGTCATGATGGCTTGCTAGAGTCCGCTCATGATCTATAAGTCTCGGACTTATTGCTTTTATTGTATGATCCCATATGGGTCACACGCTTAAGCTAGCAGGAAATAATGTTGGAACGGCATAGCAGAAGTACGACAAAAGTGCTAGGCATTTGTCGTACTAAGAGAGAAAGATTAATGGGTCTGATTAAATGGAATTTAATCAGATTGGGCCCAAAAGCCCAAAAGGGAAAGAGAAGGCTTTTAATGACTAAAAGCCAAAGTCTCCTTCTCCCTAACCCTAACCCAGCCGCGATTCTCCTCTCTCTCTGGCGCCTCTCTCCTCGTGGTCTAGCAACCAGTTTCCTGTGATTGCGTGTGTGAGCCTTTGGAGGATTCGTCCCTTGGTGAATCTCCCTGATCTCTGACCTGTTCATCAATTCCGCTGCAAACAAACAGGTAAAAGGTGAGATCATAATGTTTCTAAATAAGAACACCTAGATCTAATGCATGTTTAGGTTGATATCAATATGAGAATTGAATCAGGATCAACCAAAACTTCCAACAAACCGTTGTATTGAGCAGTATTTGAGATGTTTTGTGCATAACATGCCTAAGCAGTGGAGTTCACTATTACCATGGGCAGAGTATTGGTATAACACCACTCACCATTCTTCCATCGGGATGACACCGTTTCAAGCTTTGTACGGACGTCTTCCACCTCCACTTCCTGGTTTCGAAGCTGGCTCCACACCAATCCATGAGCTTGATGAACAGTTGGTCGCTCGTGATGAGATTCTCTCAGAATTGAAGAAGCACTTGCAGTCGGCTAATCAACGGATGAAGGCTGCAGCTGACTCAAAACGCAGGGACATTTCTTTTTTTGTTGGGGATTGGGTGTATCTCAAATTGCAGCCTTATCACCAACATACTCTCTTTCGAAGGACCTCTCAAAAGCTTTCAACTCGTTATTTTGGTCCATTCCAGATTGACGCTCGCATTGGTCCCGTCGCTTACCGTCTGAAGCTTCCTGAAGATACACGGGTTCACTCTGTTTTTCACGTTTCTCTGCTTAAGAAACGAGTTGGTGATGACACACCCACTTCTGGTACACTTCCACCTCTGCGTTCTAATGGCCTGCTACGTCTCAACCCGGAACGCGTTCTTAAATTTCGAGACGTGGATCGTGATGGTAAAGTCTGTCGTGAAGCTTTGGTGCAATGGCAAGGTCTTGGGAGGGAGGATGCCACATGGGAAGATAAAACTCAGCTACAGCAGAGCTTTCCATCCATGAACCTTGAGGACAAGGTTATTCTTGGCGCGGGGAGTAATGATGGAGCTCAAGACTCAAGTGGACCAAACCGGAGGACATCGAACCGGAGACCAATCCCAAACCGCAAATACTTGCAGTGAACGTTTCTGGTTCTCTGTTCTTTTATTTGTTTCTGTTTTAATTTAAGTTAACAATAACAAGAAGAATTGGTCTTCCTAATGTCTAGGACCAACTCTTCTACTCTTTCACGTTCCCTTGCTTGTAGGAGTTAAGCTCCATCTTTGCTTCTGTTTCTCTATTTAAATCAATGGAAAACCAAAAATAGGCAATCTTAATTGCCAAACAAAATCACTTGTCTTATTGCTTTCGTATACTTTGTTTCTCTCAAGCTTTGACCAAACATCAAAGCTATCACTACGTACCTGTTTCAGTTCCCCTCCAACTCTAACCCCATCATCAATTGCTTCAAGGACGCAATTAAGCCAAACACAGTCTACAAACTCAGCAACTTCATCGTGCGACCTTCCAAAATGATCCACAAAGTTGCCGCTCACAAATTTGGGATCCTCTTCACCGACCAGACAAGCTTTGTCGAGGAAGAAAGCAGCCCACGTGAAATAGCTACTCAGATGTAAACATATGAAGTAGATGATGATAAGAGGAGTACTATGATCAAGTCAGCAAAAGATGCGGCAGTTCATGTATTTGGAGAGAAGGAAAGGAGAATCAAACGTCTGCAGTGCCCATAGGTGGAGCTTTTATATGCATGATGACAGGAACTATCGACTGGCCGAAGCAGGTACACTCTTTTTCACTATGTTTGCTTCTCGCAAAATTCTCATTCGAAATTGCTTTTATAGTCGAGATCAGATAATATACTGAAAGCCGAAGTTTTTTCCATCTTTAAGCAACTCACTATCATTCAATTTCATCAAGTATGAAGGGGTCGAATAGCTGCATTCGGGTTTGCTGTGCTAGATTTGGCCAAGTTTCATGCTATTGGGAACTAAAAAATTATGACTACTAATTACCTCTTCCTGTCAACCATTCGTATGTCGACTCATGGTAATGTTGAATGATTATAATCCTTACGTAGGCTTACATAGGCGAATGTGTGGTGGACGGAAATCTTGGGGATCTGGAAATGAAAGAAATTTGGGGCATGACAAATATGCAGAGATGAATACTCAGGAAAAACATCCTTTAACCCATAATTCACTAGCAAAATACTCTAAAACTGCCACCTTCTACGTTTGACACCTGTAAGATTCCTACGTGGTTTGCTCTCAATTAATTTCGGACAGAGCTCATAACAACGAAAGCTCTGCTTTTTTTTTTTTAATTACAATCCTGTAATCAACTTTTTTTTTTTTTTTCCATCTGAAAGGATTATATTCATTAAACGAGAGTCTGATACAATATCCTAAATACAGGAAACTAAAGCCCAAACACACCGGGCAACTTAAGCCCAAACATCGGGCAACTAAAGCCCAAACCACAGGCAACGATAGCCCACAAAACAGGCAACAAAAGCTCATAAAAGGTTGCTAAAACCTACAGCTAAAGGCAACATAAATCAAAGATACAAAGGATTAGCAAGGAAACTCAAAATCGGAACTTGTGGAAACCGCAAAAGATGAAAGAACGAGATAAGTCGACGTAGCCCACGGCTCACCGAACGACAACATCAACAACCTGGAGACTCACAGAGAGACACTCTCTCACCAACTCAGAACCCAGAACCGAGACTTCTAAACCCGACAAGAAAAGAACCTAAGAAAGTTCTCCTAAACTTCTTTCGGAAGCGGAAAGACGCACTCATAAACGTCTAATACAAACCTATCTAGAAGTCTTACACGACCCAAATCTCCAACGAAATCTAAACAATCCAAACAATCGAAATAAACATTAAACCTGATTGAAAAGCGATCTTAACGAAACCCAAGTTAACCACAAAGAACCAAGCTAAGAACCTAAGGCTAATCCCGAATCATCAATTTACCCTATTAGCAGAGGATGCTATAACGCGACTAAACCTGCTAATCCTAAACCCAACCCTCATATCCAAGCCAAAACCCGGAAACAACACAAAGCCAAACCTAAGACTACAACCCGAGACCACAGCCCCAAACCACATATCGACAACAAGACAAGCAAGCTTGACAGAACACATCCATAAAAGAACAACAAACCGTAACAACACCACACCGCAACCAAACCGGAGACGCGATGGAGAGACACCACGGAGACAAGCCTACGAGCTTAGAACTGTCGAGCCAAGCTTGAGCGAACGGCAGCGTGCGGAGACAACGGCGGAGAACGGAGGAGTAGCGGAGAGAGCTGCGCCGGAAAACCGTCGGAGATGGCAGAGAGGAGGAGAAGGCTATGCTAACTGAGCACACGGTAACGAAAATCCCTCCCCGGCGACGAAATCATGCATCGGCCGAGGAGAATACTGAAGAAGGCAAAGACTTGGCGGCTCCTCGAAGTTGGCGTCAGAGAGAAAAGGCAAACTAGGGCGAACCGTCCCAGATCACAACACTTCGAAACTCTAATCAACTTTATTTATTCAGCATTATTTTAGCTGAGGTTATCGGAAAAAAAATATTTCTGAAAAATCTTATTCCATTTCAAACCCACGATCCCCAATCTTTTTACAACCTCTCCACGATCTTCTTCCATCTTTTTTTCTCCAACGATGAGCTCTAAGAATTAAAATTTAGATTACCTTCCTCCATCACACGAACCCATGATCCCCAATTTTTCCACCATCTTCTCCAACTCATTGCAGCCAAACCATGAACCCTAACAACTATCTCTTACCCAATATTCCGTTTTATATTTTTTATCTCTATTTTCTCTACAAAGAAAGATCGAAAGAAGTGATTCCCGGTCAATCGATTGTAGGTAATTTCTCACCCTTCTAATTTGTCTCTTTTATTCTATTTCAATATGCGATGGTGTTCTGGAATGGGAAAATCTAACCGAAGAGAGTTGGGGATTCCTGATAGGATGGAGATACGGCTCTACAATGAGATGTCGGAAGTGTCGAAGGGGTTTAAGACACAGTCGGCGACTAACTTTTGGTGGAATTTGCAAAATCAAACCTTTTTATATGAATCTGTTTTTTTTTTCCGGTTATTTTGGTATAACATTAGTCTATGCATTATACTTTCTAGGGAGGTACTACAGTGTGGTGCATTGGTTTTCAGAGGATACATAATCAGGGGATAACGATCCTTGGAGGTAATCCAAAAGCTTATCCTTTATTACTTGAAACCAACGTTCTCTCGCTCAAAAAGAACATATGTTTTCATCTTTTGCTCTGCAAATTTAGTTATTAAAGACAAAATCTTTGTCTACGATCTGGTCGGTCAGAGAATCGGATGGGCAAACTAGACTGTAAATCTCATCCCTTTAAACCCAAACAAGATCCACAAAAGCAATCTCATCTTTCCACACTTACAAATCTCTCAACTGTTATCTTTCTTTCAGGTTCAAGGGCGGAAGAAGCGAATACGTGAACGCAAGACAGTTTAGTGACAATGCCGCACCGCATAACCTGTCTTTGGACATTGTCGGAAACATACTAACGCTCATACTAATGGTAATCAACATGTTCTTATAGTACACAGCTTTTATAGATTTGCCTTTATGTAATTTATGTACAACTGTTTTATATGGTCACTGACGTGTTATTTGTGGTCGCCCGAGAGTAATTTTCTCTCGAATGGCGAAGCCAAGCAGAAGAAAAGTTAACTTCGTTGTTGTCATTTGTCTTTCTTCTTTTTCATTCCACTGTTATGGTTTCGGATGTAAATAATTCGTTTATTACTTAGTGGTGTGTGTGCATCGTTATCCTGAGCACAGGTTCCCCCCCCCCCCCCTTATTTTGGTATAACATTAGTCTATGCATTATACTTTCTAGGGAGGTACTACAGTGTGGTGCATTGGTTTTCAGAGGATACATAATCAGGGGATAACGATCCTTGGAGGTAATCCAAAAGCTTATGCCTTTATTACTTGAAACCAACGTTCTCTCGCTCAAAAAGAACATATGTTTTCATCTTTTGCTCTGCAAATTTAGTTATTAAAGACAAAATCTTTGTCTACGATCTGGTCGGTCAGAGAATCGGATGGGCAAACTAGACTGTAAATCTCATCCCTTTAAACCCAAACAAGATCCACAAAAGCAATCTCATCTTTCTACACTTACAAATCTCTCAACTGTTATCTTTCTTTCAGGTTCAAGGTCAGTAAATGTCTCTGCGACCAGCAGTAGCGGAAGAAGCGAATACGTGAACGCAAGACAGTTTAGTGACAATGCCGCACCGCATAACCTGTCTTTGGACATTGTCGGAAACATACTAACGCTCATACTAATGGTAATCAACATGTTCTTATAGTACACAGCTTTTATAGATTTGCCTTTATGTAATTTATGTACAACTGTTTTATATGGTCACTGACGTGTTATTTGTGGTCGCCCGAGAGTAATTTTCTCTCGAATGGCGAAGCCAAGCAGAAGAAAAGTTAACTTCGTTGTTGTCATTTGTCTTTCTTCTTTTTCATTCCACTGTTATGGTTTCGGATGTAAATAATTCGTTTATTACTTAGTGGTGTGTGTGCATCGTTATCCTGAGCACAGGTTCCCCCCCCCCCCCAACTGTATTTGATATTATGTATAATATTAAGTAGCAGATGTCAGAAGTATAGGGTTAAGAGTCTATGTCTACAGAACCTTGGTACTGTTATTGGGTTTATGTTTAAAACTTATGAATGGTTAGCTAAGTCGTGTCTTACAAATATTTCATTGTTTTTTCACTTGTGTTGTAAGGTGATTTATTCATGTATGGTATCAAAGTATCAGTCCCATTTCTTATGGAGTAGTTATGCAATGGTCAAAAGAAGGTATGTTGACGATTTTAGAACAGAATTCAATCGTAAAGGGTCATTTCTGGTTTCTGTTTGCTATCTTAAGTTTGAACATCATATCTAATCTACTATCATTAGTTTCTTCCCTGATGATTCTGTTTCCAATCGATTTATTGTGGGTTTATCATATTATCTTCTGGCTGACATCAAATTGAAACGAGGAAAAATTGGAACAGCAGTTAAAGGGATTGAGCATCAAGTTTCTGGTTTTTGGGCCTGTTCTCAACTTATTTTATTATGTTGTATGTCTGTTATGCAAATCCTAAGCCTCTTTAGAAGTGTTTCACATTCACTAGGAGGACTATCTACGTTAGATTCACTTCACTTAATGAGTTTGGTTTTGGGTTACATAGATCATGACTTTTACTTTACATACTCTACCTTAATGTCTAGACCCTTTTTGATTCGCTTGGATACTTTGACCAGAGGTTAGCAGTGGTCGAAACAAGTTTCTCATTTGAGTTAGTAATGTACTGAAGACATATGTTCAATGTTTCAAAAATCGCCTGTATATATAGGTTTGGTAAATCTGGTTTTCTAGAAAACTAAGGTTCATTACTGTACTCTTATCCTATAACAGGTTGGCTGAAGCTAGTTCGGATTGGAATCAAGGTTTTTATATTATGCATTACTGTCACAGAAATGGCCCTAAATCCCCATGTTTTATCCCATGACACTTATCTTATCTCAAATTATTTATTTATGATATATTTATTTTACTACTAATAGTTTATTAATTTGTGATATAACTTTAACCCACGAAATTTTTAAACAAAACAATTAGCCCGTGCACTAGTTATAATGTAAAGCTGTTGACTATGGGTTTTAAAACTATCTTAGATCCCTTCATCTCTTTATGTATATTATGTATATCCAACATAAGTTCTCTTTTGTTTCGTATATATGTATTTTCAGTATGTTATCCTTTTCCTTTGTAATTAATATAGTTTTACTTAACATCTATAGAGAACTATATGTTTTACATTTGCAAGAAAAAGAAAAAAATTAATAACCACTGTTAGCTAAGTGACTTAAAATCCAAAGCACTGACAATAAGACCTTTCTGGAATAAGGTAAAGAATTACATAGGTCTAAAGTGGTTTTGATTTTTCTTTTCCATATTGCATCCAGTTTTGGAGCTTATATAAAGAGTCAAGATTGTAATATGATACACTCATATCAACAAAAAACTCAAACTAAAGAATATATTAACTCACTATTATTTTTTCTCTATCAAAAAGTCGTTGCTTCTTCTATGATTTACCCGATTTTACAAGACAAACATTTAAAGATATGAAAACATATCAAGAAAACGTGATACTTGGAAATAAAATAAAATAAAAAATTGTGAAACAAATATATAATTAATACACAAACAAACAAATTAAAACAAATTTGTATACAAAATCCGCACGTATGTTAAAAAATAAACACAAAATATATGTAAAGAAATAAACACGATTAAAATGTTAACAATTAATAGAACCAAATAATATATAAGTAAAAATAAAAAGTAAAAAAGGAATAATAAAAATACAGATTTAGTTTAATAAATAGTTTGTGAAACAAGTAAATGTATATATAAACGACGCAAGAAATATATTAAAGGATGATCAAGAAAATATTTAAAAAAAGAACAATTCAAACACAAAAATGTAAGAAAATATTGATAATCAAAATAAGCAAATGAAATATATATATTTTAATGCATAAAATCAAAACATAACACACACGTTAAGAATATGACATACAGTAATATGGGTGGTCAAAGATTAAAGAAAATACATATTAAAGATTATTAAAACAAAATCAAAAATAAATTTCGCGCGTAGCGCGGATAACCCACTAGTTATCATATATCATATATATAATATAAAAGTTGAAGCTATAGGCTTTTGAGAGTGTCCACGTAGGATTTAAAAAACTCAATATCATTGGTCCACTTCATCATTCAAAATTGAGAAAATTTACAAATTTTAAATTTTATAAATAATAAAATTTACATAGAAATGGAAATAAAAAATATCCATAAATTGTCATAAAATAATGTAATAAGAAATACAATTTTATAAATTGGAAAACTAACATAAAAATGGAAATAAGAAACATATATAAATTGTTATAAAAAGAACAAATTGTCAAGTAAAACTTACATAGAAATGGAAATAAAAAAACATTCATAAATTGTCATAAAAACATAATGTAATAAGAAACATAATTTTATAAATAAAAAGCTAACATAAAATGGAAATAAGAAACATACATAAATTTTCATTAAAAAACAAAATGTCAAATAAGTATTATTTAGTTTAATAATGTACTTACTGATGTTCGAAAAAAGAAAATTATACAATTCAAAAAATATAATTAAATATTACGTACATGATTTACATGTTCCTTGATTAACATAATTTTCAACTATTATAAAAAGGAAATTAGTTTCTTTTTTAGAATTAGAAGTTTTCTTTTTTAAAAGTTTAGCAGTTGATTATAAATAAGCAACTCAAATTCCAATAGCTTACATAAATTTCTAAATCAAAAATATTTCTTGAGAGGTAAAAATAACTTGATAAAGCAATGGCCAATTATTTTTCTAACTAACCACTTGCTTCTTTATTTTTGAACGAGTTCTAGAAAGGTTTTAACAAAAAATATGTTTTGGTTAGAGTTATCCACTTCTGGGAGGCACGAAACATCAAAAAAAGAGGTTTACTTATGAGTCTTGAACTTCTTCTCATTGATCAAGAGATATTTACAAATTTATTAATACATCATTTATTCAATATTTAGTTAACACAACTACTTATAAATTTAACAAAATAATATAGGGCATTGTTATCCACGTATTCATATCTGCTAACCGGATATGCTACTATGAATAAAAATATTCTTTTATAATATAATAGTAAAATCGAAAAAACAATAATAAAATTATTAACTTTATTAATAATGAATTTAAACTAATTTAGAAAAATATAATAAGTAAAATTATGAATACGACGCGCAGGTAAAAAACCTAGTACTATATAAAAGTACTTCTTTGAGGCTCCAGAGGCCATCCAACTCAGCACAAAAACTTTTCACAGAATCATGCCACGTCAGATTGGTTAAAAATTGATATGAGAGAAAGCTTTAGACATGGCCACGTCAGCGATGCTTTCCATCGACTCCTGGAAGTCCAAACGTTTCGCCTTCCATCCATCTAAACACTTTCCTGCTTATCCTCGAATCACATCTAACCCATAAAACTTCAAATCACCCTTTCCTCTACATATTTAGGTTCGCTCATCATCTATCATTTTTCTTTCACGCCTTTTGGATTTCGTGATTTCTTAAGGTGGTATGAAATGGAGATCATCTTTTCTTGCTTCTGCAAATGATTCGGGTCGACACTTTAGGATCGACGATGGTGGATTGTGACATTTCAGAAGAAAAGCTTCAATTCTCAGAAACGTTTTCCGATTTTACATTTAGGGTTCATGTGGATAACAAAATGTTTGAATAGGGTCTAAAGGTTTTCGATTACATGATCGTCAAAGGGATTGAAAATCGACGAGAGTTCATGCTTTGTTCTTCAGGTGGCGGCGAAGAAACGCCGGAAAATGATATATGTTCCGACTTCTTCAAGCGAATGGTTGATTCCGGAGAGAGGATAACTGTGTATTCATTCACAATCGTGGTTGAATGATTATCAGAAGAGGCGAAGTTGAAAAGAGCATGAAGCTGATAAAAGAGTTATCCAGTAAGGAATCAAACCCTAACCTTACACTTACAACACCATTATCCATACTTATGTTAAATAGAGTGACATCTCTGGTGTATAAGAGACTTTGAAGTCGATGAAGAAGGATGAGGTGGCATATAACAAGGTTACATATATGCTTCCTATGAAACTGAGCATCAAGAATGGGAAAATGGTTGATGCGGAGAACCTATTTGATGAAATGCGTGAGAGAGGAATAGAATCATAAATTCATTTACATACTTCTCTGATAAGTTATAATTGCATAAAGAAATACATAAATAGAGAGTTTTAGTTGTTTGATGAATTAACAGAGAAGGGAATTTTCCCGAGTAGTCACACTAATCTTATCGATGATTACTGCAAAGCAGGGAACATGGAGGAGGCAAAGAGGCTATTGTGGAGATGATCAGCAAGGGAGCACAGCCAAACACTGTCACGTATGATGCTTACTTTAAGCAAGGTAAAGTGGGAAACTAAGGGCCAACATGAAAGCAAAAAGGCTGGATCCAGATGCATATACCTACACGTCGCTCATACATGGGGAATGTATTGGTGATAATGTGGGCGAAGCAACGCGGCTATTTACCGAGATGGAGTCAAAGAGTATGGATCAGAGTTCTATAACATACATGGTGATAATCTTGGGTTTTTCCAAAGCTGGAAAATCAGATGAAGCCTTTGGATTGTACGATGAGATGAAAAGGAAAGGGTTTACAATATATGATAAGGTTTATAATTATCAACATTGGTCAGAAATGACTTTACAAAACCCTCGAGCTGGTCACACAAGCGTAACCTTTATCGTTGTTCTGTTTTTCTAGCGTCCTTGAAATTCTACAAGCCTTGAAGAAATCTCTATGAGTCGTACCATAATGTGACAGTTAAGAAACACAATTCTTTGAAATTCGTTCCATGGTATCCTTGGGAAGTTAACTAACTATCGATGATGAGGAATAGCTGTGTTGTTCAACTGAGCCCCAAGTTTCCAAGAAGTAGAAGTGTTTGCGATAGAGAGACGGCAAAGATCTCTGTTTCCTATGCTCTTTTTAATCCTTTTAAATCATCTGTATGTACATTTCGTTTGGAGTTTTCTCTTCTGGCTCATGCATACAAGGATTACTCCGAAAGAGAGAGAGTCTGACAATGGAGATTTTGCAGGCAAAGAAATGCAACTCACCACCTCCAAGTATACGCACCAGAAGAGCGACCGCCTTCAAAAGTGGCTTCTCCAAAGCATGAATCTAAGCACAGTAAACTTGAAAAACCAGAGAAGGGTTCAAGTCTAACAGGAAGACTCAGCACACTAGGCAAGGTGATTCAGTTTTGCTTTATGCATAAATCTTGATTAGTCCATAAATTTGATTAAATATGGATGTTGAATTCAATGGTTATAGTCTAAGGGTCGTAACTCTATGTGGTCGTATTTTAGAAAGTATTGGTGATACTAAGAGATGTCTTTGATATGACAGGAAGCTAAAGCTATGAAACAACGAGGGACGGCTGAGAAGATAGCTCTTCAGGCATTGAGAGAAGCTACATCCACCAAAACAGTTGTTCGTCATCTCAAGTATACAACTGAATCTCCTTTTGTTGTCTTCCTTTTATGATCATATGGGGTTTTGTGAGTTTGAAAATGTGATAAAGTTCTTGTGAATCTTTTCTTGGAGAAATACAGGACATGAGCCAATGTGAGCAAATCAGCGAAAGCTGAATCCCCTGTTGCGGGCTTTGAGAAGTTCTTGGAGTTTCGAAGGCAGATATCTGAAACCATGAACGAAATTGCATCAATTGAAGCTGATGTTTCATCAGCTAATGAGACTCGATCGGAGGATGGATCGTCTTCGAAACTTCATAAAATCCAACACAACTCTATTGATCAGGAGAAAACCATTTCAAAAGAAGAACTACTGCCGTGAAACAACAGCAACACCATAAGCAATTGAGATCAAATGATGAGAACAAGAAACCTTCAACTTTTTCCAGGTCAGGAAACACAACAAGGTTGGCAAGAGAGATAGAGAATAAGCTGCACACTGTTTCATGGGGTTTATAGAGAAGGCTCTAGAGAAACAGATGCAGAAGTGTAACAGCATGGGTGCTGCATATGTTAAGAAAGTTCCATGGTCTCTGATTCTCCAAGTTGTTAACTGGGTGGAACCAGAACAGTGCTGATAACACGAGACGGCCGGTCCATCCAAAACCATCACAAATAACTACAAATCTCACAAGTCACGATGAAACGTTTGTGGGCGTGTGTGTGGAAGGCCATTCTTGGCAGCGGCCAGTGGGTTTGATCTGTTGAGAAATTTTGGATTGTTGGTTTGAAAACAGAGAACACAAACCCTTACATAGGAGATGAGATGAGATATCTCAAGCAATGTACTCCATAGAGTTGTTAAGTCAAGTGATAGTTAATGAGAATTTGTTGCTTGTGTTCTGTAACAACAATTTAACATGTTTTTTTACTAGGACAAGCAAGAGAGGACAGAGCCAGAGAATAAGCTTCAGGAGGAGAAGAAAGCATTGGTTATATTAAGTGTTAAGAATAAGCATCAGAATCGCATGTAATCAGTTCTGTTACACTAATAATTGGTTTTGCTCGCATGAAACATAGACAACAATGAGTTTGATGGACAAAATATTTGTTTTGAAATTAGGACAACTCACTTCAAAAACAAACATTTTGTTCCTGATGTCACCAAATGAAAAACTATACAAAAAAGTAAAAGCGAGTTTTGTAATCTCCAAAATTTCGCAATATAATTTGTCTGCAACAGTAAAATTATTCGCTTGAAAAATGTTAGTGGTTGGTTTTCACTAGGAAATTAAGATTTTCATGTCTAAGTTGATCCAAATCTGATTTTTGTTTCTGTTTTAAACACAAGTAAATATTGCATGACCGGTGGAGACGGCTAAAAAAAAGCCAACCAACCCATCCAACCCGTCGGTATCATATTCATTTTACTTTGGTTTATATTCATTTTAGGCGGGTTGGTACTGCGGTTTGCGGCATTTTGCGCAGCGTTAGGACATTTCCAACCCTATTCCATTTCCCACTTTAAAATGAGATTTAGAGTAACAGTTATAAATATTTTTCAGTAACAGTTATAAATATTTTTTCAACATTATAAAATAAATTTTTTATTATTTTTAATATTATTTTATTATTCAGAAAAATTATTTAGTGAAATTATTTTATAAGTTATAAGAATAAGCATCAGAATCACATGTAATCAGTTCTGTTACACTAATAATTGGTTTTGCTGGCATGAAACATAGACAACAATGAGTTTGATGGACAAAATATTTGTTTTGAAATTAGGACAACTCACTTCAAAAACAAACATTTTGTTCCTGATGTCACCAAATGAAAACTATACAAAAAAAAACAAAATATATATGGTCAATTTGTAAATTTTATAACTAAAATGGACAAAAAAACAAAATAGAAAAGAATATATATATAGAATATTCCATTTATGAAGTAAAAAATGGAGTAATGCATTGGAGTAAAACACTACTCCATTTTAGAGTGAAAAATGGTGAAAAATAGAGTTATACATTGGAGATGGTCTTATGAGCTGTTATCGCAATGATCACCAGCCGCATTTTGTATACGTATAATTAATTTATAACTAAAATAATAGTACGTTAGCATGTTATTATCAAAAATATATTAATTATGTTAGTAAGAGAAATTCCAACGCTTAATTAAAATTGCGTATTAAATGGAACATCAAAAGTAAATCAATACTATTAAAAAATTAGAGTCTTTAGGAAACTAACTTTTGGGTCATGTGTTATTTACAATTTGTGCCATTAGAGATTTAAGAATGTTTTAATATTCATTAAAGGTAATTAAGGAATATAACAATTTCTCTACTATCCATGTTTCCAAACAAGACAATTACTAAACATGTATACAAGCAAGCTAAATACAATGAGTTTTACTTTTCTAATTAATTTAATATATATATATATATATATATATATAAACATGAAACTATTAAATCAATTGATAAATATAACTAAATAATTTAAACATCAACTATTTTGTATATATAAGATAATATTCTTTAATTATGATTATATTCAAAATTCAAATATAATATATTTTAATATATTTTTATTTTTTATTTTAAATATAAATATTTATGTTTATATTATAATAAAATTTTAAAATTATATTAAATTAATTTATTTCGTAAGAATTTGTTTTTACGATTGCATTTTTAGCGGGTTGTTACATCATATTGTAAAATATTTAAACTATTATAAGAGCGGTTGAAAAATAAATTAGCTAATTTAGAATTATAAAAATGAACTTTGCACGAGTTTAAAACAAAAAAAATATATATATATATATATATATTAATTCAAAATCATATATTATAATTTGATAAAAATATCAAAATTATTCAATATTAAAACTTATAATGCAAAATCGCTATTTCAATCTCTTTATCTTTACGATATACCTCTTCTCAAATAACACACAATTTTTTTAAACCTAAATTATTAATTTATTTTTATAATGCAGATTAAACAATTATAAACAAAATTAGATTGCATAATTAAAAAAAATTAATTACTAATAACAAAATAAATATAATCTAAATTTGTAAAAAAAAGTAAACCCGCGCTTTCTAAACGCGGGTCAAAATCTAGTATCTAATTAAAAAAACCATATTGGTCTCGAACCTTTTTTGAAGTTTGAGGCATTGTACTAATTCATTTTACTATTTTCACTAAAACAAAGTTTTTTCCTACAAATACACAACTAAAACTAAGTCTCTTCTACATTACTTTTTTTTTTGTATAATCAGGATGGGTTTGGGCCTTTGGCCTTAATCCCACCCTAAACCCGGAATCAGCCTTTGTTAATACCATTTAAGCGTAAAGCATTCCTCCCAAGAGAGATTGAACTAGAGTTGCTTGGTTATTCACCAAGCTTCATCCGCCACTAGCAAAAAAAGAACTCATTTCTTCAAGTTGATATGTATGTATCAATCTCTTCTACATTATAACATTGATATGTATGTATAGATCGTTATAAATTTCTCAAACTTTAAAGAAACTCATTTCTTCAAGTTGTCCAGCAAAGTAACCATGTGAAGTTAGGAAAATCAAAAGCTGTAAATGGTAATGCTACTGCTGCATAAATTTCATGTAAACATCATATGTCCTATGAACATTTAGTCAAATAATTTTTTAACAAATAAACTGTATTAAATATCTATCACGGCATTCTATCAAACTAATAGTACTTAAATCATATCAACGCTTTTAAAGTAATATTAAAATTCCAAACAAGTCAAATCGTTATAAAAAAGCATTGAATTCTTTTCATAAAATGAATAGACATACTTCTACAATATATAAACATTTAAATAGAATGAGCATAGGTATCTTTCTCATAAATTCTTTCTTTCAACCAAAATACATATATAAAAAAATCCGTCCATAGTATTTGATAAATGTATAATACAATGTCATGCCACTTCAGATGTAGAACTCGAATGATCAATCTCTTCTCTCTTCAGTCTTTTTGGTTTCACTAGATATATACCCGCGCTACGCTGCGGGATTTAATTTTAATATTTATTTTTAAGTTTGTTTCATAGAAATATATAGATTATGTATTATACCTAAGTTTATTTCAATTTTCTATATACACATGTTTCTAAATATGAAACACATTACATAAACACATATTTTAATAATATTAATTACATTTGGCTTGAATATCCAATATCATTCATTAAACATTATAAACACTAACAAATACACTCTTACATTAATAACCATCAATGTGAATTATAGAAATATATACCTTTAGAGAGATTCTTTTGCACGAGTTTTGTAGCCGGCGTTTCTTCCGCAACAAGTGTCGTCTTCTTTAAATCGCTTAAAATTTCTCTGCTAGCAAGTCTGACTCCCTAGCAAAGAGAAAATACAGTCAAAGTCAACATTCTGATTATACTTTATTCATAGATTTGTGTTTTGTTCGATCGGAATATACTTGAGCTGCAATGATGCAACGGAAAATTGTGAGCATGCTCAAGAAAAACGGGTATGAGCTGAGCCGAAGACCTATCATGAAATAGACCCAAGAAAAAAGAGAGAAAGAATTAAGTCGAGAGGGAAGTCATCCATAGTCTTAATTTATACATATACAACGTGTTCTTCTTTTTCAAGCCGGCTTTTTTAGTATATATATATTTTTTAATTATTATTTTGGTGTCATGTTTGATAAAATAGAAATCATTTAAAATAATTATTTATGTGGTATTTATTTTTTGAATACAAATATTGAGAAAGATATAAACTAAAGGGTAAATAAATGTAAATATATATTTTAATAATACGATCAGTTGGACGAGCTTCGTGAATTCATGGGATTTCACAAATTTTGAAGTAAGTTCCATCACCCATTACATATTTCACAATCAAGTGTTCATTAAGTGTTCCATAAGTATCTCTGTATGGGAAGAAAATCTTTGTTTTTGGCTGCATACGTAGTTCTTTACTGAGTCTTAAGTTTGCATATTCTTTATTTTTTCACCTACATGTTAACCAAACTTGGTTGATTGTATTGGTTTCTCAACCAAAATTGCAAATTTACGATATCTGATTGGATGAGCAAAGTAATAAGTTAACGTGATCGAGGTTGATTAATGCATACCTATGGAGGTTGGTCTCAGCTGGTGATACTTTCTACCACTCTTCAAGATGCTCATATTCATCAGTCCAGCGCACAACGTCAGTCTGCAAACAACAAAGCATCTACTGAGTTCAAACATTATTTTGTTGGCAAATAAAGCTTTTACGTTTTAAGGCTGATGAGTGCAGGTGGTATATATGACATCTCTGGTCCATTTTAGCTTATGAAATATTTGTAATTCAGCCTTATACATGAACTTCCTTTCTTTGCATTCCATAACAAACATAGAAGTGAATACATTTCACGTCTTGGCAAAACAGTAGATAGTGAACGGTATGTTTTGTGTGTTTCATACATCTCAAGCACAAAGCCACATCTGGAGAATAGATAAAGGTTATATTTACCAAAAATGTGTTTATTTGGCGGATGGTTGTACCAGGTTTACAAAGTTTTATGCTCTCTTTGTTTGTCTGAAGTATAAGATCATATAGCTCTCCTGAAAAAAAAGTAAGCAGGGAAATTTTTGAGGAAGGAGCTCGAAGAATGAGTTACTGGACAAATAAAAACATCAAAAAATTGATTCACAGTCAATTTTCATCCAAACAATAATGCCAAAGCACAAAAAAAAACAAAAGAATATTGAGCTACCAAACAAAAGAAGATACAAAAGTGAGAGAGCAGAAGCATCAAACCTGAAGAGAACTGAATTTCCCGCAAGGTGGCCATGTCCGAGTAAGATCACTAACATACCCATGTCAATCACGAACACATAAGCTACTTGGCTCAATAATTTACCAACAATCGAACATTTTCTTTTGGAGCAGACAAAAAGGAACCTGAATACCTGCAATAGGTCTCTGCAACTGCAGTTTTGTTAAACTGAAACATTGTAGAGAAACAAAGTGAGTTTCTTGGTTTGAAATCTCTTCTGATCAAATGCAATGGAGGCACAAAGTTGATACTTACATAAAGAACCTGTAGCATTTCCTTCTCTCCACTTGAATGATATTTTAAGCGCAGCTTTTTTCCTCGCACTCGGAGGGCTAGAGCTTAAAGATTCTCTTTTCAATCGCAAGAACAGTTGATTAAGATTAGGCAAACAATTGCTCGGAAGAATCCCACAGCTTTCCAATAATCCTCCACCTTTTCTTGAGCTATCATCAATTTGAAGATATCTCGTCGATGTAAACAGGCTACTTAATCCAAAGCAGTCTCTGATTTTGATTGTGAGATGACTTCATCTACGCATAGAGAATTCCTAGCCGAACCTCAAAGATTAGATTTTTTCATAGATGACATGCTCGATACTAAGATATGCTCAGCTCCATTTACTGACTACATATCTGGAAGAAAACACAAACGATGTAAACAATGTGTTTAAAGAAACTTTTTCCTACCTTCAACACTATGAAAACCATCATCACAGTCGGTTTCAAAGGCGAACTTGGAATCAGTAGATTTCTGAGAAGACTGTGTACGTTGGCTTAAGTAGTACCCTATTCGAGTCCGGCAGCCATCTTGATTACCACTCGCAGAGAACATTCCGGCGAGGAAGATATTCCTCCTGGTAGATAGCGGCCAATAATCTGAAATTCGAAGAAGAAGATGATTTACCTTTTGTGACATGCATCTGGTAAAAACATGTCAAAACCTTCGAAAATGGAAGAGTCGCAAGTCGCAGGAAAGTTTCTCAGATCTAAAAGAAACTAAAACGATCTAAGATTTTTTTTTCAATTGTTTTTTTGGAACATGTGGATAGTGAGCTGGAAGAAAAATTTGATATGATTGGTTCAAGCTTGTTTTCATTAATCCTACGTGTCATCTCCAGAATGTTTCAAAAAGCTGATCTGTCATGTTCTGGAGAGACAATCCTTCCTTTATATATATAATTATCGAAGAGATTTAGATATTCCGGCCTCATGTTTTGTCCTTCATGAAGTGAACCATATAATAAGCACAATAAGGAAATAAAATTTACCTATATACAGAAGACCCAAGAAGGTGTAAACATGGCAGCTAAGTTCGCGAGTTTAATAAAAAGACTATAATTCATTGTAAATATTTGCAGTAAAAGAGTTCTTTAGTATAAGTAAAAATGCTGATGGATTTTGGGGAATACGGTTGGGAGTTTTAATCAGAGAGTGAAACATAGGTCTTGAAGCGAGTAAAAATTGATCGGGTAAGCCAAAATCCCTTGAGGAATGATATTGATTTGTAGAGTTGTTTTCAGATTCGCTTACTCAATATACTTTGGTTACATTTTGAAAGTTGTCTTTCCACATTGAATAAGTTGCCAGAAACAAATAATGTGATTTACAAAACTCTTTTTAGCTATGAGCCTATGAATGATTTACAAAACTTTTAGGATGGGTCTTCTGAAATTCGCAATCATCGTGCATATTAACTGTACTAGTTGAGTTACTACCCCCGCGCAGGCGCGGAGGTCTTCTTGCATAATTGTCCGCCGTATGTTGCCTCTTCCATGATTTCTTCATGGTTGCAAGCTTCCATAGTTTATGATTTTCTAAGTTAATTCGAGATGGAGGGCTCACCATAGGCATTGTCGGTTGTGTATATCCTCACAGGAGATAGCTCTTATGTTAGTGTGGTTGTCTATTGATTTTTCGTTCCCTTCCACTTTGTTCACAACTTTTCATGTTTTCTTTTAGGCTGTGTGTGGCCAATGATGAACGTAAAGTGTAATATCTTTGTTTATTTGCAAATAAATTTGTACCGATTAATCATTGCAGATCAGATGAGACCTATGTTTTAACTATTTCTTAATGCATATTTGTTCACGCGTCATTGTTTTCTGTTGATATAACAACATTCAAATATTCGTAAATCAAACTTGTTGTAGTTAATTTTTATTTTTGTGCTAACTTAGGCGTTGTCCTATGTTTTAACTATTTCCCCAATGCATATTCATTCACGCATCATTGTTTTGTGTTGATAACAACATTCAAATATTTGTAAATCAAACTTGTTAATAGTTAACTTTTATTCTCTGTGCTAACGTAGGTGTTGGCCCAATGACTATTTTTCTCGTATATTTTTTTTTTGGCTTTTTAATATTAACAACGCTGTCATTTGTAATTCTATGTCGACGACGCTCTTTTTCCGTTTGTCTGCAGGTGGTTATTTTAAAATTGTTATATGATCGCATTTCTAAGCTTATATTCTGTCGAACACGGTGAAAAAGGACAACCATTGGCCGGTCTCCATGATTCTTTATCATCTCTCAATGTAAGAACCTCAGCCTCTTTCTCTATTCCTTGTTTGTAACTACAACTTGGAATGCTCAATACTTTGTACTTTTCCTAGGCTTGCACGGGCTCTTATGTTATTTTGTGCTTCTTAATTTTTACGGCGTATGATCATCTAGTCAGTTTTTATTTACCTTAAAACATGCCTCAGCTTTTTTTTCTTGTCATCCATGGTCCCAGAGCTGTTTGTTACTCACAAGGTCTTAGACTGTTGTTGTTGGGCTTATATTCCCTGCATATATTGCATCTTTCTGGTGGCTTTTTGTGTGGAGGTAGCTCACGTATGGCCTGATTTTGTAGTAACACTACAAAAGTCTCAAGCTTGAATACACACACACAAATCTGTAGTTGAATAGAGTGGGCATAGGAGATTTCTTTATAATAGTTTTCAGATCCTGAAGAGGGTTGAAATCCTACAGACTATCTAATCGAATTTCCACCACATATGCACCCAATTCTTGGGCTTTTCACATTTCAGTCACCATATTGTCTATTGAATCCGACATCACCGGAGTACATATCAAGCTCGGATTCTTCGGAATTTCTTGACTTCTAATCTCCGTTTCCATGGAATCTGAAGCCACCTAAGGTCACAAAACAGGATAAAATTCCACAATCCATTAGCCTCAAACTCTAGTTTCAAATTCAACTACTACTCAGAACTAAACAAAGTTCTGAATATCGATGAAAGAGAATAATAAATAGCGAGATCAATCTCTTACATGAAGCACCAAACTCTTCACCCTAAAAACAGATCAAAGAGCAAAATTTATTTGGACTGTAAATTCATCATCGTTCTCTAGCAATCTCCCAAACAAAACAGAAACCGAATGAAAATTAAACCAAGGAAATAATCACTAACATAGACATTGCTTGGTTCCATGCTTCGACGGTGCTGTCGATCGGAAAATACTACAGGAACCGGCACACTCATATCCACCGCATTTGGATCTCCTCCCCTGTGATTGAATCATTGCACCAGAGACTTATAATGTTTGTCAGACAAGTAATAATGAAATCTTAAGATGAATTATATGGAGTTTACCGCATAAATAGCAACCTTGCAATTGCGTATGTCCTGCTGATGATACAATGATGAATTGGAGTCCGACCTTTCGAGTCTGTTGCAATAATTTTTGCACCATACTGAAGCAATAATTCCACCATACTGATATATGCAGAAAGACAAGCAAGGTGAAGCAAAGAGCAGTCGTTTGAAGTTTCTTCTCTGACCATACTTTCTCTGTCCCCTCTCGACTTAGAATAGCACTCTGGTTTCTCTTGAAAGTCTTCTTCAATGCTCTTGAATTTGGCTTCAAGGGTTTCCTCCTTCGCTTCCAGATGCATCATCTTTGCTAAGGGAAAAGACATGGTGTGTGATGCTTGTCCACGTAGTGCATTCACATCTGCTTCAGAGCAGACAATGTGGTTGTAAACTGAGTTGCTAATTCAATTATGTCCACTGTCCGTCAGTCAAAATTCACTCCCCTGATGCCATCTGAAACAACAAAACGATCAAATAACTTGTATATCAAAAATAGAAAAAACCTCAAAATCAGTGAAACCTAAACGGAAAATTGACCCCAAATCCTTAAAATTGATAAGCAAGACGATGAAAATCTTGGATCCCAACGAAATTTCTTCCCTTTCGCAGCAAACAATCAACCTCGAAAACATTCATACAACCATTAGGAAGAGAAACCCAGAGACCCCCGCTTCATAGCTACATACATTGTGCGTCGCAAGGAGACGCACACGAAAGCAGACGTGAAGTTTTTCGAGATTCCATACATATATGCACACCCAAAATCGACTAATTAAACAAATGTCGCAAAGAAGTATGGAGCTTAATAAAAAAAAAATCCATATATGTGATCGCATGAATCCCCTAGGAAGATTGAAAGACCGATCGTTCATCTTGGGAAAAAATCGAGAACATCGTCGAGCTGAGACGCGGAAGACGACGACGACCCATTGGTCCTGTGTTCTTCATGGTAAGCCTGAACCGGAGCAAGCGCTTCTCTCTGAGATAGTGAGATCCCGACGTTTTTTAATGAGAGAATGAGAGAGGCTTTCACTGTAAGAAGCTGGGAGAATGAATGAGGTGAAGGGAAATATATTTACAGAGAGGAGATGGAAGGAAGACTAAAGATCAGAGAATTAATGGTTGAGCTGTAATGGCTATTATAGAGATGAGATTACCGCTTAGGTGAAGTTGAGACTACAGAGAACAAAAATGTAGTCTTAGATATTTTGGGCCAAGAGGCCTTCATAATATGCTTACGCATTGCTAAGGATGATTTACATTTAAAATTAAGAAGCCCAATAATATAAAAGGAAAATGGTGACGTGGCGCTCTAAGAGGAGAGACAATCCTCTCATTATAATCATATATATAATGAGAGATTTTTTTTCTCCTTTTCATGCTGCCACATCAGCAATAAATTTATGCATATGTGAAAGTTTTTTTTTACAAATCAACATTCGGTCTCTAATTGTTTTACAGAACTTAAAACAAATGTGTAAATATTAGCTCATAATCAAGCCCAAACATAACCCACTCGATGCAAACCTTATCCTTAACCTCTGAGAGGTGCTTCCTCATCGTGAAACTCTTCCTTCATCTGAAATAGTAGTTGAAAGAGCACTACAACAAATATGTACATTGTCAGCGCGAAAATTATGCTATCATATGTCATACATAGCGTTTTCACAAATGCTATGATATCCGCAGCTATAATAGGGTGGTCCGATATGATAGCATTTTTCGTGCGCTATCGTATGTGGCACGTATGATAGCGCCGTATTTGAGATGTGCTATAATATATCTTATTATAACATTATATCAAAGCTGTAATATATTTTATTATAACACCGAATTCGTGCTATTATTCAATTGTTTTGAATCATGTATTTTTTATGCATTATTAATTAATTGTATTTTTAAATTTAATAATATTTCATATATCTTCAAATATTCAAATTATATTTCATAATATGATTTCATTAATGAACCAAAATGTATTTACAATTAACACAAATGTCTACAACATTTCCATCAAGTCTTACACAAACAACATTACAAATTCAAAATTACGTAGAACACATGTAGATAAACACACAATCTTACGTTTTCTTTTGCTTTAAAACTCTCATAGCTTGACAGCTTCTTGAGACGGACCAGGTCTTGTTCGTTTGAAGCTCACGACCTGCAGGAAATCTTTCTTTTGCTCTGAAGCTCACGACCTGCAGCTCACGACCTGCAGGAAAAAACTATGTTTTGATGAAGACTGAGAGTGATACTCGTCTTTCTCATTCACGTATTGAACAAACTTATAGTCTGCCACTGGTACTTTACCTCGTCCTTTACGAACTTCACTAGCTAAATCTGAGTACTACATAAATACCCGTAGAAAAGGATTAGCATGACACCTTCAGGCTTCAGCAAATTCAACCAACATGTATACTGTTAGTTAGCTCATAAGGATGCTCAATGCGCAAACCAACCTGGTCCACACAAACATATAGATATCAAATGATAAAACCAAGGCAGAGAAGATTCACAACATATGTATATAAGAAAACTTACGGCAAAATCTTTTGGAGGCATCTCCACATTACAAGAAAGAAGCATCTCATATGTGTCACGTGATGAGTGACCAACTGCAAGAACAACTGCATCAAATTTTAAATTCTGGGAAATACTCTGCAATTGGTTTGTTGAATCTGAAACTCTGACTCCAACAACAAGAGAATCCTTTATAAGAAGATCGTTTACCTGAGTTCCAAACTTGATAATCACCTACTTATGCACATGTAATTAAAGAGGAGCTCACAACACACAAGAGGAACAGGGGTTAAAAGCATCTAAAAGTAAAAGAGACTTCCATCAATCTAGTTGTTTAAAACTTACTCCTGCGCTTTGGAGATAATGTCTGATATTAAGGAGTAATGGAATTAGCTTATCTGTTCCTAGATGATGCTTTCCATTGACCAATATATTATCAGAAGTTCCAAAACGAACCAACGTCTTCAACACCTGCAACAAGTAAAGATATGGTCACATTTTCAGTGTACTTAAATGTGAATTGTGCTTGTTTAACAATTGGGAGTCTCAGAATCCTAACCGCTAAAACAGTGAACTGCTTTGTCTGAGGATAAACAGAAGAAGATGAACATCAGAAACTAGGCACATTCCGTACAAGGAGAGCACCAAGCCCAGTAGGATAACCAAATTGCTTCATGAAAACAGCAAAAACAAGAAAGTCACAATCTGCAGGATACCCAAATGGGTACATGAATTATCTCCTACGCTAGTATTTACAAAGCAATAATGAACAGAGGATAATCTAATCTCTTGAAGCTCGAGAAAACTTACCCCTCGACAAACAATATCCACCTTTTCTCCCCATCTGTCTGTTTCTTTTAATTTGTATCCTCTGCTATAACAACTCGATCAACTGTTTGTATCCCCTATGATAACAATTCAACAGAAGAATTCTTGCAGTCAGTGAAAGAGAAATCGTAGTAAAACAAGGAAAACGGAAAATATATATGTATGAGAGAGAGGGGGGTTCAACGGATATCACATTCACTATAATATTTGGCAGCGCATTCTTCAGATTGTGGAGAGTGAAACGAGTCCTATTTTGTTCTCCCACATGAATAATATCAAATCCCGTATCTAAAACCCTGATATTCGGCACAATTTACATCACAAAGAGACTTGAGACCTGTGTGCACAGAACCACAATGCATACATCAACAACATTTGATGACCTTACCTCATCGTTGAGTTTGATTCTGGGTTAGGATGGAATGTTTAACCGACCAGGGGGTTATAGACAAACATGCCTCTTGATCATTTCCCTGTCAAGGGTTACTCTCATTGACGCTGATGTTGAAGTCATCAGCACCTCAATACTCTCAGCAACCTGATCCAAATTCAAGTGGATTTTGACGACCTGTTTGGTAAAAACAGTGATAAAAAGAGAGAGTTTCTAACAACAAGGTGCTGGACCAACGAGATCCAACTGTTGATATGTACAAAATGTTATAAGTTTACTTGAAACAAGTAGCAGCGACTATCAAAGACTGGATGAATGATCCAGATGTAAAAATCAGAGGAAAGACCTGTCCAAAAGTAGTTTTTCGATGCTTACTTTCACCAATTTTGCACTAGCCACTTCCAGGAGGTTCTCAAGTTCTGATTTCGTTGATTCGAGGAACTCCTTGTGTGATATCTGAAGCATAATCAGGAAATCAAAACAACTAACTACTCATATGAACTCTTTTAAATCTGAAAATAAGCATATTCAACAAGGATACACATGCTCGCAACTAGTAGACAGATTCTAAAAAATCACCACAGCTTAAGTTAAGACTTGCTGCGAAAGCAAACAAGAGAGAGCAAGAGATCACCTGTCAGGCAGGAAATTAGTTTCCACTGAGGGGCGTAAATTCATTGTCCTAGAACTCTCTGCATAATAAATTATACAAAGTTACCAAATAAGTAAACTCAACTACTCAAGCTATTTGCATCTCAAAAGCTCCAACAACCAAGTAAGACACCAAACAGAAATTTTGATCTGAAGAAAGCAAGTATCACACCTAATCCTACCAACACCACAATTCACTTACTGTTTTCTTCATCACTGCCATTCTCAAGATCTTCAGCAAAAGATAAGCGGGAGCTTCCTTTGATCTTTCTTTTCTTGCTACGCTTCTGTTGTTGAAGCTCCTCTTCCCTGTATTTTAGAAACAAAGTCGATTAATCTTGATCTCCACCCAAAAAAAGATCAATAACTATGAAGGATGGACGTAAAAACAAAACTCACACTTGCTGTAGCTTGTGCAATTTCTCCTTCTCTTCTTCCTCAAACTTATTACGAATGTTAACCCTCTACACATATCACGGACACAATCAACACCATAATCTAGATGACTGTTAGTATTGAACGACAAGTGGAAAAGCCATTACCTTCTCCACATATTCCTCTCTTGTGACTAAACCAACTGTTTCCTTCTTGAAAGCAGTGTCGATATTGCCATTGACAAAATTCAGAATGGATTTAGGGTTGAATACCTCCGATTTTGAAACCAGACTTTGATCTGCTTAGGCTCGATATTGGCCAAGATGGAACATTCAAGGATAAATTGTCGTCTCCGGAGCGAGCCTGGGTATAGGACACTCGGTGTAGAAGCGTTCAAGCTCGTTTAGGGATAGATAATTGACGATCTGGAGGTTGAAGAAGGTAAAGGTTTGTTTAGGGCAGAGAGAAAGAGAGAGAGACGACGAGAAAAGAGAGAGGCGACGAGATGAATTGTTTTTTATCTCTGTAAAAGAGGAAGAGAAAGGACAATTTTTTTTTAGGGTTCTAAGAGAAAGAGGAGGAAAAAAATTGATAGATGAAAGGGGAAAAATGTTAGATTTTTTCTTTGTTAAGTTTTTTCGATAAAAGAGGGGTAGTGAAGTATAAGAGGGAAAACATGAAAATTTCACTAAGTCTTTGGCGGAAAAGGTGACTTAGCTTCCCGCTCCTATAAATTCATGTATTAGCGTTATGCAAATGCTATTATAGCTTAACAAAAATTAAAACTCATATACGATAGCAGTTACCAAAAACGTGCTATCGTTACCTGCTATGAATGCCCAATTTTTTTGTAGTGGAGCAGTCGTTTTTTTGATCGAAAAAGAGCAGTCGTTTAAAATGCCCTTCAACCATTCTCCCACGTTCAATGTCCATGAAAACAAATCCTTCTCTTAATTCTATAATCAAGTCCGAAACGGCCCTCCTCACATCTCGTCGTCAAATCAATCGTCGCCCAGTGATCTATAAGTTCACCCCAGGGCTGAACAGGTACGCGCATCTGCTTCGTTTGTAATCAAAATCCCTTTTCCCTTATTGTTTGCTCTCTCAATCAATCTCATCTCTTAAAACGTCACAGGTTGATGTCGTCGCCGTCCCTGCTTCTTCAGAGTATTTTAGTTCCCGTGATCTCCAGCTTGGCTGTGTCCTCAGGTTCCGGGAAGCAGGGAATCAAGAAGGAGCTAAATGTATTGTTTGGTATCGAAACTCTTGTCAAAAAATTGAAATTGAGTTTTGTAGCAAAACAGGGATTTCGTGTAATATTTTTTTTTGACAGTATATGATAGCTAATATCGTTTTGAGAGATGGTTGACTCTTTGATTTCTGCAATAGTGATGCTGTATGAAGATAATGTAATCGTCAGTTTTAGCTACTAACCACTCTCTGCTTTCTTTGTATGCGTTGTGTACAAGGAGGAAGAGGACTCTGAAGGAGAGACCCAAACAACGATAGATCCCACCCAAGTAGAAGCTGGGACGTCATAGTTATCTGGGGATCAAGCGGATGAAGCCAAGAAGAGTGCGAAGCAAAGCCTTGAGACTCAAGATGGATCCAAGGTTCTTCCGTTTGAGTATGTTGCTCTGGAAGCATGTGTTAAAGCTGCATCCTCCAATTTGGAAAGTGAGGTAAATACTTATGGTCAATACTCTAATACACATACCATTTTACTTCAATTGTGTGCTGTTTCCATTCACTCTTCTCTAATGTAGGCAGTAAGATTGGAGTTAGAGGCTCCTCAAGCCTTGGACAAGCTTACTTCTAAGATCAGTACCCTCAACTTTGAGCTGGTTCGACACATTAAAACTAGGCTGGTTACAATAACTGGTCGTGTTCAGAAGGTGTTATGATGCTTTCCTCAACTCCTGCGATAATTGTTGAATAACGAGTAAGTTCTTCAAACTTTGTTTCTCGCTGCGTTGTCCTAAATTGTTGTCCAAACTTTCTCATGGCGTGTCTCTCAAATACTTAACAGAAACATGGAAAGTTCTGGCTCATTCAAGTAACTATATTGACTGGCTTTTGTTGCAACAACTAATGATAGAAGGTGGAGCAGCCGTTGCCATATTTGTGGACAAGAAAGGGATGGAATTCGAACCGAAGAGAAGGCTTTATGTAGAGTTCCCTAGATGGGCTCTTGCTACAATATCTATATGCATTTTATACTTGCTTATTTCTCATGAAATATAATGCAGCTTCTTTTCATTCATGAAGTTTGTATTGTTTTGTGTTCTTACATGTTATGTTGGTTTTGTTAACGACCTATTGGTTTGATCAGTTGTCACAGCTTATGTTGCATCTAAAGGCGAGAAGAAACCAGCTCATAGTAACAACAACGATGCTTCAACCGTAAAGCTGCCAGCGGGAGCTGCAGAGATCACAATTCACAAGTGTCACTCGGGCATCTGTAGAAGATACAATCGAAAAGCACTCTCAAGGGTTTGTGGCTGTGAAAGAGGCGACAGACAAGCTCCCAAGGAAGAATGTGAAACACACTTATTGAATAAGATCCGTATCTTACGTATCAACATCAACTACTATAGATTATCAAAAGTTGGACCGTAAAATAGAATGAAAAACATGAGAAGGATAAGTCAAATTTGAATAATCTACATTATACACTGGCACCAAACTCAAATACTTTATATTTCACTTCTTTATTATTTCTTCCAAATTCGACTCTAAACTCATTTTCCTTTGTTCCATCTTCATATAAACAATATTATCATTCATCTTTCTATAAAACAATTACAAAAAAACTTAATAAACTCGTGTTTTTTTGTATCACAAACAAATCGATTCTTAAAATTATTTACAAAAAATGAGAGTTAGTATAAACAAATATGTATATATTTGAATAAGAAGGAATGATTGACAACTTTATGGTGCCATCAGACTTAGGTACACAACTTTGTTAAATCATGCATAGTTTTTTTAAAAAAATAATGGAAGTTCGAGTCTTAAATTCATAATTTTTTCGAGGTCCAAAAACAACATTTGTAAACTTCTATTAAAAATGTAACTCTTCATATCAAGAGTGGTTATGAACCACATGAGACAAGGCAAAACACCGTTAGAGCGGCACTTCAATGTTTTTATCTTTTAGATTCTTGCGAGAAATACTCCCTCTCCCAAAACATGAAGATAAACCCCGAGGAGATCAACTTCGCTGATTGGATACTCAAAGTTGGAAACGGAGAAGCCCCTAAGATAGCAACAGAGAACGATAATTTTTGCGAGGAAGATAACATTTAGATAGATGAGTCATTGATGCTGCCAATTACGAAAAACCATTAGATTTTGGCAAAATCGGTTTACCCTAATTCTGAACATACATTTTTCGAAAAGAGCCACACTAAGGGAATATGCGATATTGACACCAATGAATGAAATTGGCAACGAAATCAACAATTTAATCCTCTCCAAAGTTCCAAGACTCAAGGGTGATACTTGAGTTCGTCATACTTGAGTTTGAATAAACATTGATATGGGTCATGTACATGTGTGGACAGAAATTCAGATGCAAAACATATAACGCTACTTGACAACCAATGACACCGATACCGAATACGATAATAAACAAACTTATGTAACCCCTCCTCCGCGCGTGCGCGGAGGGTAAAGAATCTAGTATTATATAATAGATTTGAAAAATAAAAGCTGGTCAAACTCCTCTCCACAAAAAACAAATACACACCACTTGCTATTGTAGTATTATTTTTTACTCTCTTATTACCAAAAGTTATATTCCCAAACATAATAAAGTGAAAGAAAGCAAATAAAAGAAAATAAAATGCATTATTCTTATGTAAAGCGACGTAATAATAAATTAAGGAAATGACAAATATAACTTCATAGTACATCCAAATAAATAAAAATACAAGTTGACATCCAACAAAATAAGTAATTCAAATGACAAGACAAGGAAGAATAATCACTCAAGAATATTGTATCATCTAAAATACTAATCATAAATAAAGAACTACAACTAACAACTAAATCTACTCTATATCAAACAGAGCTACCATGTAAACATGCTGATAAAAATTAAACAAACATAATAAATACTTACTTACATACTAACTAATTAGCTAAAAATAAAAACTTATATAGTTGAAGAGTTTTTGAAAGTATAAAAAGAGTAACACTTTGATAAAAAAAGATATTTAAAACAATAGAAGAAAAAAATTAATATACAAACAAACATAATATAATTAAACTAAATTTGAAAACATACGCGCGGAATAAATCCTAGTATATTATAACAAAAGATATCTAATATTTTTTTAAATATATTACTCTAATTATGTATATCTACAAAATATAATAAAACAATTATTTAGATCAATATAATAAATAATAAAAATTTTAATTTAAAATAATGTTAATATAGTAAGAAAATTAATTTCATTAAGGATAAACTAATAACCAACCAATTTGAGAGTCGATAAGGGTTCAAATCACTTCTCATTTAATATAAATACTAGTATGATTTATTTGCATATGTACGTGCACAAACATTATTAAATAAAATTATTTTTAAATAAAAAATCAGCATCTAAATTTAATAACAATAATATTGTAAAAACATTAGTTATAACTAAATATACATATAAACATTATTATATTTAATATTTTTTTAAATTATTTTATAGTTTATTGTTAAATCTATATTATAATAAGAGTTTTTTTCCGAGCGAGAGAGCCACCTCAACATTTTTCCCAATCTCTTCTGTCTTGTGATCATTGACAGTCGCACTGCAAGTCTATCAATGATCACCTACCTTACTCATGTCACTGTGGATACCAAGGACTCCAAGACTATCCAACAATGAAACGAGTCTTGACAGTAGACAAGATTGGGTAAGACATCAAGGTCACTTGATATTTAGTTGAGGAAATGAAACTCTAAAAGTTTAGTAACTCAATCTCTTAGGTCATGCAATAGTTGATGTCAAGCACTGCAAGACCATCAACACTACTACCTGCCTTACTCATGTAATTGTGGACACCAAGCTCTTGGCAAGACTATCACAACAACGAAATGAGTCTTGACAGTTGACCTTATTGAAACTAAGCTTTGATCTAACACACATCCAATGTGTATTAGACAGGTTTAGAACATTTTACTTCTAATTTTAATTAAGTTTTAATCGTTCTAATTCCAGTGGGTTAGGTCATTCGGTTCGGTTTCTTAATCATTTGGTTCAAAACCAAACGATTACGGTTCGCATCGTCACCATATGCGTCGACTGACACACTTGGTCGACTCTTGATATGCAACCTTCAGATCATTCGAGATAACCGGTCAAATCCAATTTAACCAGTCCATCTCATTGAACCGATTCAACCAGTTTTAACTAATCGTGATAACCGGTCCAATCTAATTGAACCGACTTATCCAATCAAACTGATCTTAACCAATTAAATCGGTTTATTCTAATTGAGATAACCAGTTCAATTCAATTGAACCAATTCATCCAATTTAAACCGATCTTATCTTCCTTAACCAAGCATGATAACCAGTTCAATCCAATTGAACCGATTCAACCAATCGTAAGGCTTGTGTCGACCGACATTAAACCTGTGTCGATCGACACAGTAGAGTATTAGGGATTTTGAATTAAACCGACATAACCATGCGAGATAACCAGTTCAATCCAATTGAACCGATCTATCCATACGCATAGTCTATGTCGACCGATGCACCCAGTGTCTCGATCGACGCAGTGCGATTTCAAATCTTTCGCATTTTCGCGGTGCATCGACCGACACACCCAGTGCGTCGACCGATGCTGTGCGAAACCCCTAATATCTTTTACGAGTTTTCGCGATGTGTCGACCGACACAAGATTAGTGTCGATCGACACCATGCGACAAACCCTAAATTTTATTATGCGTTTCGCGGCGTGTCGACCGACACAAGCTTAGTGTCGATCGACACAGTGCGATAACAACAGATCGTCGTTTTCAACAGAGATTCAATCCGAGATTAATTTCTTGAAAACACGATTTAACAGGCAATTAACTAATCAAATTCATCAGTATTCGATTTAAATGCCTTAGATTCAATAGACTAAACCCTACCATGCTCTGATACCACTGTTGGATCTCCTAGGATCTAGGGTTCATTATATTGAAATTACCAACCTCGTTCTTACCTAGAACTGGCAGCGGAATGATTGGTGAACGAGATCAGTGAGCGACTCAGATGCTTCGCCTCTACCAGATACACACGCACACAAACCTGGAAACCGGGATGCTAGTGCCTGATCTATGGGATCTGAGAGTTTCTGGTGTTTCTGCTTTTCTGTCAGAGAAAAACTCGACGGTTGATGTTCTAGGTCGAAAACCATCAGGTTTTATTCGACCTAGAATCACACATAACGGGCCAGGCTCGTTTGAGTCATAAAATCGAAAAGCCCTTTCGAAACCCGAACTGTGTCGACCGACACACATGCTGTGTCGATCGACACAACACCATTTTCTCGATATTAATGTGTATCTAATACACATTAACATGATCATTACCATAATGATCATTCCCATGTTTTAGCTTCCAGTTTGCTTAGGTGTGTGACCCTATAGGATTATATAATACTGGCAGTAAGTTTACAACTTACGGATTGCAAGAGGCTTCTAGCAAAACATTGCAACCGCCCAGTATTATACGAATGTCTGATCTCGACACACAACTATTATCAGGAGTGAGTACAAGTGTGATTTCAGGACACTATCCCAACAACTTCATGTTCTAGATCACCGTGAAGGAAGACATTATGAACATCTATTTGGTGGACTTACCACCTTTTAACCGTGGAAACTTTGAACAACGTACGTACTTTCATGAGCTTTGCGATAGGTGCAAAGGTTTGATCGTAGTCTTCTCCTTCCACTTTTCGATTCCCACATACCACTAGCCGTTCTTTGTGGCGTTCAATGCTTCCATCTGAATTATATTTGAGTTTCAAAACCCATTTGTTAGATAACGATGTCTTGCCTTTGGGTAGAACACTTAACTCCCATGTTCCTTGATCTTCAAGGGACGTAATTTCAGATGCCATTGCATTTTTCCAACTTTCGTTTTGAACAGCTTCTCTATAACTCCAAGGTTCCACACCAGCGGTAACAGCTGCTAAGAAGACACGATGGTGAAAAGAGAAAGTTGTTGGATCGTTTAGTATCTCCTGATTCAATTCTCAGATTGATTCATCCTACTAAACATGCAGATCTAGGTTCTCTTATTTAGAAACATAATAGATCTCACCTGTTACCTTTTTGTGCAGCGGAAAGAGGAGGTAATGGTCAGAGATCAGCAGAACCACCAAGAGATGGATCCTCCAAAGGCTCACACACGCACACTCGGGAATTGGCTGCTAGACCAGACAGAGAGGAGGCGCAGAGAGAGGCTAAGGGAGGCGCAGATGCTTGAGAAAAATTAGAGAGCTAGGTCTGATTTTATTCATTAAAATCCCTCCTAGTTCTCATGGGCTTTTGGGCCCAATTCTCAGTTCTGATTAAATCCCTTGGATTTAATCAGGCCCTTTAGTCTCTCCAAGTACAGTAAATGCCTAGCACTTTTACCGTACTTCTGCTAAACCGTTCCTTCGTATTTTCCCGTTAGCTTAGGCGTGTGACCCATATGGGATCATATAATAAAGGCAATAAGTCCAAGACTTATAGATCATGAGCGGACTCTAGCAAGCCATCATGACCCCCAGTATTATATGACTTATGTCTGATCATTGACATACTCTTACGTTCTAGAGACAGTACAGAGATTACTGGACATAATTCCAACAATCTCCCACTTGAACTGGAATCTCTGTATTCATAATCCTTTTGTCTCAATATCTCGATTAGTCATAAGGCAAGATTAGTGTCATCCTTATAAAGCCTAATCTTGTTCATCGGACTCTGATTTGATACTGACAATCCAAACGACTCGGGACAGTCCGTTTGAGCATGGCCATGCATTTTCCAGTATTCAAATCTCCGATTGGCCTAGAGATATTCACTCCATTTATATTGGAGGGACAAATCCCGTCTTGTTCCATCACTGTAAACTACTCACTTCATAATACACCCAAACAAGGTCCTTATAACTATCGCTTAACGACAGCATTAGACAATGATCAAAGTGCATTAGTTCATGTGCAGTCACATGCATGCGAACTCAGGTCTAAGGACTATACTCTATAGTCGTAGTAAGAATCTCTTATGACACAGATATAAATATCCTGAAGAGTTCTTATAATCGGGTCATGTCCGGTCGTATGTACCCAACATACACCTATGTACTGACTTTGATGCCGCGCATCTATGACACACTGAGACTTTGTCATAAGTCACATACCAATCTAGTCTCACGCGGTTGTTGGTGTTCCAATTTCAACAACCTTCGACTAGGGACATGATGATATAAGCCATCTATCAAATATAGGGTCTCATGATCAAGCTAAATGACTTTGATAACTCAAGATCAAGTCACTTACTTCGATGACCTATAAAATGGTTCATATCATTTTGGAACGATTATTTCATCACAGTTAAAATAATCTTGAAATAATAATTTCAATAAACATCATAAAATGTTTTACAAGAACATATCAATAACTAAATAAAGCCCTTTACTAACTCCCACTGAAATTTAGACTACGTCTTAATTTCACTTATCCTACAGCAACAGTCCGTGACTCGTGCTTAGGCCTAAGGAGTGGCTTTGTTAATAGATTAGCAACGTTCTCTTTCGTTGAAACTTGCTGATCTACTTAACATCTCTTTCATTTATCTCACGGAATAGGTTATACCTACCCTCAAGGTGTTTGGACCTCTGATGTGCAGCTAGTCTCATCTATGCTGGGAATCACATCAAGTTCAGTGACGAACTCTTCTTTCCAAACTACCTCTTTCGCCGCTTCCCAAGCTGCGAAATGTTCAGCTTAAGTCATGGAGTCAGCAACAGTGCCTTGCACCTCCAGATAGACACAAGATATAACCGGACTGTGACCGGAAATCATCTTTGTCCGTTGGAAACTTGCCTTTCAGACTCTACCGACTCGTAGCACCTCACTTTCTCCGTAAATCAAGAACTTTATCCTTAGTATTCCTTGAATACTTTAGGATATTCTTTACGGCAATCCAGTGATTCTTTGCTGGATTTGACTGGTCTTTACTTGTCTTGCTTAACATTAAAACAACATCAAACAAGTACGTTTCATGGCATACATGATGGATCCAATTGCCGACGCATATGAAATCTTATCCATGCATTTAAGCTCAGCAGTTATCTTAGGACACTGTGTCTTGCTTAACGTAATGCCATGTGACATTGGCATAAAACCCTTCTTGGAATGCTGAAAACGTGTAGGACTTTGTCAATTTAAGAATCCTGACTTTGTCCTACCAGCTCTTTCGGATCTCTATCTTTAGATCCAAAATCCAAGAACTACGTGGCTATACCCATGTCAATCATAAAACCAACTCCCAAGCCAGTCCTTTACCGACTGCAGCATTGGGACGTTATATCCGAGAATCAGTATGTCATCGACATACACTATGAGAAATGCAATATTGCTCCCACTTATCTATTAGTAAACGCACAGTTCCATTTTGTTCCTGTTCAAGTCAAAACCTTGACTACTTCAACAGAACGAAGATTCCAACTCCGATATGTTTGCTTCCATCCATGAATGGATCAATAAAGCTAACTTACACATAGTGTAATTTTTCGGAGTCCGGGCTCACTTTCGCTTCTTTGAATTTCGCAGATTCGTCGCTCTCAATGATCATCAGATCATGCGAACTTTCAATGATTATCAGGTTCAACTAATGACGAGAAATCACTCTCGGATTAGTAACTGATTCATTCATATCTGCGAACTTCAGGCTCCACAGGTGTAGATTCTACAGAAATCTGTAAATCCATCCGTTGCTCTCCCTCAACAGGTTGAGCAGCCTCCTGTATTTCTCGAATTTCTTCGAGTTATACTTTTACTCCCACTGTTCTTCTTGGAAAATAACTTCCCTTCTTAGAAAACAGAATGGACGTAAAAGTAACAAGCCTTGGTTTCCCTAGGACAACCAGCGAAGTAGCACAACTACAAATACTCAGTAAAGACGAATTTGGATCGATTCCAATCCACATTTAAGTGGTGTCTTTCAACTGATATTGGTGGAACCTTTTCAGCGTAAACTTAGATATTTCTAGAGCGTTATACTTAAATAATATCATGGAAGATTCGTGTGACTCATCTTTAATCATTTCTAATAAGATCTGATTCTTTCTCACAGAAAACACCTCCAGGTTTTCAGGAGAAATGAGCTGTGAAACGATTTCAGACTCATTCAGATGATCACACTGTTGGGAATGTCCTGAAATCTACCGTACTATCTCTAGAAAGTATGATAAGTGTCGAGATCAGACATAAGTCATAAATACTGGGTGATCATGATGGCTTGCTAGAGTCCGCTCATGATCTATAAGTTTAGGACTTATTACCAGTATTGTATGATCCCAAAGGGTCACACACCATAGCTAACGGGAAAGTTAAGATGGAATTAATACGGTAAGATGCAGTGGCATTTACTGTATTTGTACAGAGAGATGGGCAGACAACAAATGGGCTTTTGTCTGATTTGTGTCTTGGGCCCAAAAGTCTAATGGACCATTAGTTTAATTAATTAATTAAACTTGGGCCCATTAGTGAATAAAAGGGAGAATGGAACATTAGGTTTGAAGATTTTTGTTCTTCTCCTGCGATTTTCTTAAGGCAGCCGCAGGCTCCTCTTGATATATAATGTTATGATCACATGATCAAAATAATGTGATCGTGATAATAATATACGTGATTGTGTGTTCACGTTTGCGCTTTTAACATATATATATATATTATATATTGGAATATATAATATATAATAGTATATTATATAAATCATTAATTATTTAATTAATGTATGGTTAAGGCGTTAACCCAAAATCGCGGTTTGCTGGAAATAATTTAATACATGGTATTATTTAATTTCTGGTTAAATCGGATTTAAATTCATAAAATGAATTTTAACCTAAACCGAAAGCTGGTCTAAGTTTGATTTGGTTGGACCAAATAATTTAGAGCTGGTCTGGTTTAGTGAATAACCGATGGTTTTGATAGTTAATTTGGTCTTGGACCAGAATTAATAAATCGGATCGGTTATGTCAAATTATTGGGCCAGCTGGAATTCTATGGCCTTGGGCCAAGAATTGGGCCTATAATTTGTGACCCAACCCAAAATATTTATAAAATATTAAATTAGAAATTTCTATTTTAGTAAGTTACTAAATTTAGAAAGTTTCTAAAATAGGAAAGTTTTCCAAAATAGTAATCTTCTATTTTTGGAAATAAAACTTAAAAATCCTCAAAAGCAATATCAAGCTTGGATGTCTTTCCAATCTTGTCAACTACTTAACGCTTATTTGATTACAGATATGGCTTACAGTGTGAGGTGTCTGTTTTCGCGTAAGTAAAGTAGTATATAGTCACTAATTTCATTGGGAGTCCCAGATTTTAGTGATTATTTGGCTGTAAGAGATTGGTTTCCTTGACTGGGCCATCGGGAGTCCCGGGCTTTGAGACATCTGGTGAATTTGGGCCTCGGGTCCAATTCACAACCGAGAGTTATTGGTTATAACTAGCTGTGTGTATGCTTACCAAGTAAAGCTAATTCTGGGTGACGGCCAGTGGCCCACTTTGGATTTAGTTGAGCATGGGTCTCGGAATCATTGTATTCTTATGAGGTTGAACAAAGAAATTATGAATACAATGCGAGTCTTCTTATAAGTTGTTAAGATTACTCTTTTAATGAACTTAATAACTAAAACTCTATTTATCTCTAAATTTCAGCTATGACAAGCACAAACAATCAAAACACTTTCTCGATCCGGTATGTCCTTGAGATGGACAAACTGAACGGATCAAATTTCTTGATTTGGTCACGGAACCTGAGGCTAGTTCTCAGGCATGAGAGAAAGGACTATGTCCTTGAGAAAGCTCTCCCCGAGAGGATCGGATCCAAAGCCAGTCATGCAGTATATAATGCTTGGAATAAGCATTATAATGATGCGGTAGATGTGCGTGGTCTGATATTGGCTACCATGGACTCAGATTTGCGGAAGCAATATGAGAACATGGAGTCGCCAATAGAGATGATCAGCAGCCTGAAATTGAAATTTCAGGAGCAGGTAAGAGTGGAGAGATACCAGTTGATTAAATCTCTCACTAGCTGCAAGCTACCGATGGATCATCCAGTAAGTCCTCATATCAGTAAAATGATGGGTTACATTGATAACCTGAGGAAACTGGATTATCCAGTTAGCCAAGAATTGGCAACTGATATCATTCTGCAGTCACTGCCGTCAAGCTATGATGAGTTCGTAAGGGACTATATCAAGAAAGGCTTAACGAAGACGTTGATTGAACTGCATGACATGCTCAAAACAGTTGAGCCAAACGTGAAGAGCACCCTGTACAATCTCATGAAGGAGAAGGGTAGGTTTACCAAACCTAAAGCTGACAAGGGTGAAGACAAAGTTGTCCAGATTTTGAATCATGGCAAGCGTGTGTCTTCTGAGCCCGAGTCAGATACCTCTTACGTTGGTAAGTGCTGCTACTGTAAAGAGACTGGGCATTGGAAGAGAGACTGCATTAAATTCATGGAAGATTATGAGGAGTTGAAGTTGATGTATGAAACTACTTCCTCAGGTATTCATGTTATTACTTCAAGTTATACCTTGTAGGTATTGGATACTGATTGTGGCACTGATATTTGTTGTAATATGCAGAGCCTGAACAACAGTAGAACGTTGAAGGAAGGGCAAGTGGAACTGCGTGTCTGGAAGGAGCTTGGGATGCTGCCTCAGCCGTAGGGTTTTCACTTATAGATCCCTTTGAGGCTTGGTTTTATTGAGTAATTGCTACAATGTACCTGCTTTAAGCAGAGTTGTTTTTCATTTTCTTGTAAAGAATTTGAATGTTTTTCATTTGGATAAAGACAAGTTTTGTTCTTTTGATCTTAATAAAAAATTAATTGTAGCACCCTATTCAAGGAATGGGTTTTATATCTTAAACCAAAGAGTGCCTAAATATAACATAAATACCGAATTGGTTTAAATCTGATGAATTAAACCTGATTTTTCTTGGCATAAATGTTTTTGGTCACATAGAGTAAGTCGGATTCAGAAACCCCATAGTTATGGACTTTTGGGCTCATTTGAATGGATATCTTATGAGACTTGAATTCTTCTTACTAGACCAAAACACAAAGGGCCCATCTTAGCCGAGCTAGAGAAAATCCCAAAGGCTTATTGGACATTGGACATACTCATGTATGTGGTCCGATGAGCAGTAATGCCAGAGAAAATTTCCTATACTTCATTGTCTCTACTGATTACTTTAGTGAGTGTGACTGTGTTCATTTGATGAGACACAAGTCGGAATTCTTTGACATGGTCGAAAGAGTTCCAGAATGAAGTATATAATCTAAATGACAGAAGTATTAAGACTCTGGATTAGATCACGAGTGAGAATACTTAAGTCATTGATGGTATGATCATCTGAATGAGTGTGAAGTCGCTTCACAGCTCATTTCTCCTGAAAACCTGGAGGTGTTTCTGTGAGAGAGAATCAGATCTTATTAGAAATGATTCAAGATGAGTCACACGAATTTTCCATGATATTCTTTAAGAATAACGCTCTAGAAATATCTAAGTTTACGCTGAAATAGTTCCACCAATATCAGTTGAAAGACACCACGTAAATGTGGATTGGAATCGATCCAAATTCGTCTTTACTGAGTATTTGTAGTTGTGCTACTTCGCTGGTTGTCCTAGGGAAACCAAGGCTTGTTACTTTTACGTCCATTCTGTTTTCTAAGAAGGGAAGTTACTTTCCAAGAAGAACAGTGGGAGTAAAAATAGAACTCGAAGAAATTCGAGAAATACAGGAGGCTGCTCAACCTGTTGAGGGAGAGCAACGGATGGATTTACAGATTTCTGTAGAATCCATACCTGTAGAGCCTGAAGTTCGCAGATATGAATGAATCAGTCACTAATCCGAGAGTGATTTCTCGTCATTAGTTGAACCTGATGATCATTGAAAGTTCGCATGATCTGATGATCATTGAAAGCGACGAAACTGCGAAATTCAAAGAAGCGAAAGTGAGCCCGGACTCCGAAAAAATTACATTTTGTGTAAGTTAGCTTCATCGATCCATTCATGGATGGAAGCAAACATATTGGAGTTGGAATCTTCGTTCAGTTAAAGTAGTCAAGGTTTTGACTTGAACAGGAACGAAGAGGAACTGTGCGTTTACTAAAAGATAAGTGGGAGCAATATTGCATTTCTCATAGTGTATGTCGATGACATACTGATTCTCGGAAATAACTTTCCAATGCTGCAGTCGGTAAAGGACTGGCTTGGGAGTTATTGTATGATTGACATGGGTAAAGTCACGTAGTTCTTGGATTTTGGATCTAAAGATAGAGATCCAAAAGAGCTGGTAGGACAAAGTCTGAATTTTTAAGTTGACAAAGTCCTACACGTAATCAGCAATCCAAGAAGGGTTTTATGCCAATGTCACATGGCAATATGTTAAGCAAGAAACAGTATCCTACGATATCTGCTGAGCTTGAATGCATGGATAGGATTCCATATGCGACGGCAATTGGATCTATTATGTATGACATGACATGTACTTGTTTTGATGTTGCTTTAATGTTAAGCAAGACAAGTAAAGACCAGTCAAATCCAGCAGAGAATCACTGGATTGCCGTAAACAATATTCTGAAGTATTTGAGGAATACTTAGGATAAGTTCTTGATTTACGGAGAAAGTGAGGTGCTACAAGTCGATAGAGTCTGAAAGGCAAGTTTCCAATAGACAAAGATAATTCCTGGTCACAGTCCGGCTATATCTTGTGTCTATCTGGCGGTGCAAGGCACTGTAGCTGACTCCATGACTTAAGCTGAACATTTCGCAGCTTGAGAAGCGTCGAAAGAGGTTGTTTGGATAGAAAAGTTCATCACTGAACTTGATGTGAATCACAGCATAGATGAGGCTAGCTGCACATCAGAGGTCCAAACACCTTGAGGATAGGTATAACCTATTCTGTGAGATAAATGACAGAGGTGTTAAGTAGATAAGCAAGTTTCATCGAATGAGAATGTTGCTAATCTATTAACAAAGCCACTCCTTATGCCTAAGCACGAGTCGCGGACTGTAGCTGTAGGATGAGTGAAATTAAGATGTAGTCTTAATTTCAGTGGGAGTTTGTAAAGGGCTTTACTTAGTTATTTTGAATGGTTCATGTAAACATAACATTTTATGTTTGTGAAATCTAATGATTTCTGGATTATTTTAACTGTGATATAAATAATCGTTCCAAAATGATTCATGTCATTATATATGGGCCATCGAAGTACATGAGTAGACTTGATCCTGAAACCCCATATTTAACGAAGTGACATAAATCAAAATGTCCATAGTCGAAGGTTGTTGAAATTGGAACAACAACAACCTGTTGAGACTAGATTGTGTTGAGACTTATGACCAAGTTTCGAGGGGTCATAGATGCGCGGCATCAAAGTCGACACATAGGTATATGTAGGGGAGCATATGACCGGACATGGCCCGCTAATGAGAACTCTGCAAGATATTAATATCTGTGTCATAAGAAGTTCTCATATACGACTATAGAGTATAGTCCTTAGACCTGAGTTCGCATGCATATGGCTGCACATGGAGTAATGCGCTTTGATCATTGTCTAACGCTGTTTCGTAACTGGGAGCTATACGGACCTTGGTTGGGTGTATTATGAATGGTGTAGTTCATAGTGATGGAACAAGACGGGATTTGTCCCTGCCGTTTAACGGAGGTAATATCTCTAGGCCAATCGGAGATTTGATAGCTGGTAAGAGAATGGCCATTCCCAAACGGACTTGCCCAAGTCGTTTGAATAGTCAGTATCAAATCTGGTCCGATAAACATGGTCTGGCTATATAAGGATGACACGCATCTTGCCTTATGCCAGATCGAGATATTAAGACAAAAGGATTAAGGAATGTAGGATTCCAGTACAATCGGAAGATTGTTGGGAATGTCCTTTGTAGGATTCCAGTACAAGTGGGAGATTGTTGGGAATGTCCTGAAATCTACCGTACTATCTCTAGAAAGTATGATAAGTGTCGAGATCAGACATAAGTCATAAATACTGGGTGATCATGATGGCTTGCTAGAGTCCGCTCATGATCTATAAGTTTAGGACTTATTACCAGTATTGTATGATCCCAAAGGGTCACACACCATAGCTAACGGGAAAGTTAAGATGGAATTAATACGGTAAGATGCAGTGGCATTTACTGTATTTGTACAGAGAGATGGGCAGACAACAAATGGGCTTTTGTCTGATTTGTGTCTTGGGCCCAAAAGTCTAATGGACCATTAGTTTAATTAATTAATTAAACTTGGGCCCATTAGTGAATAAAAGGGAGAATGGAACATTAGGTTTGAAGATTTTTGTTCTTCTCCTGCGATTTTCTTAAGGCAGCCGCAGGCTCCTCTTGAACTCTCTCTCTGTTGTTCATCCATCCGGTCTAGCAGCCATCCGTGCTTGTAAGCGTGTGGATACCTGAGGAGGAGCCGATTCTCATCAGCTCTAATCTGATCTTATCATTACCACCAATTTCCGCTGCAAAGGTAAAGATCAGGTTTGTTTTATGATTCGTTTGACAAGAACCTAGATCTGTTTAAGGTTATGTGTTAGGTTGCAACTTGGGAATTGAACCTTGGAAAACACCCATAATCCTTCACACACAATCAATGATTTAAGTATTCTCACTCATGATCTAATCCAGAGTCTTAATACTTCTGTCATTCAGATTCTATACTTCATTCTGGAACTCTTTCGACCATGTCAAAGAATTCCGACTTGTGTCTCATCAAATTAACACAGTCACACTCACTGAAGTAATCAGTAGAGACAATGAAGTACAGGAAATTTTTCTCTGGCATTACTGCTCATCGGACCACATACATGAGTATGTTCAATCTCCAATAAGCCTTTGGGCCTTTCTCTAGCTTGGCTAAGACGGACCCTTTGTCTTTTGGTCCAGTAAGCAGAATTCAAGTCTCATAAGATATCCATTCAAATGAGCCCAAAAGTCCATAACTATGGGGTTTCTGAATCCGATTTACTCTATTTGACCAAAACATTTATGCCAAGAAAAATCAGGTTTAATTCATCAGATTTAAACCAATTCGGTATTTATGTTACATTTAGGCACTCTTTGGTTTATGATATAAAACCCATTCCTTGAATAGGGTGCTACAATTAACATTTCATTAAGATCAAAAGAACAAAACTTGTCTTTATCAAAATGAAAATATTCAAATTCTTCACAAGAAAATGAAAAACAACTCTGCTTAAAGCAGGTACATTGTAGCAATTACTTAATACAAAACCAAGCCTCGAAGGCATCTACAAGTGAAAACCCTACGGCTGAGGCAGCGACCATAGCTCCTTCCAGACATGTAGATCCACTTGTCCTTCCTTCAACATTCTACTGTTGCTTAGGCTCTGCATATTACTACAAATATCAGTGCCACAACCAGTATCCAATACCTTTAAGGTAGAACTTGAAGTAATAACATGAATACCTGAGGAAGTAGTCTCATATATCAACTTTAACTCCTCATCATCTTCCATGAATTTAATGCAATCTCTCTTCCAATGCCCTGTCTCTTTACAGTAGCAGCACTTACCAACGTAAGAGGTATCTGAATTGGGCTCAGAAGACACACGCTTGCCATGATTCAAAATCTGGACAACTTTGTCTTCACCCTTGTCAGCACTAGGTTTAATAAACCCACCCTTCTCCATCATGAGATTATACTGGGTACTCTTCACGTTTGGCTCAACTGTCTTGAGCATATCATGCAGTTCAGTCAGCGTCTTCGTTAAGCCTTTCTTGATATAGTTCCTTCTGAACTTATCATAGCTTGACGGCAGTGACTGCAGAATGATCTCAGTTGCCAATTCTTGGCTAACTGGATAATCCAGTTTCCTCAGGTTATCAATGTAACCCATCATTTTACTGACATGAGGACTCACTGGATGATCATTTGGTAGCTTGCAGCTAGTGAGAGACTTAACCAACTGGTATCTCTCCACTCTTATCTGCTCCTGAAATTTCAATTTCAGGCTGCTGATCATCTCTATTGGCGACTCCATGTTCTCATATTGCTTCCGCAAGTCTGAGTCCATGGTAGCCAATATCAGACCACGCACATCTACCTCATCATTATAATGCTTATTCCAAGCATCATATACTGCATGAGAAGCATTGGACCCGATCCTCACGGGGAGAGCTCTCTCAAGGACATAGTCCTTTCTCTCCTGTCTGAGGACTAGCCTCAGGTTCCGCGACCAAGTCAAGAAATTTGATCCGTTCAGCTTGTCCATCTCAAGGACAGACCGGATCGAGAAAGTGTTTTGATTGTTTGTGCTAGTCATAACTGAAAATTAAGATAAAAGGATTTTAGTTAATATGTTCAATATGATTAATCTCGCATTATATTTAATATGATTAATCTCGCATTATATTCAATAACATCAGTTACCCTCAATAGAATATAATGATTCCAAGATCCACATATAACTAAGATCAAAGTGGGCCACTGGCCGTCACCCAACCTTAGCTTATATCGGTAAGCCCTATCTCGGCTAATTATATCCGTGATATAACTCTTGGTTGTGAATCTGGGCCCGAGGCCCAATCCACTCTGATGTCTCAAGGCCCGGGACTCCCGATGGCCTAGTCAAGAAAACCAGACTATACAGTCATGTAATCATTAATGTCTGGGACTCCCAATGACATTTATGAATCACAAACCGTCTTATCCACGCAAAAGTAGACACCCTCACACTGTAAGGCCATGAATACAATTGAATGGGCTTCGACAGCTGACATAGACTGGACAAGACATCCAACGCTTGATATTATTTGAGGTTTGTAGGTTTATTAAAAAAATTCATCCCAAAATAGAAGATTACTATTTTGGGAAACTTTCCTTTTTGGGAAACCTACTAAATTTGGAAACTTTCTAAAAATAGAAATTTCCTAAAATCCAAAACATGCAAATCTAGAAACTTCTAATTTAAGAAACTTTCTAATTTAAAATTTTTTGGAAACTTATTAATTTAAAATTGATTTTATAATTTTTATAAAAATAAATTTTAAATTAATTCTGAAGAAAAGACTCAAATAATTGGCCCAATTGTTTTAACTTCTTGGCCCGAGGCCCAAGAATTGGTTCATGTCCAAGACATAACCCAATTGCCCAATTAAATGACATAACCGGTCTGGTTCATTAAAATTGGTCTTAACCAAAATTAATTACTACGATGACCACAATTGTCAACCGGTTATTTACTAAACCGGACTTTCTCAATTTATTTGGTCCAACCAAATCAAATTAGAAAATCACTGGTTTAGGCACAAAATCCAATTTTTCGACTTTGGATTTCTTATCCCGGTTTAACCAGAACTTAATAAAATTATTAAATCTGTTTATTAAACCGCGACGTTTTGATTTTAATTAAAATTTTAAACCGAGCCTTAAACCGAACCGAACCGATTGATCATGTGAACCAATCACGACCTAGCCGTGAGCTTCACACGATCATGACAGCCGCAAGCCTCACGAACGGGACGATCGGGACAGGCTGCTGGACGGGACGGGACGATCGCTCGGGACGGGACCGTGATCGTCGAGCTCGGGTCGTTGGCTTCACGCGATCGCCGAGCGACCGGGACAGCGCGGGACGAGAGCGGGACGACGCTGGCCGAGACGCACGCGATCCATGCGATCTGCCTAGCGGATCCATGCGATGCTCGCGCCTCACGGTCGATCGATCCGACCAGGCAACGCGATCCACGCCATCGATCCGTGATCGATACATGCGATCGGCTTGGTCGATCGGATCATCACTCGGCCGACGCATACCAAATCATATAGTTTGGTCATGCGATTTTCATTAGTTTAGGTTTTTAATTCACTGTTTCTTGAGTGTTTTTCTCTTATCAGTAGATTGATTCAAAAACACTTCTTTAAACAATCCTAAACAAGATTCTAAACAAGAAAAACCACAGAACCAATGGCTCTGATACCACTGTTGGATCGTTTAGTATCTCCTGATTCAATTCTCAGATTGATTCATCCTACTAAACATGCAGATCTAGGTTCTCTTATTTAGAAACATAATAGATCTCACCTGTTACCTTTTTGTGCAGCGGAAAGAGGAGGTAATGGTCAGAGATCAGCAGAACCACCAAGAGATGGATCCTCCAAAGGCTCACACACGCACACTCGGGAATTGGCTGCTAGACCAGACAGAGAGGAGGCGCAGAGAGAGGCTAAGGGAGGCGCAGATGCTTGAGAAAAATTAGAGAGCTAGGTCTGATTTTATTCATTAAAATCCCTCCTAGTTCTCATGGGCTTTTGGGCCCAATTCTCAGTTCTGATTTGGATTTAATCAGGCCCTTTAGTCTCTCCAAGTACAGTAAATGCCTAGCACTTTTACCGTACTTCTGCTAAACCGTTCCTTCGTATTTTCCCGTTAGCTTAGGCGTGTGACCCATATGGGATCATATAATAAAGGCAATAAGTCCAAGACTTATAGATCATGAGCGGACTCTAGCAAGCCATCATGACCCCAGTATTATATGACTTATGTCTGATCATTGACATACTCTTACGTTCTAGAGACAGTACAGAGATTACTGGACATAATTCCAACAAAAGTGTCATCTGATACGTACTATTCAAGTGGATACATTGTGTTACCTGAACCGTTATTCAAGGACGAATACTGAAAACCGTGAGAAGCATGACTGGTATGTTTATCGAGATGGCTGACAACTTTGTAGAATACATAGTCATTTAGTTTGACGGACTGAACCTTTTCTCTGCATCCTCTGTCGAGTGTAACTCTGTTTCAGTAGCTCATTTATCTGCTTTTGCATTCACCATCAAATGTTCAATATCTTTTGTTATTTCATGTTGCGTTTGTACTTGAACATCATAACTCCCCCTGTTTCCGTGCTCTGACACATATCCGAATACTGGTATGGGATTTCCATGATCCTTTCCAATGCTTCCGAGATGGATGCGTATGGAAAAGTTGTTTCCTCAAATACAACATCACGAGAACATAAAAACTCGTTTCTTTTAATGTCGTACAGCTCCCACATATACATTTCCTACTTCGCTCACCAAACTTGTGTTTGTCTCTTGATGCTCTGTGTGCATAACCTAAGCAACCACAAATCTTAAGAGAAGAGTAGCTTGGTGTTGTGCCGTGAAGTAGTTCATAAGGACTTTTTCCTTTCAACAAATTTGTGGGTGTTCTATTGATCACATGCGCAGCTGCTAAGACACATTCTCCCCAAAAACGCATCGGCAAGTTTGCTTGAAACTTCAGGGACCGAGAGACATTCAATGTGTTTATGATTTCTTCCACTCCACCATTCTGTTGTGGAGTTGCAACACATGATGTTTGATGTATGATGCCTTTTTCGCTGAAGTAATTAGAAAGACACAAGAACTCCAAGCCATTGTCGCTGTAAAGTACTTTGACTCAGGCACCAAATTGTCTTTGTACATTGCCCGAAATGAGGATATACCGTTTTGACCTCACTCTTTTCAAGAAGCAAGTATATCCATACGGCTCTTGAGAAATCATCTACAATTGTCAGAAAGTAAGAAGCACCACAGGATGAAGGAGGTAAGGACCACAAAGATTGCAATGTAAAAGACCAAAACATTCAAATACTTTATTATTACTATAAAAACATTTCTCTAGTCTGTTTAGACTTAAAACAAATCACACATCCACCAAACTTATCATGAATGTGCTTATTACTAATATCAGAAAAGAAAGGCAGTAAACGCAAAACACTAAAAGAAGGATGCCCCAAACGCTGATGCCACAAATTATGATCTCTTGAAGCTTTGATTCTAAGACCTTTAGCGGTTTTTACATCCCGATAAACATAGACACCATCCCGTTCTTCTCCTACTCCAATCAAGGTCCCCGTAAAACGGTCATGTAAAATACACAAACTATCAGTGAATAATGTAAAGCAACCTGTTTGTTTTAATATTTTTAAAACAAGTAACAAACTGTTGTTGAGATTAAGCATGTAAAGAACATTCTCCACTAACATTGTTTTTGACAAGGGCAGTCTCCCGAATTGTGTGGCAAATACTTGGCTGCTATCATCAAATGAGACTGTACACAGTATGATATTTGTCAAGTTTGTGAGCAGTCGAATATCGCATGTCATGTGATGCGATGCTCCAAGTCGAGTATTACTTCACCGGTTAGGTTCTTACCATTCAGCCTCTCCAGAATGGGAGTTGATTTCTGCTGCTCCAGTAGCTTCGACAAGGCTTCCCACTGGTCAGCTGTGAAACTCAGCACAGGAGACGACTATCTTTCGGCACAAGAGACGACTATCTTGTGGAAGAGGTTTACGATGTTGAGCCGCATTGGATCAAACTGACTGTCCTCTGCCACGATCTGCACACGTTCCTCTGCCTTTACCTCCTCGCCCGCGACTTCCGTTTGGGCTTCTTTCATTCCATCCTTCAGGAAAAAATGATCTGCCAACAGTCCTTTTTCTCGTGACCATTGCGACCGCAGTGAGAACAAAAATTACGGTTCAAGTTCGAGACGTTGCAGTAAAGCCACTGTTCTGATGTTCTTCATCGTGGGTATGTGTTGTTTATGCAGCAAATCCAACCGTATCTCTTATGATTTCGCTTTTGACTGATTCAAGATGTCTTTCTTTGCGCACAACTCGTTGATACACCATCCCCAGATCCAGTAAAGGTTCAAAGCCAATGGTGTTAGTGACAATATTACCAAAACGAGAATCATCGAGTTCTTAAGAAACTGATGAACTCTTTCTTCCTCATAATCTTTGAGGTAAGTTTCTCTCCACTCACATGTACACTTCGGGAGAGGCTTATAATTGAGAAGCTCTTCCCATTTAGACGACAACTTCCCGTAGTAGTCCATTACACTCGATCTGTCTTGTTTGCACGATGCTAATTTGGACTTGAGTTGATGAACTCGTACGAAATTCCCTATGGAAAAGAGCTTCATAAGATCTCCTCATAACTGATGTGCATATCAGGTGAACGTGAAAGACAAGCAGATTCGAGGAGGCAACAATGCTCTAATCCACTCCACGACCATGGAATTAACACTATTCCACACTTCTTCTTGACACGGAACATCAACGGGTTTTAATATTGTGCCATTGATGAAACTTGACTTACACTTAGCACTTAGAGCGTCCTCCAGTTTTTTGACCATTCTACATAATTATCTCCATTGAAAACAACAGAGCAGATTGCAGTCGAACGGTGACAATTCATATGGTGAAGGGATCGCAACGACAATAGCTTTAGAAGACTAGTTTTTCTTTCCCATATCTCTATTTCTTTTTCAAAATTTTTAGGAATTTAATTTTCTTAACCTAAGCTATGATACCATGTAAAGAGTGGAAGAATAGGGGAACAACGTATATGTTTATTGACAAGAGGTGCTCGGCCTTTTATACACGATACAACAAATTCTTGATACACATGAAATGTTATATACATCTTTATCTGATATCTTCTTGAATCTATCATCTAATATCCTTGTATAACTAACTTATCTTTCCTTAACATGGCGTACCATCCCTAGTGATGATGACTGGCTTAGTCTTAACTCTTAATTACCGCCTCTTTAACTGTCTTCACTGAATGTTATTACCGGGCAATCTATTGTCATTTGGTTCCATGTGTGAGGGATCACAATTTCTCGGTTTATAATATAAAGCCAGAACTAAAACCAAAATTCTTGTTGAGTTATAAAAAAAAACCAATGTTATGAATAGATAAGATATGGAAAAATTGGTGTGTCTATTCCAATGAATGAAATCTCCTTTATATAGGAGTACAAGTACTTTGTGACCAAGTAAAACCTAGGGTATAATAATTCTAGAGACTTCTAGGAGACGGGCCTTATAATGGACATCCATCTTATTATTCATAACACTCCCCCCTTGAATGTCCATTATAATGGATTGATTCGTAATGCGTTTAAGATGTTGCCTCATTAAAAACCTTACCAGGAAAAACCTAATGGGAAAAACCATGGTTAAGGAAAAAAGAGTGCAACACGAAATTACTTCCCCTCATGAGTACATATGTCGAGATCCTTGAGATGGCGTAATCCAATATGATGAACTAACTTCTTGAAAGTAGAAGTAGGTAGCACCTTGGTAAATAAGTCAGCCAAATTATCACTTAAATGAATCTGTAGAACGTTTATATCGCCATTTTTTGTAGATCATGTGTGAAGAAGAATTTTGGTTGAATGTGCTTTGTTCTATCACCTTTAATGTATCCGTCTTTGAGTTGTGCGATGCATGATGCATTGTCTTCATACATAATTGTTGGAGCTTCTTTCCCTGTAGAAATACCACAATCTTATTGTATATGATGAACTACAGATCTTAACCATACACACTCGCGACTAGCTTCATAAAAGGCTAAAATCTCTGCATGGTTAGAAGAAGTGGCGGTGAGAGTTTGCTTCATAGACCGTAAATCTAGTCCTTCTTTTATCGCCAGACTAATAAGGAACCTGAAAGTAGTTGCATCTACCACAGGAAAATATGTCTCTTCATAATCAATTTCAGGTCTTTGTGAGAATCCTTGTGCGACTAAACGTGATTTATACCTCACAATTTCACTATTTTCATTCTTCTTTCGTACGAAGACCCATTTATGTCGCACTGGTTTTACACCTTTAGGTGTACGGACTACTGGTCCAAATACTTCTCTTCTAGCGAGAGATTTTAATTCTGCATCTATTGCTTTCTTCCATTTTGGCCAATCACTTCTTTGGGTACACTCTTCAATAGATGTTGGTTCATGATCCTCATCCATAATATCAACTGCTACATTGCATGCAAAAATATCATCGACGTTGATTTGCTTTCAGTTCCATTTTATTCGAGACATGATATAACTAACTGAGATCTCTTCATTATCAGGTACCTGAATTTCATTATTTGTCATGTCTGAAGTTTCTTCTAGAGATCCCTCTTTCGTAATTATTTCCTCGGTTTCACCATTGCCAATTTCTGCTCCTTTTCATTTTCGAGGATTTTTATCGTTGGAACCAATAGGTCTACCACGCTTCAAACGTTCCTTAGACTAATTAGCAGTTTGATTTTTTCCTTCTGGAATATTTATTCTTATTGGAGTATTTACAGCTGGTATATGTGATTTGATCACACTTTTTGGGTCAGTAAACGCGTCTGGCAACTGATTTGCTAAGCTTTGTAAATGAATTATCTTTTGGACTTCTAATTCACATTTTTTAGTCCGAGGATCAAGATAAGACATTGATTACTCATTCCAATTTATATCTTTTCTCAGCTGTTTATTTTCTCCCGTAGAGTTGGAAAAACAGACTCATTAAAATGACATTCTGCGAATCGAGCCTTGAATAAATCCCCGTAGATGGCTCAAGATATTTAATTATTAATGGAGAATCATATCCAACATATATTCCCAATCTCCTTTGAGGATCCATCTTAGATCGCCGTGGTGGAGCAATTGAAACATATACAACACATCCAAAAACTTTCAGATGGGAAATATTTGGTTCCTAACCCAGAACCAGTTGTGATGTGGAGAACTTTTGATTACTTGTTGGTCTGATGCGAATCAATGTTGTTGCATGTAATATAGCATGTCCCCAAGCAAATATTGGGAGTTTTGATTTCATTAATAATGGTCTAGCAATCAACTGAAGACATTTGATTAGCGATTCTGCTAAACCATTTTGTGTGTGAACATGTGCTATAGGATGTTCAACACTTATCCCAATGAAAATGCAGTAGTCATTAAATGCTTGAGACATGAATTCACCAGCATTATCAAGGCGATTTGCCTTTAAAGGAAAATCTGGAAAATGTGCTGGTGGTCTAATCAACTGAGAAAGTAATTTCGAAAACGCCAAGTTTCGAGTTGATAATAAGGATACATGTGACCATCTACTAGATGCCTCAATTAAAACCATAAAATACCTAAAGGTTCCACATGATGGGTGAAACGTCCCACAAATATCTCCTTGTATGTGTTCCAGAAAATTTATTGATTTTGAATTTATCTTTACTGGTGAAAGCCGTATAATCAACTTGCCTTGCGAACAAGCAACACATGAAAAATCATTAGGAAGAATCTTCTGGTTCTTTAATGAATGTCCACATGAATTAGTGATAATCTTTCGCATCATTATTTTACCGGGATGGCCTAGCCGATCATGCCAAACTTTGATGTTTTCTGTGGACTTATGGTCTAATATAGCATTTGCTTCAATTGTATTAATTATAGTATAATAGAGTCCAGTGGAGAATGCGGGTAGTTTTTCCACAGTATCTTTAGAGAATTGGGTATTACTTGTGATATGAAGGTATTCAACATTACCTTCACTCATAGTCTCAATATGGTATCCATTTATGCGGATATCCTTAAAACTTAATAAATTTCTTTGAGACTTAGTGGAGTATAATGAATTAGCAATTTCGAACTTTGTTCCCATAGGCAATGATATATTTGCTCTTCTAAAGCCTTCTATTATCTTTGCACGACTTGTACCAGTACTTAAATTTGCTTCTTTCATTGTCAAACAAGTGAAATCATTCTTATTTTTAAAATAGTGTTGCTAGTTGCACTGTTTGCCAAGCATAAATCTCCACCAATCATTTTCTTCAAAAAGACAAAATAAAATAAATTAATATTTCATATAAATAACTCAATAATAATAAATTAATAAAATAAGTCAATTTTAACCAAATTCGTAGAATAAAAACAAAAATTCAAATAACTAAAAGCAAAATATGAGAATAAAAATCAAGCACCAAGATTCTTTAAATAATTCTAATGAAATCACTTGCTCTCTTCATCAAGGAGAAAGTCGGAGAGATCCATGTGAGTAGTATCACCAAAAGCAAAATCATCTTCTCCATCTTTGTACACCAAATTTGTTTCCACTTTCTTTCCCTTTTGCTTCATTTACTGTTGATAGAGCTCAACAAGATGCTTTGGTGTACGGCATGTCGAGACCAATGATCTTTTCCTCCACAGCGGTAACATTCATTCACAAATGCTTGCTTGCTACCATCTTTGTTTTCCCACTTCTGGTGAGAGTATGAGTTCTTAAGCTGAACTCCATCACCTCGTCCTCGAAAGTATCCACATCCACGACCACGACCACGTATGTATACACTTCCATGGCCATTGGTCTTATCATAGGATTTCACATTCTCTTCAGGGAATGAAGCAGAGCCAGTTATACATAATCCATGATTTTCAGCAACAACTCATTGTTTTTCTCCGCCACAAGGAGACAATAAATAAGTTGGGAATACTTCACGAATCTCTTTTCACGGTATTGTGTATGCAGGACAATGTTATTAGCATGAAAAGTAGAGAATATCTTCTCTAACTTATCTGCATCTGTCATTTTCTGTCCACATAACTCCAATTTGGAAGTAATCTTAAACAAGGCTGAGTTGTACTCACTTACCGACTTAAAGTCTTGTAGTCTCAGATGAGTCCAATCATAACGAGCTTTAGGTAAAATAACAGTTTTCTGATGATCATACCTTTCCTTTAGATCATTCCACATGATTTGTGGATTTTTCACACTCAAGTACCCATTCTTGAGATTCCCATGGAGATGATGGCGAAGGAATATCATAGCCTTTGATTTATCTTAGCTTTGAATTTGATTTCCTTCTTTGATAGTATCAAAAAGATCCTTTGAATCTAGATGAGTTTCAGAATCTAGTGCCCATGCCAAGTAGTTGTTTCCACTGATATCAAGAACTCCACATTCAAGGCTCGTAAGTTTCAATATGGTTTACTGAAATATAAAGAAATAGATCAGGTTTCTGAATATAAAACATGTATAAAATATGTTTATAAATCATGTAAAAGAGAAATGCAAAACTTATTTATAAAATGAGATGCAATTAAGAGAGCCGTTAAATTTTAGTCTAAACAACTAAATGCATGCATATTAAAAATATTCACATTAATGGCAGAAGTGGGTATGTGGTATAAAAACCATAATAAATATAAAAAGAAAACAATTATGTGCCAAGTTGAGATTTTAATCGTCTAAGGCATACATGCAATTTTTTGGATATAATTTTAGTAAATTATGGAAAATGTTAAAACTTTGGTCTATGAATTATAGAAAGTGTATCTTAAGAAATATGTCTATATCTTAAGAAAAAAATGCAAGCATAGTGTAAAAAAAGAACAATATGACTCATAATTATTTAATTAATATCATTAGTTTGAGGAATAGATAAATACGAATTAAACAATAAAGAACTTAAAATAATATATTCTGACAAAGTATATGAAATAATATAATAAATTATTACTTTGTTAGAATGAACAAAAGTCCAAAGATGACACATACTCAATCAAACAATGATTAAAGAGTTTGTAGTGCATCATACGATCAAATAATAAAGTTATCATACTAACTGGAGTTCGTGGTGCATCAATCATACATATAAAGAAATAATAAAATAAAAATGTGATTGAAAAAATCCATTTTTTATATCGATAAATAATATTTTAATTAGGTATTGATATATGTATTATGAATCATTAGGTAATATCGATAAGTAATATTTTGATTAAGTATCGACAGAATTGAATCCATTCTTACGAACCATGAATTGATAATAAACATGGTTCAAAAGAGGACCAGATTAAAAAAAATGATTACTATAAAATTGCCTACCTTCTAACTCTAGTGACTAGAGATTCGTGCTAATAACGTGTTGTGTATAGAAAAGAGATGGAAGAATTGGTGTGTCTATTCCAATGAATAAAAGCTTATTTATATAGGAGTACAAGTACTTGGTGAGCAAGTAAAACCTAGAATACAAGTAATTATAGAAACTTCTAAAAAATGAGCCTTATAATGGATATCCATCTTATTATTCATAACAACTAAATCAACTAAGTAATTGTTTCGTCGCCAACTTTGGTACATTATCATTGAAGAGAAAACCTCACAAAGAGGATTTTTGGTTTGGTTTCAATTACAGTTTTGTTAGATATTCCAAATCTGAACTAAAACTTTTGGTTTAACTAAAGCCGAGTTGAACTGGATACACTTGAAAGTTGAAATTATGGAAATGAAAGCTTTTAATTATTATAATGAACTAGGAGAGAACCCGCGCAAATGCGCGGATTTAGTTTTGTTATTTAAATATTTAATATATTTTTGATAATTATTTTGAATATTAATATTATTATATATTTATTTACATATTTGTATTTTTTATTTTTATGATCATAATAATATGAAAAAATAATATGCGCTCACAAGCATATTACTTTAAATTATATGTTTTACAACTTTTAGTTTTCAATTTTCATGAATTTTCATTTTTGGAATTTTTATTTCCTTCAACCTTCTTATCATTTTTTAATTTTAAAAAATTCTTTAAAATATATGTACTTGTTACATTTTCAGTCTTTCAGGTCGTAATATTAAAATAATATTTTGACATTTTATCATTTTGAATTTCGTTAAGTTATGAATATATTTCATTGATTTCATTTAATTTCTTATTTTCTATTTTATATTTTTTTTTTCTATTATCATTTTATCTCCTTTTATTATTGATAACTAATAATTATCATTTTTCTTAGTTTTTTTTTTTTTTGCTATATGGTTTTTTTCTTCAAATTTTTAATTATTTTTAAAAAATCATAATTACATATTTATTTTTGTTTTATAATTTGGTATTTCCATTTATATTAATATTTAACTATTTTTGAAATTAAATTTCAGTTTTAATTTAGTTTATATTTATTTTAATGATTTTAAATAATTATATTTAAATTAAATAATTTATTATGAATTTATTTGATTTAATGATGATGTGGCAATTTTGCATGAAGTTGACCAATTATGGGGGAAAAGCCCCTCTTCATCTTTTATATATTATTATTATAGGATACATAAAATTAAACAAACAGACGGTGATGTTAATTCCTTAGACAAATATTAGTGTTCAAGAAACAAAGATCCAAAGTTGTTAAAATGAACATGGGTTATTTAAAAAACAAGGAATAAGAAAGTTGCAACCACCATGTTGGTTCCTTTTCAACACCTGTCTTGTTTTTGGATAAGTATTACAACTGCCCATCAGTTCTTTCTCCTTCAAGCATCAATTTTAAAACCAGAAAACTCCCCTTTACGTTTCACATCTTCCAAATATATGAATATATAAATAGATATATACATTATAATATGAAGAGAAAAATTAGTTAGTATATGAATTCACCACCAACTTGTGCTGTATTGGAAGAACAGCAACCTTAGTAGCTTTCATGTCCTCCTCAACTTCCTCAATCATTCACTTTCTTTTCTGCTACAATATACAATACCTCTTCTCTCTATACATACATATGCAGTTCTCACCATTATTAAAACCATTCATTGTTGTATTCATCGATCCAAAACCAAGATCGAAAAATGAGGACCAAATCTCAATCTTCTGTTAATCTGAAGGTCATATTCACCTGCTGCTCAATCTTGATCTTTCTGGTTATCTTCAGTGCAAGATCAAACATCTCTTCTTCATCCCCAAAGTTCCTTTCCAAAACCAATCTCTCTCATGAAGAAGAAAATCAGCATAAACAAGAAGGATGTCCATCAACACAACAATGCACAAAAATGCCAATTTCTTTATCCGACGCATTGGTTCACTATGTCACCAGTAACGTCACTCCACAACAGACATTCGACGAAGTCTCTGTCTCAAAGAGAATCTTAGACAAGAAATCTCCATGTAACTTCCTCGTCTTTGGTTTAGGTCACGATAGCTTGATGTGGGCATCTCTCAACCATGGTGGTCGTACCTGTAAGTGTACTCATTTCCTATGTTTCTTATATTACAACAACAGAGCTAACGAAAGTCTCTTGTTTCAGTGTTTATTGAGGAAGACAAGGCTTGGATTGCGATTGTGACTAAGAAATTCCCAAACTTGGAATCTTACCACGTTGCTTACGACACTAAAGTGAAAGATTCAGACAAATTGATGGAGCTGGGAAGTTCAGAGGAGTGTAGATCCGTGTCCGATCCGAGAAACTCCAAATGTGATCTAGCGTTGAAAGATTTTCCTGCGGATTTTTACGAGACGAAATGGGATCTGATTATGGTGGATGCTCCAACTGGCTACCACGAGGAAGCTCCAGGGAGGATGAGCGCTATTTACACGGCGGGGCTTTTGGCTCGTAACCGTGAAGACGGAGAAACCGACGTTTTTGTTCACGACGTTAACCGTCCGGTGGAAGATGAATTCTCGGCGACTTTCTTGTGTAAAGGATACATGAGGGAGCAAAATGGGAGGCTAAGGCATTTCACCATCCCTAGCCATCGCGCTCGAGCTGGAACACCGTTTTGTCCGGTGGATGTTAATCGTCGCAGTTGATTTTTTTGCCGGGAAATATAGAGTCTGTGTTGCGGAGATCTATGCAGTTCACCGGACTCAGGGCCGGTGAATTTATTTACCTAGCGTCCTAGCGAACCCAGAGCAACTTTGCGTAGCTGGCTTTGTTTTGGTGTGTTTTTGCTTTTATCTTGATAATTACGGTTTTAAGGATCATTGCATTTACTGAAACAGAATATTAAGATGTATTCTTCATATATTTATTTGTTATTTTAATGAACACAAACAAGGAGATTGATCAGATATGGTATTTTTAAAATATATATATATTAACTTTCATTTCAAACGAGAATTTTTGACTGGTTTATAACCAAGACAATTGAACTGGCTACATCTAACCTAATAAATGTAATCGCCGTCAAAGAAATTGAAGAAATACAAAGTAAAACAAACAGGACCAGTCGGACATCGACGAAATCACCAGCGGTTATAAGGAGTGGCTTGTCGGCTCACCATCGATTATGTCAATTAATTAGCCGCTGGAGAATCGATTCCAACCGCGACTTTCGAAACCGATAGGTTCACAAAACTCGCCACTATCTTCCGTTGAAAGCGAAGAAGATCGAAATCACCTTCTCGCCCAAGAACCGAATATACACTAGGAGAAGATGAAATCAAACCACCACCAAAAACGAAGAACGAAATACCTTCAAAGATCCGACAAAAACGCCAAGCACACCCACCTCTGCCACCACAGGACCGCCCCACCAAACCACCACTGAGCATCAACTTTTTCTAACCCACGGAATAGCCTCCTCTTAGCTCTCGCTGTCCTCCTCTAAAAGCATTAGATGACCAAAGTAATACGAAACCGGCTCATACAGAGATATGTCATGTAATGGTCCGAATCCGGCCCGATATAAATTTTTCAAAAAAGAAAGGGAAATCCCAAAAGCCCACTTTCCATTTTTGAATTAGGGCTTTCCCCTTCCCCTCTCACAATAAATATGAGAGCTCCCCTTTAGAAAAATTCATCCCAAATTCTCTTCGGCAAAGCTCTGTCACGTTCCCGAGCCGTTCGTGCCTCCAGGAAGCCCATCCAGTCGTCCCTCTATCTCTCCTCCACCAGGTAACACCGGAAAACTCATATCTAGGTTAATTTTGCAAAAACCCGAAACGTTTTTAGCCATAGTTCTCAGACCGTACCGAATCCCGTGAATTTGAGGCCACCACCGCGTTCAGCTCGACGAGACGAAGCCGGAGCCGCCAGGCGCTCAGCCACTCGCCGCCACACGCACCCGCACGCTCCGGAGGAAGATCAGTGATATATCATGGTTTTTAGGGTTTTTGACCATGATATAAGTCTTTGTTATTGAGTCTTTTAGTATGTTTTGGAGTTCTTTTATGTGTGTTTACAGGTCTAGGGACGTTTGGAGTCTATTTGGACATTATGGCGCATTTTGGAGCTATTTGGAGCATTTGTGCGAGAAGAAGAAGCTAGAGTCATTTCTGGATGCTTGTGTCGATCCACATAACCTGGCATCGATCGACACGGATCGTGGACATATATATCTCGCAAGTTTAATGAAGATCTTGGAAATTGCAGCTTGGCCCAGAAGTTTCTCATAATTACAAAGAAGCCCAAAACGTGTTTAGTTATTATATTAAGGGCTTTAAGCCATTGTTTAGGCTATGCTTTATTTTACATTCAGAGAGATTTAGAGAGCTTGGAGGAGCTGGTCTTGTACTCGAGAGAGAAGAGATTTTGAACCCCTGTTTCTTTACTTCTTTTATGATATTTGAATTTCTATTCATCATGTCTATTGTTATGATTGCCATGTCTGAGTAATTTACCTGTTAGGTTTAAGGATTCTCATTAGGGATTTCAAGGAATTATAGGTTAATCATTCTGTAGGGATTCATACTTTCTAGTTCTTCATCTAGGGTTGTTCTTAATGCTTAATCTGAATTAGCTACCCAGATTTATGATCTTAGGTTGATTTCCGCAACGACAATCAGTTAATTAACTAGAAAGAACCTAGATGAGCAATTTGACTATTCGCAAAGAAATTTGGCTTAGGAAAATTGTGAACGAAAGAACTTGAGATTAATGCATGTTTAGGATCTCTAGAATTCGCAACGAAAGTTGGTTTGCAAGGTTGCTAGACATAGATAATACTCGCAACGAAAGCTGGTTTCTTATGCTTCCGTGATTATTGTTTTAAACCAGTTCTTAATTCGATCCTGATTGATTGATTAGCCTATATTCTTGATTTCCTGAGAACTCCCTTGACCTAACGCATCACTTGATTGATCACACACCGTTTGATTTACTTTTCTGTCTATTTACTGCTTTCTTACTGCTCTGCCTAGCTTAATTCGACCGTCTATAGTGTATCGTAAGATTCTTGAGTCTCTGTGGATTCGACCCCTATATACTACTAGTCACGTCTGTGCACTTGCAGTGTAACTCTAGGGATTAAACTCTGAGCAAGCAATCGGGCACGTGGGATCCACACGCCGACGAGTGCCGCCGTCACGCGCCGGAGCCGCCGCCACGCGCCGTCACCGGAGAGCCATCATCCGCCGCCGCCGGAGCTGTCGCCATTGCCGGAGAGCCTCCGCCCGTCGCCAGAGCAGTCTGCCGCCGCCGGAGCTGCCACCGTTGTCGTCGCCAGAGTTGCCATCGCCGGAGCTGCTGTCGCCGACTACCGTCCGCCGCCGTTAAGTTGACTCGCCCGCAAACTTAGTCAACTCGGGTTGACCCGGTTTGACTCAGTCCAATTCTCAATTTTGGTTTAAATTAATTTCTTTCTGGTTGTTCGGTTTGGTTCAATTTGAATTCCAGTTCTCAATTTCAATTCCCGGTTTAGTTGGTTCAATTCAATTTCTGGTTTAGTTTGGTTTAGGATTGGTTTAGGGGCAATTGGGCTGGTTATGAATTGGACCTGGTTTAGTCTGGGTTTGGGTTTGGGTCTTGGTTGACCGGTTAACTTTGACCTGACTGTTGACTTTTAATTAACCAACTTCGAGTAGCCGTAACTAGCCCGTACTTAGTCCAATTCGCGCGAAACAAAAGCCTAATTCGCTTGTTTTTCCGTCCTCTTCTCAGTTATGAAGTCCGTTTGGGCGTCGGGAACTTAAAAATTACGCTTTTGCCCTTCTTTGGAAAATGTGATGACCGGTTGTGACCCATGCTTACTCTCTAATTTCTAGGACGCGAGTCCTTTGTTAATAGTATCTTTCTAGGTAGTGTAGGGACTAGTGAAGCGCGTAATGTGACTGGTTGCTGGAACGTATAACTATTTTGGTATCGCTTTAACCGAAAACGTTGCTTGTGTATGATGGATATGTGTGGAATAGTAGTTGTGATAGGATCCCGTGAGGGTTTTGCATGAAGGGCGCGTATAACGGAATGGTACGCGTCCTTGTCGTCTGGGAGGGTGTTACGAGCCTGTTGGATCCCGATGGATCTAAGGGTTTGATATATTGAATGATAAAACCAACCTCGTTCTTACCTTTGGCAGCGGAAGAAGATGGTGAACGAGATCAGTGGAGCAACGCAGACGCCTTGCCTCTACCAGATACACACGCACGCTCGCTGGAAACGGGATGCTAGTGCCGGATCAATGGGATCGAATAGTTCTGGTGTGTCTAGTGTTTCTCTCAAGAAAACTGGACGGCTCTGTTGTTTAGGTCGAACTAAACACGTTCTTATTCGACCTAAGCGTGCTTAACGGGCCAGACTCAAATAAGCCATAACCCGAAAAGCCTGTTCGGAAAAACCGAACTGTGTCGACCGACACACAAGCTGTGTCGATCGACACAACATCATTATATAGAATCCTATGTGTATTTCAATACACATAATATGATCATTGCCACAATGATCATTCCCATGTCGTAGTTTCCAGTTCGCTTAGGTGTGTGACCCTATAGGATCATATAATACTGGCAGTAGGTCCACGACCTACAGATTGCAAGAGGCTTCTAGCAAAGCATTGCAAACACCCAGTATTATACGAATGTCTGATCTCGACACACAACTATCACAGGAGTGAGTACAAGTGTGATTTCAGGACACTATCCCAACAATCTCCCACTTGTACTGGAATCATCAATTCCTATAATCCTTTTGTCTCTATATCTCGATTTGGCATAAGGCAAGATTTGTGTCATCCTTATTAAGCCAACATCGTGTTTATCGAACTCCTGATCTCATACTGAACATTACAAACAACTGAACTACAGTTCGTTTGAGTGCGGCCACACATTTTTCTCAGTAATCAATCTTCGATAGGCCCTGAGATATTTATCTCCCGTTATACAGGAGGGACAAATCCCTTCTTGTTCCATCCCTGTTTCAACGCGTACTTCATGATACACCCGAACAGTGCCGTTATAGTCGCCAGTTACGGGTCGACGTTTGACAAGGTCAAAGTGTACCAATTCATATGCAAGAAAGCATGATGAACTCAGGTCTAAGGACTATACTCTATAGTCGTAATGAGAATCTCTTATGACACAGATATAACTATCTTGTAGACTTCTCATTAGCGGGTCATGTCCGATCATATGTTCACTAACATATATCTATGTGATTGACTGCGATAATCATATCATTGGCTCCATGAAACTTAGCCAACAGTCACCTCACAATCTAGTCTCTATCGGTTGTTAGTGTCCCAATTCTACAACCTCGACTAGGGACAAAATAATTTATTAACTTATAGGGTTTCATGATCAAGTCCTCAACTTGATGACCTATAATATGTCATAAACTTATTTGGGACCATTATTTAGATCACAATATAAATAATGCTGAAATCAAATTTCATTGAAATACTTCCAAAGAATGTTTACAAGAGCGTCTTATTATAACTTAAAATATAACCAAAAACTCCCACTAGAATCAAGATTACATCATAAGATCTCTAATGCCTACAGCAGTCGTATGACTCTCATGCTTAGGCCTTGGGAGTGACTTGGTCAGAGGATCAGCGACGTTCTCATCTGTCGGAACTCGGCTGATCTTCACATCACCTCTATTGACAATATCACGAATCAAATGATATTTCCTCTCAACGTGTTTGGACTTCTGGTGTGACCTGGGTTCTTTCGCCTGAGCAATGGCTCCATTGTTATCGCAGAATAAAGCCACTGGCTCCAAGATACTAGGAACCACACCAAGTTCAGTCATGAACTTCTTGATCCAAACAGCTTCCTTTGCCGCTTCTGAAGCAGCAACATATTCAGCTTCCGTTGTGGAATCAGCTACGGTATTCTGCTTAGAGCTCTTCCAGCTCACCGCACCGCCATTTAGACAGAAGACAAATCCAGATTGTGATCGGAAATCGTCTCTGTCTGTCTGAAAACTCGCATCAGTGAATCCATTCACCACAAGTTCATCACTTCCTCCATACACAAGGAATTTATCCTTAGTATGTCTCAAATACTTGAGAATATTCTTGACAGCTGTCCAGTGTTCCTCACCTGGATCAGATTGGTATATGCTCGTCATGCTTAACGCGTAAGCTACATCTGGACGAGTGCAGAGCATGGCATACATAACAGATCCTATTGCAGAAGCATAAGGAATCCTATTCATGCGTTCTCGCTCAGCATGTGTCGCCGGACACTGCTTCTTGCTGAGACTTATGCCATGAGACATTGGTATGAAGCCCTTCTTGGAATCATGCATATTGAATCTGTGCAACACCTTATCGATATAAGTGTCCTGGAACAATCTCATAAGCTTGTTGGTTCTATCTCTGTAGATTCTGATTCCAAGAATGTACGCGGCTTCTCCCATGTCTTTCATGGAAAAACAACTTCCAAGCCAAGTCTTGATAGACTGAAGCAACGGAACGTCATTACCGAGGAGGAGTATGTCATCGACATACAGCACAAGAAATGCAATTTTGCTCCCACTAGTCTTCTTGTATACACATGCTTCCTCTTCGTTCTTGATGAAACCGAATTGTTTTACTGCTTCATCAAAACGAAGATTCCAACTCCGTGATGCTTGCTTCAATCCATAAATGGATTTATGAAGTTTGCATACCTTCTTAGCGTTCTTTGGATCGACAAAACCTTCAGGCTGTGTTATGTACACATCCTCTTCCAGAATACCATTCAGGAATGCGGTTTTGACATCCATTTGCCAAATCTCATAATCATAATGAGCGGCAATCGCTAGAAGAATCCGAATGGATTTAAGCATAGCGACTGGGGAATAGGTTTCATCATAGTCAATACCATGAATTTGCTTGAAACCTTTTGCCACCAACCTCGCTTTGTAAATCTGTACATTGCCATCCACGTCAATCTTCTTCTTGAAGATCCATTTACACTCAATGGCTTTTACACCATTAGGTAAATTGACCAAGGACCATACTTGGTTTTCTGACATGGATGCCATTTCGGACTTAGAGGCTCCAAGCCATTTTTCGGAGTCCGGGCCCATCATAGCTTCCGTGAAGGTCGCTGGTTCGTCACTATCAATGATCATCAGATCATTTGAGTCGGTTACGAGGAATCCGTAGTATCTCTCGGGTTCGTGACGGATCCTTCCGGATCTGCGAACTTCAGGCTCCACAGGCGCCGGTTCCACAGAACTTTGTGGGTCCAACTGATGCTCTTCCTCAACAGGTTGAGCAGTTTCCTGTGCATCTTGAATTTCTTCAAGATGTACTTTACTCCCACTGTTTTTCTTAGAGAGAAACTCCCTCTCAAGAAAAGAACAGTCCCGAGCAACAAATACTTTGTTCTCAGATTGGTTGTAAAAGTAGTATGCCTTGGTTTCCCTAGGATAACCAACGAAGTAGCATTTATCTGATTTGGGTGCAAGCTTGTCAGAGATTAAACGTTTGACATAAGCCTCACAACCCCAAATCTTCAGGAAAGACAGATTAGGAATTTTCCCAGTCCACAATTCATGTGGTGTCTTATCCACTGATTTAGATGGCACCCTATTTAGTGTAAACGCAGACGTTTCTAGAGCGTATCCCCAAAAGGATAATGGAAGATTAGTATGACTCATCATAGACCGAACCATATCTAATAAGGTTCGATTTCTCCTCTCTGACACTCCATTCCATTGAGGTGTTCCAGGAGGAGTGAGTTGTGAAACGATTCCACACTCGCTCAGATAGTCGCTGAACTCTTGGCTTAAGTATTCTCCTCCGCGATCCGATCGCAGAATTTTGATACTTTTGCCAAGTTGGTTCTGTACTTCATTCTTGAATTCCTTGAATCTATCAAAGGATTCTGACTTGTGTCTCATCAAGTAGACATAGCCATACCTACTGAAATCATCAGTGAAGGTAATGAAGTACTTGAAATTTCCTCTGGCAACAGTACTCATCGGCCCACATACATCAGTATGAACAAGGCCCAACAAATCACTGGCCCTTTCATTTGGTTTGTTGAAAGGGGCTCTAGCCATTTTGCCCACCAAGCAAGATTCGCATTTCTCACATGATTCAAAATCAAATGAGCCCAGAAGCCCATTTCGATGGAGCCTTTGGATGCGTTTCTCATTGATATGGCCCAAACGACAATGCCATAAGAAAGTCGGGTTTTCGTCATTTGACTTAAACCGCTTTGTATTTATGTTAAAGACAGGCATTTCTTGATTTAAAACATATAACCCATTTTCTAATGGGGCGCTACCATAAAATGTACCATCACGATTAAAAGAACAAACTTTATTCTTAACAGCAAAATCAAAACCTTCCAAATCCAAAACGGAAACTGAAATTATGTTTCTGGTTATCGCAGGTACAAAGTAGCAATTATTCAAAGCTAAAATCATGCCCGAAGGTAAAGACAATTCATAGGTGCCTACGGCCAGTGCAGCAACCTTAGCTCCATTCCCGACTCGTAGCTCCACTTGTCCTTTCTTCAGCGTTCTACTGTTTCTTAGTGCCTTCACATCAGTACAAATGTGAGCACCGCAGCCGGTATCCAATACCCACGAAGTAGAACTAGAAGATATAACATTAAGTTCGATAACATAAATACCTGAGTCAGACGCATCATACATCTTCTTCAGTTTCTTGTAATCTTCCTTGAACTTCTTGCAGTCTCTTTTCCAATGCCCCAACTGCTTGCAGTAGTTGCACTTATCCTCAGCAGAAGGCCCGGATTTGGGCTTGGGCTTGGGCTTGTCTTGACTTTCAGTCTCGACAACCTGGGCCTTTCCCTTATCCTTCTTAGGTTTCTTAAACCTTTTACCCCCTTGCACCATCAGGACACTGGGAGTAGCCTTCTTGAGATTCGGTTCTGCTGTCTTCAGCATACCGTGCAACTTAGTCAATGTCTTAGTCATGTTTTGCATGTTGTAGTTCATGATGAACTGATCAAAACACGACGGCAATGACTGCAGAATCATGTCAGTGGCCAGCTCCTGGCTAATGGCACAGTCCAGTTTCCCCAGGTTATCAATGTAACCCATCATTTTAAGGACATGAGGACTTACTGGACTGTCCTTAGCCAGCTTGCAATCCATGAGAGATTTAACCGTCTGGTATCTCTCTGTGCGAGCTTGCTCCTGAAACAAAGCTTTCAGGCTGTTAATCATCTCAATGGGTGACAACACGTTCTCATATTGCTTCTGCAGCTCAGAGTTCATGGTCACCAGCATTAGACAAGTAACATCTTTGACATCCGCTGAATGCTTATCCCAAGCATTCTTTTCTGTCTGCGGAGCATTGGAACGTGGCCTCTCGGTGAGAACTCTTTCAAGGACATATTCCTTGTTCTCTTGCCTGAGAACTATTCTCAGGTTCCGATACCATTCCAAGAAATTAGATCCATTTAACTTGTCCTTCTCAAGGACGGATCTTAGTGAGAAAGTGTTGATGTGATTTGAGACAGACATAGCTGCAATTAAAAGAGGTAAAGGTTTTAGTTATAATACTCAAGGAAATGAGAAATCTTATCTAATAAGAAAACTCGCATTGTATTCATAACTATGTTTCCTCATATGAATACAATGAACCAAGATCCTCAGATCACCAAAATTCGAGTGGAAGACTCGCCATCACCCAAACTTTAGTCATCCAGGTAAGCAAATCATTGCTAATTGTACCCAGTACAACTCTTGGTCGCAGATAAGACAATCCATGTCATATCCACTCCGATGTCTCTGGGCCCAGAACTTCTGATGGCCCAGTCAAGTAAACCAATCTCTTCGGTCTTGTGATCATTGACAGTCGCACTGCAAGTCTATCAATGATCACCTGCCTTACTCATGTAGCTGTGGATACCAAGGACTCCAAGACTATCCAATCAGCGAAACGAGTCTTGACAGTAGACAAGATCGGGCAAGACATCAAGATCACTTGATATTTAGTTGAGGAAAAGAACCGATTTATCTTGATGCATATCCAATATCCAATATACATTCAAGGATTTATTTATTTATTTAAAACATTCAGTTTATTTAGTTTAGATTCATCTACAACTTTTAGGATTAAATTGTTCTGGTATATGCAAATATGTAGTCCAACTAGCATGTCTGCGATCATTGTATCGATCGACGCCAACCATTGGTATCGATCGATGCAATCAAATTTAAACCGCTCTTCGATAACCGGTCTAACCGAATCGAATTTACTTAACCGATTCAATTCAATTGAACCAGTTCGGTTTAATGGTCCATGTCGATCGTCACACACTGTGTGTCGATCGATATGACCAAACCAGAATCAATTTGGTTAATAAAATTAACCGAGCTAGATAACCGGTCCAATCCAATTGAACCGATCTATCTGATCGCATTGTCTGTGTCGACCGACACACCCAGTGTATCGATCGACGCAACACGATTACGGGTACTCGATCTCAGATCGAAACCCTAGAATTATTTGCGGATTTTCGCTTTGTATCGACCGACACACGCTTTGTGTCGATCGATACTGTACGACAAACCCTAAAATTTTATTCGCGAGTTTTCGCTCTGTGTCGACCGACACACGCTTTTTGTCGATCGACACCCTGCGACAAACCCTAAAATTTTATATTTGCGCCGCGTCGTGTCGACCGACGCACGTTTTGTGTCGATCGACACAGTGCGTTTTCATCAATTCTTCGTCTTTTCAACAGGAACAAAACCGAGAATATAACATGAAAACACGATTTAAACATGCAAAAATCAATTCAACAACATCAGGATTCGAATTATTTTGCATCAAATTCAATAGCTAAACCCTAAGCAGCTCTGATACCACTGTTGGATCCCGATGGATCTAAGGGTTTGATATATTGAATGATAAAACCAACCTCGTTCTTACCTTTGGCAGCGGAAGAAGATGGTGAACGAGATCAGTGGAGCAACGCAGACGCCTTGCCTCTACCAGATACACACGCACGCTCGCTGGAAACGGGATGCTAGTGCCGGATCAATGGGATCGAATAGTTCTGGTGTGTCTAGTGTTTCTCTCAAGAAAACTAGACGGCTCTGTTGTTTAGGTCAAACTAAACACATTCTTATTCGACCTAAGCGTGCTTAACGGGCCAGACTCAAATAAGCCATAACCCGAATAGCCTGTTCGGAAAAACCGAACTGTGTCGACCGACACACAAGCTGTGTCGATCGACACAACACCATTATATCGAATCCTATGTGTATTTCAATACACATAATATGATCATTGCCACAATGATCATTCCCATGTCGTAGTTTCCAGTTCGCTTAGGTGTGTGACCCTATAGGATCATATAATACTGGCAGTAGGTCCACGACCTACAGATTGCAAGAGGCTTCTAGCAAAGCATTGCAAACACCCAATATTATACGAATGTCTGATCTCGACACACAACTATCACAGGAGTGAGTACAAGTGTGATTTCAGGACACTATCCCAACAGAGCCCTCCGAGGTGGTGCGTGGGACGCACGTGTGGGGTATTAAGGCCCATAGGGTTCGGGAGTGTGAGCTGGGAGCTCGTTAAGCACGAACGGACATATAATTGTGTGATGAAGCCTTCAGGAGTGGGTGCAAGGTGTTAAAACTTGTAGATCGTAGTTGTGTGGCCTAAGCCGGGATCGCGGGTTCCTTGAATCTGCCATCGCAGGGTAATTGTGTTTTGAAACAATTACTCGGTCCTCTTTTCCTTTCCTGCCTTTTTCTCTCGCAGGTCCGGATGTAAGGTTGATCGTTTGTTGATGATATTGGAGGATTTGAATCGAAGGAAGCCTGTGGGTTCCTGGGACCGGCTGGAAGGCAGTCCGGTCGGACCGATTCCATGTTGACCGGCGCCGCACGATGCCATCTCCAGTTCGTCGGGGACGGGTTGTGTCAACTTGGTATCAGAGTCTGGGTTAAGGTCTCTCAGTTCTGTCTGAGACACCAGCTTCCGCAATTTTCCCTAAAAACAGAAATTTCAGTTTTCAAAGGAGTTTGCGAAAGTTTGAAAAGATGTTATTTGCGAAAGCTTTTTCAAAACACCAACTATATCATTGATTATCTCTTGTTGTGACCTTACCCCACTTTATTTACGCAGGATGTCTTCCGATCCTAGTTTCGATTCTAGTTCCGATTCCAGTTCCGATTCTGGCCTCAGCCCTGTCAGTGATTTCCCTTTCCGTACCACTGCCTGGAAGAGCATTCCACCACGCGTCATCCGGTTGAGACATCTTGAAGCGAGGGCCGCAGCCGCACCCATTCCGTCCGCCCCGGTTCGCACAGCCAAACCCGTGTCTCCACTGATGCGAGCAGCGACAGATTCGCAGCCCTCGCGGAAGAGAGAGTGATCAGAGGAGGCACCAGTGGATGTTCCGTCCATGTCTGCAGCCCGCTGAGTTTCCCGAGGAATGTGAGGGCTGGGTAGGAGCCAATATCGGAGGAAGCCGATCCAAAGCCAGAGCATGCAGCAAATGTGGGGCAGATTTTGCGCACCTACCGGTTCCGCAGATTCCTCCATTTCTAGAGTTTGGTCTTGAACCGATTCCGTAGGATGCTGCACCCCTGATGTTCGTGCCCACGCTTCCGGCTCCTGCATTTCCGGCACACGACCCCCGTTCAATTCAGTTAGCGGGAATGAATGTCGATGAGTATATGGAGCGATTCTTGTGGGCTTCTCTTCACTCCGATCTTCGGTCGTCGACGCATTGGTTGACATTGTTTCTGGGAGGAATCTTACCGGAGATCCGACATGATGTGTCAGATGGATATGGATACGGGGCGTTCTACCTGGTTGTGATGGCGGCTAGGTATGCCCGGTTGGTTGAGATCCGATAGCAGGAGCTGGCCCACCAGCAGCAGGAGGCTATGGCGCAACATGAGGCCATGATGCAGCAACATGCTGTGTGGGAGTAGGAGCATGAGTTGTTGCAGCAGCAGGCAGACGCACCTCTGGTGATTGTCATCTTGAATTCTGATTCCGAGTACGAGTCCGACCGAGAGGAGGACCCGGGCGATGCGGATTTAAATTTCTGGGAACCAGGATCTTCGAGTGGCTAGAGCCAGGGGACTCATGCATTTTGGGAGTAGGGCATTAGTTATTCTTTCATTTCGGTTTTTCGTTTTGGCTTTGTCCGTGACTTTTCGCGTAGCTGGTTTTTATTATTCTATTCATTAAACTATTGTAGCCTACGCCATTTTATTTATATACTTTATTCTTTTATTTCCTTGGCATCATCCCGTTCGGACCGCTAGCATCTTGCAGTACAAGTCTTCGTACCCCGAGCAGAATGGTGACTTTGAGTTCTGGGACATCTGGGCAACCATACGACTCAGAATTCGGGATGAATTCTTTTCAAAGGTGAGGGGGAGAATTGTAACGGCTCGAATCCGGTCCATTTTAAAATTTTCTAAAAAGACAGGGGAAAGCCCAAAAGCCCACTTTCTATTTTTAAATTAGGGCTTTCTCCCTCCCCTCTCACTATAAATATGAGAGCTCCCCTTTAAAAAATTCATCCCAAATCCCCTTCGGCGAAGCTCTGTCACGTTCCCCAGTCGTTCGTGCCTCTAGGAAGCCCATCCCATCGTCCCTCTCTCTCTCCCCTCCACCAGGTAACACCGGGAAACTCAGATCTAGGTTGATTTTGCAAAAATCCGAAACGTTTTTAGTCATAGTTTTCAAATCATACTGAATCCCATGAATCTGAGGCCACCACCACATTCAGCTCAACGAGACGAAGTTGAAGACGCCAGCCGCTCAGCCACACGCCGCTGCAAGCGCCGGAGAGCCACCGTCTGCTGCCGCCCGCCGCCTTGGCCGTTGTCGGAGAGCCGCCACCCGTCGCCGAAGCGCCGCTGTCACCGTCCCCAGAGCCGCCGTCCGCTGTCGCCAGAGCCACTGTCGCCGCCGTCACCGACCGTCGTCCACCGCCGGCAAGTCAACTCGGCCGGTCTGAGTCAACTCGGGTTGACCCGGTTTGACTTGGTCCAATTCCCAATTTCGGTTTAAATCAATTTCTTTCTGGTTAGGCCGGTTTGATCAATTTCAATTACGATTCTCAAATTCAAATCCCGGTTTAGCTGGTTCAATTCAATTTCTGGTTTAATTTGGTTTTAGGATTTGTTTAGGGGAAATTGGGCTGGTTATGAATTAAGCTGGTTATGAATTGAGCCTGGTTTAGTCTCGGTATGGGTTTGGGTCTGGGTTGACCGGTTAACTTTGACATGACCGTTGACCTTTAGCCGTACCTAGCCTGTCCTTATTCCAACTCGAGCAAAACGAAAGCCTAATTCGCTTGTTTTTCCGTCCTCTTTTTCAGTTATGAAGTCCGTTTGGGCGTCGAGAAATTCCAAATTACGCTTTTGCCCTTCTTTGGCCAAGGTGAGGACTGGTTGTGACCCTTGCTTACTCTCTCAATTCCGGGACGCAAGTCCTTTGTTAATAGTATCTATGTAGGTAGTGTAGGGACTAGTAAAGCGCTTGATGTGATTGGTAACTGTTAGGGTATCGCTTAAACTGAGAACATTGCTTGTGCGTGATGGATATGTGTGGAATAGTAGTTGTGGTAGGATCCCGCGAGGGTTTTGCGTGTAGGGCGAGTATAACGGGAATGGTACGCGTCCTTGTCATCGGGGAGTGTGTGAAGAGCCCTCCAGGTGGTGCGTGGGATGCACTTGTGGGGTATTGAGGCCCGTAGGGTTCGGGAGTGTGAGCTGGGAGCTCGTTAATCACAAACGGACATAGAATTGTGTGATTGTAGTTTTGATCGAGTAGTCTCTGTTGTATTATTTGTTCTCTGGAATTTGAAATATTGGAGATAGGCCTGGGCGTTCGGGTACCCGTTCGGGTTCGGTTCGGGTCTTTCGGGTTTTCGGGTTTTCGGGTCTGAGATATAAAACCCATTCGGGTATTTTAGAATTTCGGTTCGGGTTCGGTTCGGTTCCATTCGGGTTCGGTTCGGGTTCGGGTACCCGAAAAACATAAAACAAAAATAAAAATTAGTTATATTTAAATAAAAATTCGTTAAATTTTGATAAATATAACAAAACCCTTCATATATTTTGCTTATTTTTGATAATTTAGTTATTTTTGACTAAAAACAACTAATATATTTAAGTTTACAATTATAATTTTGGATAATTTTGTTATATTAGGTCTAAATATAATTAATATTTTAGGTATATAATTATAATTCGGATATTTCGGATACCCATTCGGTTCTCGGTTCGGGTCGGGTTCGGGTTCGGTTCTTCGGATATAGGAGTTTAGGACCCGTTCGGGTATTTTATCGTTTCGGGTTCGGGTTCGGTTCTACTTTTTTGGTTCGGGTTCGGTTCGGTATTTCGGGTCCGGATATTATGCCCAGCCCTAATTGGAGAATTGTATGGTTTCTGTTTGATAGGTTCTGTTCATGGAAGTTAAAAGGATGGATGCTAGCTTAAGTTTTGAGCTAGTAAAATGCAGACAGTTCAATTCCTTCGACTTACTCGATCCCTCATTCAATCGGTGGAGATGATCTATTTTTGCCTCTATAATAGAAGCGAACATTTTAATATGTAAAATAGTCCTCAAACTTTTAAATGTTTATATATCTAAAACAAATACAAATTCATATTTTAATAATTAATAATGTAAATAATTAGTATATTATAAATAAACCTATTGTATATAATTCAAAAGATTAATCATCTGTGAAAATACGGTTAATTTCGGTAACACTTCCTAAATACATCGGTTAACCATAACTGAACTAACCGAATCGGTTCAGTTCGATTAACCAGTTCGGTTCAGTTCGGTTAACCGAACTCACATACCTAATAAATAATATATTTTTATTTATTAAATAAAAGAAATGTTTATTTTAAATAATATTATAATTTATAAAAAAATATAAAATAAACTAAATGGGCTAGTATGAAATTTTTGCAAATAAAATGTAATAAAAGTCAAATATTAAAGAGAATATTTCTTTTTAGAGGAAAAATAGAGAAACACATTGGAGAAGATTCGTCCTCTAATATAGAGTTCCTCTATTTTATAGGAAAAAAATAAAGATTAGTCCTCTAATATAGAGTTCTTTTTCGAACGAACGATGAGACTCTCTCGTCTTGATTTTCTCTCTTCCTCCTCCTCTTTTCATAATCTGTTTCTCTTCTGATCCTCCACCGTCTTCTTCCTCTTTCGCTTTTTATTTCATCATCTCACTCACTTGATCCTTTTTCCTCTAAAATCTTCCAAATCCCTAAGTCCCCAAATCTCAAATCCCTAAAATTTTACGAGACTCAAACGAGTATGGCTGAACAACAAACCTGATCTTCTCACTTCATGTTTCTGCCTCGACGAGCCCAAATCCTATGATTATTTCCCTATTCGCGTCGCTACTGCCTCATCCGTCTCTATTCTTCATTTTCTTACTCCAGCCGCCGTGATTTCCTCGATGGCTAAACGACGATGTCGATGGACTCTCCGGTAAGGAATTTCAAGACCTGCCCGAGGCTATTATGGTGATAAGCTTCCATAAATACACTCTTGTAGTTTTGTTCCAGTAGGATGTATGCTAGCTAAAGTTTTTATCTAGTAAAATGCAGACAATTCAATTCTTTCAACTTACTCGATCCCTCATTTAATCGGTGGAGATTATTTATTTTTGCCTATATAATAGAAGTGAACTTTTTAATTTATAAAATAGTTCTCAAACTTTTAAATCATTTATTTATGACTAAAACAAATACAAATTTTATTTTAATAATTAATAATGTAAATAATTAGTATATTATAAATAAAAATATTATATATAATATAAAATATTAATCATTTGTGAAAAATTTAATTTCGGTAACACTTCTAAAATACATCGGTTAACCATAACCGAACTAACCGTGTCGGTTCAGTTCGGTTAACCAGTTCGGTTAAGTTCGGTTAACCGAACTCACATACCTGATAAATAATGTATTTTATTTATTAAATAAAAGAAATGTTCAGTTTAAATAATATTATAATTTATAAAAAATATAAAACAAACTAAATTAGATAGTATGAAATTTTTGTAAATAAAATGTAATAAAAGTAAAATAAAAGTCGAATCTTAAAGAGAATTTTCTTTTTTAGAGAAAAAAAATAGAGAAACACATTGGAGAACATTAGTCCTCTAATATAGAGTTCCTCTATTTTAGAGGAAAAATAAAGGAATACATTGAAGATGGTCTTAGCTTTTTTTTTTTTTTTTCTCTTCTTCTTCGAAAAAACTAGGAGACTCTCTCGTCTCTGATTTTCTCTCTTCATAATCTGTTTCTCTTTTGATCCTCCACCGTCTTCTTCTTCTTATTTCGTCCTCTCACTCACTCGATCCTTTCTCCTCTAAAATCTTCCAAGTCTCTGAATCCCCAGATCTCAAATCCCTAAAACTTTAGGAGACTCAAATGAGTATGGCTGGACAGCAAACCTGATCTTCTCACTTCATGTTTCTGCCTCGACGAGCCCAAATCCTATGAATCTTTCCCTTTTCGCGCCGCTACTGCCTCATGTAGGATTATGTTGGTTCATAGGTTTAATTATCAGATTACAACCTAACATAATCAACTAGGATCTAGGTGATTTGCAGTTGAATCATAAACAGATCAGGATCATTACCTTATGATTGCAGCGGATTAATCAAGGGAATATCGAGATCTGCAAGAGCTGATGATTACCGGCTCCTCCTAGGTATCCACACGCTTACAAGCTACTGGATCAGGCTGCTTGACCAAGCTGGAACAACAGAGAGAGAGGAGAACGGCCAGACCTAAAAATCGCAGAAGACTGGTCTAACTGGCGCCTCCTCTTCCCTTATATGGGCCCAAGTAATTAAACTAATGGCCTATTAGGCTTTTGGGCCCAAGACCCAAATCAGACAAAAGACTGTATTTTGTCTGGCCCAATTCTCTGTACAAATACAGTAAATGTCTTGCATCTTACTGTATTAGTTCCTTTTTAACTTTCCCGTTAGCTATGGTGTGTGACCCTTTGGGATCATACAATACTGGTAATAAGTACTTAACTTATAGATCAAGAGCGGGCTCTAGCAAGTCATCATGACCTCCCAGTATTTATGACTTATGTCTGATCTCGACACTTATCATACTTTCTAGAGATAGCACAGTAGATTTCAGGACATTCCCAACAATCTCCCACTTGTACTGGAATCCTACATTCCCTAATCCTTTTGTCTCAATATCTCGATCTGCATAAGGCAAGATGCGTGTCATCCTTATATAGCCAGACCATGTTCATCGGACCAGATTCGATACTGACAATTCAAACGACTTGGGCAAGTCCGTTTGGGAGTGGCCACTCTCTTACCAGCTATCAAGTCTCCGATTGGCCTAGAGATATTACCTCCGTTAAACGGCAGGGACAAATCCCATCTTGTTCCATCACTATGAGCTACACACTTTATAATACACCCAACCAAGGTCCTTATAGCTCCCAGTTACGAAACAGCGTTAGACAATGATCAAAGCGCATCAATCCATGTGCAGCCACATGCATGCGAACTCAGGTCTAAGGACTATACTCTATAGTCGTAAATGAGAACCTCTCATGACACAGATATTAATATCTTGTAGAGTTCTCATCAGCGGGCCATGTCCGGTCATATGCTCCCCTACATATACCTATGTGTTGACTTTGATGCCGCGCATCTATGACCCCTCGAAACTTGGTCATAAGTCTCAACACAATCTAGTCTCAAGTGGTTGTTGGTGTTCCAGTTCAACAACCTTCGACTATGGACACTATGATTTATGTCATTTCGTTAAATATGGGGTTTCAGGATCAAGTCTACTCATGTACTTCGATGGCCCATATATAATGACATGAATCATTTTGGAACGATTATTTTATATCACAGTTAAAAATAATCCAGAAATAAAAATTTCATTAACATTTAAAATGTTTACATGAACCAATCAAAATAACTAAAACAAAAGCCCTCACAACTCCCACTCAAAAAGAGATTACATTTGAATATCTCTAATTCCTACAGCAGCAGTATGCAACTCGTGCTTAGGTCTCGGGAGTGGCTTTGTCAACGGGTCAGCCACGTTCTCATCAGTGGGAACTCTGCTGACCATCACTTCACCTCTATTCACTATATCACGAATCAGGTGATACCTTCTCATAATATGTTTTGATTTCTGATGATGTCTCGGTTCCTTAGCTTGAGCAATTGCACCATTGTTGTCACAATACAGTGTTAGAGGCTCAGTGGCATTTGGGAATACACCGAGTTCAATCAAGAAGTTCCTTATCCAAACTCCTTCCTTCTCAGCTTCTGAAGCAGCGATGTATTCAGCTTCAGTTGTGGAATCTGCCACGGTGCTCTGCTTGGAGCTCTTCCAACTTACTGCACCGCCATTCAGACAGAAGATGTAACCAGACTGTGACTGGAAATCATCTTTATCTGTCTGAAAACTTGCCTCCGTGAATCCACTCATTTCAAGCACTTCACTTCCTCTGTAAACCAAGAACTTATCCTTAGTATTCCTCAAATACTTCAGGATATTCTTTACGGAAATCCAGTGATTCTCACCTGGATTAGACTGGTACCTACTCGTCATGCTTAGTGCATAAGCAACATCAGGACGAGTACAGATCATGGCATACATGATAGATCCTATAGCCGAAGCGTAAGGTATCCTACTCATGCGCTTAAGCTCATCAGGTGTTTTAGGACACTGAGTCTTGCTTAGTGTAGCACCATGTATCATTGGCGTGAATCCCTTCTTGGATTTATCCATTCCGAATCGATGCAGGATTTTGTCTATATAAGAATCTTGACAAAGTCCAATCAGCCTTTTAGATCTGTCTCTAAAGATTCGGATTCCAAGAACATACGCGGCTTCACCCATGTCCTTCATGGAAAAACAACTTCCCAGCCAGTCTTTAACAGACTTCAGCATTGGAATATCATTTCCAAGAAGCAATATGTCATCGACATATAGGATAAGAAACGCCACTTTGCTCCCACTAGTTTTCTTATACACACATTGTTCTTCCTTGTTTCTGATGAAGTCAAAATTCTTTATTGCCTCATCAAAACGAAGATTCCAACTCCTGGATGCTTGCTTCAATCCATAAATGGATTTATGAAGTTTGCATACTTTCCCAGCATTCTTAGGATCAATGTAACAGTCAGGCTGTGTCATATACACATCCTCCTCCAAGATTCCATTCAGGAAGGCGGTTTTCACATCCATCTGCCAAATCTCATAATCATAATAAGCGGCAGTTGCTAGGAGAATCCGAATTGATTTCATCATGGCCACTGGTGAATAGGTTTCATCATAGTCTATACCATGAATTTGTTTGAAACCTTTTGCCACCAACCTGGCCTTGTAAATCTGGACATTTCCATCCACGTCAATCTTCTTCTTGAAGATCCATTTACACTCGATGGCTTTAGCACCAGCGGGTAAGTCAACCAGTGAAAACACTTGGTTGCTAGATATGGAGTCCATCTCAGATTCAGTGGCTTCACGCCACTTTAAGGAGTCAGGGCCCATCATGGCTTCTGCAAAGTTCGAGGGTTCATCACCGTCAATGATCAAAAGATCATGGCAATTAGTCACGAGGAATCCCTGATATCTATCGGGTTCGTGACGGATCCTTCCGGATCTTCGAACTTCAGGTACTACAGGTTCAGGTTCTACTACAACTTCATGTAATTCATCCTGCTGTTCTTCCTCATTAGGTTGAACAGGTTCCTGTCCTTCTTGAATTTCATCAAGTTGTACCTTACTCCCACTATCTTTCTTAGAGAGAAATTCCCTCTCAAGAAAAGTACAATCCCGAGCAACAAAGATCTTGTTCTCGGATCGCAGATAGAAGTAATATGCCTTGGTATCCCTAGGATAACCAATGAAGTAGCATTTGTCAGATTTTGGTGTAAGCTTGTCTGAGATTAATCTTTTGACATAGGCTTCACAACCCCAAATTCTGAGAAAAGACATTGCTGGAGCATTTCCAGTCCATAACTCATATGGTGTCTTTGCTACTGCTTTTGATGGCACTTTGTTCAGTGTGAACGTTGCGGTCAGCAAAGCATATCCCCAAAGAGATATAGGAAGGTCTGTGTGACTCATCATGGATCGGACCATATCTAACAATGTCCGATTCCTTCTCTCAGACACACCATTCCACTGAGGTGTTCCAGGAGGTGTGAGTTGGGAGATGATTCCACACTCACTCAGATGATCACGGAATTCCTGGCTCAAGTATTCTCCTCCTCGGTCCGACCGAAGAGCCTTAATACTCTTACCAAGCTGGTTCTGTACTTCATTCTGGAATTCTTTGAACTTCTCAAAGGTTTCCGACTTATGTTTCATCAAGTAGACATATCCATATCTACTGAAATCATCAGTGAATGTAATGAAGTACTGATAGTTTCCTCTAGCATTTGTGGACATTGGGCCACACACGTCAGTATGTATCAGGCCCAATAGTTCACTGGCCCTTTCTGTGGGTTTATTAAAAGGGGCCCGTGTCATTTTGCCCATTAGGCAAGATTCGCATTTCTCACAAGACTCAAAGTCAAATGAGCCCAAGAGTCCATTTGAATGGAGCCTCTTGACGCGTTTCTCACTAATGTGCCCCAAACGACAATGCCAGAGAAACGTTTCATTTTCTTCGTTAGATTTGAACCGTTTTGTATTAATGTTATATACTGGAGTAGATTGATCCAGCATGTACAGCCCATTAATAAGAGGGGCACAGCCACAGAACATATCATTGAGATTAAAGGAACACAATTTATTCTTAATAGAAAAATCAAATCCTTGTAAATCCAATAATGAAACTGAAATGATATTTTTGCTTATAGCAGGTACAAAATAACAATTCTTAAGTTCTAAAATCAATCCAGAAGGTAAAGATAACAAGTAAGTGCCAACGGCCAGTGCTGGAACCTTCGCTCCATTGCCAACCCGCAACTCTACTTGCCCTTGCTTCAACCTTCTACTGTTGCTGAGCGCCTGCACATTAGTACAAATATGAGCCCCACATCCAGTATCTAATACCCAAGTGGTATTATCAGAAGTAGTAGTATTTACTTCAATAACAAAATTACCTGAAGAAGTAGTCGCGAAGGACTTCTTCTTCTCCTTCAGACTTTCCTGGTATTTCTTACAGTCCCTGCGATAATGCCCTGCCTCTTTGCAAAAGTGGCAGATATCAGAAGGCCCAGCTTTAGACACGGGCTTGGGTTTGGCCTTTTCGTTGTGGACAGCCTTGCCCTTTCCCTTGTCTGCAGCAGATTTCTTGAAACCCTTGCCCTTCTGCACCATGAGTACATACGGGTCCTTGGCCTTCTTCAGATTAGGTTCCGCAGTCTTGAGCATACCATGTAGCTCAGGCAAAGTCTTTGTCAACCCATGCATGTTATAGTTCAAGACGAACTGGTCATATGCAGGAGTAAGAGACTGCAGAACGATATCACAAGCAAGCTCTTGGCTTATAGGACAGTCGAGTCTTGTCAAATGATCGAGATAACCCATCATTTTCAGAACATGTGGACTCACTGCTGCATCCTTAGCCATTTTACAGTCCAAGAGATTCTTTACAGTTTGGAATCTCTCTGTACGAGCCTGCTCCTGAAACAACGCTTTCAGGTTTGCCATCAGTTCCATGGGACAAGTCAGGCCTTCCCACTGAATCTGCAGATCGGGAGCCATTGTCGCCAACATTAGGCAAACCACGTCATTAGCATCTGAAGAATGCGTATCCCAAGCATTCTTCACAGCTTGTGCGGCATTATTCGCAGGTCTAGGGGGGAGAACTCTTTCAAGGACATAAGCCTTCTTCTCCTGCCTGAGCACAAGTCTCAGGTTCCTGGACCAGTTCAGGAAGTTTGATCCGTTCAGTTTGTCCTTCTCAAGGGCAGACCGGATCGAGAAAGTGTTTTGTGTTGTTGTGCTTGGCATAGCTGAAATTATGAGACAATAGAGTTTTAGTTATTTAGTTCATAAAAGAGTAATCTTAATAACTTATAAGAAAACTCGCATTGCATTCAAAATTTCTTTGTTTAACCTCATAAGAATGCAATGATTCCGAGACCCATGTTCAACTAAAACCAAAGTGGGCCACTGGCCGTCACCCGGAATTAGCTTTACTTGGTAAGCATGCACACAGCTAGTTATATCCATATAACTCTCGGTTGTGGATTGGGCCCAAGGCCCAATTCACCAGATGTCTCAAGGCCCGGGACTCCCGATGGCCCAGTCAAGAAAACCAATCTCTTACAGCCAAATAATCACTAAAGTCTGGGACTCCCAATGAAATTAGTGACTATATACTACTTTACTTACGCAAAAACAGACACCTCACACTGTAAGCCATATCTGTAATTGAATAAGCGTTAAGTAGCTGACAAGATTGGGCAAGACATCCAAGCTTGATATTGGTTTTGAGGATTTTAGGTTTTCTTTCCAAAAAATAGAAGATTACTATTTTGGGAAACTTACTTATTTTAGAAACTTTCTAAATCTAAAAACATGCTAAAAATAGAAATTTCTAATTTAATATTTTATTAAAGTTTTCGGTTGGGTCACAAATTATAGGCCCAATTCTTGGCCCAAGACCACAGAATTCCAATTGGCCCAATAATAAGACATAACCGAGTCGGTTCATTAATTCTGGTCCACGACCAAATTAACTACTAAATCCAACAGGTTATTTACTAAACCAGACCAGCTCTAAATTATTTGGTCCAACCAAATCAAACTTAGACCAGCCTTCGGTTTAGGTTAAAATTCAATTTTTGAATTTTAAATCCGGTTTAACCAGAAATTAAATAATACCAATTGCATTAAATAATTTCCAGCAAACCGCGATTTGGTTAACCGCTTGAACCACCAATTAAATTGGATCGGTTCGGTTAAGTCCAAAATCAGGAAGAAATAGATTGGTCTAACCAATCAATTTTAGCTGATTTTGACCTAACTTGCGGGTTAAGCTTAAGCTAACAATGAAACACAATCGGATTGATCGGTTCATTGTCGCGGGTTAGGGAAGGACGAACCGCGAAGCTCGGCTGAACCGATTGGCTACTCGCGGAACGTATGCCTCGCCAGCATATCGATCGATATCACGCTTACACGTCGATCGATACTCGCGTGCATCAGCTCGTTGCGATCGGGTCATCGGGACAGCGAGAAGCAATCAATCCGATCGATATCGATCGATATCACGCTCCCTCGTCGATCGATACGGGCGACCACTTCGCATACCGATGGGTTTCAATCGGTTTATGCGATTTACATATTAGGTTTTTCAAGTTTTCTAATCAAATTTTACTCATTAAAATCGATTCATCAAACTAATAAACAACCTAGTATGATCCAAAAAGCAAAAACCTAACAACCTAGGCTCTGATACCACTGTAGGATTATGTTGGTTCATAGGTTTAATTATCAGATTACAACCTAACATAATCAACTAGGATCTAGGTGATTTGCAGTTGAATCATAAACAGATCAGGATCATTACCTTATGATTGCAGCGGATTAATCAAGGGAATATCGAGATCTGCAAGAGCTGATGATTACCGGCTCCTCCTAGGTATCCACACGCTTACAAGCTACTGGAGCAGGCTGCTAGACCAAGCTGGAACAACAGAGAGAGAGGAGAACGGCCAGACCTAAAAATCGCAGAAGACTGGTCTAACTGGCGCCTCCTCTTCCCTTATATGGGCCCAAGTAATTAAACTAATGGCCTATTAGGCTTTTGGGCCCAAGACCCAAATCAGACAAAAGACTGTATTTTGTTTGGCCCAATTCTCTGTACAAATACAGTAAATGTCTTGCATCTTACTGTATTAGTTCCTTTTTAACTTTCCCGTTAGCTATGGTGTGTGACCCTTTGGGATCATACGATACTGGTAATAAGTACTTAACTTATAGATCAAGAGCGGGCTCTAGCAAGTCATCATGACCTCCCAGTATTTATGACTTATGTCTGATCTCGACACTTATCATACTTTCTAGAGATAGCACAGTAGATTTCAGGACATTCCCAACACCTCATCCTTCTCTCCTTCTTCATTTTCTTACTCCAGCAGTCGTGATTTCTCGGATGGCTCAACGACGGCGTCGACGGCCTCTCCGGTAAGGAAGTTCAAGACATGCCCGAGGCTATTAAGGTGATAAGCTTCCTTAAATACACTCTTGTAGTTTTGATCCAGTAGTCTCTGTATGTATTATTTGTTCTATGGAATTTGAAGTATTGGAGAATTGGATGGTTTCTCTTTGATAGGTTATGTTCCTGGAAGTTAAAAGGATGGATGCTAGCTTAAGTTTCGAGCTAGTAAAATGCAGCCGGTTCCATTCCTTCGACTTACTCGATCCCTCATTCAATCGGTGGAGATGACCTAATTTTGCCTCTATACTAGAAGTGAACTTTTTAATTTGTAAAATAGACCACAAAATTTTAAATATTTTATTTATGACTAAAAGAAATACAAATTCATATTTTAATAACTAATAATGTAAATAATTAGTATATGATAAATAAAACTATTATATATAATATAAAATATTAATCATTTGTGAAAATACGGTCAATTTTGGTAACACTTCTAAAATATATCGGTTAACCATAACCGAACTAACCGTGTCTGTTCAGTTAAGTTAACCAGTTCGGTTAAATTCGGATAACCAAACTCGCATACCTGATAAATAATGTGATTTTATTTATTAAATAAAAGAAATGTTTAGTTTAAATAATATTATAATTTATAAAAATAAAAAATAAACTAAATTGGCTAGTATGAAATTTTTGTAATAAAATGTAATAAAAGTAAAATAAAAGTCGAATCTTAAAAAAAATATTCTTTTTAGAGAAAAAATAGAGAAACACATTGGAGAAGATTAGTCCTCTAATATAGAGTTCCTCTATTTTTGAGGAAAAATAAAGGAATACATTGAAGATGGTCTTAGCTTTTTTTTTCCCTCTCTTCTTCTTCGAACAAAAGAGGAGACTCTCTCATCTCTGATTTTCTCTCTTCCTACTCCTTTCTTCATAATCTGTTTCTCTTTTAATCCTCCACCGTCTTCTTCCTCTTTCGATTCTTATTTCGTCCTCTCACTCACTCAATCATTTTTTTCTCTAAAATCTTCCAAATGCCTAAATCCCCTAATCTCAAATCCCTAAAATTTTAGGAGACTTAAACGAGTATGGCTGGACAGCAAACATGATCTTCTCACCTCATGCTTCTTCCTCGACGAGCCCATATCATATGAATATTTCCCTATTCGTGCCGCTACTGCCTTAGCCGTCTCTCCTTCTTCATTTTCTTACTCCAGCCGCCGTGATTTCCCAGATGGCTCAACGACGGCGTCGACGGCGTCTCCGGTAAGGAAGTTCAAGACCTGCCCGAGGCTATTAAAGTGATAAGATTCCTTAAATACACTCTTGTAGTTTTGATCCAGTAGTATATGTTGTATTATTAGTACTATGTAATTTGAAGTATTGGAGAATTGTATGGTTTCTGTTTGATAGGTTATGTTCATGGAAGCTTAAAGGATGGATGCTTGCTTAAGTTTCTCGCTAGTAAAATGCAGATGGTGCCATTCCTTCGACTTACTCGATCCCTCCTTCAATCGGTGGAGATGATCTATTTTTTCCTCTATAATATTAGTGAACTTTTTAATTTGTAAAATAGTCCTTAAACTTTTAAATCTTTTTATTTATGACTAAAACAATTACAAATTAATATTTTATAATTAATAATATAAATAATTAGTATATTAAAAATAATATTATTATATATAATATAAAATATTAATCATTTGTGGAAAATACGGTTAATTTTGGTAACACTTCCCAAATACTTCGGTTAACCATAACCGAACTAACCGACTCGGTTCAGTTCGGTTAACCGAACTCGCATACCTAATACATAATGTAATTTAATTTATTAAATAAAAGAAATATTTAATTTAAATGACATTATAATTTATAAAAAATATAAAATTATCTAAATGGGCTAGTTTTCAATTTTTGTAAATAAAATGTAATAAATGTAAAATAAAAGTAGAATCTTAATAAGAATATTCATGTTTAGAGGTAAAATAGCGAAACACATTGGAGAAGATTAGTTCTCTATTATAGAATTCCTCTATTTTAGAGGAAAAAATAGAGTAATATATTGAAGATGGTCTTAGCTTTTTTTTATTTCTCTCTTCTTCTTCGAACAAAAGAGAAGACTACCATCTTTGACTTTCTCTCTTCCTCCTCTTCTCTTCATAATATATTTCTCTTTTGATCCTCCACCGTCTTCTTCCTCTTTCGCTTCTTATTTCGTCCTCTCACTTACACGATCCTTTCTCCTCTAAAATCTTCCAAATCCCTAAACCCTCAAATCTCAAATCCCTAAAATTTTAGGAGCCTCAAACGAGTATGGCTGGACAGCAAACCTGATCTTCTCACTTCATTTTCTGCCTCGACGAGCCCAAATCCTATGAATCTTCCCCTATTCGCGCCGCTACTGCCTCAGCCGTCTCTCCTTCTTCATTTTCTTACTCCAGCCGCCGTGATTTCCGGGATGGCTCAACGACGGCGTCGAAGGCATCTCCGGTAAGGAAGTTCAAGACCTGCCCGAGGCTATTAAGGTGATAAGCTTCCTTAAAAACACTCTTTTAGTTTTGATCCAGTAGTCTCTGTTGTATTATTTGTTCTCTTGAATTCGAAGTATTGGAGAAGTTTATGGTGTCTGTTTGATAGGTTCTGTTCATGGAAGCTAAAAGGATGGATGCTTGCTTAAGTTTCTCGCTAGTAAAATGCAGACGTTTCCATTCCTTCGACTTACTCGATCCCTCCTTCAATCGGTGGAGATGATCTATTTTTTCCTCTATAATATTAGTGAACTTTTTAATTTGTAAAATAGTCCTTAAACTTTTGAATCTTTTTATTTATGACTAAAACAATTACAAATTAATATTTTTATAATTAATAATATAAATAATTAGTATATTAAAAATAATACTATTATATATAATATAAAATATTAATCATTTGTGGAAAATACGGTTAATTTTGGTAACACTTCCCAAATACTTCGGTTAACCATAACCGAACTAACCGACTCGTCGGTTAGTTCGGTTAACCGAACTCGCATACCTAATACATAATGTAATTTAATTTTTTAAATAAAAGAAATATTTAATTTAAATGACATTATAATTTATAAAAAATATAAAATTATCTAAATGGGCTAGTTTTCAATTTTTGTAAATAAAATGTAATAAATGTAAAATAAAAGTAGAATCTTAAAGAGAATATTCATGTTTAGAGGTAAAATAGCGAAACACATTGGAGAAGATTAGTTCTCTATTATAGAATTCCTCTATTTTAGAGGAAAAAATAGAGTAATATATTGAAGATGGTCTTAGCTTTTTTTTATTTCTCTCTTCTTCTTCGAACAAAAGAGAAGACTACCATCTTTGACTTTCTCTCTTCCTCCTCTTCTCTTCATAATATATTTCTCTTTTGATCCTCCACCGTCTTCTTCCTCTTTCGCTTCTTATTTCGTCCTCTCACTCACACGATCCTTTCTCCTCTAAAATCTTCCAAATCCCTAAACCCTCAAATCTCAAATCCCTAAAATTTTAGGAGCCTCAAACGAGTATGGCTGGACAGCAAACCTGATCTTCTCACTTCATTTTCTGCCTCGACGAGCCCAAATCCTATGAATCTTCCCCTATTCGCGCCGCTACTGCCTCAGCCGTCTCTCCTTCTTCATTTTCTTACTCCAGCCGCCGTGATTTCCGGGATGGCTCAACGACGGCATCAAAGGCATCTCCGGTAAAGAAGTTCAAGACCTGCCCGAGGCTATTAAGGTGATAAGCTTCCTTAAAAACACTATTGTAGTTTTGATCCAGTAGTGTCTGTTGTATTATTTGTTCTCTTGAATTTGAAGTATTGGAGAATTTTATAGTTTCCGTTTGATAGGTTCTGTTCATGGAAGCTAAACGGATGGATGCTTGCATAGTTTCTCGCTAGTAAAATGCAGACGTTTCCATTCCTTTGACTTACTCGATCCCTCTTTCAATCGGTGGAGATGATCTATTTCTGCCTCTATAATCGAAGTGAACTTTTTACTTTTTAAAATAGTCCTCAAACTTTTAAATCTATTTATTTATAACTAAAACAAATACATATTAATATTTTATTAATTAATAATGTAACTAATTAGTATATTATAAATAATACTATTATATATAATATAAAATATTAATCATTTGTGAAAAATATAGTTAATTTTGGTAACATTTCTCAAATACTTCGGGTAACCATAACCGAACTAACCGACTCGGTTCAGTTCGGTTAACCAAACTCGCATACCTAATACATAATGTAATTTTATTTATTAAATAAAAGAAATATTTAATTTAAATGATATTATAATTTATAAAAATAAAAAATTATCGAAATGGGCTTGTTTTCAATTTTTGTAAACAAAATGTAATAAAAGTAAAATAAAAGTAGAATCTTAAAGAGAATATTCATGTTTAGAGGTAAAATAGCGAAACACATTGGAGAAGATTAGTGCTCTATTATAGAGTTCCTCTATTTTAGAGGTAAAAATAGAGGAATACATTGAAGATGGTCTTAGCTTTTTTTATTTCTCTCTTCTCTTTCGAACAAAAGAGGAGATTCTACCGTCTTTGATTTTCTCTCTTCCTCCTCTTTTCTTCATAATATGTTTCTCTTTTGATCCTCTACCGTCTTCTTCCTCTTTCGCTTCTTATTTCGTCCTCTCACTCACACGATCCTTTCTCCTCTAAAATCTTCCAAATACATAAACCCTCAAATCTCAAATCCCTAAAATTTTAGGAGCCTCAAACGAGTATGGCTGGACAGCAAACCTGATCTTCTTACTTCATTTTCTGCCTCGACGAGCCCAAATCCTATGAATCTTCCCCTATTCGCGCCGCTACTGCCTCAGCCGTCTCTCCTTCTTCATTTTCTTACTCCAGCCGCCGTGATTTCCGGGATGGCTCAACGACGGCGTCGAAGGCATCTCCGGTAAGGAAGTTCAAGACCTGCCCGAGGCTATTAAGGTGATAAGCTTCCTTAAAAACACTTTGAATTCGCTGTCGTCTTATCTCCAAAGCTTATGTTTCTTATGTTTTATGCATTGTGGCTTATTTGTGTTTCATGGTTGATTTTCAAATAACTGAACTCTTTGGCAAAGAGCTTCCAGCTTCTCTATGATGTAACACCAAGTTAATTTTAATTTAGCAGATTTGTGACAAAAAAAACATTGAAGATGGTCTTAGCTTTTTTTTTTTTCTCTTTTCTTCTTCGAACAAAAGAGGAGACTCTCTCGTCTCTGATTTTCTATCTTCCTCCTTCTCTCTTCATAATCTGTTTCTCTTATGATCCTCCACCGTCTTCTTCCTCTTTCGCTTCTTATTTTGTCCTCTCACTCACTCGATCCTTTCTCCTCTAAAATCTTCCAAACCCTAAATCCTCAAATCTCAATTCCCTAAAATTTTAGGAGACTCAAACGAGTATGGCTGGACATCAAAAATGATCTTCTCACTTCATCTTTATGCCTCGACGAGCCCAAATTAAATGAATATTTCCCTATTCGCGCTGCTACTGCCTCAGCTGTCTCTCCTTCTTCATTTTCTTACTCCAGTCGCCTTGATTTCCCAGATGGCTCAACGACGGCATCTCCGGTAAGGAGGTTCAAGACCTTCACGAGGCTATTAAGGTGATAAGCTTCCTTAAATACACTCTTGTAGTTTTGATTCAGTAGTCTATGTTGTATTATTTGTTCTCTAGAATTTGAAATTTTGGAGGATTGTATGGTTTCTGTTTGATAGGTTCTGTTCATGGAAGCTAAAAGGATGGATGCTAGCTTAAGTTTCGAGCTAGTAAAATGCAGACGGTTCCATTCCTTCGACTTACTCGATCCCTCATTCAATCGGTGGAGATGATCTATTTTGCCTCTATAATAGAAGTGAGCTTTTTAATTTGTAAAATACTAACTTTTAAATCTTTTTATTTATGACTAAAACAAGTACAAATTAATAATTTAACAATTAATAATGTAAATAATTAGTATATTATAAATAATATTATTATATATAATATAAAATATTAATCATTTGTAAAAATACGGTTAATTTCGGTAACACTTCAAAAATACTTCGGTAAACCATAACCGAACTAACCGACTCGGTTCAGTTCAGTTAACCAGTTCAGTTAACTGAACTCGCATACCTAATACATAATATACTTTTAATCTAAATAATGTTATATTTATAAAAAAATATAAAATAAACTAAATGAGCTAGTTTGCAATTTTAGTAAATAAAATGTAGTAAAAGTGAAATAAAAGTAGAATCTTAAAGAGAATATTACTTTTTAAAGGAAAAATAGAGAAACACATTGGAGAAGATTAGTGCTATTTTATAGAGTTCCTCTATTTTATAGGAAAAAATAGAGGAATACATTGAAGATGGTCTTATCTTTTGTTTTTCTCTCTTCTTTTTCTTCAACAAATGAGGAGACTCTCTCATCTCAGATTTTCTCTCTTCCTCCTCCTGATTCTCTACACCGTCTTCTTCCTCTTTCGCTTCTTATTTCGTCCTCTCACTCACTCAATCACTTTTTCTCTAAAATCTTCCAAATGCCTAAATCCCCAAATCTCAAATCCCTAAAATTTTAGGAGACTTAAACGAGTATGGCTGGACAGAAAACCTGATCTTCTCACTTCATGTTTCTGCCTCGACGAGCCCATATCCTATGAATCTTTCCCTATTCGCGCTGCTACTACCTCAGCCGTCTCTCCTTCTTCATTTTCTTATTCCAGCCATTGTGATTTCCTAGATGGCTCAACGCCGGCGTCTCCGGTAAAGAAGCTCAAGACCTGCCCGAGGCTATTAAAGTGAAAAGCTTCCTTAAATACACTCTTTTAGTTTTTATCTAGTAGTCTCTGTAGTATTATTTGTTCTCTGGAAATTTGAAGTTCGGAGAATTGTATGGTTTCTGTTTGATAGGTTCTGTTCATGGAAGCTAAAAGGATGGATGCTAGCTTAAGTTTCGAGCTAGTAAAATGCAGACGGTTCCATTCCTTCGACTTACCCGATCCCTCATTCAATCGGTGGAGATGATCTATTTTTATCTCTTTAATAGAAGTGAACTTTTTAATTTGTAAAATAATCCTCAAACCTTTAATTTTTTTTATTTATGACTAAAACAAATATAAATTAATATTTTAATAATTAAAAATATAAATAATTAGTATATTATAAATAGTACTATTATATATAATATAAAATATTAATCATTTCTGAAAAATACAGTTAATTTTGGTAACACTTCTAAAATACTTTGGTTAACCATAACCGACTTGTTTAGTTTGGTTAACCAGTTCAGTTCAGTTTGGTCAAGCGAACTCGCATACCTAATACATAATGTAGTTTTATTTATTAAATAAAAGAAATGCTTAATTTAAATAATATTATAATTTATAAAAAATATAAAATAAACTAAATGGGCTAGTTTAAAATTTTTGTAAACAAAATGTAATAAAAGTAAAATAAAATTAGAATCTTAAAGAGAATATTACATTTTAGAGGAAACAATAGAGAAACACATCGGAGAAGATTAGTCCTCTATTTTAGAGGAAAAAAATAGACAAATACATTGGAAATAGTTTTAGGTTTTTTTCTCTCTTCTTCTTCAAACAAAAGAGGAGACTCTCTCGTCTCTGATTTACTATGTTCCTCCTCCTATTTTCATAATCTGTTTCTCTTCTGATCCTCCACCATCTTTTTCCTCTTTTGCTTCTTATTTCGTCTTCTCACTCACTCGATCATTTCACCTCTAAAAGCTTCCAAAACCCCAAACCTTAAATCCCTAAAATTTTAGGAGATTGAAACGAGTATGGCTAGACAGCAAACCCGATCTTTTCACTTCATGTTTCTGCCTCGACGAGCCCAAATCCTATGAATCTTTCCCTATTCGCACCACTACGGCCTCAACCGTCTCTTCTTCTTCATTTTCTTACTCCAGCTGAAGCGATTTCCCGGAGGGCTCAACGACAGCGTCTCCGGTAAGGAAGTTCAAGACCTGCCCGAGGCTATTAAGGTGATAAGCTTCCTTAAATACATCTTGTAGTTTTGATCCACTAGTCTCTGTTGTATTGTTTGTTCTCTAGAATTTGAAGTATTGAAGAATTGTATGGTTTCTGTTTGATAGGTTCTGTTCATGGAAGCTAAAAGAATGGATGCTAGCGTAAGTTTCGAGCTAGTAAAATGCAGACGGTTCCATTCCTTCGACTTACTCGATCCCTCATTCAATCGGTGCAGATGATATATTTTGCCTCTATAATAGAAGTGAACTTTTTAATTTGTTATATAGTCCTCAGATTTTTATTGTTTTTTATTTATGACTAAAACAAATACAAATTAATAATTTAATAATTAATAATGTAAATAATTAGTATATTATAAATAATATTATTATATATAATATAAAATATTAATCATTTGTAAAAAATACCGTCAATTTCGGTAAAACTTCTAAAATACTTCGGTTAACCATTACCAAACCAGCCGACTCGGTTCAGTTCAGGTAACCAGTTCGGTTCAGTTCGGTTAACCGAACTCGCATACCTAATGCATAATATAATTTTATTTATTAAATAAAAGAAATATTTAATATAAATAATATTATATTTTATAAAAATATAAAATAAACTAAATGGGCTAGTTTGCAATTTTTGTATACAAAATGTAATAAAAGTAATATAAAAGTAAAATCTTAAAGAGAATATTACTTTTAGATGAAAAATAGAGAAACACAATGGAGAAGATTAGTGCTCTATTATAGAGTTCTTCTATTTTAGAGGAAAAAATAGAGGAATACATCACATTGAAGATGGTCTTAGCTTTTTTTCCCTCTCTTCTTCTTCGAACAAAAGAGGAGCCTCTCTCATCTCTGATTTTCTCTCTTCCTCCTCCTTTCTTCATAATCTGTTTCTCTTTTAATCCTCCACCGTCTTCTTCCTCTTTCGCTTCTTATTTCGTCCTCTCACTCACTCAATCATTTTTTTCTCTAAAATCTTCCAAATGCCTAAATCCCCTAATCTCAAATCCCTAAAATTTTAGGAGACTTAAACGAGTATGGCTGGATAGCAAACCTGATCTTTTCACTTCATGTTTCTGCCTCGACGAGCCCATATCCTATGAATCTTTCCCTATTCGCGCCGCTACTGCCTCAGTCGTCTCTCCTTCTTCATTTTCTTACTCCAGCCGCCGTGATTTCCCAGATGGCTCAACAACGGCGTCGACGGCGTCTCCGATAAGGATGTTCAAGACATGCCCAAGGATATTAAGTTGATAAGCTTCCTTAAATACACTCTTGTAGTTTTGATCCAGTAGTCTCTGTAGTATTATTTATTCTCTGGAATTTGAAGTTTGGAGAATTGTATAGTTTCTGTTTGATAGGTTATGTTCATGGAAGCTAAAAGGATGGATGCTAGACAATAATGGAAGCAACAAGCGCTGAAGAAGTATCCGCAACCATTGGAGAACATAACCTACATGAAAAACATTCACCGAACAACGATACCACAACACGTAAATTCGGCCGAAGAATGGACTCAACCAGCTTGGCCCACAAACAGAGAAGCGCGAAGCGCCAGACTAAAACAAAAAAATGTCATCACATAGTCAGCAACTGGGGACGAACTACCAAGGAGTTTGACCGAGACAATCCTCGGCTGGAGCAAACAGAACATGCCAAAATCGATAAAGAACGTCCTTATCGACGTATCGGCGTCGTGACCGACATCGGCCCCTCTATCAAGACCAAACCTATCGACTTCCTTAGTCGAATGTCTCAACATTTGCATGGTCGGTCAAGGATATGATTGGAATAAAGCCAAGATTGCGTGCCACAAATTAATGTGAACCCGACATACTAATAAAATTAAATTTGAAGGAAACTAGGAGCAGAAAGAGCACAAACAGTAAATGACGAAGTATAAAAGTTGCTAGGAGCTGGATCAATCAGAGAAGTAAAATACCTCGAGTAACTCGCCAGCCCCTAGTGTGATCAAAAAGAAGAACAACAAATGGAGAGTGCGTAGATTTCAACGATCTAAAAAAATCATGCCTCCAGGATTGCTTCCCCTACCACACATCTATCGACTAGTCGAAGTAACTGCCAAAAACGAATTGCTATTCTTCATGGATGCCTTTTCTGGCTATAATCAGATCCTAATGCATCCAAATGACAAAGAAAAAACTTCTTTCATAACAGATATATGAACCTTCTGCTATAAGCTCTTGCCATTCGAATTGAAAAACGCAGGAGCAACCTACCAACACCTCGTAAACAAAATGTTCGCCGAACAACTTGGCCGAACTATAGAAGTGTACATCAAGGACATGCTAGTGAAATCACTGGTGTCGGAAGATCATATCTGACAACTAAAGACCGGCTTTGATATACTAAACGAGTACGGCATGAAGCTTAAACCGTCAAAATGTGCCTTCGGAGTCACCTCGGGGTAATTCTTAGGGTATATCGTAACATAGCGAGGAATCAAAGCCAACCCAAAGAAAATCTTTGCAATAATGAATAAACCTTCTTTGAAAAAGATTCGCAAAGTAAAATGACTAATGGGAAGAATCACGGCTCTCAATCGCTTCATATCAAGATCGAAGAACAAATGCATGCCTTTCTACCAACTCCTCAAAGGAAATAAAAGGTTTGAATGGATGATAAATGCGAAGATGCGTTTAACAATTGAAAAATTACCTCACAACACCGCCAGTACTCGCCCATTCGGAGGAAGGAGAGATGATCTATCTATACATCGCCATTTGAAAGGCAAATATAAGCGGAGTCATAGTAAGAGAAGACAGATGAGAGAAAAACCTGATTTTAGACATCAGCAAGACCCTAGATGGGGCGGAAACTCGATATCCCACAATAAAAATATTAGCACTAGCGGTCGTCATTTCGGCAAGAAAACTCAGGACCTATTTACGGTCACAATCTAGAACGGTCCTAACAACCATGCCCTTACGATCAATCTTTCACAGCCCCACTAAATCTGGCAGACTCATAAAATGGGCGGTAGAGCTAAGCGAATACGAGATCAAATTCAAAGGACGAACCAGCGCAAAATCACAAGTCCTCGCAGATTTCATCATCGAACTAACCCCCAAGCTCGCCAAAGATGACCCTTCAGACGCAAAGAAATGAATCCTACACGTTGATGGATCATCATCCAAAGTCGGTTCAAGAATCGGGATTCGACTCAAAAACCTAATGGGAGAGATACTGGAAAAATCTTTCAGGTTGGGATTTCATGCCTCAAATAATAAAGCCGAATATGAAGCCATCATAGCCAGACTACAATAAACCGGGGCTATTGGAGCAAGACATGTCTAAGCCTACTGCAAATCTCAACTAGTAGCCAAACAATTCAATGGCGATTACGAAGAAAAAAGCGACATGATGGATGCATACCTCAATATAGCAAAGAAAATGACTGAAGAATTCAGTTCATTCAACTAAAGCAGGATCACGCGGGGAGATAATATGTCGGCCGATGCCTTAGAGGCACTCGCGTAACGATCGAACGCACATTTAAAATGAACGATTCCCGTGGAACTCATTAAAAACCGAGCATAAGTCTCCTAGAAGCTTTCAACATTATCGATGAAGATATACACGACAAAGATATCACTGAATACCAGGTTCATGCTGACAAATCATTAACGATAGACTGGACAATGGAGATAAAATTATACATAACGAAAGGTGATCTACCCGCCGATAGATGGGAAGCCCGTCAGCTAAAACCCAAAGCAGCCCAGTACATAATGATGGACGACAGTCTCTTTCGGTGGAGTGCTGTCCGAGCATTATTCAGGTGCGTAGAAGGGAAAGTTATCAACGAAGTAATCAAAGAAACCCACAGAGGAGCAAGAAGAAACCATGCCTAGAAAGATCCTTAGCCCTCAAAATTAAGAACTCGGTATCTTCTGGCCGACCATGATAATAGATTTCATGAAGTCTGCCATGAATTCCGAGTAGTGACAAAAGTACGCCCAAGTAATACATATGCCCACAGAGCAACTAGCCATGAAAACGATCTTACCCGTTCATGAGGTGGGAATGGACATTGTCACACCAATGCACAAATCAATTCCTTCGACTTACTCGATCCCTCATTCAATCGGTGGAGATGATTTATTTTTGCCTCTATAATAGAAGTGAACTTTTTAATTTATAAAATAGTCCTCAAACTTTTAAATCATTTATTTATGACTAAAACAAATACAAATTTAATTTTAATAATTAATAATGTAAATAATTAGTATATTATAAATAAAAATATTATATATAATATAAAATATTAATCATTTGTGAAAAATTTAATTTCGGTAACACTTCTAAAATACATCGGTTAACCATAACCGAACTAACCGTGTCGGTTCAGTTCGGTTAACCAGTTCGGTTAAGTTCGGTTAACCGAACTCACATACCTGATAAATAATGTGATTTTATTTATTAAATAAAATAAATGTTCAGTTTAAATAATATTATAATTTATAAAAAAATATAAAACAAACTAAATTAGATAGTATGAAATTTTTGTAAATAAAATGTAATAAAAGTAAAATAAAAGTCGAATCTTAAAGAGAATATTCTTTTTTAGAGAAAAAAAATAGAGAAACACATTGGAGAATATTAGTCCTCTAATATAGAGTTCCTCTATTTTAGAGGAAAAATAAAGGAATACATTGAAGATGGTCTTAGCTTCTTCTTTTTTTCTCTCTTCTTCTTCGAACAAACTAGGAGACTCTCTCGTCTCTGATTTTCTCTCTTCCTCCTCCTCTCTTCATAATCTGTTTCTCTTCTGATCCTCCACCGTCTTCTTCCTCTTTCGCTTCTTATTTCGTCCTCTCACTCACTCGATCCTTTCTCCTCTAAAATCTTCCAAGTCTCTGAATCCCCAGATCTCAAATCCCTAAAACTTTAGGAGACTCAAATGAGTATGGCTGGACAGCAAACCTGATCTTCTCACTTCATGTTTCTGCCTCGACGAGCCCAAATCCTATGAATCTTTCCCTTTTCGCGCCGCTACTGCCTCATCCTTCTCTCCTTCTTCATTTTCTTACTCCAACAGTCGTGATTTCTCGGATGGCTCAACGACGGCGTCGACGGCCTCTCCGGTAAGGAAGTTCAAGACATTCCCGAGGCTATTAAGGTGATAAGCTTCCTTAAATACACTCTTGTAGTTTTGATCCAGTAGTCTCTGTATGTATTATTTGTTCTATGGAATTTGAAGTATTGGAGAATTGGATAGTTTCTCTTTGATAGGTTCTGTTCCTGGAAGTTAAAAGGATGGATGCTAGCTTAAGTTTCGAGCTAGTAAAATGCAGCCGGTTCCATTCCTTCGACTTACTCGGTCCCTCATTCAATCGGTGGAGATGACCTAATTTTGCCTCTATACTAGAAGTGAACTTTTTAATTTGTAAAATAGTCCTCAAACTTTTAAATCTTTTTATTTATGACTAAATAAATATAAATTAATATTTTAATAATTAATAATGTAAATAATACTATTATATATAATGTAATACTAATCATTTGTGAAAAATACGGTTAATTTCGGTAACACTTCCAAAATACATCGGTTAACCATAACCAAACTAACCGACTTGTTCAGTTCGGTTATTCGAACTCCCATACCTAATAAATAATATAATTTTATTTATTAAATAAAACAAATGTTTAGTTTAAATAATTTTATAATTTATAAATAATATAAAATAAACTATATGGGCTAGTATGAACTTTTTGTAAATAAAATATAATCAAAGTAAAACAAAAGTCGAATCTTAATGAGAATATTTTTTTTAGAGGAAAAAATAGAGAAACACATTGGAGAAGATTAGTCCTCTAATATAGAGTTTCTCTATTTTAGAGGAAAAAATAAAGGCATACGTTCAAGATGGTCTTAGTTTTTTTTCTCTCTCTCTCTTCTTCTTCGAACAAACTAGGGGACTCTCTCGTCTATGATTTTCTTTCTTCCTCCTCCTCTCTTTAGAATCTGTTTCTCTCCTGATCCTCCACCGTCTTCTTCCTCCTTCGCTTCTTATTTCGTCCTCTCACTCACTCGATCCTTTCTCCTCTAAAATCTTCCGAATCCCCAAATCTCAAATCCCTAATATTTTAGGAGACTCAAACAAGTATTGCTGGACAGAAAACCTGATCTTCTCACTTCATATTTCTCCCATGACGAGCCCAAATCCTATGAATCTTTCCCTATTCGCGCCGCTACTACCTCATCCATCTCTATTGCTGGACAACAAACCTGATCTTCTCACTTCATATTTCTCCCATGATGAGCCCAAATCCTATGAATATTTCCCTATTCGCGCCGCTACTACCTCATCCATCTCTATTCTTCATTTTCTTACTCCAGCCGCCGTGATTTCCTAGATGGCTCAACGACGATGTCGACGGCCTCTCTAGTAAGGAAGTTCAAGACCTGCCCGAGGCTATTAAGCTGATAAGCTTCCTTAAATACACTCTTGTAGTTTTGATCCAGTAGTCTTTGTTGTATTATTTGTTCTCTGGAATTTGAGGTATTAAAGAATTGTATGGTTTATGTTTGATAGGTTTTGTTCATGGAAGTTAAAAGGATGTATGCTAGCTTAAATTTTGAGCTAGTAAAATGCAGACGGTTCCATTCCTTTGACTTACTCGATCCCTAATTCAATCGGTGGAGATGATTTATTTTTGCCTCTATAATAGCAGTGAACTTTTTAATTTGTAAAATAGACCACAAAATATTAAATCTTTTATTTATGACTAAAAGAAATACAAATTCATATTTTAATAACTAATAATGTAAATAATTAGTATATGATAAATAAAACTATTATATATAATATAAAATATTAATCATTTGTGAAAATACGGTTAATTTTGGTAACACTTCTAAAATATATCGGTTAACCATAACCGAACTAATCGTGTCTGTTCAGTTAAGTTAACCAGTTCGGTTAAATTCGGATAACCGAACTCGCATACCTGATAAATAATGTGATTTTATTTATTAAATATAAGAAATGTTTAGTTTAAATAATATTATAATTTATAAAAATAAAAAATAAACTAAATTGGCTAGTATGAAATTTTTGTAAATAAAATGTAATAAAAGTAAAATAAAAGTCGAATCTTAAAAAAAATATTCTTTTTTAGAGAAAAAATAGAGAAACACATTGGAGAAGATTAGTCCTCTAATATAGAGTTCCTCTATTTTGGAGAAAAAAAAAAGGAATACATTGAAGATGGTCTTAGCTTTTTTTCCCTCTCTTCTTCTTCGAACAAAAGAGGAGACTCTCTCATCTCTGATTTTCTCTCTTCCTCCTCCTTTCTTCATAATTTGTTTCTCTTTTAATCCTCCACCGACTTCTTCCTCTTTCGGTTCTTATTTCGTCCTCTCACTCACTCAATCATTTTTTTCTCTAAAATCTTCCAAATGCCTAAATCCCCTAATCTCAAATCCCTAAAATTTTAGGAGACTTAAACGAGTATGGCTGGACAGCAAACATGATCTTCTCACCTCATGTTTCTTCCTCGACGAGCCCATATCATATGAATATTTCCCTATTCGTGCCGCTACTGCCTTAGCCGTCTCTCCTTCTTCATTTTCTTACTCCAGCCGCCGGGATTTCCCAGATGGCTCAACGACGGCGTCGACGGCGTCTCCGGTAAGGAAGTTCAAGACCTGCCCGAGGCTATTAAGGTGATAAGATTCCTTAAATACACTCTTGTAGTTTTGATCCAGTAGTATCTGTTGTATTATTAGTACTATGGAATTTGAAGTATTGGAGAATTGTATGGTTTCTGTTTGATAGGTTATGTTCATGGAAGCTTAAAGGATGGATGCTTGCTTAAGTTTCTCGCTAGTAAAATGCAGACGGTGCCATTCCTTCGACTTACTCGATCCCTCCTTCAATCGGTGGAGATGATCTATTTTTTCCTCTATAATATTAGTGAACTTTTTAATTTGTAAAATAGTCCTTAAACTTCTAAATCTTTTTATTTATGACTAAAACAATTACAAATTAATTTTTTTATAATTAATAATATAAATAATTAGTATATTATAAATAATACTATTATATATAATATAAAATATTAATCATTTGTGGAAAATACGGTTAATTTTGGTAACACTTCCCAAATACTTCGGTTAACCATAACCGAACTAACCGACTCGGTTCATTTCGGTTAACCGAACTCGCATACCTAATACATAATGTAATTTAATTTATTAAATAAAAGAAATATTTAATATAAATGACATTATAATTTATAAAAATATAAAATTATCTAAATGGGCTAGTTTTCAATTTTTGTAAATAAAATGTAATAAATGTAAAATAAAAGTAGAATCTTAAAGAGAATATTCATGTTTAGAGGTAAAATAGTGAAACACAATGGAGAAGATTAGTTCTCTATTATAGAGTTCCTCTATTTTAGAGGAAAAAATAGAGGAATACATTGAAGATGGTCTTAGCTTTTTTTTATTTCTCTCTTCTTCTTCGAACAAAAGAGGAGACTCTCTCGTATTTGATTTTCTCTCTTCCTCCTCTTCTCTTCGGATCCTCCACCGTCTTCTTCCTCTTTCGCTTCTTATTTCGTCCTCTCACTCACACGATCCTTTCTCCTCTAAAATCTTCCAAATCCCTAAACCCTCAAACCTCAAATCCCTAAAATTTTAGGAGCCTCAAACGCGTATGGCTGGACAGCAAACCTGATCTTCTCACTTTATGTTTCTGCCTCGACGAACGAAAGATCATCTCTTCTTCTTCATTTTCTTACTCCAGCCGCCGTGATTTCCCGGATGGCTCAACGACAGCGTCGAAGGCGTCTCCGGCAAGGAAGTTCAAGACCTTCCCGAGGCTATTAAGGTGATAAGCTTCCTTAAAAACACTCTTGTAGTTTTGATCCAGTAGTCTTTGTGGTATTATTTGTTTTTCTCGAATTCGTGTAGGAACTGTTTAGATGAATCCTGATTCAATTCTTAGATTCAGATCATCCTAAACATGGATCTAGGTTCTCTTGAATAGAAACATTAGATGATCTCACCTTTTACCTGTTTGTTGCAGCGGAATTGATAGAACAGGTCAGAGATCAGAGAGATACACCGAGGGATGAATCCTCCAAAGGTTCACACACGCACGCTCGGGAATTGGCTGCTAGACCAGACAGAGAGGAGGCGCAGAGAGAGAGGAAAGGTGGCGCAGAAGAACTAAGGAATTAGAGAGCTTTAGGTCAAGTTTTATTCATTAAAACTCCCTTTTGTTCTCATGGGCTTTTGGGCCCAATTCTTAGTTCTGATTAAATCCCATGGATTTAATCAGGCCTTTTAGTCTCTCCAAGTACAGTAAATGCCTAGCACTTTTACCGTACTTCTGCTAAACCGTTCCTTCGTGATTTCCCGTTAGCTTAGGCGTGTGACCCATATGGGATCATATAATAAAGGCAATAAGTCCAAGACTTATAGATCATGAGCGGACTCTAGCAAGCCATCATGACCCCCAGTATTATATGACTTATGTCTGATCTTTGACATACTCTTACTTTCTAGAGACAGTACCGAGATTACTGGACACAATTCCAACAATCTCCCACTTGTACTGGAATCTCTGTATTCATAATCCTTTTGTCTCAATATCTCGATTAGTCATAAGGCAAGATTGGTGTCATCCTTATAAAGCCTAATCTTGTTCATCGGACTCTGATTTGATACTGACAATCCAAACGACTCGGGAAAGTCCGTTTGAGCATGGCCATGCGTTTTCCAGTATTCAAATCTCCGATTGGCCTAGAGATATTCACTCCATTTATATTGGAGGGACAAATCCCGTCTTGTTCCATCACTGTAAACTACTCATTTCGTAATACACCCAAACAAGGTCCTTATAGCTATCGCATAACGACAGCGTTAGACAATGATCAAAGTGCATCAGTTCATGTGCAGTCACATGCATGCGAACTCAGGTCTAAGGACTATACTCTATAGTCGTAGTAAGAATCTCTTATGACACAGATATAATTATCCTGAAGAGTTCTTATAAGCGGGTCTTGTCCGGTCGTATGTTCCCAAACATATACCTATGTACTGACTTTGATGCCGCGCATCTATGACACACTGAGACTTTGTCATAAGTCACGTACCAATCCAGTCTCACACGGTTGTTGGTGTTCCAATTTCAACAACCTTCGACTAGGGACAGGATGATATAAGCCATCTATCAAATATAGGGTCTCATGATCAAGCTAAATGACTTCGATGACTCAAGATCAAGTCATTTACTTCGATGACCTATAAAATGGTTCATATCATTTTGGAACGATTATTTCATCACAGTTAAAATAATCTTGAAATAATAATTTCATTATTAAACATCTCAAATGTTTTACAAGAACATATCAATAACTAAATAAAGCCCTTTAATAACTCCCACTGAAATTAAGACTACATCTTAATTTCACTTATCCTACAGCAATAGTCCGCGACTCGTGCTTAGGCCTGAGGAGTGGCTTCGTTAATAGATTAGCAACGTTCTCATTCGTTGAAACTTGCTGATCTACTTAACATCTCTGTCATTTATCTTAAGGTGTTTGGACCTCTGATGTGCAGCTAGTCTCATCTATGCTGGGAATCACATCAAGTTCATTGACGAACTCTTCTTTCCAAACAACCTCTTTCGCCGCTTTCCAAGCTGCGAAATGTTCAGTTTAAGTCATGGAGTCAGCAACAGTGCCTTGCACCGCCAAACAGACACAAGATATAACCGGACTGTGACCGGAAATCATCTTTGTCTGTTGGAAACTTGCCTTTCAGACTCTGCTGACTTGTAGCACATCACTTTCTCCGTAAATCAAGAACTTATCCTTAGTATTCCTCAAATACTTTAGGACATACTTTAGAAAACTTGATTCTTTGCTGGATTTGACTGGTCTTTACTTGTCTTGCTTAACATTAAAGCAACATCAAACAAGTACGTTTCATGGCATACATGATAGATCCAATTACCGAAGCATATGGAATCCTATTCATGCATTTAAGCTCAGCAGTTATCATAGGATATTGTATCTTGCTTAACGTAATGCCATGTGACATTGGTATAAAACCCTTCTTGGATTGCTGAAAAACGTGTAGGACTTTGTCAATTTAAGAATCCTGACATTGTCCTACCAGCTCTTTTGGATCTCTATCTTTAAATCCAAAATCCAAGACTTTCGTGGCTATACCCATGTCATTCACAAAACCAACTCCCAAGCCAGTCCTTTACTGACTGCAGCATTGGGACGTTATATCCGAGAATCAGTATGTCATCGACATACACTATGAGAAATGCAATATCGCTCCCACTTATCTATTAGTAAACACACAGTTCCGCTTCGTTCCTGTTCAAGTCAAAACCTTGACTACTTCAACAGAACGAAGATTCCAACTCCGATATGTTTGCTTCCATCCATGAATGGATCGATGAAGCTAACTTACATAAAATGTAATTTTTCGGAGTCCGGGCTCACTTTCGCTTCTTTGAATTTCGCAGATTCATCGCTTTCAATGATCATCAGATCATGCGAACTTTCAATGATTATCAGTTTCAACTAATGACGAGAAATCACTCTCGGATTAGTAACTGATTCATATCTGCGAACTTCAGGCTCCACAGGTGTAGATTCTACAGAAATCTGTAAATCCTTCCGCTGCTCTCCCTCAATAGGTTAAGCAGCCTCCTGTATTTCTCGAATTTCTTCGAGTTGTACTTTTACTCCCACTGTTCTTCTTTGGAAAGTAACTTCCCTTCTTAGAAAACAGAATGGTCGTAAAAATACTTTTTTACTCCCACTGTTCTTCTTGGAAAGTAATTTCCTTCTTAGAAAACAGAATGGTCGTAAAAGTACCGAGCCTTGGTTTCCTTAAGAAAACTTTGAGTTATGCTTTTACTCCCACTGTTCTTCATGGAAAATAACTTCCCTTCTTAAAACAGATTGGACGTAAAAGTAACAAGCCTTAGTTTCTCTAGCACAACCAGCGAAGTAGCACAACTACAAATACTCAGTAAAGACAAATTTGGATCGATTCCAATCCACATTAACGTGGTGTCTTTCAACCGATATTTGTGGAACTATTTCAGCGTAAACTTAGATATTTTAGAGCGTTATTGTTAAATAATATCATGGAAGATTCGTGTGACTCATCTTTAATCATTTCTAATAAGATCTGATTCTTTCTCACAGAAACACCTTCAGGTTTTCAGGAGAAATGAGCTGTGAAACGATTTCACACTCATTAAGATGATCACACAATCAATGACTTAAGTATTCTCACTCGTGATTTAATCCAGAGTCTTAATACTTTTGTCATTCAGATCCTATACTTCATTCTTGAACTCTTTTGACCATGTCAAAGAATTCCGACTTGTGTCTCATCAAATGAACACAGTCACACTCACTGAAGTAATCAGTAGAGACAATGAAGTACAGGAGATTTTCTCTGGCATTACTGCTCATTGGGCCACATACATGAGTATATTCCAGGTCCAATAAGCCTTTGGGCTTTTCTCTAGCTCGGCTAAGATAGGCCCTTTACCTTTTGGTCTAGTAAACAGAATTCAAGTCTCATAAGATATTTTATCAAATGAGCCCAAACGTCCATGACTATGGGATTTCTGAATTCGACTTACTCTATGTGACCAAGACTTTATGCCAAGAAAAATCAGGTTTAATTCATCAGATTTAAACCAATTCGGTATTTATGTTACATTTAGGCACTCTTTGGTTTAAGATATAAAACCCATTCCATGAATAGGGTGCTACAATTAATATTTCATTAAGATCAAAAGAACAAAACTTGTCTTTTATCAAAATGAAAAACATTCAAATTCTTACAAGAAAATGAAAGACAACTCTGCTTAAAGCAGGTACATTGTAGCAATTACTTAATACAAAACCAAGCCTCAAAGGGATCTATAAGTGAAAAACCCTACGACTGAGGCAGCATCCCAAGCTCCTTCCAGACATGTAGTTTCACTTGCCCTTCCTTCAATGTTCTACTGTTGCTTAAGCTCTGCATATTATCACAAATATCAGTGCCACAACCAGTATCCAATACCTTTAAGGTAGAACTTGAAGTAATAACATGAATACCTGAGGAAGTAGTCGCATACATCGACTTTAACTCCTCATCATCTTCCATGAATTTAATGCAATCTCTCTTCCAATGCCCTGTCTCCTTACAGTAGCAGCACTTACCAACGTAAGAGGTATCTGACTCGGGCTCAGAAGACACACGCTTGCCATGATTCAAAATCTGGACAACTTTGTCTTCACCCTTGTCAGCATTAGGTTTAGTAAACCTACCCTTCTCATTCATGAGATTGTACAGGGTACTCTTCACGTTTGGCTCAACTGTCTTGAGCATATCATGCAGTTCAGTCAGCGTCTTCGTTAAGCCTTTCTTGATATAGTTCTTTCTGAACTTATCATAGCTTGACGGCAGTGACTGCAGAATGATTTCAGTTGCCATCTCTTGGCTAACTGGATAATCCAGTTTCCTCAGGTTATCAATGTAACCCATCATTTTACTGACATGAGGACTTACTGGATGATCATTTGGTAGCTTGCAGCTAGTGAGAGATTTAACCAACTGGTATCTCTCCACTCTTATCTGCTCCTGAAATTTTAATTTCAGGCTGCTGATCATCTCTATTGGCGACTCCATGTTCTCATATTGCTTCCGCAAGTCTGAGTCCATGGTAGCCAATATCAGACCACGCACATCTACCGCATCATTATAATGCTTATTCCAAGCATCATATACTGCATGAGAAGCATTGGACCCGATTCTCACGGGGAGAGCTCTCTCAAGAACATAGTCCTTTCTCTCCTGTCTGAGGACTAGCCTCAGGTTCCGCGACCAAGTCAAGAAATTTGATCCGTTCAGCTTGTCCATCCCAAGGATAGACCGGATCGAGAAAGTGTTTTGATTGTTTGTGCTAGTCATAACTGAAATTTAAGATAAAAGGATTTTAGTTAATATGTTCAATATGATTAATCTCGTATTAAAATTAATATGATTAATCACGCATTATATTCAATAACATCAGTTACCCTCAATAGAATATAATGATTCCAAGATCCACATATAACTAAGATTAAAGTGGGCCACTGGCCGTCACCCAACCTTAGCTTATATCGGTAAGCCCTAAGTCGGCTAATTATATCCGTGATATAACTCTTGGTTGTGAATCTGGGCCCGAGGCCCAATCCACTCTGATGTCTCAAGGCCCGGGACTCCCGATGGCCTAGTCAAGAAAACCAGACTATACAGTCATGTAATCATTAATGTCTGGGACTCCCAATGACATTTATGAATCACAAACCGTCTTACCCACGCAAAAGCAGACATCCTCACACTGTAAGGCCATGAATGCAATTGAATGGGCTTTGACAGCTGACATAGCCTGGACAAGACATCCAACGCTTGATATTATTTGAGGTTCGTAGGTTTATTAAAATTCATTCCCAAAATAGAAGATTACTATTTCGGGAAACTTTCTATTTTTGGAAACCTACTATTTTTGGAAACTTTCTAAAAATGGAAACTTTCTAAAACCGGAAACTTTCTAACTTTAGAAATTTCTTTAAAATCCAAAACCCGCAAATTCAGAAACTTCTATTTTAAGAAACTTTCTAATTTCAAAATTTCGGAAACTTTAATTTAAAATCGACTTTATAATATTATAAAATAAATTTTAAATTTATCTGAAGAAAGACTCAAATAATTGGCCCAATTGTTTTAACTTCTTGGCCCGAGGCCCAAGAATTGGTCCATGTCCAAGACATGACCCAATTGTCCAAGACGGCGCGAAGGACGGGACGGTGCACGGGAAGCGGACGGGTTGCTCGGACAGACGCTTCCACGATCGCCGAGCGATCGGGACGCGACGCACGCGACCGGGACGCGATCGGGACGACGCACAGCCGGGACGCGATCGCCGTGCGATCCACTCGGCCGCTCGATCCGGACGCGATCGCCGTGCGATCCTCTCTCTCGGACGTGCGATCCAACCGGCCAAGCCGATCGGATTTCTACCCGGCCGATCGCAAGAACACGAGTCATATAGCTCGGTTTTGCGATTCATATGTTTGTTCAGGATTTAATTCAGTTTCTTAAGTGTTTTTCTTATCAGTAATGGATTCAAAACACTTCTAAACAGAATAAACAACCTAAACATGAATCTAAAACAAGAAATCCTAAGAACCAATGGCTCTGATACCACTGTAGGAACTGTTTAGATGAATCCTGATTCAATTCTTAGATTCAGATCATCCTAAACATGGATCTAGGTTCTCTTGAATAGAAACATTAGATGATCTCACCTTTTACCTGTTTGTTGCAGCGGAATTGATAGAACAGGTCAGAGATCAGAGAGATACACCGAGGGATGAATCCTCCAAAGGTTCACACACGCACGCTCGGGAATTGGCTGCTAGACCAGACAGAGAGGAGGCGCAGAGAGAGAGGAAAGGTGGCGCAGAAGAACTAAGGAATTAGAGAGCTTTAGGTCAAGTTTTATTCATTAAAACTCCCTTTTGTTCTCATGGGCTTTTGGGCCCAATTCTTAGTTCTGATTAAATCTCATGGATTTAATCAGGCCTTTTAGTCTCTCCAAGTACAGTAAATGCCTAGCACTTTTACCGTACTTCTGCTAAACCGTTCCTTCGTGATTTCCCGTTAGCTTAGGCGTGTGACCCATATGGGATCATATAATAAAGGCAATAAGTCCAAGACTTATAGATCATGAGCGGACTCTAGCAAGCCATCATGACCCCCAGTATTATATGACTTATGTCTGATCTTTGACATACTCTTACTTTCTAGAGACAGTACCGAGATTACTGGACACAATTCCAACAATTCGAAGTATTGGAGAATTTTATGGTTTCTGTTTGATAGGTTCTGTTCATGGAAGCTAAAAGGATGGATGCTTGCTTAAGTTTCTCGCTAGTAAAATGCAGACGTTTCCATTCCTTAGACTTACTCGATCCCTCTTTCAATCGCTGGAGATGATCTGTTTTTGCCTCTATAATAGAAGTGAACTTTTTAATTTTTAAAATAGTCCTCAAACTTTTAAATCTATTTATTTATAACTAAAACAAATACATATTAATATTTTATTAATTAATAATGTAACTAATTAGTATATTAAAAATAATATTATTATATATAATATAAAATATTAATCATTTGTGGAAAATACGGTTAATTTTGGTAACACTTCCCAAATACTTCGGTTAACCATAACCGAACTAACCGACTCGGTTCAGTTCGGTTAACCGAACTCGCATACCTAATACATAATGTAATTTAATTTATTAAATAAAAGAAATATTTAATTTAAATGACATTATAATTTATAAAAAATATAAAATTATCTAAATGGGCTAGTTTTCAATTTTTGTAAATAAAATGTAATAAATGTAAAATAAAAGTAGAATCTTAATAAGAATATTCATGTTTAGAGGTAAAATAGCGAAACACATTGGAGAAGATTAGTTCTCTATTATAGAATTCCTCTATTTTAGAGGAAAAAATAGAGTAATATATTGAAGATGGTCTTAGCTTTTTTTATTTCTCTCTTCTTCTTCGAACAAAAGAGAAGACTACCATCTTTGACTTTCTCTCTTCCTCCTCTTCTCTTCATAATATATTTCTCTTTTGATCCTCCACCGTCTTCTTCCTCGTTCGCTTCTTATTTCGTCCTCTCACTCACACGATCCTTTCTCCTCTAAAATCTTCCAAATCCCTAAACCCTCAAATCTCAAATCCCTAAAATTTTAGGAGCCTCAAACGAGTATGGCTGGACAGCAAACCTGATCTTCTCACTTCATTTTCTGCCTCGACGAGCCCAAATCCTATGAATCTTCCCCTATTCGCGCCGCTACTGCCTCAGCCGTCTCTCCTTCTTCATTTTCTTACTCCAGCCGTCGTGATTTCCGGGATGGCTCAACGACGGCGTCGAAGGCATCTCCGGTAAGGAAGTTCAAGACCTGCCCGAGGCTATTAAGGTGATAAGCTTCCTTAAAAACACTCTTGTAGTTTTGATCCGGTAGTCTCTGTTGTATTATTTGTTCTCTCGAATTTGAAGTATTGGAGAATTTTATAGTTTCCGTTTGATAGGTTCTGTTCATGGAAGCTAAAAGGATGGATGCTTGCATAGTTTCTCGCTAGTAAAATGCAGACGTTTCCATTCCTTTGACTTACTCGGTCCCTCTTTCAATCGGTGGAGATGATCTATTTTTGCCTCTATAATCGAAGTGAACTTTTTACTTTTTAAAATAGTCCTCAAACTTTTAAATCTATTTATTTATAACTAAAACAAATACATATTAATATTTTATTAATTAATAATGTAACTAATTAGTATATTATAAATAATACTATTATATATAATATAAAATATTAATCATTTGTGAAAAATATAGTTAATTTTGGTAACATTTCTCAAATACTTCGGGTAACCATAACCGAACTAACCGACTCGGTTCAGTTCGGTTAACCAAACTCGCATACCTAATACATAATGTAATTTTATTTATTAAATAAAAGAAATATTTAATTTAAATGATATTATAATTTATAAAAATAAAAAATTATCTAAATGGGCTTGTTTTCAATTTTTGTAAACAAAATGTAATAAAAGTAAAATAAAAGTAGAATCTTAAAGAGAATATTCATGTTTAGAGGTAAAATAGCGAAACACATTGGAGAAGATTAGTACTCTATTATAGAGTTCCTCTATTTTAGAGGAAAAAATAGAGGAATACATTGAAGATGGTCTTAGCTTTTTTTATTTCTCTCTTCTCTTTCGAACAAAAGAGGAGACTCTACCGTCTTCGATTTTCTCTCTTCCTCCTCTTTTCTTCATAATATGTTTCTCTTTTGATTCTCTACACCGTCTTCTTCCTCTTTCGCTTCTTATTTCGTCCTCTCACTCACTCAATCACTTTTTTCTCTAAAATCTTCCAAATGCCTAAATCCCCAAATCTCAAATCCCTAAAATTTTAGGAGACTTAAACGAGTATGGCTGGACAGAAAACCTGATCTTCTCACTTCATGTTTCTGCCTCGACGAGCCCATATCCTATGAATCTTTCCCTATTCGCGCTGCTACTACCTCAGCCGTCTCTCCTTCTTCATTTTCTTATTCCAGCCATTGTGATTTCCTAGATGGCTCAACGACGGCGTCTCCGGTAAAGAAGCTCAAGACCTGCCCGAGGCTATTAAAGTGAAAAGCTTCCTTAAATACACTCTTTTAGTTTTTATCTAGTAGTCTATGTAGTATTATTTGTTCTCTGGAAATTTGAAGTTTGGAGAATTGTATGGTTTCTGTTTGATAGGTTCTGTTCATGGAAGCTAAAAGGATGGATGCTAGCTTAAGTTTCGAGCTAGTAAAATGCAGACGGTTCCATTCCTTCGACTTACCCGATCCCTCATTCAATCGGTGGAGATGATCTATTTTTATCTCTTTAATAGAAGTGAACTTTTTAATTTGTAAAATAATCCTCAAACTTTTAAATTTTTTTATTTATGACTAAAACAAATATAAATTAATATTTTAATAATTAATAATATAAATAATTAGTATATTATAAATAGTACTATTATATATAATATAAAATATTAATCATTTGTGAAAAATACAGTTAATTTTGGTAACACTTCTAAAATACTTTGGTTAACCATAACCGACTTGTTTAGTTTGGTTAACCAGTTCAGTTCAGTTTGGTCAAGCGAACTCGCATACCTAATACATAATGTAGTTTTATTTATTAAATAAAAGAAATGCTTAATTTAAATAATATTATAATTTATAAAAAATATAAAATAAACTAAATGGGCTAGTTTGAAATTTTTGTAAACAAAATGTAATAAAAGTAAAATAAAATTAGAATCTTAAAGAGAATATTACATTTTAGAGGAAACAATAGAGAAACACATCGGAGAAGATTAGTCCTCTATTTTAGAGGAAAAAATAGACAAATACATTGGAAATAGTTTTAGGTTTTTTTCTCTCTTCTTCTTCAAACAAAAGAGGAGACTCTCTCGTCTCTGATTTACTATGTTCCTCCTCCTATTTTCATAATATGTTTCTCTTCTGATCCTCCACCATCTTCTTCCTCTTTTGCTTCTTATTTCGTCTTCTCACTCACTCGATTATTTCACCTCTAAAAGCTTCCAAAACCCCAAACCTTAAATCCCTAAAATTTTAGGAGATTGAAACGAGTATGGCTAGACAACAAACCCGATCTTTTCACTTCATGTTTCTGCCTCGACGAGCCCAAATCCTATGAATCTTTCCCTATTCGCACCGCTACGGCCTCAACCGTCTCTTCTTCTTCATTTTCTTACTCCAGCTGAAGCGATTTCCCGGATGGCTCAACGACAGCGTCTCCGGTAAGGAAGTTCAAGACCTGCCCGAGGCTATTAAGGTGATAAAATTCCTTAAATACATCTTGTAGTTTTGATCCACTAGTCTCTGTTGTATTGTTTGTTCTCTAGAATTTGAAGTATTGAAGAATTGTATGGTTTCTGTTTGATAGGTTATGTTCATGGAAGCTAAAAGAATGGATGCTAGCGTAAGTTTCGAGCTAGTAAAATGCAGACGGTTCCATTCCTTCGACTTACTCGATCCCTCATTCAATCGGTGGAGATGATATATTTTGCCTCTATAATAGAAGTGAACTTTTTAATTTGTAATATAGTCCTCAATTTTTTTTTTTTTTATTTATGACTAAAACAAATACAAATTAATAATTTAATAATTAATAATTAATAATGTAAATAATTAGTATATTATAAATAATATTATTATATATAATATAAAATATTAATCATTTGTAAAAAATACCGTCAATTTCGGTAAAACTTCTAAAATACTTCGGTTAACCAGCCGACTCAGTTCAGTTCAGGTAACCAGTTCGGTTCAGTTCGGTTAACCGAACTCGCATACCTAATGCATAATATAATTTTATTTATTAAATAAAAGAAATATTTAATATAAATAATATTATAATTTATAAAAATATAAAATAAACTAAATGGGCAAGTTTGCAATTTTTGTATACAAAATGTAATAAAAGTAATATAAAAGTAAAATCTTAAAGAGAATATTACTTTTAGAGGAAAAATAGAGAAACACAATGGAGAAGATTAGTGCTCTATTATAGAGTTCTTCTATTTTAGAGGAAAAAAATAGAGGAATACATCACATTGAAGATGGTCTTAGCTTTTTTTTCGCTCTCTTCTTCTTCGAACAAAAGAGGAGACTCTCTCATCTCTGATTTTCTCTCTTCCTCCTCCTTTCTTCATAATTTGTTTCTCTTTTAATCCTCCACCGTCTTCTTCCTCTTTCGCTTCTTATTTCGTCCTCTCACTCACTCAATCATTTTTTTCTCTAAAATCTTTCAAATGCCTAAATCCCCTAATCTCAAATCCCTAAAATTTTAGGAGACTTAAACGAGTATGGCTGGATAGCAAACCTGATCTTCTCACTTCATGTTTCTGCCTCGATGAGCCCATATCCTATGAATCTTTCCCTATTCGCGCCGCTACTGCCTCAGTCGTCTCTCCTTCTTCATTTTCTTACCCCAGCCGCCGTGATTTTCCAGATGGCTCAACAACGGCGTCGACGGCGTCTCCGTTAAGGATGTTCAAGACATGCCCAAGGCTATTAAGTTGATAAGTTTCCTTAAATACACTCTTGTAGTTTTGATCCAGTAGTCTCTGTTGTATTATTTGTTCTCTGGAATTTGAAGTTTGGAGAATTGTATAGTTTCTGTTTGATAGGTTATGTTCATGGAAGCTAAAAGGATGGATGCTAGACAATAATGGAAGCAACAAGCGCTGAAGGAGTATCCGCAACCATTGGAGAACATAACCTACATGAAAAACATTCACCGAACAACGATACCACAACACGTAAATTCGACCGAAGAATGGACTCAACCAGCTTGGCCCACAAACAGAGAAGAGCGAAGAGCCAGACTAAAACAAAAAAATGTCATCACATAGTCAGCAACTGGGGACGAACTACCAAGGAGTTTGACCGAGACAATCCTCGGCTGGAGCAAACAGAACATGCCAAAATCGATAAAGAACGTCCTTATCGACGTATCGGCGTCGTGACCGACATCGGCCCCTCTATCAAGACCAAACCTATCGACTTCCTTAGTCGAATGTCTCAACATTTGCATGGTCGGTCAAGGATATGATTGGAATAAAGCCAAGATTGCGTGCCACAAATTAATGTGAACCCGACATACTAATAAAATTAAATTTGAAGGAAACTAGGAGCAGAAAGAGCACAAACAGTAAATGACGAAGTATAAAAGTTGCTAGGAGCTGGATCAATCAGAGAAGTAGAATACCTCGAGTAACTCGCCAGCCCCCAGTGTGATCAAAAAGAAGAACAACAAATGGAGAGTGCGTAGATTTCAACGATCTAAAAAAATCATGCCTCCAGGATTGCTTCCCCTACCACACATCTATCGACTAGTCGAAGTAACTGCCAAAAACGAATTGCTATTCTTCATGGATGCCTTTTCTGGCTATAATCAGATCCTAATGCATCCAAATGACAAAGAAAAAACTTCTTTCATAACAGATATATGAACCTTCTGCTATAAGCTCTTGCCATTCGAATTGAAAAACGCAGGAGCAACCTACCAACACCTCGTAAACAAAATGTTCGCCGAACAACTTGGCCGAACTATAGAAGTGTACATCAAGGACATGCTAGTGAAATCACTGGTGTCGGAAGATCATATCTGACAACTAAAGACCGGCTTTGATATACTAAACGAGTACGGCATGAAGCTTAAACCGTCAAAATGTGCCTTCGGAGTCACCTCGGGGTAATTCTTAGGGTATATCGTAACATAGCGAGGAATCAAAGCCAACCCAAAGAAAATCTTTGCAATAATGAATAAACCTTCTTTGAAAAAGATTCGCAAAGTAAAATGACTAATGGGAAGAATCACGGCTCTCAATCGCTTCATATCAAGATCGAAGAACAAATGCATGCCTTTCTACCAACTCCTCAAAGGAAATAAAAGGTTTGAATGGATGATAAATGCGAAGATGCGTTTAACAATTGAAAAATTACCTCACAACACCGCCAGTACTCGCCCATTCGGAGGAAGGAGAGATGATCTATCTATACATCGCCATTTGAAAGGCAAATATAAGCGGAGTCATAGTAAGAGAAGACAGATGAGAGAAAAACCTGATTTTAGACATCAGCAAGACCCTAGACGGGGCGGAAACTCGACATCCCACAATAAAAATATTAGCACTAGCGGTCGTCATTTCGGCAAGAAAACTCAGGACCTATTTACGGTCACAATCTAGAACGGTCCTAACAACCATGCCCTTACGATCAATCTTTCACAGCCCCACTAAATCTGGCAGACTCATAAAATGGGTGGTAGAGCTAAGCGAATACGAGATCAAATTCAAAGGACCAACCAGCGCAAAATCACAAGTCCTCGCAGATTTCATCATCGAACTAACCCCCAAGCTCGCCGAATATGACCCTTCAGACGCAAGGAAATGAATCCTACACGTTGATGGATCATCATCCAAAGTCGGTTCAAGAATCGAGATTTGACTCAAAAACCTAATGGGAGAGATACTGGAAAAATCTTTCAGGTTGGGATTTCATGCCTAAAATAATAAAGCCGAATATGAAGCCATCATAGCCAAACTACAATAAACCGGGGCTATTGGAGCAAGACATGTCTAAGCCTACTGCAAATCTCAACTAGTAGCCAAACAATTCAATGGCGATTACGAAGAAAAAAAGCGACATGATGGATGCATACCTCAATATAGCAAAGAAAATGACTGAAGAATTCAGTTCATTCAACTAAACCAGGATCACGCGGGGAGATAATATGTCGGCCGATGCCTTAGAGGCACTCGCGTCACGATCGAACGCACATTTAAAATGAACGATTCCCGTGGAACTCATTAAAAACCGAGCATAAGTCTCCTAGAAGCTTTCAACAGTATCGATGCAGATATAAACGACAAAGATATCACTGAATACCAGGTTCATGCTGACAAAGCACTAACGATAGACTGGACAATGGAGATAAAATTATACATAACGAAAGGTGATTTACCCGCCGACAGATGGGAAGCTCGTCAGCTAAAACCCAAAGAAGCCCAGTACATAATGATGGACGACAGTCTCTTTCGGTGGAGTGCTGTCCGAGCATTATTGAGGTGCGTAGAAGGGAAAGTTATCAACGAAGTAATCAAAGAAACCCACAGAGGAGCAAGAAGAAACCATGCCTAGCAAGATCCTTAGCCCTCAAAATTAAGAACTCGGTATCTTCTGGCCGACCATGATAATAGATTTCATGAAGTCTGCCATGAATTCCGAGTAGTGACAAAAGTACGCCCAAGTAATACATATGCCCACAGAGCAACTAGCCATGAAAACGATCTTACCCGTTCATGAGGTGGGAATGGACATTGTCACACCAATGCACAAATCTCGGCAAAAATGATACATCTTAATCCTAACATATTACTTCACCAAATGGGTCGAAGCCAAAGTATATGTCAAAGTTAAAGCACATGACATCATCATATTCCTATGTAGGTATACAATTTGCCGCTAGGGATTATTGTACAAAAATTATCACCTAAAACAGAAAGCAGTTCATCTCGATCCTACTAGGGGAATTATGCAAGAAATAGAAAATCAGACTAAGAAAATCATCTCCGTACTATCCCCAAGGAAACATTCAAGTAGAGGAAACCAACAAAACAATTATTGCCGGAATCGAAAAGCGGATGGGAAAATATAAGGAAACGTTGACAGATGAATTAGATGGTGTATGATGGTCACATCGAGCCACCTCACACCGTCCTTCAAACCAAACCCCTCTTTCATTAGCTAATGGAGTTGAGGTAATGTCACCCGCTTAAGCCAGCCTCGCGAAACTTTGACAATCTATTCTTATTAGACACCCGATCTCAAGGACAAAATGCTCATGGATAATATTGACACACTTGAGGAAAAAGAGATGAAGCGCTCCTACAAATCTAGAATTACCAACATCTTGTAGCAAGGTATTATAACAAAAGACTCGTGGTTTGCATATAAAGGAAGGCGATCTCGTTCTCCGAAAATTCCAGCGAGGTATAAAAGAGACAAATACTAGAAAACTCGACAAACACTTGGAAGGACCTTACCAAGTGTCCAAGGTAGTCTAGCCCGGAGTCTACGAACATGTCACACTCGATAGAACATCGGTCCAATTCTCTTGGAAATTGATGCACCTCATGCGTTACTACTACTAAAAAGGGTACGCTCACCGATCTACTACTGTTGTACTTTGAACTACAAATGGATTGATCCTTGTTGACATGGTACGTAGGCAGTCCTCAAGGATTCAGCTATAACACCAGTTAAATCACATATTTTCTTGATTAATCACCTTCTTTGTATTTTCAAAAAGTGATAACTCTAGCTATACAAACAAAGGATTAAACCGGGACCTTCCCCACTCACTAAGTCTAAGTTGAGTTAAGTAATCCGACCTGCCTCGCATAACCAATCACAGACTAGTGATAGAAACGGTACAAATTCGATTTCACATCACTTGTATCCAAAATAAGGGCCTTCGCCGAGGGATACCTCGGTGTCCCCTCCTAAAAAGAAAGAGAAGAAATATAAAAAGCCGAGAATCTCCCTCGCAAAGGTCGATGTCACATCACTTACCAAAGTATTGCTGAGGCTAACCTCAGAAAACTATAAAGCCAAGAAACGTTCTCGCCCAAAGCGAAAGAATGAGGAAAAATCTGGTCACTCTTTCATGTCGATTTTACATCACTTGCAAACAAGAACGCTGCCGAGGCTAATTCAGCCTCATAACACCAAAAAGAAAAATAATATAACTGTCCTCGCAAGAGTTCGCCCTTTTTTAAACGACATTGATCTTTTCAAGAAAAGAACTGCGATTTTCTTTTCCTTGGAAAAACCGGAGGAAACGAGGGGAAATAAAAAGATAACCTGAGTCATCGATTCATTTTTCAAAGCACAAGGAATACATCCACTTCGGGAAAAAATAAAAGCAAAAGAAAGACATAAGAAGAAAGAGACATAAGCAAATCAAAAGTAAATCCTTCATTTTATTCATTTTCCAATAAATACAAAAGTATACATGTATTTTGGAGAAAGTTGAACGAACTACAAAATACAAGCGGAAGCAATGAGAAATAAAGAAGAAAAAGACAAGTTCACTTCTTGAAATTCGAGTTCTTCTTCTGGAAAGCTGACCTTTTCTCACAAAAAAACCAAGCTCTTCTCCCGAAAATCCGAGCGTGTTTCTTGAAAGACGACCTCGTCGCTTGCCGGTTCTTCTCCCTCAAGATTGATTGCAAAGATCGATAGTCTTGTTGAAAATCGGAACTGTGACTACTTCCTGAGAGAATGGAAGCAACTAGAGTCGCTGATTTTAAAAAACACAAACGACCACTTCACCACCGAAGGATAAACGCTGAACATCTTAATCAAAAGCTCAAGCTGTTTCGCGTCTTCCTCGACGAGTCTGGTTCCCTATACCATCAGTTTTCCTAAATATAATAAGGAAAATAAAGGTCACAATGCCGGCCTATAAAGTTGTACAAAGGTGTAAGGAATTCCAAGTAATTAAGCAGCAGGAAATGGATCCTGGGAAGAGCACACCGGAACTTGTTACGAAAAAACGCACCAGATCGATCCAAGTGATGGATATGAGTGCCACCCTAGCTTTAAAAAAAAAAATAACAAAAAAAAATTATTTGATGTAACATTTTATTTTTATTTTAAAAAATTACAAACCTAAAAAAAATAATTACAATACCTACAAAAATAACAAAACCTAAATAAAACTCATAAATTAAACAACACTACCACATATTGAGACGACGGCACCGCCGCCGCTGCACCATGGCACCACCGTCTCCACGCCTGAGATCTTCCCGTTGGTCCCCACACATGGATTCTAAAGCACCACCGAATCAGTAGATCTGGTTGGGGCGAAGCATTTGCGCCAGTTGAGGAGCTCCATCACGAGTAACAGATCGGAGGAACCGGTGGTGAAGGTCTTGCAGCATCAAGAGGAGATGAAGGATTCGTGGAGGAGAAGCATGTTCGATGTGTTGGTGTCTCTGGTACTTGGCAAGGGAAGACGACGGGAAGATATCGGAGATTTTAAGATTTAGAAGATGAACTCTTCATCTTCGATTGTGTATGGTTAAAGATTCAATTGAAGGATGAGGAGAGGAACAAGGTGTAGGAGATGAAGCATGGTGAGAGGAGATGTTGGAGATGCAACGACGAAGGGTTGGAGATGCGACGGCACGACGGTGGGGGTTCGGAGATGCGATGGAATGACGACGAAGGATTCAAGATATGTGGATGGTGAATGATTTCTAGAGAATGTTGTTATCCTTGTCTATGTGGCTAGAGATTCAGATTGAAGAAGAAGATAATTTTCAGAGAAGTAGCACAAAGGAGAAGGAGATGGGAGAAGAGAAGAAAGGGAGAAAAGATTTGGCCATTGGATTAAAATTAATCAACGGTAGAGAGTGTTATCCTTACTTTTGTGGATTAGACAATGAGAGATTGTCTCTTTATATTTATTTGTCTGCTCTAAATTTATAATTAGGTTGAGAAAATAAAAAATTGGAGGAGGCTAAAAAAGAGAACAAACGAAGAGGAAAAAGAGATAAGCAAAAAAAAAATTAGGTTTTTGACATAAACAATAATTTTGGTGTCAAAACCAAATAATTTTGATTCTTAAAACTAAAAAGTTTATTGGCCAAAACCAATTTTTTTTTGGTATATTTTACAAGTGTTGGATTTTCTATATGCATAACTTTTTCCAAAAAAGAAGATATTACAGGACCATAAAATTTGTATGTACATGTAATGGTTATATTTTAGTTTTTAGTTTTTGATTTTTTTCTTCTAAGTATTAAATTTGTTTTTAACATATATTACTAGTACGATGTGTTCGCAGCATGTGCGAACACAAATATTGTTAACACACAATTGTTTTAAAAAATAAAAAAAATCATCAATTTAATTTAACAATATTAATATTATAAAAATTATATCATTATATTTGTAATTAAATATAGATATAAATATTATTACACTTAATATCTTATTAAAATATTTTATAGTTTATTTTAAAATAAAATTAATAGCAACAAATAAATTATAATTATATATTTATAAAATATTATAGGGGCTATGACTGTTATTTTGTAAATATTAACGACTAAAACATTGATGTATTGCCCGCTATTTTTTGTTTCGTTCTTAAAGGTAAGATTTGGATAGTGATTTTTTATTCCCTTAATATTAGGAAAAAAAATTAAAATTTTAATACATAGCAAGAAAAAAATTATATAACAAAATGTCATATTCTTGTATCTTCACACTTTATTAAGTAATAAACATTTGGAAAACACAAGAGAAAAGAGACAAAAAGACTATCCATACAACTTATTATTTCTTATTTAGGCTTACTTTGGCCTCAAACATTAAGTTTACATGCGAGACTACAAAGGTGGATGCTCCAAGTGGATCAAAATTGTTCTAATATAATTGGAAAAGTTCTATCTTAAGCTTTGTTGGATCGATTCCTCTCCCTCTATTTTCCTTTTCTCTTCTCCATTTTCACCTTCTACTTTTTTACCAGCATCTTCTTCTCCACCACACTTCTCTATTCTCTTCTCCATTTTCACCTTCTAATTTCCACATCAACCTCCTTTTCTTCATCATGATTTTTTACTCGATCTGATGATAGGCTCATTTCTGTCATTGTCTCTATCTTCAACACACTTTTCTTTATTTTGTTATTTTCTACTTTTAAAATCACAAATTCTCTAAAAGAAAATTCAATACAGTGCTTAAACCACACCTTGCGCGGGTTATTAATTTTTTGATCAAATTCGAGTTTAGATTACATTTTGCGTGTGTTATGAAATATTTAATTATCATATCTCTAAACTTTCACTTAAGCTTTCACTTGCTACTCTTCCTTTCACTTCTTCCTCTGAGATATCTCTTGGACTTCGTCTTTCCAATTATCCATGACTTAGCAATAAACTCGGCTTGCATGCCTGTGCGGACTGTGAAAGTTTTGATCAATTTCGAGTTAAAACTACGTCTTTCAGTATGTTTGATAATTTTATATATTAGGTGTTCCTAATTTTGTGATATTAGTATATTTAGGAAGTTTTTTCCTTTTTTGGGTCGAATTTAGCAATCAGCCTTCTTTTCTCCATCGTGATTTTTTTTTGATCTGATGATAGGCTTATCTCTGTCATTGTCTCTATTTTCAACCATTTTCTTTACTTTGTTATCTTCTATTTTCAACCCTTTTCTTTTCAACCCAACAGTCATTTGATATATATATATATATATATACTTTTTCAAATAAGCTCATCGAATCCACCCATTATCTATATGTGATGATTTCCTCCTCATAAATGAGGAATATGGTTAATGGGCTGGGCCATTGTGGCCCATAACCAGTTGACAAAAAAAAACACGATAATATTTATTGTTTATGAAGATTATTCCAATTTTAAACTAAACTGTAACATCCAAGTTAAAGTACATTTAATAATTTTATGCTCTATATTGTTTTCATCTATTCGGGTTAGGAAGTCTAGATTCTTTAGGTCTGTGAGTATATCTCTCAGTTGTGTTGTTAGGAAGTTGGTATTATCGTTTGGTGGACCGCGGGCAACTTCGGTAACTCTCGCTCAAGATTCTTCGCAAGAGATTGGTCTCGCAAGTATTTTATGTTATTTCTTTGTTTGGATTTCATCGTTTTGTTTGGTAGTTTGGAGTTTTTAAGATGCATGTTGTTTGGGCTTTAGTCGCCTATTGTGTGGGCTTTAATTACCTGTTTGTTTGGGCTTTAGTTGTCCTTTGTTTGGACTTTTGTTTCCTACGGTTGGGATCTTGTATTAAACACTGTATTCCAGTTCTATTAATATAATTCCATCAAATGAAAAAAAAAAATTGTTTTCATCTATTATTTATTGTCGTATATATATATTTAATTTCTTATACAAACATGATTTACTTTGTGCTCGATGAAAATAAGCATCCATTATCCCTGTATAAGGTACTTTTATATACATTATAATTAGAAAATAAAACATGTTTTAATATAAATTTTAAAATTAATGTTTTATATATGTTATCATTTTTAAGTATCTACTATTTTTATTGGTAAACAATTCTAATATTATATTATATAAATATGAAGATGCTTTCTTAAGCGACGGAAAAAGCTTGAAAAATTCAAGGCAATTTTACCCATGAACACAATGGTATATATTTTATTTTGGATTCATTTGATTTATTTTCTATTCGATTTTTTTTGTGTGATTAACTTGGAATTTTGGTTATTCATTAAAAAAATGGGATTATGCAGGAAAAATCTTGACAAGAACAACAAAGATATAACCGTTGATCAAATCATCGATTTATGGTTGTTTATTTTCCTTATAATTTTTTGTGAAGACTATAACGCCCCGCTCCCGGAGAACCGGAAACGACGACGTTAGGACAAGCGTCTATGTCCGAAGGCTAGCCGACATGTCCTCCCATGGTCCCAAGAGTCCCGTGCACGCTTCTTTATGTTCAAAACCACCAATGTAACCAGCAATTGAACCCATGCTACTAGTCCTGCAGGAGAAAGAACGGCGAAAAGGAAAAAGAACTGAGTAATTGATTAACAACAATTACCTAGTGAGTTCAGGTCCTAGGGACCCACAAACTTATCTCAATCATACATCAATCAACAAGCAAAAGTCATAAGCTAATATTTGCTAACAAGCATCACCGTGAAGGGCACTCAGGTACCAAACAATGACTCTCCTATTCTTCTATGTGGTACCAGAAATTGGCTCTACCACAGTTGGCACCAGACACGGACACTGCTAGGGATGATACCAGATACGGGCACTACCACCCCATCACGCTTTCTATAGCGTCTACACGGGCTCTCCGAAACCCCCGACGATGGCTAAGGTGCCAGACACAGGCCCCACCGCTAGCAAATCAAACAAACATACATGGTGTCTGACTCGGGCCCCACCATTCTACATTCTCAATCAACCTATCATAACTCGAAAACTCTTAACTTATTCCTCATACCTCATATTACATTATCATATATCTTAGTTCTTTATCTTAATTCCCACATTCTATATTCATATCTCATAGTCCATATTCCACATACTTTGCCCACACAATAGCAAACACCCCGCAATCATTATTCATATACAATCAACTGTATTCAGTTTAACAATCCTATATATCTAGGTTTGTCCATCACATCAGCACAAATCAACAACAATAATGACATACATATAGATCTATAATAGATAGGCGCCAAACATGTGCTTACACATCACACTCAGCTATGCATAGTAATATAGCTACACATAGTAGGCAGACATTAACAAAGGACTAACGCCCCCAAGAAAGACGAATGAAAGAGAGAAAGTCCACAACCAGTCCTCACCTTGGCCTTGGCTGACGACGATGATGAAGCGCAGACGAACACGAGCGGATTGCGATCGAGATCGCGGAAGAAGCACATGACTATCCATGATCTAAAGCTCTAGATTGGTTCTAATTCAACCGAGAGCTATAACTATGAGTCTAATAATTCACTGCAAAGATTCGGGTCATACTGAATCTGTTTGCCCAACCCAAGACACATACATAACTAGACTAAACACAAATTCATCATGAACATACATGTTTTAGAAAACAGACCATAACTTCCAAACGGTAAGTCGGATTGTACTGATTCTTATCTTTTTGGAAATCTGAGACCTAGAGATTTCCAACGACATATTTTGCGTTCTGTGGATACTTACGGATCTCTAGGAAAACGCGAATCAATCTGACGGCCGGAACTACCTCGATCCTAGATCGGCACACGACAGAGAAAGAATAAAAGAGAAGATTTGAAGGAGATTATGGATTCACTTAACCCGAGAATAAGGATCGAGAGAGATGGAACGAGATGAGGAGAAGACCGAGATCGACGTACGACGGGGGTGGACGATGGCTCATGGCTGACGAGCTCCGACGACGGCTGCTGGAGTATTCCAGCGAAGGCTGCTGAGATGAGAAACGGGCAGCGCTTCGCTTGGTTTCTTCTCTTGCATCTCTCTTTGATGGCTACTTTTTTATAGGAAAAAAAGAGAGAAACCCTAGGTTTATGGATGGACTAATGAGATTAATGGACCGATTTTGACAAATCCCAAAATGGGAAAATTGGGCCATGGCAAAGACCTTCTATATTTCTTAAATATATTGTTAACGTATTTGATTTTATTATTTAAAGGATCAACTATTTCTATTGTTAAACAATTTTAACAGAATAATATTTCTTTCGGATTGAAGATAAATATGCAACAGTGGATGAGACACTTCTCGGCGGATAAAAATGGAGAAGGAGAGAAGACACCGAAAATGTGGCAAATCAAACGAACGAAATATCGAGTTTTCTGATTTGGAGTCAATGGCGATGAAGAGATTTGTATCAACGGAAATTTTACTATCTTCGGTTACGATAGGACAATAAATTATATTATACTGAAGTAGATGAAATATTTTTTTAAAGTTAAATACATATTGGCTTTTTTTTAAAAAATATTTATTTTGTTGGTTAGAGATACGTTTGGTGATGTAAATCAATCATAATTATATATATAATGGCAAAATGTCTCTCCAGAATCATGACACCTCAACATGAGGAGAGATTCTGGAGGCAACACCTATATTACTGAAAAAAATCCTGCACCAATCAAAACATAACGATTTGCCACGTCATATTGTCTAACAAAAAAATTATTCATTTGCGAAAACTTTGAGGCCCAAAAGAAACCCTAATTGATACATTCATTTTTCCAGATTCTTCTCTCCCTCTCTCTCTCTCGCAGACGGCGGAGATGGCGACGTAATTCGATTCCCTAAATTCTCTTCCTTTTCCGAAAAAGAAAACAATTTGAGAAATGGGTGCCGAAGGAGAAGGAGTGTCTCTTGAATTCACTCCCATGTGGGTCGTCGCCGGAGTTTGTACCGTCATCGTCGCGATTTATCTGGTGGTGGAGCGTTTGCTTCACCATTTCGGTACTGTTCTTAAGAAGAAGAAGCAAAAACTCTTTTTCGAAGCCCTTCAAAAGGTTAAAGAAGGTACCCCAAAAAAATTCCAAACTTTTTTATTCTTCTTCGTTAGTGGGTTCCACGGATCTTTTAGGAAACATTGATTCATAGTTTCAATCGAAATCTACAAATAAATTACAGATTATAAGTAGTTTGAGTCGTCAAAGTTTTAATCTTTGGCTCAAATTTTGTGGATGTATGATAAATATTTTTGGGGGATTTTGCAGAGTTGATGTTGTTAGGGTTCATATCTTTGTTCATGACGGTAACTCAAGGATTCATCTCCAAGTTCTGTAACTGAGTTAACAAAGGATAGATATCCGAGGACAAGGCTGCTTTCGTGTCTCTGCTTAGTTGTCATATACAACACTTCTCCGTCTTATTTCCTAAACATGGGAACCAAGTCAAGTTTGATAACTACTCTGCTCGAGCTTCTTAACGAGCCTGGTCAATCTAGAGATGATGCTGCCTTTGGTTTATCTTCTCTGATCACGGAAAAAGAGGAGTTACAGAAATTAGCTTACGAGGCCAACGCAATCAAGAATATTGTTGACATCTTGAAGACAAGTAGTGAGCTCCAGCCTAAACGTCTTCATGGTTTATTTTTGTCTCTAGCTGAATTTTGTTCGAAGCTTGAGGATTGCAGGTGTAGCTTCCTATCATTGCAAGTGAGCTTCCACATTGCCATTTTCTAATTGGATATTCGGATAGTTTAGTATTTTAGTTCTTCTACTGTGCTGAATTTGTCTTTGTTTCCTTCTACTAGGTGTTAGATCTGCTGATCAATACGCTTAGACACAAAAACGCTGATGTAAGAACTGCAGTGTGCATTTGCCTTAGAAACGCTGCTAGGTCAATCAAGGTTTGTTAACATCCTATAGATTGCGAATGCTTTTGATATTTTCAGCTGCTTTGTATTAAATGGTAAGCCCCTGAGACATGCCATTTAGAATTTGAGTGCAGGATGTTTTACCACCGAGCATGTTATGCTTCCTTTGGTTCAGTTATTGCATGATCCATCGTCCTCTGTCCAGGTAAATTGTCACATTTCTTTGACTTTATTTCTGGTGTGATGCAAATGGCAGAACTGGCTTGAATGTATATATATTAACCATATATCGTTGACCAGATTGCAGTTTTTGGTGCTCTGAGCAATATAGTATTGGATTTTTCATCACCTAAGTTGACATTTATAGAGTATGGAGGGATAAAACAGCTTATTGAATTATCAAAATCAATGGATCCAAACGCTCGGTGTAGCGCTTTACGGGCTTTGAGGAACCTCATGTTCCTGGCAGACCATAAGCGTAAAGAACTCTTTTATTATTCAGACGTCAAGGCTCAAGGATTTGCTTCCCTTATCAGTGGTAAATCATTCTACAGCGTCCTCTAACCAAAAAATCTTATGATTCATCTTATACTCAACTAACAGCAAACAAAACCCATTCTCTCGGGATCCCCCTGTACAAGAGCAAGCTTTGGCCCTCCTTCGCAATCTTGTTGATGGATGTATCAACTCCATTGAGTTTGTATTTGATGAAGATGTTCTTATCTTAGATACTGTTGGAAGGCAACTGAGGAAAGCTCCACATCCTTATTACATTCATTTGTGTCTATATAATGTGTTTTCATACTTAGAATTAAAAAGGAATGTCTACATAAAAACTTTAAAATAAACTTAGACATAATTATAATTCATTTAATCTATAAAACTATTTTTCTATGTAAAATCTCAAATAAATTGGCAAATTAAAATTCTAATAAAACTATTATTCCTTAATTACAGTTAAACAAATGAGCTGAACACATTATAAAGCTCATTAAGCATACTTACTAAGGGCTAAGGAAATCCAGCCTATTTTTTTATATGCTAACCTATAAAAATTAATCAAATTGGGTTGATACAAACTGTGCTCATTTTATTTGAGTGTTGGGTTTACTAAATAAATTAGTGATATGAGTTTGACAAATGAAAATAACAATTAACCGAGAAATGATATTCAAACTCAATTTTTGTTTGGCAACATATTCAAACTCTAATATTTTTTAGAGATAAAGGTTTAAGCCAATGATTTGGGGTAATGTTTTTTTTTTTTAAAGATAGACATCTTCCTCATTTAAAACCTAATATTCCAGTTGGTCACGTACCCTTTTAAACTAATTAGACAAAAGATGTAGGACAAATGAGACCGAAGGAAACGATGAATGACATAAACGATAGTCGTGGAATACAAGAAAGAAGAAAAAGCAGAATATCTGAATATATCCATATACATATATTTTGGATTTAACTTTTATTCTTATTTTTTCAAATAAGCAAAAACACATGGTTTTCAAAAATCTTTTAGCTCTTTCAGTTTATACTAAAGTACTACATTACAACACTGTATATTTTTGTTAGAAAATAAAACACAAAAAAAAATTATAAAAAAATACCCGTTGTCTGAGGTAGCCGAGCAAGCCAAGAGAAGGGCCGAGATAGCTAGGTAAGCACTTTGATTAATCGATCTCAACGAAAATTGGAATCTGCTTGATTCTGATTATTGAATGCTTTGTTGTGAACATGCTTAGGGAGCTTCACACACTAAAGGGACAAGTGGAATCAGTTGTAAAGCTAAAGGGTTTGGACATTGATACCAGCTAAAGGGTTTGGACATTGATACCGTAGGACATCACTACAGTGTGTAGTACTGTAGTTGAATGCTATTGTACTATGATCTTGCAAAGGTTCCTCATTTTAAAAAACACAAAAAATATATTGATAGCTCAAAGTACAATAGCAATAATAATTTGAGTTTCTCTGCAGCTGATGCAATGGTTTCAAGTGGTCTCTTTCATTAGTTCAAATGGTTAGTCTGTTTTTCACTTACGATAATCAAAAACTTTCTATGGTCTCTCTATCTTTGTTGCTTTGTTAGTGACAATCATTATCAATTTTAAATCTCATCTTCAGCTTCATATTTGTTTAACATATTAGTTGCTTAAATGTAACATATTTCTCAATCTTCTATGTTAAAAGTTACTTATTAATTTAGTTTACAAATCATATAAGAAAACAAATATATAAACAATTCCGCGGCGTAGCGCGGGTAATTTCCTAGTCATTGTAAATTCATTTGAAACAAAGTTTCAGCGAGCATGCTTCTTTTATAATATTTTTTTTTGTTATAATGGTAGGAAATTCATCACAAAATTCATAGTATTAGTTTTGGATTCAAAATTAATAAAAATATATTTCAGCATTTACGTTGAACTTTTTTTTTTTTTTTTTTTGTTAAAGGGTTTGCTATTGAATGGAGTTGAACTCCAGATGAGGAAGCTACAGAGGTTGACCCAACCAACTAAGCCACTTGTGCTTCTCTACGTTGAACTCTTTGTTGTTATTATTTTTTGTTTGCAGCAAATTGGATGGGTTGAGAACTCTGTTCAAAAACGCGGCCGGAGTGGCCGATTAGGCGGCGCTAACTCGCTCGGCGGAGCTCCTCCGCCGCGATTTTGCCATGTTCGGGTGAAAAGTCGGATTTCATTAAAAAAAAAATTCTGGGTTTTCATGTTTGAAATCGCCATTTTAGTCACAGATCTATCATGTTTGCTTGTTAGCAACAAAGAATTAGGGTTAAAACGCAACAAATCCGCTACAAAATGACGAGAAATGCTGGAAAAAAGTAGTTAGAATTCGGCTGTAAATTAGGTTAGCTGAGGAAGAAGACGAAAAGTAAATTACAATGCTATCCTTCATTAAAGAAAAGTGTTAAAAACAATAAAAAAGGACGCTAGGGGCTTCGAACCAAGACCAGAACGACAAAACTCCTCTCCTCTTACCGCTGGACTATGTTAAATCATCAGTTATTGTCTGTAACTTTCTTTTTATATATTAATTTCAAATTTATATGTTCAATGTCACGGAAATATTCTACTAATATATGCATAAAATTTGGTATTTATATATAAAATGTCTAAATTTTTTGGTATTACACATAAATGTTTAAAAATTCCGCCCCGCGTATTTTCCGAGTTTATCCCGATTTTTCGATAATTCGCTAGGCCCGGACCGGCCGCGCGTATAGCGCCTAGCGCATTTCCGAACAAGGGTTGAGAATAACAACACCAAATCCAAATCAACCAAAAAAAGGCAAATGTATTAATCAGCTTAAACTTGCAATTATGCTTCTTCACTTTGACCTCGAGGAACCAGGACTAAATTAGGAAAATAAGCCGATCATTGATCAACCACATAGTTTATTTTGATTTAGCTAATCAACTTATTTCCTCCCAAAACATAGATCCTAGCCTTATATTTTATTTTAATTCAACAAGTTCTAGACTCCTAAATATATTTTATGAATAAATTTACAATATTAAAAAAGTTATAACTTATAGATTAAAGTTAAAATTCAATAAAAATTAACTGCAAGCTCCTAATTTTTTTTAATGTCAAACTACTTTCTATCTCTATATTATTCATATAATATGAAAATATAGTCTAATTAAATGTTATCACATACATATATTAACATCATGTTCTTTTTTTTTATAACGTCTGAAAAATGTGAAAAATTGTGATACAAAATAAGCAAAGAGCTTATAGAAGAGAAAAAAAAAACTAAACAACACCAAAACAAAATGAGACACCAACTAACTCCTAAAAAATGATAGAAAAGAAGGCCCCAATTTCATCCAACTGTAACACCAGGACAGAGATCATCTACTTCGCAAACACCTGAGGAGAGGCATACCGTGTTCGTTCCTGTTGACTTCGTGTTGATGAAATAAATGCAATGATAATGGTATAGTACGTGAGTTAATTTCTACATTAAACGAAAAAAACTAGAGTATATTTGATTATAATTTCCAATATTATGTACTTATATATATTACTACAATCGGTTAGCCTACAGATCTTAATATATATACTTTTAATATAATTTTCTAGAGGTTATAAAACAGATGTCCACGTATGAGAATTTCAAAAAAAAAATTACAAGTCTTATCATATATCCACAAACGCTTGCCATATCTTTATTATATATTCAAAGTTTTTATACCAATATTTCAGTTACAAAATTGAAGGTTACTGTATTGATTTATAATCTTTGTGATTTGCTTTAAGAATTAAAGTAGGTTGATTTGTTGGGGGTGTTGATTACACGAATCAGAAATCTACATATGTTATCTAAAATAACAAAATAAGAGTAAAATAGCTCTTTAAGATTAAGAGTTCAAATGTCAAATACATGTTAATATTAAGGACTTTTCAGTAACTTTTGTCAGTTTTATATAATAAAGCTTGATACCTGTAACTTATGACATTATTGTTGAAAACTGAGTTGATGACGAAAGACTCGAAAGGAGAAATAATGGGATAGATAAGACAATGGACGGAAAAAAAAAAAAGGAATACTTGGGTTCACCCCTAAAGGTGAACCCTTTTGTTCATATATATTTAATTATTTCAAAACTGAGGTTTTTTTATTCCTCACAAATCAAGAATATTCTTAAACAAAATTATGGAGAATTTTTAGTTGTCAAAACATTTAAACGCAAATTAATATCTTATTTAAACCATGATAATGATAAGAAATTAATATCTTTCGTTTTTTGGGTATGAAACAAACCTGCAAAATCATAAATAACATAATATAAAAATTAGAACCATGACAATTATAAGAAATCAATATCTTTTCGTTTGGCTTGATATGAAACAAATTTGCCAAATCATAAATAACATTATAAAAATTAGACCATGATAATTATAAGAAATCAATATTTTTTGTTCGGCTTGATATAAAACAAACTTTCAAATTCATTAATAGCACAATAGAAAATTAGAACCATGTTAATTTTGATATAATAAAAAAAATTTTGTCGATACGTGGATGTTATATGAGCATGGTAAAAACTCTATTTATAGGGATCAATTGATTTATGGTTAAACTAATTTATAGAAATCTTCTATTAAAAATTTAAATATTCTATATTATATTTAAGAAATCGAATTAAGTAAGATATTAAATAACATATTGTGATATCTTTTCGGAAACTTAATAAAAACTACATAGTTTTAAATAAATAATGGCATTAATCGTAATTAATTTCAACCTTAAACCCATTTCTATATTTTTAGATATTTCATGTCATCATTCCATGTCATAATTTACATCTTCAAAGTCACTCATCACCTCATCCTCAAAGTCACTTCTCATACATGATAATTGAAAACTGGGTGAAATCCAAAAAACATTTGAGTTTAGTTTGGTTTGGTTAAGTCTCCGAATGTTAACAACAAGCTGATCTGCTGTAACCATTTGTTAAAACTTATAAATTTGATTAATTAAGTTAATTTTAGATAAATTTGATTACTTCATTCAGTTCGATTCAGTTATTTCTATTTTGGTATAACTCGGTATCCGGTTTAAAACGAGTATAAATAAATTTAAATTATAAAACTAAATAATAGATCGGTTCAGTTACAGTACGGTTCATTTTTATTAATTTATCAATATAATCGAACTAAATTACCTATTGAGGACAAAAAAAAATCGAAATATAGCCAATTTTGTTTTTTAGCATTTTTAAAATTTGTAAAAATAATGTGTTCATAGTATATTTTTTTGTAACTGTTAATTTTAATCTATAATGTTTTTAATTTATGTTTAAGAAAGATGTTGTCAAAAAAATTAAGATATATATCTTTAACAACTATTCAATTTCTTTTGTTTGGAAAAAAAAGAAACAAGAAAACGCAACAATGCAAACCTATCCATACCTCATACGCTTCTTTTATTTTTAAGTGTATTCTAGCACAAATCTGTCCCGCTCCATTTTCATTTTTTATTCTATATATCTTTATTTCTTTTACAAAATCAGTGATATAAATGTAACATGAATGGTGACAAAGTTTTCAATACGCTATGCGTCTCCTTTGTTCGGCACTTTACATTCAAGACCTAAATAAGTGTGTTTTACATTATAAAATAAAAATAAAATAATAATAAATGAAGTGCATTTTGTTTTTGTTCGTGAACCGCACCCAAACATAAACACACCCTATTTGGTGTGAACTGGATGATATATATTCTCAAAAATTTATATATTTTTTTAAGATTAAGCATAGATAAATACCCGAAACTGAAATATCGGACCAAACACAAATTAAAAAAAAAAAAAAACTAAATGTGAATTTGAGCCAACAAAATGTCGGAATGAATCTTACTTTTATATTTAAAGAACTGGAATCGAATCGAATCGAACCGAGAACCGATAAAATATTCTAAAATCGAATACGATTATTGATAACCATTATTTAGTTTTTTCTTTTATAATTTAAATAATTTATACCAGTTTTAAATTAGATATATCGAATTATACAAAAAATAGAAAATAACTCAAAGGAACCAAACTGAATTAAATAAAAAAATAGAAAATAGAAGTAATCGTCTTTACCCCAAATTAAACCAAAATCAATTTAAGTTTTCGATAAATTAATTTTAATATTTATTCAAATATTTACTTTATTATCTATCCTACAACAATTTTTGTCATTTTACCATTCAAACATTTATTTTGTATCGCATATAGCTTATTTTCACCATTCTAAAATTTTTACATACCGCTTGTTCCATCCTAGCCGTACTTGTTCTGCATAATGCGTTTCTTTTGTACAAACCGCACTTGAATCATCCCGTACCACTTGAACGCTTATCCCGCACCGCCTGATCTGCTGTAACCATTCGAAGCCTAAGTGAATATGAGACATGATTACTACATGACATCGGCACTATTGGGCATATAAAGAAATTAAATCCTCTTTACTGACCAAGTCCATGTAGACTGCATAACATTAGTACACCAAATGTTAGAACTAGAAGAATTGTAAGTATCCATTCCGATGTGGGATTCTGACGTAACACCAGGAGTTAACTGATGTATAATATCTTCAGGAAGGTTTAAAACATTAACAACTGTTGTGTCATATAGAATAAGCGTGAGTTTAAACCCAAGTGGTTTATATTTTTAGACAGGGAAGTCTCGTCCTTAAATGGAACTTGGAAACTTCATTGTACTTTTGAGTTTGGAAAATTCATACAAAACATCTCTTTGAGGACATATTAATCATCCTAACAACAATGTTGGGCTCATTCACAAGATTTAAAGATGGTGACATCTCAACGAACACGGCGAGCTTTATCTTCCTGCCCCAAGCCCAGAGACTTCTGTGCATTTGCAATGCCTTCAGGATCTACACCAACGATATCAACCATTACACCCACATACCAGCACAATAAATTAAGGGTCACTGAGGGGCTCAAGGTTGAAAAACACTAAGAATGCCGTCACTACTTTTATCACATGACAAGAAAACATGTGACTATTTAATCTGTTAAATTAACCCATGATATTGGAAGATCATACTCACCAAAGAACTGAGTGAAAATACGAGTGAAGAAGCTCAAGTTACGAGAGACGTTGTATGCCATTGCATGAGGAAGAGGCTTCACCAACGTATCTATAGTGAATACTCTTTGCAGGAACTGTAAAAGAGAGTCAGAGTTTACAGGTCAGGAAAAGGTACACTGCAAAATCTATACAAAGGAAACTGAAGCTATTGTGTGAATAGCCAGTGACTGCACACAACATGCTTTCTATGTACAGACGGTTCGACATGCATGGATTGTGACATGATTCAGGTTCTATTCAAAACTGTCCCAATCCCATATACTATAAAACATGCCTATGTGAACATAAACTGATACATCACTTTGCATATGGATTATCTATGAAGTATTTGTAACTCTCTGGAGGTAATAGATTGCCATGTCCGAACTAGCTATACAGTATCTCTCAACCAAGATACTAAATTGTCTGTGGCCGAAATGACCTTGACTAACAGTAGAGAAGTTCAACATCGAATAAGCTAACCAGTAAGAAAACTGACCAATGAACTATTGTTAGAATTTCCAGCACTACCAACAATACTTTTGGTTACAAAATTTGAGTATATCGCCAAGGAGAAGCAAGTTTACATCACAATTACACAAACGTTTACTACAACAGTATACCACTCGCTGTTCTTGAAATGTGAAACCTATAAATGAGATTATATCCAAGCGCTAAAAGGTCAGACTTTGAATTATGCAGAGACACCAAACGAGTATGAACCAATTGCAGAAAGTATTCAATTCATCCGAAGCTTGGATTTGAACGTATCCGAACAAGCTTGAAGTTAAATTCTATGTAACAAAGAGATAGAAATCCATTCCAGACCAGCTAAAATTTACTTCTTTTTAAGCTTCATATGAGGTTTCAATACTAGATAGTGAAGCTTAGGTTCATAGTTTCGATCTGATAGACACACAACGATATCAAATAGGTGCAGAAACATAAAGCAGAGAGAGGATTTTAAGAGACCTGATAGTTTCGATTGAAGCTGTAGCGAAGCTGAGGATCGATCTCAAGAGAAACTTCGTCATCGGCGAGGCTACCTTTATTGGTTCCACGGCCAGGGACGTGCATCTTCGACATGCCGTCAGATTCCTTTGTGACCTTAAGCTTTGCGCCGCTAAACTTATCAGAGTCATCGTCGTCGCCTCTCCAGGGCGCTTTCGATAACAGCTCCTTCTTCTTCGCCATTGTTGTCCACAGCTAATCTTTGAGTTCGTGAATTTCGTGTGTATGCTTATGGGTAGGACAAAGGTCCCAAATATCTTGTTTGGTTGCAGAGCAGAGCTTGTCACGAAACGAAATATGAATTTTCGAATGAGCAAACAAGCCCAAATAATTGGCCTGGTCTACCAAATGTAGCCCATAATAGAATATATCAAGATTCTATTCCATAACTTGTAAATATTTTGGATTTGTATTCCCTGAATTCCCTGAATTCCCTGAATTCCCTGTGTAAGTTATGTAACAGTCGTGGCTATTTAAAGCCTTTGATAATCAATGAAACCCCAAGGAGAAATTCCATAACTTTTATGGTATCAGCAATGTTTTGAAACCCGACCCGGACCCGCGGTCGGACCGGTAAACCCGGTGACCCGACAGATATTCCGGGTCGGGTGATATGCAAAAACCGTTGAGTTAAAAATCCGGAAAATTTTGGAAAAACCCGTGGTTTATTTGCGACCCAGTGGATCGGTCGAACCGGTTGACCCGGATAATGAACATTTTTGAACTTTTTAAATCAAAGAGAGTGTTTGATTGTGATAAATATAGGGTTTTAGTAGTTAAAACATTATTAGAAGTTCTTTTGACGAGACGTTTCATCTTTCAACCTCACAAACCTTTGTATTTTTTTTTTGAATCGTTGCATGGTGTTTGACTTAAATTATTGATTTTATATCAAATTTGTTAATTCATATTTTGTTAACAATTTAGCTAATAGATAGAATAATGCAAATATTGTATCTTTTTATACATTATTTTTAAAGAATATATGTTTATATATAGTTATATATATAAATCTCATTTATTTATGATGTACGGTTGATCCGCGGTCGATCCACGGTTGACCCAGTGACCCGATGACCCAGAAGACAGTCCGATTCGATGACCGGGTCGGGTTTAAAAACATTGGGTATCAGAGCACACAAGCTTCTGAACCCTATTTTTTTCTCTTCCGCTATCCGTCTCCTCTCTCTCTCTCTCTCTCTCTTTCATTCCTTCTTCTTCCTTTTTCTGCAATTTTTCCGTTTGTTTTTCAAAGGCGGAAGTTCCAGCTGTAACGGATCGTTGTTTTGGGGTCACTAGCTCTCATCTAATAGTTTGGATAATTTGGGTAAGAAAATCTTAGGCCTTGAGTGGGGGACTAATAATGTGGTTTATAAGAATCACACTTAGGTTTCGAATAGTAACATCGGATTGAGCGGTGCAGATTGAGCGGATAATATCATGCGGTACGGTTCAAATGCGGTTTTATTGAAAAGACGCATACTGTGAAACATGAACGGTTAGAAAAAATTAAGCGGTGCGGAATTAAGTTTGAATAGTGACACAAATAACATATAATTCGTATAAAATTTTATTATTATTTTATAATATGTAAAATTAATTTCAAAATTTTATTATTTATTATGATAGATAGTTGTGGTTTATATAATTTAAAAAAAAATCAATAAAATAAAAAATAAGCAAAGGACCGCACTTTGTAAATCTGAAACAAACCTCATTTGGTGATTACATTATTCATATGTGTTTCTGTAAAACGTCTGGGTCCCATCCCATTTTTTAATTTTTAATTATCACTTTAAGTATTCGAATTTGTGTTGAATGGTTACAATATACCTATTGTGTTCCATCCCGCACGTATACCGCCATAAACATTCATAGCCTTAATTGTTTCCATTCAGCTTCTTTATTATAATGCGGGACGGTTTGAAATTTTATTTTATAAAAAATAAGCGGATCACATTTGCAAAGAAACGCATAGAGCGGTCAAGACACACCATTAATTTGGCACAAAATAGGCAAAGTATTGTTGAGAAAAAATATGTAGTGCTTTACTAACCCAACATGGAGGTTGATCTGCCTTTTTTTTTTGTCGTCGACCCATCTTGATTAAGCCATGTTTAATCCGCTGGAAGGAAAGCTCCAAAAAGTTCCTTCAGACGAGACAGTCTGGCTTTTATGGGAGAATAACACGCCTCGAGACCGAGCTCCTTGGCTAAGTAGTCAGCACAGAAGTTCTGGGCACGGGGGATATAACGTATATCGAAGAACTCAAAACTCTGTTTCAAGGAGTGTAAGATATCCAATTCTGACAAGAATAATGGTCAATCCTCGGGATCGTCAATCATCTTCACAAATGATGAACAACCAGTCTGAAAGTGTACCCTCAAGAGCCCCTTCTCAAGGAGACATGAAGCTGCCCAGAGAAGTCTATCTAACTCGGCCTGTAATGTCGAGAGGCTTCTACGACACCTTTGGAGGCCGCTTACCTTTCGCCCCATACAATCCTTATAACACCACTCTAAACCAATGATAAGGCCATGGTCAATCCATGATGCATCAACTTGGCATATAAGGGTTTGAGTGTCAATAAGGGTGGCAATAGGTTCCTGAGACTCTTATGTCTCTTCACACTCCTCTTCATTGTCTTCATCGCGGACTAGTCTCCAACTTTCCGCCTCAAGAGAAGCCAGTTAGAGGGTGGTCCTAGGGGGAATTTCTTTCCCGTTGCAGATCTTATCATTCCTCGCTTTCCAAATAAACCATAAAAGCCATGGGTAGATGGAGTTTTGAGGCTCTGAGAGACCCATCTCTATTGTTCTCCAAAAGAGAAAGTCCATATTACGGTAGATAGAAGAACTGGGGAAATTCTCAGGAATGGACGGAAGTCTGATAGGGCCCAAACCTGTAAGGCTGGAGGGCATTCAAATATAGATGGTTTATAGATTATTCTGTGCTACCACATCTAGGAAAAGTCTTATCAGTGGCCAGATGTCTATAAGTGTGCCTCTCACACATCGCAACACAACCCGAAAGGGCTTGCCACATAAAATGTTTGAGTTTCGGGGCTGTTCGGATCTTCCCAACTTGCTTCTTTAGGGTTGTAATACTTTGCTCTCCAACTTCTTAAATTAAAGGTCTTGTATTATGTTTGCGAATCAATTCATATCCCGATTTAACCGTATAAACTCCATTTGTCGTATGATTCCAGGCGTACCCATCCGGGGTGGCACTTTTGCTAGGTCTCAGACTTAATATAAGAGCTATATTTTCTGGATGAAAAAATTATCGTAGGAGGGGATAGTTCCATTATTTAGTCTCTTGACTATTGAAGGAACGGACTTGTAACGCCCCGATCGCTCCTGTCTGTGGGCCCCACGCCCGCTCCCTCGGCCCGTAGGCCCACCCTCGTTTGACAGTCGGTTTGTTATTTTTGGGAGGCTTTAAATACTTGATTTATTGTCCCTGCAATCACCACACGATCTTTCCACGTGTTTTTCCCTCACTCGCACAATACCGTGAGTCACTTCCCAATAGGTCACCCATCTTTTGACTACTCCAGCTCAAGCACGCTTAAATCTGGAGTTTTCTCTGGACAATTAACTGAAAAGATAAGTGCACTATGGTGACATAGTTAGCCAAATAAATTCTTTTAAATCTCTCCGCATATACCACAAACCGGGATGTTACAATTCACCCCCTCTCACAGAGTGCAACGCCCTCGTTGCGCACCAGGATCGTTATCCTTGACGGCGTGAGCCCTCACTGACTCCACACGCGTCCTCGGATTCGGCTATGATACCACTTATAACGCCCCGACCACCCCTGTCCATGGGCCCCAAGCCCGCTCACTCGGCCCGTGGGCCTACCCTTGTCCGACGGTCGGTTTGTTATTTTTGGGAGGCTTTAAAAACTTGATTTACTGTCCTTGCAATCACCACACGATCTTTCCACGTGTTTTGCCCTCACTCGTGATACGATCAGAGTTTTAATCCCTAGATCTACACTGTAAGTGCACATACGTGAACTAGTAGTATATAGGGTATCGAATCCCACAGAGACTCTCGACTCTTACGATAGATTATAGAATGTCAGGTTAAGCTAGGTAGCAATAGAGAAAGCAGTAAATCAAACAGCAGAAAAGTAAATAGATCGGTTTGTAAGCAAGAAGCGAAGGCGTCAGGTCAATGGAGTTCTCAGGAAATCAGGAACACAGGCTAATCAATCAATCATGATCCAATTAAGAACTGTTCTAGAACTAGAATCACAGAATTATAACAGACCAACTGTCGTTGTGAATATTATCTATGTCTAACAACCTAGCAAGCCAACTTTCGTTGCGAATCCTAGAGTTCTAAACAAGCATTAATCTCAAGTTCTTTTGTTCACAATTCTTCTAAACTAAATTTCTTTGCGAATAATCAAATTGCTCATCTAGGTTCTTTCTAGTTAATTAACCAACTGTCGTTGCGGAAATCAACCTAACATCATAAATATGGGTAGCTAATTCAGATTAATCAGTAAGAACAACCTTAGATGAAGAACTAACAGATATGAATCCCTACACATTGATCTGTAGGAACTTGGAGCCAATTCTACCGGATTCATAATTGCTGTCAGGTTCCATATAGCCTAGGATCTAGGGTCTAGTTAATTAAATCAAGGATCTGATCTCGTGTTTACCTGGAGATTGGCAGCGGAAGATTCAAGTAATACGAGATCTCTGGAGCGCCTCAGATGTTGCGCCTCTACCTCAGTCCACACGCACACAAGCTGGAATCCGCCGGGATGCTAGTACCGGGGCTCGGATCTCCTGGGAACTGAGTTTCAAAGAGGTTTCTGTGTTTTCTCTCTGAGAAAACACTGTCACAGGCGGCTCACCCTCATCTAGGTCAAAAATCCATAAGCTCACTTATATATGTCGACCTTGACATAAACCGAAACATCAGTTTTGGTTTCGGCCTTGTGTCGACCGACACACTTAGTGGTGTCGATCGACACACATCTTGTGTCGACCGACGCACCCAATGGTGTCGATCGACACACCTCATTAAAACTCGTATTCGATGTGTATCCAATACACATCGACTAGATCACATGCCAATGATCAATCCCATACGAACTATGTCCAACTAGCTTAGGTGTGTGACCCTGTAGGTTCACAAGATACTGGAAATGAGTTACAACTCATTTGTCACAAGTGATTTCTAGCAAAACATTATGACTACCCAGTATCATATGAATTGTCCGATCTCGACAATACAACTATCTCTAGAGTGAGTACAATGTGATTTCAGGACATAATCCCAACAATCTCCCACTTGTACTGGAATCATCAATTCCTATAATCCCTTCGTCTCTATGTCTCGATATGGCATAAGGCAAGAGAGTGTGTCATCCTTATTATAGCCAACATCATGTTCATCGAATTCCTGATCTATACTGATAAAAAAAACGACTAACAATCACCTCGTTTGAGCACATCCATTCATTTTCTCAGTATCAAATCTTCGATGGGCCCTGAGATATTTATTTCCCGTTATTCAGGAGGGACAAATCCCATCTTGTTCCATCCCTGTTTCTACACATACTTCATGATACGCATAAGAAATGCCGTTATAGCCGCCAGTTACGGAACGACGTTTGACAAGGTCAAAACGCACCAATTCATATGCTAGAAAGCATGATGAACTCAGGTCTAAGGACTATACTCTATAGTCGTAATGAGAACCTCCCATGACACTGATATAATTATCCTGTGGAGTTCTCATTAAGCGGGTCATGTCCGATCATATGTTCACCAACATATATCTATGTGACTGACTGTGATAATCATATCATTGACTCCATGAAACTTGGTCCAACAGTCACCTCACATACTAGTCTCGCGTGGTTATTGGTGCCCCACTTCAATAACCTCGACTAGGGACAATTATAATTTATGTCATCTTTTACTTATAGGGTTTCATGATCAAGTCCTCAACTTGATGACCTATATGATGACCATAAAGTACTTTGGGACTATTACTTAATTATCCAATAATTAAACAATATTGATGTCAGTTTAACTTACATAAACACTACCATAGCATGTCTATGTAAAGATTACAACATAACTAAAATAACTCCCACTGGAATCAAGATCATCTCTTCAGATATCTTATGCCTACAACAACAGAATGAATCTGGTGCTTAGGTTGTGGGAGAGATTGCGGTGTTTTGCTTGAAGCAAAGTTTCAACAGACCACACCGCCATTCATATAAAAGCACTATTCTACGGTCCACTTCTTGGAGCCTTTCCAACAGATAGCACCGCTATTCAGACAAAGAGACATAACCAGGTGGGAACCGGGAATCGTCTTTGTCCGTCTAACTACTTTCAACTGGTTCGTCACTTTATCAGTTCACCACGAATTCATCCTGAGTGTTTCTCAAACACTTGGGATGTTTCTAGTAACTGTTCAGTGACTATTACCGGAACATATTGGTATTTTCTCTTCATGCTTTATGCGTAAGCTGCATCTAGACGAGCGCAAAACATGGCATTCATGATGGATTCTATTGCAGCAGCATTAGCAATCACACTCATTAATAATAGCTCAGCTAGTGTCCAAAACACTTCATCTTGCTAAGATTATCGCCATAAGACCTTTGGTATGAAGCCATTCTTGGAATCAAGCACATATGAACTGTCCAATACCTTATCAACATAAGGATTTTGACACGATCCAATTAGCCTTTCTGATCCATTCCAATGGATCCTCATTCCAAGAACTCACGTGCCTACTCCCATGTCTTTTGGTTAAAATTGACTTCCGACCCAAATCTTGACAAGACTTTAGCGTCGGAACGTCATTTATGAGATTTAAATATGTTATCAACATACAGTGTGAGAATTTACAGTTACGCTCCCACTAGTCTTCTTGTAAACGCATGGTTTCATTTCTTTTCTGATCAAGTCAAAACTATTGACCACTTTATCAGAATGTTGATTCCAACTCCAAGATGTTTGCTCCAATCCAGAAATGGATCGGTGAAGCTAACATGCATACCCAGCCAATTTTCGGAGTTGGGGCTCACCATCGCTTCTTTGAATTTCGCATGCTCGTCACTTTTCAATGATCAATAGATCACGACAATTGGCTACGAGAAATCACTCTCGAGTTAGTGACGGATCCTTTCGGATCTGCGATTTTCAGGCTCCACAGGTGTAGATCCTACAGCACTTTGTAGATCTCACCGCTGCTCTTCCTCAACAGGTTGAGCAGCCTCCTGTGTTTATCGAATTTCTTCGATGTGTACTTTTACTCCCACTGTTCCTTTTGGAAAGTATGATCTTTCTTAAAAGACACAGTTTCGAATAACAATACTTTGTCCTCGGATTGGTTGCAAAAGTAGCAAGCCTTGGTTTCCTTAGGACAACCAGCGAGGTAGAACTTATCAGATATGGGTTCAAGTTTGTTTGTTGACTACTGTCTTACACAAACCTTTGCAATCCCAATTAATCAGAAAAACAAATTTGGAAATCACCCAGTCCACATCCAATGTGGTGTTTTTCACTGATTCTGACAGAAACTTATTCAGCGTAAACATAGATATTTTAGAACGTATTCTTAAATGATTATGGAAGATTCCTGTGACTCATCATTAATCGGATCATATCTAAATAAGATCCGATTCATTCTGTCAGATGATCACCCAATTCTTGATTCAAGTATTTTCCTCCGCGATTCAATCGAGGATCTCAATACTTCTGTCAAATCGGTTCTACACTTCATCTTGGAACTCCTCAAGGAATTCCTGCTCGTGTCTCATCAAATGAACACAGCCATACTTATTGATGCCATCAATAAGGTAATGAAGTACATAAGATTTCCTTTGGCACTAATGCTCAACGGGCCGCATACATCAGTATGTGTAAGGCCCAATAATCCTCTGGCCCGTTTCCTTTAGCTCTGCTAAAAGGGCCTAAGTCATTTGGTCCAGTGAACAGAATTCATATCTCAAATGATTTATAATCAAATGAGTCCAAGACTATGGAACTTCTGAATCCGCTTCACTCTATATGGTTAAATGACTATGCCAAAGAAAAGTCGAGTTCGAGTCATCAGACTTAAACCATTAATATTTGTGTTATATTCAAACTTACGCTGGTTTAAGATATAAAACCCATTCCAAACGGGGTGCTACCATATGATATTTCATTGAGATCTAAAGAACAAAACTTGTCTTTTATCAAAATGAAAAACATCCAAATTCTTTACAAGAAAATGAAAGACATTTCTGCACAAGGCAGATACATAGTAGCAATTACTTAATTTCTAAAAACAAGTATGAAAGGCTCCTACAAGTGGAGAATCTCTACGGCTCATGCAGCAACCATTGCTTCATACCAGACACGCAGTTCCACTTGCCCTTTCTTCAACGTTCTACCGTCGCTTAGGTCCTGCATATTTCAAAAATATCAGTACCACAACTATTATCCAATACTTACGTAGAACTTGAATTAATAACACAATACCTGAAGAAGAAGTACCATACATCTCCTTCATCTCTTGTGAATCTTCCAAGAATTTAATGCAATCTCTCTTCCAATGCCCTGACTCATCGCAGTAGAAGCATTTTCTAACACCAGATGGGCCTGACTTGGGCTTATAAGATGACATAGGCTTATCCTGATTCCAAATCTGGACGGCCCTGCCTCTACCCTTGCCAACACAAGATTTCTAAAATCTTTTACCCTTTATGATGTCTTGCTCTGCTGTTTTGAGCATGCCATGCAGCTCAGTCAATGTCTTCGTTAAACCTTTCTTGATATAGCTCTTAATGAACTTATCAAAGCTTGACGGCAGTGACTGCAAAATGATGTCAGTGGCCAACTCTAAGCTGACAGGACATTCCAGTCTCCCCAGGTTATCAATGTAACCCATCATTTTAATGACATGAGGACTTACTGGAGCATCCTTTGGTAGCTTGCACGAGTTGAGAGACTTCACCATCTGGAATCTCTCAACTCGTGCCAGATCCCGAAACTTCAGTTTCAGGCTGGTGATCATCTCTATTGGCGACTCCATGTTCTCTTATTGACTCTTCAAGTCCGAGTTCATGGTAGCCAACATCAGACCACGCACATCTACCACATCAATATAATGCTTATTCCAAGCATTATATGCTGCATGCGAGCGATTGGTCCCAAGCCTTTCTGGAAGAGCCTTTTCAAGGACATAGTCCTTGCTCTCCTGCTTGAGAATGAATCTCAGATTCCGATACCAATCCAGGAAGTTGGATCCATTTAACTTGTCCTTCTCAAGGACGGATCGCAACGAGAAAGTAGTCATAGACATAAGCTGAAATCCAAGAAAAACAAAGATTTAGTTATGTATATGGCGAGAAATCTTATCTAATAAGAAAATTCGCATTATATTCAAACAATGTTTCCTCTATGAATATAATGATCCAAGATCCATACTTCGCCAAAATCAGAGTGGGCGATTCGCCATTACCCAAACTTTAGTTATTTAGATAAGCAAATCATTGCTAATTGTACTCAGTACAACTCTTGGTTGTGGATGAGACAAACTATGTCTAATCCACTCTGATGTCTCCGGGCCCAGAACTTCTGATAGCTCAGTCAAGTATAACCAATCTTTTCTGTCTTATGATTATTGACAGTCGCACTGCAAGTCTGTCAATGATCATCTGCCTTACTCATGTTGCAGTGGATACCAAGGACTCCAAGATTATCCAACAAACGACACGAGTCTTGACAATAGACAAGATTGGGCAAGACATCAAGGTTACTTGATATTTAGTTGAGGAAACTAAACCCAAAAGTTTAGCAAATCAATCTCTTAGGTCATGTAATTGTTGATGTTTTAGCACTGCAAATCCATCAACATAACTACCTGCCTTACTCACGTAATTGTGGACACCAAGCTCTTGGCTAGACCATCACACAATGAAATGAGTCTTGACAGTTGACCATATTGAAGCTAAGCTTTGATCAAGGTTTAGGTCGAGTTTGGTTTCTGTATATTCAAGGTTCAATAACTAGAATTTCGAGCACTGTGTCGATCGACGCAAACTCTGTCTGTCGATCGACACCACCAAACAAAAACCGGACTTCAATAACCGGTTAATCCAATTAACCCGGTTCATCGAACCGGTCATGTTGATCGACACAACCCGTGTGTGACGGTCGACATAGACCTTAACCGAAGATAGTTTTGATAACCGGTTCAATCCAATTGAACCGACTTATCAGATCATACTGATCTTAACCATTCAAATCGGTTTATTCTAATTGTGATATTTGGTTCAATCCAATTGAATCAATTCATCCAATTTAAACCGTTTTAACCAGTTTCAACTAATTGCGATAACCGGTCCAATTCCATTGAATCGTATTATCCAATCAAACTGATTCAAACCATCGGTTTATGCTAATTGAGATAATCAGTTCAATCCAATTGAACCAATTCATCCAATTTAAACCGATTTATTCGGTCTTAACCAAGCATGATAACCGTGTTGGAATTGTGTCCAGTAATCTCGGTACTGTCTCTAGAAAGTAAGAGTATGTCAATGATCAGACATAAGTCATATAATACTGGGGGTCATGATGGCTTGCTAGAGTCCGCTCATGATCTATAAGTCTTGGACTTATTGCCTCTATTATATGATCCCATATGGGTCACACGCCTAAGCTAGCAGGAAAATGTGTAGGAATGGTTTAGCAGAAGTACGGTAAAAGTGCCAGTCATTTACTGTACTTAGAGAGAATAAAAGGTTTTAGCCACTGTGTGTCGATCGATGCACATGATGTGTCGTTCTGGTTTTTCTTGTTTAGATTCAAGTTTAGGATTGTTTTCTTGTTTAAGAAGTGTTTTGAATCAACTACTGATAAGAGAAATCACTTAAGCAACAAGGAATTGAAACCTAAACACATTTGAAATCGCAAAAACCAAACTATATTGATTTGGAATGCGATTTTTCAAAAGTGAGAATCGGCTGTGATCGCATGGATCGATCGATACGATCGCATGGATCGGTCGACACAATCCGAGAATATCTCGGCCAAACCTGATAACCGTCCGTGCATGCGTGAGAGCATCGATCGATACATGATCGATGCACGATCGATGCAGGATTGATGCTTAGAGCATCGACCGATGCGGTTGATGGATCGATCGATGCGGTTGGTTTATCGACCGATATGGTTGGTTTAAGGCTCGGTTTAATGATTTTATTAAAATTATAAACGTCACGGTTTAATAAACAGACTTAATAAATTTATTAAGTTCTGGTTAAACCGGGATAAGAAATCCAAAGTCGTAAATTGGATTTTGTGCCTAAACCAGGATTTTCTAATTTGATTTGGTTGGACCAAATAAATTGAGAAAATCCGGTTTAGTAAATAACCGGTTGACAATTGTGGTCATCGTAGTAATTAAAATTTGGTTAGACCAATTTTAATGAACCAGACCGGTTATGTCATTTAATTGGACAATTGGGTCATGTCTTGGACATGGACCAATTCTTGGGCCTCGGGCCAAGAAGTTAAAACAATTGGGCCAATTATTTGAGTCTTTCTTCAGATTAATTTAAAATTTATTTTATAAAATTATAAAGTCGATTTTAAATTAAAGTTTCCGAAATTTTGAAATTAGAAAGTTTCTTAAAATAGAAGTTTCTAGATTTGCGGGTTTTGGATTTTAAAGAAATTTCTAAAGTTAGAAAGTTTCCGTTTTTAGAAAGTTTCCAATTTTAGAAAGTTTCCAAAAATAGTAGGTTTCCAAAAATGGAAAGTTTCCCGAAATAGCAATCTTCTATTTTGGGAATGAATTTTTATTAAACCTACGAACCTCAAATAATATCAAGCGTTGGATGTCTTGTCCATTCTATGTCAGCTGTCGAAGCCCATTCAATTGTATTCATGGCCTTACAGTGTGAGGGTGTCTGCTTTTGCGTGGATAAGACGGTTTGTGATTCATAAATGTCATTGGGAGTCCCAGACATTAATGATTACATGACTGTATAGTCTGGTTTTCTTGACTGGGCCATCGGGAGTCCCGGGCCTTGAGACATCAGAGTGGATTGGGCCTCGGGCCCAGATTCACAACCAAGAGTTATATCACGGATATAATTAGCCGATATAGGGCTTACCGATATAAGCTAAGGTTGGGTGATGGCCAGTGGCCCACTTTGATCTTAGTTATATGTGGATCTTGGAATCATTATATTCTATTGAGGGTAACTTATGTTATTGAATATAATGCGTGATTAATCATATTAAATTTAATACGAGATTAATCATATTGAACATATTAACTAAAATCCTTTTATCTTAATTTTCAGTTATGACTAGCACAAACAATCAAAACACTTTCTCGATCCGGTCTGTCCTTAAGATGGACAAGCTGAACGGATCAAATTTCTTGACTTGGTCGCGGAACCTGAGGCTAGTCCTCAGACAGGAGAGAAAGGACTATGTTCTTGAGAGAGCTCTCCCCTTGAGGATCGGGTCCAATGCTTCTCATGCAGTATATGATGCTTGGTATAAGCATTATAATGATGCGGTAGATGTACGTGGTCTGATATTGGCTACCATGGACTCAGACTTGCGGAAGCAATATGAGAACATGGAGTCGCCAATAGAGATGATCAGCAGCCTGAAATTGAAATTTCAGGAGCAAATAAGAGTGGAGAGATACCAGTTGGTTAAATCTCTCACTAGCTGCAAGCTACCAAATGATCATCCAGTGAGTCCTCATGTCAGTAAAATGATGGGTTACATTGATAACCTGAGGAAACTGGATTATCCAGTTAGCCAAGAATTGTCAACTGAGATCATTCTGCAGTCACTGCCGTCAAGCTATGATAAGTTCAGAAGGAACTATATCAAGAAAGGCTTAACGAAGACGCTGACTGAACTGCATGATATGCTCAAGACAGTTGAGCCAAACGTGAAGAGTACCCTGTACAATCTCATGAATGAGAAGGGTAGGTTTACTAAACCTAATGCTGACAAGGGTGAAGACAAAGTTGTCCAGATTTTGAATCATGGCAAGCGTGTGTCTTCTGAGCCCGAGTCAGATACCTCTTACGTTGGTAAGTGCTGCTACTGTAAGGAGACAGGGCATTGGAAGAGAGATTGCATTAAATTCATGGAAGATGATGAGGAGTTGAAGTTGATGTATGCGACTACTTCCTCAGGTATTCATGTTATTACTTCAAGTTCTACCTTATAGGTATTGGATACTGGTTGTGGCACTGATATTTGTTATAATATGCAGAGCCTGGGCAACAGTAGAACTTTGAAGGAAGGGCAAGTGAAACTACATGTCTGGAAGGAGCTTGGGATGCTGCCTCAGCCGTAGGGTTTTCACTTATAGATCCCTTTTAGGCTTGGTTTTGTATTAAGTAATTGCTACAATGTACCTGCTTTAAGCAGAGTTGTCTTTCATTTTCTTGTAAGAATTTGAATGTTTTTCATTTTGATAAAAGACAAGTTTTGTTCTTTTGATCTTAATGAAATATTAATTGTAGCACCCTATTCATGGAATGGGTTTTATATCTTAAACCAAAGAGTGCCTAAATGTAACATAAATACCGAATTGGTTTAAATCTGATGAATTAAACCTGATTTTCCTTGGCATAAAAGTCTTGGTCACATAGAGTAAGTAGGATTCAGAAATCCCATAGTCATGGACTGTTGGGCTCATTTGATAAAATATCTTATGAGACTTGAATTCTGTTTACTAGACCAAAAGGTAAAGGGCCTATCTTAGCCGAGCTAGAGAAAGGCCCAAAGGCTTATTGGACCTGGAACATACTCATGTATGTGGCCCAATGAGCAGTAATGCCAGAGAAAATCTCATGTACTTCATTGTCTCTACTGATTACTTCAGTGAGTGTGACTGTGTTCATTTGATGAGACACAAGTCGGAATTCTTTGACATGGTCGAAAGAGTTCCAGAATGAAGTATAGAATCTGAATGACAAAAGTATTAAGACTCTGGATTAAATCCTGAGTGAGAATACTTAAGTCATTGATTGTGTGATCATCTGAATGAGTGTGAAATCGTTTCACAGCTCATTTCTCCTGAAAACCTGAAGGTTTTTCTCTGAGAAAGAATCAGATCTTATTAGAAATGATTAAAGATGAGTCACACGAATCTTCCATGATATTATTTAAGAATAACGCTCTAGAAATATCTAAGTTTACGCTGAAAAGGTTCCACCAATATCAGTTGAAAGACACCACGTAAATGTGGATTGGAATCGATCCAAATTCGTCTTTACTGAATATTTGTAGTTGAGCTACTTCGCTGGTTGTCCTAGGGAAACTAAGGCTTGTTACTTTTACGTCCATTCTGTTTTCTAAGAAGGGAAGTTACTTTCCAAGAAGAACAGTGGGAGTAAAAGTATAACTCGAAGAAATTCGAGACATACAGGAGGCTGCTCAACCTGTTGAGGGAGAGCAGCGGATGGATTTACAGATTTTTGTAGAATCTACACCTGTGGAGCCTTGTACGAAGGAAACCAAGGCTTGTTACTTTTACGTCCATTCTGTTTTCTAAGAAGGGAAGTTATTTTCCAAGAAGAACAGTGGGAGTAAAAGTATAACTCGAAGAAATTCGAGAAATACAGGAGGCTGCTTTACCTATTGAGGGAGAGCAGCGGAAGGATTTACAGATTTCTGTAGAATCTACACCTGTAGAGCCTGAAGTTCGCAGATATGAATGAATCAGTTACTAATCCGAGAGTGATTTCTCGTCATTAGTTGAACCTGATAATCATTGAAAGTTCGCATGATCTGATGATCATTGAAAGCGACGAATCTGCGAAATTCAAAGAAGCGAAAGTGAGCCCGGACTCCGAAAAAATTACATTTTATGTAAGTTATCTTCATCGATCCATTCATGGATGGAAGCAAACATATCGGAGTTGGAATCTTCGTTCTGTTGAAGTAGTCAAGGTTTTGACTTGAACAGGAACGAAGCGGAACTGTGTGTTTACTAATTGATTAGTGGGAGCGATATTGCATTTCTCATATTGTATGTCGATGACATACTGATTCTCGAAAATGACGTCCCAATGCTGCAGTCTGTAAAGGACTGGCTTGGGAGTTGGTTCTAATCATTGACATGGGTAAAGCCACGTATGTTCTTGGATTTTGGATCTAAAGATAGAGATCCGAAAGAGCTGGTAAGACAAAGTCAGGATTCTTATCCCGACAAAGTCCTACACGTTTTCAGCATTCCAAGAAGGGTTTTATGCAAATGTCACATGGCATTACGTTAAGCAAGACACAGTGTCCTACGATAACTGCTGAGCTTAAATGCATGGATAAGATTCCATATGCGTCGGCAATTGGATCTATCATGTATGCCATGAAACGTACTTGTTTGATGTTGCTTTAATGTTAAGCAAGACAAGTAAAGACCAGTCAAATCCAGCAAAGAATCACTGGATTGCCGTAAAGAATATCCTAAAGTATTTGAGGAATACTAAGGAAAAAATCTTGAGTTACGGAGAAAGTGAGGTGCTACGAGTCGGTAGAGTCAGAAAGGCAATTTTCCAACAGGACAAAGATGATTTCCGGTCACAGTCCGGTTATATCTTGTGTCTGTCTGGCGGTGCAAGGCACTGTTGCTGACTCCATGACTTAAGCTGAACATTTCGCAGCTTTGAAAGCGGAGAAAGAGGTTGTTTGGAAAGAAAAGTTCGTCACTGAACTTGATGTGATTCCCAGCATAGATGAGACTAGCTGCACATCAGAGGTCCAAACACCTTGAGGGTAGGTATAACCTATTCCGTGAGATAAATGACAGAGATGTTAAGTAGATCAGCAAGTTTCAATGAATGAGAACGTTGCTAAATCTATTAACGAAGCCACTCCTTAGGCCTAAGCACGAGTCGCGGACTGTTGCTGTAGGATAAGTGAAATTAAGATGTAGTCTTAATTTCAGTGGGAGTTATTAAAGGGCTTTATTTAGTTATTGGATATGTTCTTGAAATAACATTTAAGATGTTGAATGAAATTATTATTTCAAGATTATTTTAACTGTGATGAAATAATCGTTCCAAAGTGATATAAACCATTTTATAGGTCATCGAAGTAAATGACTTGATCTTGAGTTATCAAAGTCATTTAGCTTGATCATGAGACCCTATATTTGATAAATGACTTATATCATTATGTCCCTAGTCGAAGGTTGTTGAAATTGGAACACCAACAACCGTGTGAGACTGGATTGGTACGTGACTTATGACAAAGTCTCAGTGTGTCATAGATGCGCGGCATCAAAGTCAGTACATAGGTGTATGTTAGGGAACATACGACCGGACAAGACCCGCTTATAAGAACTCTTCAGGATATTTATATCTGTGTCATAAGAGATTCTTACTACGACTATAGAGTATAGTCCTTAGACCTGAGTTCGTATGCATGTGACTGCACATGGACTGATGCACTTTGATCATTGTCTAACGCTATCGTTCTGCGATAGTTATAAGGACCTCGTTTGGGTACATCATGAAATGAGTAGTTTACAGTGATGGAACAAGACGGAATTTGTCCCTCCAATATAAATGGAGTGAATATCTCTAGGCCAATCGGAGATTTGAATACTGAAAATGCATGGCCATGCTCAAACGGACTGTCCCGAGTCGTTTGGATTGTCAGTATCGAATCAGAGTCCGATGAACAAGATTAGGCTTTATAAGGATGACACTAATCTTGCCTTATGACTAATCGAGATATTGTGACAAAAGGATTATGAATACAGAGATTCCAGTACAAGTGGGAGATTGTTGGAATTGTGTCCAGTAATCTCGGTACTGTCTCTAGAAAGTAAGAGTATGTCAATGATCAGACATAAGTCATATAATACTGGGGGTCATGATGGCTTGCTAGAGTCCGCTCATGATCTATAAGTCTTGGACTTATTGCCTCTATTATATGATCCCATATGGGTCACACGCCTAAGCTAACAGGAAAATGTGTAGGAATGGCTTAGCAGAAGTACGGTAAAAGTGCCAGGCATTTACTGTACTTAGAGAGAATAAAAGGTTTTAGCCACTGTGTGTCGATCGATGCACATGATGTGTCGATCGACACAGTGCGCGAATGGCCAAATGGCCCAAGAGGAATCGGACGAGTTTTATAAATAAAACTCGAGTCTGTTTTCTTCTTTAACCCTAGCCCCAACGCCGAAACCTCTCTCTCTTCCTGCGCCTCCTATCAGCTCGGTCTAGCAGCCGTTTTCTGTGATCGCGTGTGTGAGCCTTTGGAGGATTCATCTCTCGGTGTTTCTCTGATCTCTGACCTGTTCTATCTCCTTCCGCTGCAATTAACAGGTAAAAGGTGAGATCTAATCATTGTTTCTAATCAAGAGAACCTAGATCCGCATGTTTAGGTTGATATGAATCTAAGAATTGAATCAGGATCAACTAAACAATCCTTCAAACCGGTCCAATCCAATTGAACCGATTAACCATTCGCTAGGTCTGTGTCGACCGACACTAACCTATGTCGATCGACACTCGACCGAATCTGCTCTGTGTCGACCGACACTCAACCTGTGTCGATCGACACAGAAGGCTTTCGGTTTTTCTCCGCGAAAAACCCTAGCCGTCGAATCTGTCGATTTCGCTGTTCTGTGTCGACCGACACACCTAGTGTGTCGATCGACACTGTGCGAAAACACAGACTCGATCTTGATCGAAATCGATCTGACCTGTTCTAGCCAAACAACCTAGTTTGCGAATCTAAATCATCAAATTCAATTAACAGGTTTGATTCAATGATAAAACCCTAAGGCTCTTATACCACTGTAGGAACTTGGAGCCAATTCTACCGGATTCAGAATTGCTGTCAGGTTCCATATAGCCTAGGATCTAGGGTCTAGTTAATTAAATCAAGGATCTGATCTCGTGTTTACCTGGAGATTGGCAGCGGAAGATTCAAGTAATACGAGATCTCTGGAGCGCCTCAGATGTTGCGCCTCTACCTCAGTCCACACGCACACAAGCTGGAATCCGCCGGGATGCTAGTACCGGGGCTCGGATCTCCTGGGAACTGAGTTTCAAAGAGGTTTCTGTGTTTTCTCTCTGAGAAAACACTGTCACCGGCGGCTCACCCTCATCTAGGTCGAAAATCCATAAGCTCACTTATATATGTCAACCTTGACATAAACCGAAACATCAGTTTCGGTTTCGGCCTTGTGTCGACCGACAAACTTAGTGGTGTCAATCGACACACATCTTGTGTCGACCGACGCACCCAATGGTGTCGATCGACACACCTCATTAAAACTCGTATTCGATGTGTATCCAATACACATCGACTAGATCATATGCCAATGATCAATCCCATACGAACTATGTCCAACTTGCTTAGGTGTGTGACCCTGTAGGTTCACACGATACTGGAAATGAGTTACAACTCATTTGTCACAAGTGGTTTCTAGCAAAACATTATGACTACCCAGTATCATATGAATTGTCCGATCTCGACAATACAACTATCTCTAGAGTGAGTACAATGTGATTTCAAGACATAATCCCAACATGATCAACCTATAATTCCATGAAATCCCTAATGAGAATCCCTAAACCTAGCAGGTAAACTACTCAGACATGACAATCATAACAAAAGACATGATGAATAGAATACTGAATATCATAAAACAGAATAAGAAACAGCGGTTCAAAATATTCTCTCTGTCGAGTATCTTATCAGCCCCCAAAACTCTCTGAATTTAAAATGAAGCGCAGCTTAAACAATGGCTTAAAAACCCTAATATAATGATCTAAAATCGGCTGGGGCTTCTTTGTAATTTTGAGAAACTTCTGGGCAAAAGTGCAATATCCAAACTCTTGATAAAACCGCCGAGAAAAGCCTGATCCGCATATGCATCGATCGATGCCACAAGTGTGTCGATCGATGCAAGTATCAAATATCGACAGTGAACTCTATCTCTCGGGTTAAATCTCCAAAATGCTCCAGAATGCGCCATAATATCCAAATCCGCTCCAAACGTGTCTAGACATGAAAACATAGATAATAGGACTCCAAAGACTCGATAAGAAGACATATACCATGGTTAAAAACCCTAAAATCCAAGGTATATCAACTCCCCCACACTTAGCTCTTGCTTGCCCTCAAGCAAGTAAAGAACCAAAGTATATGAAAAGAGGTTTGAAAACACAGAAACTCATTTCGTCCTAGGAACTTTCGCATTCACATTCACTTAGTAAACCACTGAAAACTTTCATACAGAACTCAAGACCGCAATATACTTCCCCCACACTTAGCAACTGTCCTAAGTAAACTACACAATCAAGTTAGGACATTCAAGTTCACCACACCAGTCTCTGTATACAATTTAAGTGCAGTCTCACAGAGGGATTATCGAATCAAAGGACACATGGACTCAACCTATTCAGTATCTGACCACCAAACTGTCGGTTTCTGGTTTCTTTCTTTTCCCTTTCTCCCTTAGCACTGATTTTCCCCACTGGGTATCATTTTATTTTTTCTATCAGTGCTCTTCCCTTTTTATTGGGGTTTAACTTTGGATCTTTCCATGGATACACAGGAGGTAATAGGGGTCTCTACCACTCCCGTGACCACTTTGAAGCTACTAGCTTATCCTCGGTTTTTATCTCTTTTTTTTTTTTACTTTCAAGGGAGGGGAAAATCAGAAACCATACTTAAGAACAGGATCACAGGCTGTGCCAAACACATCAAAGGAATCCGACCCAAAGATTACCAAGCCCCTAGGTGAGAAATTAAAGTCAAGATTAGTGTGAGACTAGTGATGGATCCTCTGAATACCTGGTTAGATATGGGTGTCCTTGGTAAGCTGATCTGTTTGGGGTTTTCTAATAGTCATAGAGTTCCTGCAAGTCTGTCCAATGGTCACTTAGTTCCTGTTCCAGCGAAAAATTTCCTCAAAAAATCATAGTTTCATACACATTTTGACTCAATGAAACAGTTTAGAAAAACATGGGACTGACACTAAGAAAAAAGAACACGATGTCAGTAACTACCTCCCCCACACTTAAAACACTCTGTCCCCAGTGGTCTCAAGCTTAGGCTCGGTGAGAACAAATAATGAAATTGAAAAGAGTCTGAAAAATTCAGAGTTACGTACTTCTCGTCGCACTGTGTCGATCGATGATCAGGACTGCATCGATCGACACAATTCGCATTTGGTCAATTCATTCGTGTGTTCGCTCTGTGTCGATCGACACACATGACCGTGTCGATCGATGCTAGACGATTTTTGACATGTTCTCTCGTCTGAAAACACCAAAACAAAAAATCAAAGTAATAAAGACCTAAAAATGAAAAACAAAGACGAAAACTGACTCTATAGTGGGTTGCCTCCCACTCAGCGCTTGTTTTTAGTCATTAGCTTGACTATGGGATAGAGATTAGACTCATGGCGGTTTCAACAGAGACTTTGAGTGTCTCTGTGAATGTCTCCTCATCCAAGGTGGTGTATATGCTGTCGGATCATGAGTTCTCCCAAGGAAAGAGTAAACAGAACCGGGGCGGGAGCGAAGCATGGGTGGGATTCTGCGTTTTCCTGCATTCAAAGCAATGCAGTTAGGAGGTTTAAACTTAGATGATTTGTGCCTTACCTTTGGTGGAAATGAGATGTCTGGAGCTTTCTGCTTATTAGCAGTTGCAGGCACTGAAGATGTTAGAGCAGGTTCAAGAGGAACCACCATCTTCTTCTCTCCAATCGGACTCTCTGGTTCCACTACAACACTGAAACTCTGTCCATCAATGGTGGATTTCTGCAGCTTATCCATCTTGAACTGCAAAGGCTTGTCTCCCAGCTGCAGATCAATCAGTCCACGTCTCACATCAATAACTGCTCAAACAGTGGCTAAGAATGATCTACCAAGTAGCAGAGGATCATCAGGCTCAATATCATACTTCAGCACCACATAATCTATTGGAATCAAGTAGTTTCCAACTCTGACATGAATGTCCTCAATAACACCTTCCGAGTACTTCTTTGATCGATCAGCTAGGATAAGAGAGATCCTAGTAGGCTGGAAATCCATCAGCCCCAATCTCTCAGCCACATAGTATGGCATGAGATTCACACAAGATCCTAAGTCACACAGAGAACGCTTGAATCTGTCCTTAGAGATGGAACAGTCGAGCACAAAATCTCCTGGGTTTGATATCTTCTCGGTAATCTGAATCAGCTTCTTTTCCATCACTCTCATGCAGTTAGCCACTTCTAGCTCCTGTTTAGACAGTTTATGAACCTTGGGATATGGCACAAGGGGCTTATAGACTCGTTCCAGGACTGTTGCAGGTTTCCGATCCCGTCTGCGATCTGTGTCGACCGATGCACGATGTGTGTCGATCGACGCAAGGCGATTTCGAGCAATTTCATCAGACATATGGGGACTGTGTCGATCGATGCACGAGTAGTGTCGATCGATGCTTGTCTTAGATAGACAGAATTCATCCAGAAAATCCGAGATTATGCTCTCTTCTTCTTCCAGCAAGTTAACCTCATCTCTTATGATCACAGCATTGACGGATTTGTTCTGTTCATCTTTCCCAGCTTCATTTTGCCTTTGTATTGCTCCAGCTGTTTGTTGAATTTGGACATCTAGTTTCTTCACATTTGTGCTCAAAGAATCAAACTTCCCATTCAGATCTTCATACAATGCATCTATCTTTGAGTTGAAGGACACAGTGATCTGTTGTTGTCCCTCAAGAAACTGCTCCATCATGGCTTCCAATCTGCTCTTATGTGTAGGTGCAGGCGGTGCTTGGTAAGAAGAAATATCATAGTTCCTCGAGAAGAAGTTACTCTGTTGCTGGAAGGGTTTCTGAAAAGCAGATTCCTGACTGTAGAATCCATTCCCTCCAACGTAGTTGATAGCTTCTTTCGCATACTTTCCAAGTAGAAGACTATGCAGAAAGTCATCATTGTTCTTCAACCCAGCTATCTGTGAACTGTCAATCCCTGAGCTGAAAAAATCATTCCGACACATCGTCCTTACGGATCTCTTAGTATTCTTGGTGATTCCGCGAAATGTGTCGACCGATTGATATATCATGGTTTTTACCCACTTTATACCATGATATAGTTGTGTTTTTAGAGTCTTTTGTATTAGTTTAGAGTCTTTTACAGGTTAAATCAGGTTTGGAGCTAATTGGAGATATATGGAGCATTTTGGGCATTTTGGGACGTTTTGGCCGAGAGCTTTATTCACTGTTCGATTATTTGATGTTGCATCGATCGACACGCATTGTGCATCGGTCGATGCAGTCGCGAGATGGGCCGTACGCGTCGGCGTAACAAGTATTGAAGATTTGCAAAGAAGCCCAAGATACTTTCAGTATTTACACAGAAGCCCCAGCCGAGATTATGCCTATATATACTAGTTTTTGGTGTTTAATTTAGATACGCTTTGATACTGAGAGCTAAGAGATTTTTAGAGCTTTTGGGGCTGATCTATTTTCCTTGTATTGATTTATTTTGGAGAAGATTTCGAACCCCTTTGATATTTTAATTTCTTATATGCAATCTATTTATTCTATGATTATGTTTTCATCAATCATGTCTGAGTAGATCCATAGTTGAGTTTAGGGATTCTCATTAGGGTTTGATGACTTGCTAGACTTGTTTAATTCAGTTAGGATTCATACGATTAGAATGTTCTTCAAACTAAATTGTGCTTAAAGCTAGTTCTAACCTGATCAATTAGAATCTAGATCCTAGGTTACTAAATACGTCACGAGAGTGGGGTTTAGGAATCTGAACTATTTGGGTTGAGCAATTGAATTATTCGCAAAGAGATTTGGTTTAGTTTAATTGTGAACATATCGAACTTGAACTTAATGCTAGTTTAATTTGTTAGTAATTGCAAAGAGATTTGGATTACTGCACTTAGACTTAGAGAGTTTTCGCAAAGAGATTTGTTTAATTCTATTTTCGTGATTCGAGTTCTAGAACTGAGTTTAATTTGATCCTGACTGATTAACTTGTCTGCTTGTCTGATTTCCTGAGAATACCCTAGGCTTGACGCTTTTAGTTTATTGTTTACAAACCGATTTCCTGCTACTGTTTACTTTCTTGCACCGCAATTCATTACAATCACTACTTGCTTATTTCTAGTATTAATTCCTACGGTTTGATTCTCTTGAGACCAAGTGTCCCTGTGGATTCGATAACCCTATATACTACATTGACTATATTGTGCACTTGCAGTTTAGAATAGGGATTAAAACTTCGACCTATCAAGTTTTTGGCGCCGTTGCCGGGGACTCTTTGAGTCTTCGATAGGACCGAACTTAGGGTTTTACTAGAAATTTTTCGTTTTTGTTTTTGCTTTTCGTTTTTGTTTTATTTTGATTTTACTGATTCTTTTCTCTGATTCTTTCTGTCGCAGGTACCGAAATCGCCTTGCGTCGACCGTTGCACATCTTGCGTCGATCGACACTAGGCGATTCTGAGATTGAACCGATCGTTGCACTGATAGCATCGATCGTTGCTGGACGATTACAGACAGTTTATGCCAACGCAGAACACTAGAAGTAATCCGAACTCGAGCTTGGTTAATCTCAATCTAGAGGAACTTGGACGTCTAGAAAGGACAATCAGAAGAGAAAAGAGAGAGAGAATGGTACGAGAACGCTTGATCTTGATACCAGATGCTGATGGAACCCTGAGGGATCCAGAGAACAATCCTTACAATGCTGCTGGGCATAGGATTGATGCTGAGGGACAAGTGATCCCTGATGAAGCTGAGCTACTGGGCCAGATGGTTGTCCGTGAAAGGACATTAGCTGATTACAACAGACCTGACGAGTTTCATGCGAACCGAGCAGCTTTAGTGCTTCCTGCCTTTGAGAGGAACGACTTTGAGGTAAAGACTATCTACTACCAACTGATGAGGCAGATTGCTTTTCATGGTCTTCAATCAGAGCAGCCTATGGATCACATAGACAAGTTTGAGGACATAGTTACTGGTATGAAATACGATGGAGTTTGCCAGGACTATCTGTTCCTTAAGCTATTTCCGCACAGTCTTGCTGGAGACGCTAGTGCATGGCTGAGACAACTGGCACCTGGTCAGTATACTACTTGGGCAGCCTTAAAGAGTGAGTTCCTGCGTCATTTCTATGACAATGCGCGTTCAGACCAATCTAGACAGGACATACTTACTTTCTCCCAAGGAGTTGTGGAGCCTTTAAAGACTGCTTGGATGAGATTTAAGCAGTATCAGCGTGACTGTCCGCACCATGGATTCACTGAAGTTCAGCTGATTGGTATCTTCTTCAGAGGAATAGATCTTCCGTATCAGCAGGCGCTGGATAATTCTAGTGATGCCAACTTCAACACCAGGACTCCTACACAGGCTAAGCAGTTGATCGAGAATTTGATTAGCAGCAATAGTTGCAAAACTATGGATGAGAGGAGAAAGAAGCCTAGTGGAAGTGTTGATAAATCAGAGATGGCTGAATTAAGATCCAGGGTGGACAAAATCTACACTCTTCTAAGTGAGAAGAAAGCTGTCCATTTTGCTCAAGAAGTAGAAGTGATTCAGACTGAGAAGGACACTCAGGGAGAAGATGTGAATTACATCGGAGGATCTGGTTTCCAAGGAAACAGATTTGGATATCAATCTGGAAACAGATTTTCTGGTGGAGGACAGACCAATAGTTCTCAGAGAGCCTACGGATCTGATTTCGAAGCTAAGATGGCAGCAATGATGGACAAGCTACTGGAAGGACAGATTAAGAGTACCGCAGACATACACAAGAGAATAGATACAGTCCATAAGGAGCTAGATGGGAAGATTGAATGTCTAAGTACACATATGAAGGAGCTTGATGCTAAGGTTGCGAGAACTGTTGGACATGCTCAGAGGGAAAATGGATATCTTCCAGGAAGAACAGACACTAATCCCAAATACCAATGCAATGCAGTGACTTTGAGAAGTGGTAAGGAACTGTTACCCAACCAGAACAGGCAGCTGAGCGTTGAAGAACTCACAGAAATTTAAGAGTTAGAAGATGAAATCCGTGACATTCGCGATGCATCGATCGATGCTACAAAGCAACGGTCGACGCAAAGCGATAACAAAGAAGTTGATGTCGCGAAGTCACCCAGCAACGATCGACACAAATCTAGTAACGATCGTTGCAAGACGACTGCCGAGAATGAAAAGTCAGAGGATCCAAAGCAATCGACAGAGAAGGTGTACAAGCCTAAAGTACCCTATCCTAAGAATCCCAGGAAGGCTAAAAGCGAGAGGCAGTATGCTAAATGCAAAGAGATGATAAAAAGGGTGAAAGTTGAAGTGCCTTTGCTTGACTCCATGGATACTTCACCAATGATGAGGAGATGCCTTAAAGACATGTTTTCTGGCAAATGGACTGATGAAGAAAGTGTGATGATGATCAGTGAGGTATGTAGTGCAGTGATTCAAGGCAGGTCCCTTGAGAAATTGAAAGATCCTGGGAGCTTCGTATTGGATTGCACCATCTACAGGGAGAGATTCGAAAGATCCTTATGTGATCTTGGTTCCAGTGTGAACCTTATGCCTCTCTCAGTTGCTAAGAGGCTCGGTATGACTGATTTCAGACCCACTAGGATATCACTGGTTCTAGCAGACAGAACGGTCAGGATTCCCGAAGGAGTATTGGAGGATGTACCTATAATTATCGGCCAATGCGCGATACCTACTGACTTTGTGGTTCTACAATATGGACAGGAACCAAAGGATCCACTAATTTTGGGCAGATCTTTCTTAGCTACAGCTGGTGCAATGATTGACTGTCAGAGAGGTAAGATAGTTCTGAATGTGGGTGATCTGAAGATGAGTTTTGATATGAACAAGCTGGTAAAGAGACCAACCATCGACGGTCAGACTTTCTATGTGGACACACTTAGTGAATTAGCTGCAGAGTACTTTCACCAGTCACATGCTGAAGATCCACTGGAAAGAGCTTTACTGAGCTCTATAATGGAGTTGGAATACCTGCAGGACGAGCCAGCAATGTGCTATAGAAGACTGATGGATTCTGTTGAAGTTGCAATGCAAGTTGAAGTATCTGACGCGACGATGCAACGATCGACACCTACTAAGCATCGGTCGTTGCAAAGCGACGCAGACTGGGCAGAAGAAAAAGCTCCGAAGGTAGACTTGAAACAACTTCCAACCGGGCTAAGGTACGCGTTCCTTGGACCTAATTCAACTTATCCAGTGATAGTTAACGCTAGTTTGAACAACGCAGAGCTCACTTTACTGCTAAGCAAGCTGCGCAAGCATCGCAAGGCTCTTGGCTATTCTCTTGATGACATTTCAGGTATCTCACCAAAGCTGTGCATGCATCGGATACATCTTGAGGATGAGTCTAAGACATCTATTGAGCATCAGAGAAGGCTTAATCCCAATCTCCAGGAAGTGGTTAAGAAAGAGATTATGAAGCTTCTGGATGCTGGGATCATCTATCCTATTTCAGACAGTGATTGGGTAAGTCCAGTCCATGTAGTGCCTAAGAAGGGTGGAGTTACAGTCGTGAAGAATGAGAAGAATGAGCTGATACCTACTAGGACTGTGACGGGACACAGAATGTGCATAGACTACAGGAAACTAAATGCTGCAACTAGAAAGGATCACTTTCCCTTACCTTTCATTGACCAGATGCTGGAGAGGTTAGCAAATCACCCTTACTACTGCTTCCTCGATGGATACTCAGGTTTCTTTCAGATTCCTATCCACCCAGAAGATCAGGGAAAGACTACTTTCACTTGTCCATATGGCACATTTGCTTACCGTAGGATGCCTTTTGGACTCTGCAATGCTCCTGCTACTTTTCAGAGATGCATGATGTCCATATTCACTGATATGATTGAGGACTTTATGGAGGTATTTATGGATGATTTCTCAGTCTACGGATCGTCTTATAATGAATGTCTAGAGAATCTGTGCAAAGTGCTGGCTAGATGCGAAGAGAAGCACTTGGTCCTTAACTGGGAAAAATGCCATTTTATGGTCAAAGATGGTATTGTTCTTGGACATAAGGTGTCTGAAGCAGGGATCGAAGTGGATCGCGCTAAGATTGAGGTAATGACAAACCTGCAAGCACCTGATTCTGTTAAAGCCATAAGAAGTTTTCTTGGACATGCTGGTTTCTATAGGCGGTTCATCAAAGATTTCAGTAAGATTGCTAGGCCACTAACTGCCTTGCTGTGTAAGGATACAAAATTTGAGTTCAATGCAGACTGTAAGGCTGCATTTGAACAAATCAAGCAGGCTTTAGTGAGTGCTCCAGTAGTCCAGCCACCAGATTGGGATTTACCTTTTGAGGTTATGTGTGATGCAAGTGATTTTGCTGTGGGAGCTGTTCTAGGACAGAAGAAGGACAGAAAGATTCATGCTATCTATTATGCTAGTAGGACACTAGATGATGCGCAGAAGAACTATGCAACCACAGAGAAAGAACTGCTAGCCGTTGTCTTTGCTTTCGAGAAATTCCGCCCCTATCTTGTTGGCTCTAAAGTGATTGTTCATACTGATCATTCAGCACTGAAGTATCTGATGCAGAAGAAAGATGCTAAGCCGAGGCTGTTGAGATGGATTCTGTTGCTTCAGGAGTTTGATATCGAAGTAAGGGACAAGAAGGGAGTTGAGAATGGAGTTGCTGATCATCTTTCAAGGATGCTGGTTGAGGAGGACGTGCCCATAAATGACTATTTGCCTGAGGAAAACGTCAACATGGTTGGTACAGTTTCTGAGATGGATTTGGAAGATGAGTTCCAGAACTGTCGGGAAGATCGCCTTGTGTCGATCGATGCTACATTGGCAACGGTCGATACAAGTATCGGGGAAGCAACGATCGACACATGCTCGCGCAACGGTCGTTGCACACCTGATACGAACCGAGAATGTTTTAAGATCAGAATTGGAAATTATGATTTCGAGATCTCTGCTGTGGTTACCTCTGATCGACCCTGGTATGCAGATATAGCTAACTACCTCGCTGCTGAGACTGAACCGGATGATCTAAAGGGCTATGAAAAGAAAAGGTTCTTTAGGGAACTTAGAAGATACTACTGGGATGAGCCTTATCTCTATAAACACTGTTCAGATGGCCTTTACAGGAGATGCATTGCTGAATCAGAAGTTTCGGACATCCTTTTCCACTGTCATGGATCAGATTATGCTGGACATTTTGCTACATTCAAGACTGTGTCTAAAGTTCTTCAAGCAGGTTTCTGGTGGCCTACAATGTTCAGAGACGCTCATTCTTTCATCACTCAGTGTGATGTTTGTCAAAGGAGAGGGAAAATCAGCAAGAAGCATGAGATGCCTCAGAATTTCATTCTGGAAGTTGAGGTTTTCGATTGCTGGGGTATAGATTTCATGGGTCCTTTTCCCTCGTCCTATGGAAATAAATTCATTCTGGTTGCTGTGGACTATGTGTCTAAATGGGTCGAAGCAATAGCTAGTCCAACAAATGATTCTTCGGTGGTCCTTAAGCTGTTTAAGACCATCATATTTCCCAGATTTGGAGTGCCTCGTATAGTGATAAGTGATGGAGGATCTCATTTCATCAATAAGGTCTTCGAAAAGCTGCTGAAGAAGCATGGAGTTCATCATCGAGTCGCTACTCCTTATCACCCTCAGACTAGTGGACAAGTAGAAGTTTCTAACAGACAGATCAAAGAGATCCTTGAGAAGACAGTTGGAAAGACAAGGAAGGATTGGGCAGCAAAGTTGGATGATGCATTATGGGCTTACAGGACAGCATTCAAGACACCACTTGGGACCACTCCATTCCATCTGCTATATGGAAAAGCATGTCATCTGCCAGTGGAACTTGAGCATAAAGCAGCGTGGGCTGTAAAACAGATGAACTTTGATCTTAAGTCTGCTGCAGAAAGGAGATTAGTGCAGCTTAATGAGTTGGATGAGATTAGACATTTTGCTTATGAGAACTCAAAGCTGTACAAAGAAAGGACTAAGGCATATCATGACAAGAAGATTGTCTCCAGACAATTTGAGCCTAATGATCAGGTACTTTTATATAACTCTCGTCTGCATTTGTTTCCAGGAAAGCTGAAATCAAGGTGGTCTGGCCCTTTCACAATCAAAGCGGTGCGCCCGTATGGAGCTGTGGTTCTAACTGGTAAGGATGGTATTGAATTCACTGTGAATGGACAGAGGGTGAAACATTATTGGGCGAAAGCCGAGATTCCAGAAGGTCAGATTTTGCCTCTGGATGATGCACCCTCTACCTAGATCAGCTGAAACGTCAAGCTATTGACGTTAAAAGAGCGCTGAGTGGGAGGCAACCCACTGTTTTCGTTTTTGCATTTTGATTTTAGTATTTTTTTTCTAGATTTTACGTTTTGTTTCTGTTTGGTGAGTTTTTGGTTGCAGGGTTCGTGACAATCGCATTGCGTCGATCGACACACGTTTGTGTCGATCGTTACAACAGAAATCGCACAGCAACGGTCGGTGCACCTAGTGCAACGATCGATGCCTGACTGCGACAGAGGTAAAACCCGAGAGAACTAACCATTCAACTATTTTAATTTTTCTTTTCTTTAACCAATCCCTTGCTTGACACTACTGGGGACAGTGTGTCTTAAGTGTGGGGGAGGTTCTACTAATTAGTTTCTTTTGTTTTCTTAGAGTCAGTTAAATTTTTCAAAATTTGTTTTTCGAGTCAAAATTGGTTTAAGTAGGAAACAATGATTTTTGGAGGAGATTAGCAGCATTTGCAGGAACTTAAGTGACCATTGGGATGAAGCTGCAGATCTATCTATGACTATTAGAAAACCCCATCACAGATCAGCCTACTGAGGACACCCATATCACTTCAGGTATCAGAGGATCCTTTACTGACTTCACCTTAATACTGACTTTAATTTTTCTCACCTAAGGGCTTGGTATGCTTTATGTCGGACTCCCTTGTTGGTTCTGACACAGCCTGTAAACCTGTCCTATTTAGTCCCCTTCTCCCCTTCTGTAAAGTAAAAAAAAAAAAAAAAAAAAAAAAAAAAAAAAAACTGCGGATGAGTTAGTAACTCCGAAGTGGTCATGGGAATAGTAGCAAACACTATTATCTCTCATGTGATCCATGGAATGTGTCCAAAGTACACCCTATAACGGGAAGAACACTGATAAAAAAATAAAATGATACCCAGTGGGGAAAAATCAGTTGTTAAAGAAGGGAAAGAGAAGAAAGGGACTAGAGAAAGATAGTATGGTGGTCTAGAGCTGGCAAGGTAAGAATCCATGTGCCTTTAGATCGATACTCCTTAGGTGAGACCGCACTTAAATACTTGCAGAAGTCAGTAGGGTGAATTTGAATGCTTGAATGTGATTGTGGCGTTTACTTAGGACAGTTGCTAAGTGTGGGGGAAGTACATGTTGGTCTTGATGTCTGTAGATTGATTCTTTCATGTGGATTACTAAGGGGAATCTGAATGCTGCTGCTTCTATGACAAAATGAGTTTCTGAAGAGTTTTCAAACCTCTCCACTGCATTTTAGTTCTCTGTTTTGCTTGAGGGCAAGCAAAGGCTAAGTGTGGGGGAGTTGATATATCATGGTTTTTACCCACTTTATACCATGATATAGTTGTGTTTTTAGAGTCTTTTGTATTAGTTTAGAGTCTTTTACAAGTTAAATCAGGTTTGGAGCTAATTGGAGATATATGGAGCATTTTGGGCATTTTGGGACGTTTTGGCCGAGAGCTTTATTCACTGTTCGATTATTTGATGTTGCATCGATCGACACGCATTGTGCATCGGTCGATGCAGTCGCGAGATGGGCCGTACGCGTCGGCGTAACAAGTATTGAAGATTTGCAAAGAAGCCCAAGATACTTTCAGTATTTACACAGAAGCCCCAGTCGAGATTATGCCTATATATACTAGTTTTTGGTGTTTAATTTAGATACGCTTTGATACTGAGAGCTAAGAGATTTTTAGAGCTTTTGGGGCTGATCTATTTTCCTTGTATTGATTTATTTTGGAGAAGATTTCGAACCCCTTTGATATTTTAATTTCTTATATGCAATCTATTTATTCTATGATTATGTTTTCATCAATCATGTCTGAGTAGATCCATAGTTGAGTTTAGGGATTCTCATTAGGGTTTGATGACTTGCTAGACTTGTTTAATTCAGTTAGGATTCATACGATTAGAATGTTCTTCAAACTAAATTGTGCTTAAAGCTAGTTCTAACCTGATCAATTAGAATCTAGATCCTAGGTTACTAAATACGTCACGAGAGTGGGGTTTAGGAATCTGAACTATTTGGGTTGAGCAATTGAATTATTCGCAAAAAGATTTGGTTTAGTTTAATTGTGAACATATCGAACTTGAACTTAATGCTAGTTTAATTTGTTAGTAATTGCAAAGAGATTTGGATTACTGCACTTAGACTTAGAGAGTTTTCGCAAAGAGATTTGGTTAATTCTATTTTCGTGATTCGAGTTCTAGAACTGAGTTTAATTTGATCCTGACTGATTAACTTGTCTGCTTGTCTGATTTCCTGAGAATACCCTAGGCTTGACGCTTTTAGTTTATTGCTTACAAACCGATTTCCTGCTACTGTTTACTTTCTTGCACCGCAATTCATTACAATCACTACTTGCTTATTTCTAGTATTAATTCCTACGGTTTGATTCTCTTGAGACCAAGTGTCCCTGTGGATTCGATAACCCTATATACTACATTGACTATACTGTGCACTTGCAGTTTAGAATAGGGATTAAAACTTCGACCTATCACCGATGCAAGAAGAGCGTCGATCGATGCAATGCGAAATCTATGTCGATCGACACACAGGACTGTGTCGATCGATGCGAGCCGATTCTGTCGAACCTGACCTGCAAAACAGAGAAAAACAGAAAAATAAATCAGTAAAACAAAAACGAAAAACCGAGTCTAAACCCTAAGTTCAAATATATCGAAGACTCAAAAGAGTCCCGGGCAACGGCACAAAAAACTTGATACGATCAGAGTTTTAATACCTAGATCTACACTGCAAGTGCACATATGTGAACTAGTAGTATATAGGGTATCGAATCCCACAGAGACTCTCGACTCTTACGATAGATTATAGAATGTCAGGTTAAGCTAGGTAGCAATAGAAAAAGCAGTAAATCAAACAGCAGAAAGAAAAGTAAATAGATCGGTTTGTAAGCAAGAAGCGAAGGCGTCAGGTCAATGGAGTTCTCAGGAAATCAGGAACACAGGCTAATCAATCAATCATGATCCAATTAAGAACTGTTCTAGAACTAGAATCACAGAATTATAACAGACCAACTGTCGTTGTGAATATTATCTATGTCTAACAACCTAGCAAGCCAACTTTCGTTGCGAATCCTAGAGTTCTAAACAAGCATTAATCTCAAGTTCTTTGTTCACAATTCTCCTAAACTAAATTTCTTTGCGAATAATCAAATTGCTCATCTAGGTTCTTTCTAGTTAATTAACCAACTGTCGTTGCGGAAATCAACCTAACATCATAAATATGGGTAGCTAATTCAGATTAAGCAGTAAGAACAACCCTAGATGAAGAACTAACAGATATGAATCCCTACACATTGATCAACCTATAATTCCATGAAATCCCTAATGAGAATCCCTAAACTTAACAGGTAAACTACTCAGACATGACAATCATAACAAAAGACATGATGAATAGAATACTGAATATCATAAAACAGAATAAGAAACATGGGTTCGAAATCTTCTCTCTGTCGAGTATCTGATCAGCCCCCAACACTCTCTGAATTTAAAATGAAGCGCAACTTAAACAATGGCTTAAAAACCCTAATATAATGATCTAAACTCGGCTGGGGCTTCTTTGTAATTTTGAGAAACTTCTGGGCAAAAGTGCAATATCCAAACTCTTGATAAAACCGCCGAGAAAAGCCTGATCCGCATATGCATCGATCGATGCCACAAGTGTGTCGATCGATGCAAGTATCAAATATCGACAGTGAACTCTATCTCTCGGGTTAAATCTCCAAAATGCTCCAGAATGCACCATAATGTCCAAATCCGCTCCAAACATGTCTAGACCTGAAAACATAGATAATAGGACTCCAAAGACTCTAAAAGACTCGATAAGAAGACATATACCATGGTTAAAAACCCTAAAATCCAAGGTATATCAACTCGCACGATACCGTGAGTCACTTCCCGATAAGTCACCCATCCTTTGACTACTCTAGCTCAAGCACGCTTAACTCTGGAGTTTTCTCTGGACAAGTGACCGAAAAGATAAATGTACTTTGGTGACATAGGTAGCCAAATCAATTCTTTTAAGCTTCTCCTCATATACCACAAACCGGGATGTTACAAGAACTGTCATCAGGGGTTGACGGATGGTAACTTGGGCCGAGGGACGAGGGGGTCGAGCACGCACATCAGGAATCCAAGGATCACTCCACACCAACGTGTTTATCCCTGATCCTATGGTTTTCCGTAAACCCATCTTCAATAGCTGTTTCGCCGCCATTAGACTACGCCATCCATACGATGGGGAGTAGACTTTACGGTCTTCCAGGGGGTCCGATCGATTGAAATAACGACCCTTAAGGACGCGGGCTAGAAGTGATGGTGGGAATTGGTGTAATCTTCATAATTGCTTTGCTAGCAAGGCGATATTAACGTCATGCCAATCACAGAAACCCAGTCCGCCTAAATCATGAGGTAAACATAATTTATCCCACGCAATCTAATGAACACCATCATTCTTACGACTCGAACTCCACCAATATCTTGAAACCGAGCTCATAAGTTTATCTGTTAGGCCTTGTGGGAGGAGGAAGCATGACATGGTATAAGTAGGAACAACTTGAGCTACCAATTTTATCTGGACTTCCTTGCGCCCCTTTGATAGCAAACAAGCTGACCAAGTGGATACATGGTAATTAAGACGATCATGCACAAAGGAAAAGACTTTCATCTTAGAGCCACATATCTGTTCTGGAAGTCCCATGTACATTCCCATCCTGCCTTCTAAAGATATGCCAAGAATGCTCTTAATATCTCGTTTTCTTCCAATATCCACTTTGTTTCCAAACATAATGGATGATTTGGCCGGATTAAGGAGTTGTCCTGAAGCTTTGCCATAAGTATCAATAATATTTAGGATCTCTCTACATTGTGTGATCTCTACTTTGCAAAAGAAGAGACTATCATCTGCAAATATGAGATGTGAGACTCGCGGACTAGCCCTTGCAATACGAAGGCCCGTGATTTGTTGTTCCTCTTCTGCTCCCTTAAGAAGGGATATTAGTGCCTCCTTGCATAAGATAAACAAAAATAGGGAAGGGGATCTCCTTTTCTAATGCCTTTTGAGGGGATAATCTTGCCTTTTGCCTCGCCGTTGATCAAGACCTGGTAGGAGACCGATGTCACACAGGACATCACAAGGAGGACCCACCGAGGGTAAATCCCATCTTGAGCATTAGCGCCTCAAGGAATTTCCATTCGACTCTATCATAGGCTTTACTCATGTCAGTCTTTATTGCCAAGAAGTTTTTTTGACAGCTTTGATTTGTTCGGAGGGCATGAAAGTTTTCTTGTGCGAGAAGAATATTATATGTAATCAATCTCTTCGCCATAAAGGCCGATTGAGTGTCTGAAATGAGAGGTGGAAGAGCACTCTTTAAACGCTTACACAGAAGCTTAGAAATGATCTTGTAACTCACATTACAAAGACTAATAGGTCTGAATTCCGACATCTCTCTTGGCCTTTCCTTCTTAGGTATAAGACATATATTCGTTTGGTTCAGTCTTGGGTCGAACTGTCCTGATACGAAAAAATCTTTCACCAGTTTTATAATATCTTTGCTCAGGTATAGGCAAAAACGTTGGTAGAACCTACTCGTCATACCGTCCGAACCCGGGGCCTTATAAGGGTTTATGTGAAAAAGTGCCTTTTTGATTTCAGACTCCGTCAGGGTCTTCCCTAAGGAACAATTAGTAGCTTCAGATATCTTGACGGTAATATATCGAAGGGAGTTTCCAAGTTCCGTGGGGGAAGAAGAAGAGAAAAGATTTTGTAAATAGTGAGTAGAGACTCTTTCTATTCCAAAAGCACTTTCTACCAAGTTCCCATTGTAATCTTTCAAGCAAACAATGTGATTTCTGGCCCTTCTGTGTTTTGTTATGCCATTATGGAACTTAGTGTTTCTATCTGCATCTTTATGGTGGAGGTTCCTACTTTTCTGTTGCAAAAAAAAAAAATTTATTTTCTAAAAACCGCAATCAATTGTCTCCTTAACTTCTCAAATTCTTCTAATGAGGTATTATCATCATCTTGTGCTAAATCAATCTTGAATTTTAACACTTCGATCAACTTTGCAGTATTTGTAAAGTTTGATTTATTCCAAACAGCGATTTTCCTATGGCCCCATCTTATCTTCTGATGAAAGTCCCTTAACGGAACTTCCAAACAACGATCTACCCTTAAACTCTTTATATAAGTTTGATCTAATACATGTGTACACACACAAGGCATCATATTTTATGTGTATAATATATGCATAGTTCCCAATGAGTTTTGTTGAAATCTAATTCCCCTATCCAAAACTAGTAAAATTTAGATGTAAATTTAAGAGATTTTATTGATTTATAAGACCAAGCTCGGCAAATACAAAGAGATTCAAAGAGATTATGTCGTTGGAAAGTTTGTTTATGTCGTCGAAGTGACTAACGAAAAACTAGAATCTAATAAAACCATAGAAAAGTTATTTAAGTTACATTTTGTCGAAATCTTTGGAATGAGTTTTGAATGTCCTCACTATGCCTATCTATATTTATATAGGTTTTAAGTTGTTTCCTACCTTTTTCTTGTTGATCATATATCTATATATTTTTATATGATCTTTTTTTGGGTCAAACTATTCTTATACGATCAATGTATCTTTCGGTTTGATATAAGAATCAACTTCATGTTGGTGTTATAAATTCTAATATTAAAGATGACATTATAATAGATCGATTTTGATAACGACATTAAAATTTTGGTGTATTGATAATCTTTTTTCTTTATCTTATTATATTGTAAATGTCTTTCACAAATGTTCATATATATTTTATATATATATATGGTTGTTACTAAAGTTTATAAATAACTACCTATATGTGTAATGGTGGTGATGGAATACGTAGGGTTTCGTACGTTTATATATATATCCATTAAATATATGAAGAGACATAATTTTAACTACATCTTGAAAGGCTTTAACACCCACACACATAAAAGAAAACGGAGAAAAAAGGATTATGATTCTTATTCCATCATAGATCACTTAAATGAAAAGATGTCAAAGGAAAGAAGAAATCAAATGATGAATTGATTCCATAACACTCAAATAATGTTAGTATTTTTTATATAAGAAATTATTTGGGGTTGAATTAAAACACATATAAATTGTTTTTGGATAAATTTCAGAAAATAAAATCATAAAAATAAATTTATATTTGGTATCATAGTAATCTAAAATTTGTTTAATTCACCTTTAAAGTGAATTTGTTGAATAGCCATCTTAAATTAATCTACAAGAAAAAGCATCATTTACGAAAAGGCACATACACGTAAGAGTATTTATCGTTTTCCAATATTCTAAAATTTGTTTTTTTTTTGTTATTTGTTGTCAAGGAATTTCGATCTAGTCCGAGAGAGTTAGAGTTATTATCAGAAGATTCGAATTAACAAGGAAAGAAGAATTAAAAGTGGTGTTATTAATATTTAGGCCAAAGCCGAACAATGAACATGATTACGAGATGGGAAGTCGTCAATAGACGAGCTTCCTCAAGATTGTTTGGACTCGTTGCTTTATATGTGTAGCTCAGAGCTTAGGAAGTTACAAGATGCGCTGAAATGAACAGTAAATGTCTATTTATAGTAAAAATGGTCAGACTTCTTGATGGGCTGTTGACTCCTTTGCGGGCTTTAGTCTTTGGGCCAAAACGCTTTTGATAAGGTGGCATATTTCAATGGGCTTATGGATGGGGTGCTAAACACATATCTAACAATTAGTCCCCCTAGTTCGTCGGTCTTCGGCTTGGGTCAAAGTCGATGAATTTTGAATTCCTAAGTCAGGCAAAAATCCGGTTAGCTCATCTGGCTTTGCTCGGTGCTGATTGGACCGTTTGATTTCTTTCGCGGCTTCAAAATTGAAGGGATGTGAGTCACGGACGGCGCAACTTTTCTATTCCTTTATTTCTCTATAAAAACCCCTTTTTTGGGTCTTCGTCTCTTCAACTTCTGTCGTTTTGCTCATGTACTGTTTCTATTCTTTGATTTTCACCTCGTTTCTGCTTGTCGAACCATCCTATTTTTCCGATTGCATAGATTCGCCAGTATGAGGGTAGATTCTAGTTGTAATTCATCTTCTATTAGTGGTGACTTAAGTTCTTCCGAGTCATCGGGTGACAGCCCCATTCTATCTAGGTCAATTGAAGGGGATGACAATTCTCTTAAATCGAGAGCCAAATGGAAACCTCGTCTGGTTCGGAGTGCTCCGATAGTGATAAAACCTCTCGATTGCCAGCCGATTGCGATGCCTCTTCTTCTCTGCCTTCTCAGAGGGAGAATTTAGATTCTCCACTTGAATGAAACCGAGAAGGCGAAGATGAGCGGAATTCGGGTGGTGGTGATGATGGGCGAGGTCATCAAGGTGACAGTGAAGAGCCCACTGATTTAAAAGGGGCGGAAGGTCGCTCGAGGCATAGTGCGGATGTCTCTGATAATCATCCTCGAACGCAACCTTAGAGAGGAAAGAAAAAGGGGAAGAAGAACGAAGCGGTGGTGGAGGAGGAGATGACGTCCGGGAAGAAGGTTGTTGTTCCTCGAGAGACTCGTCCATCTGTCTGTAAGCAGACTTCATTGTACGATATTCAGCAGAATTGCACCCACGTTCAGGGTCTCGAGTTACGTTTGCTGACCTCGAATGAGCGACCTTGGGATGCTCCTCCTGGGTGGGTTCTCATAGTGTCATCTGTTGTCCCTCTTCCAAGACTCCTGGTTGATTATTGTGAAGCGAGGAAGATGGATATTTCTCAACTCTGCCTGGCGGCTATTCGCAACATGCTTGGGGTCCTGATCCTATTAGTTGATTGTGGTGTTGACGTTTCGGTTCATTTCTTTGAGGAGTTGACCTCGATTTTGATTAATCAGGGGACTTCGGGGACTTTTTATTTGACGATGAGGCCCAAGTGTCGTTTGAAGGTTGTGTCTGATGTCCAGTGCAAGACTACTGCTTGGCAGGATAGCTACTTTTTTTGCACGGGTTAATTGTGCGCTGACGTTTGACACGGAGAGGATTTTGAAATCAGACTGGAATCACGCCCTTGGTAGCTTTCTTTTTTTCTTTACGGTCGTTTGTTGACATTGACTGTCTTATATTTTCTTTTCTATTTTGAAGATCACTCGCTCTCAGGCAGTTGGCCCGCAGAATTTTCTAGTGATTTGAAAAAGCTGAGAGCCCACGGCAGGGATTGGCCTCGTTCTTGCGACCAGAAGGCCAAGGTGTGTTTTGCGAAGAGGGTTAGGGATTGTTTTGAAAATATTGATTCGAGTACAGTTCTGTTCTTTATCTCCTTTCACACTCTCCCCCCTTTTTTGATAGAAAGAACGACTTTTTACTAATTTTCATGTTTTTCTGATAGCGTTTTTGGGGTCACCCTCTTCTTCGAATCCGATTAGCGAGCTGTCTTCCTCTCGTCCGTCTAAGAAAGACGCAGAGTGTCTAGCGAGAATATGGGTCGTGCAGATGTGGATTTGCCCGACTATGCTGGGAAAAGACTTTCTTCGGTTACTGAGAATCCTCCAGTAATCGATCTTGAGACGAGTCCGGCTGCTGCTGAGAGGGACGAGCGGACTGTTGTCGAACCGGTAGTTGCCGAGGGTGTCGAGGGTGATCGGAGGAAGGAGGTTGCAGTCGAGGAAGAATATATTGAGGAGATGGAGGTCGATTGCAATCAGGAGATCGAGTGAGACCGGGAGATTGCTTCTGACCAGGAGGTTGTTCCTGACCAGGAGGCCGATCGGGACCAGGAGGCCAATCGAGACTAGGTGGTTGCGAATCAAAAGGTTGCTTTCCCTTAGAAGGATAATGATGGTTCCGGGGATCTTAGCGATATTCACTGCCAGGCGGGTAGGAAAAGGCGTAGGTCGGAATCTGGGAACGGGGTTGATCGTTCTGGTGACTCGGGTTTTTCATCCTCCTCTACTCGTGAGCCGATGGTAAACCCGGGTCGTGTTGATCCGATTTATGGTGTATCTTCTGCTGTGGTTGATCGTATCTTTGATAGGAACATGAGAAGGCTGGGAGCAGGTCGTGAATTTGAGCTGTGGGACTTCTCGTGGTCGACCACTGTAAAGGGAAAGGCCTTTTTGTGAATGACAAGTTCTCGTGTGCGAACCTTCTCTAGAAGATATCGTTGGGAGCGCCCCGGAAGCTGGTCCATGTTACTGAGATGCATAAATCTTTCCTTCAGGAGGGGTTTAGTCATCACCGTGTTATGGTAAGTGTTCTGGTCTTGCCCTTGTGTGTTTGTTTTTTTAGAACATGCATATATGCTTGTTCGAGATTTTCTCATTTTCTTCCTCCTTTTTGTAGTCCCTTGCCGAACTCAACCAGCTTAGAGATTCATATGAGTATGAGATGAGGCAGGCTAAGTTGTCTGAGGAGGGCCTGAAGGAAAAAATTGACGGGTTGCGGGATTTTTATCGCGAACTGAAGGATGCTCGAACGAATCTCACGGAGATGGATGGGCTCGTCGTTGCTCTGTCGTTAGAGAAACAAAAGTTCTAGGAGCTGGAGAAGAAGGTGCTCGATCTCGAGGATGAGAAACACGACCTTCAACGCAAGGCTGAGGGCGAGGTAGATTCTCTTGAGTCTGAGGTTGATCATCTTGTGTCTCAGGGTGGTTAGTTACAAGCTTCTTTTGACGAGCGCCTCCGTGTCGAACGGGAATCTCTGCATAAGAAGGCCTCTGACCGCTTTGAAAAGCTTAAGTTGGAGAGAGAGGGGAGTGCGAGCATTTTACCGGTAAGATTTTGGAGCTGAACCAGGTGGTTGCTATCCTCAGTGCCAATCAGCAACTCGTAAAGGAGGGCATCCCGATTCCTCCTGCCCAGATTGCCAGGCTTGAAGAGGTTGAACCTCGCCTGAGGTAAGAGCTCAACACATTGAGGCCCACCGATCTTAGCCCCGAGGATCTATGTATGCCACCTCTCCTTGAGCTAACGTGCAGTGGTGCCAATTCCGAAGGGCTGATGGAGCATGAAGAATGGACGAGTGCGGCATCTGCGGGCGTTGAGGGTATAATAGACTCTTGTGTTTCTAACTTCCCAGAATGATTCTCCATGTTGTATTTTTAGCTTGTATTTTGGTTTTTGTGTGATAAATTTCCCGTTTTGTTGTCTTTATCTTAGGGCTTGGCCCGAACGCTCTAATTTATGAATGTTCTGCTTTGCTTAGATTTCATGTTTGCAGTAAATGATATGACGATGGGTGCTCAGAGCACGTCTACTGCTCGTCGTTGCGGACAAGTTTCCGACCTAAGACCTTTTCAAAGAATATGTGTGGTCAAAGTGTTTTGACAGTCAGGTTTTTTAATTTCTGCGATTTGGTGAAAGCTCCTTCATTGCCCCCTTAATAACTGCTTTGCGTGTTCTTTGGGGACTGAATCACCACTTTTCATTTAAGGGTTGTGTTGGTAACCGTCGCGTTGCATTAAATACGGCCTTGGTAATTGTTGCTTTTCCTGGCTATAAGTACTGCTTTTTCTTCGATTTTTCCATAATTCACTTCTCTCTTCATTCTTTCTCTTCTTTTCGAGAGTTATTTCTCCTTTGTGCCTTGTTTTTCCCGAGTGGGTTTGAGTTTCGGCGACAGAGGACCGAGTCTCAGTGGATCGTGGCAGCAAAGCCATTCCGCCGATGAGTTTCTCGTTTCTCTTTTGTTCAGGTCTCTCGTCATTGTCGTTCTTGGACGAGCTCATATTCTTCCTACGAAAGAGGAGCTTGTCGATATATTAAAATATACCGATGAATGCCTCTGTTTCTCACCTTTCCGAACTTAAGGGCGACGCACAGATCTTTCGTTTGGATAGATCTGATGCGTCATTGGTTTCAATAATGCGCTAGGGCTGTTCCCTCCTGGACTGGTCGGCTTCCGCGTAAGTACTTGGTTTTTGTTTTCTTTGTTTCGTTGTTCGTAGCTCGTTCTGAAGAAGTTTTTCTTTGTTCGCAGGGCGGCGGATGGTGCGTCAGACTGGCCCTTCTTATTTTGCATAGGAGAAGCTATTCCTTTGGAGAGGGCTGCTCGGCATCAGACTGTCCAAGAGAACCATGGGGTCCGGTTTTGGAGACCAGTTGACCTTTTTGGTATGCTGAGGTCGACTTTTCCAGGTTCTTCCAAGCAGATCCTCCCAGGTTCAGCTTCATCACTGTTCCCATATATGTTGATATCCTCTGAGGATAGCCTTGTCGGGAACAAACGACGAAGTCATCTTTCAAGAAAGGAGCTCGAAACGCTAGCTTCGATCCGGACGAAATCGTCTTTAAAAAAATTAGCTTTTTCTCTTCTCTCTCTTTTTGTTGTTGTTGTACATTTCCTTATATTTTGATGAAGAAAATAAATAAAGAAGAGATTTTTTTGTTTTTGTTTTTATTCTGTTTGTATCGCACTCATTGTTTCCGAGGCGCTTGTTCCCTCCTTTGAGAGATGAACTAATGAAATTTGAGGTGATTCTTAGCTTTTTACGAGATCAAATTCCATGGCTCGAGTTCGCGCTCAACTTTTTTTTGCTTTCGTTTTTGCTTGCGCTCGTCTTTTTCAAGGCGAATGTATATGAGGGTTTTATTCCTTTTGAATAAATGAATTACATGGGTGTGCGAGGTGATTCTCGGCTTTTTGCGAGAACAAATTTTAGGCGCGAGTACGTGCTCGGCTTGTCCTGTTTATGATTTTCTTGAGTTGAAACTATACTCATCTTTTGCAAATGTTTGTAGGTGCGAGTTCGAGCTCGGCTTATCCTGTCATTTGTTAACTTTGTAGGTGCGGGTACGTGCTCGACTTATCCCGTGAAGCCCTTGAATTTTAGTTATGTGAACGAGGTTTGGCTTACGAAAATTAGTTAAGGACTTGTGCAGGTCAGGCCTGTTGGGAATGTCCTGAAATCTACCGTACTATCTCTAGAAAGTATGATAAGTGTCGAGATCAGACATAAGTCATAAATACTGGGTGATCATGATGACTTGCTAGAGCCCGCTCATGATCTATAAGTTTAGGACTTATAACCAGTATTGTATGATCCCTAAGGGTCACACACCATAGCTAACGGGAAAGTTAACAAGGAATTAATACGGTAAGATGCAAGACATTTACTGTATTTGTACAGGGAATTGGGCCAGACAAAATACAGGCTTTTGTCTGATTTGTGTCTTGGGCCCAAAAGCCTAATAGGCCATTAGTTTAATTACTTGGGCCCATATAAGGAAGAGGATAGGCGCCTACGGCAAAAAAAGACACCACCCTCTGCGATTTTAGCCTAGCCGTTCTCTCTTTCTCTGTTGATTCCAGCTTGGTCTAGCAGCCTGATCCAGTAGCTTGTAAGAGTGTGGATACCTAGGAGGAGCCGGTTTCTATCAGCTCTTGTAGATCTCTTCATTCCTTTGATCAATCCGCTGCAATCATAAGGTAATGAATCTGATCTGTTTATGATTCAACTGCAAATCACCTAGATCCTAGATGATTATGTGCTAGGATGTAACCTGACAATTACACCATGAATACACATAATCCTACAGTGGTATCAGAGCCAGGTTGTTAGGTTTTTACTTTTTGGATCATACTAGGTTGTTTATTAGTTTGATGAATCGATTTTAATGAGTAAAATTGATTGAAACTTTGAAAACCTAGAATGATTAAAGTCGTAATCGTTTATTGTAAGAATCGTTCACTTGACAATCGCATGTTGACTTGCTTTATAATAATCGATATGAAATCGCTTGTTGACCACAAGAATTAATTAAGAGAATCGATTTGTTTGAATTTTACAAACATAAGAATTCGATTTGTGTGTAAACATGAGCGATTTCGATTTGGAAAAGGTCTAATCGTTTTTTTGTCTTTATCTGAATGTCAAATCGCTTGTTGACTTTGCTTTTAACTTTGCTGTTGATCGTGAATAATTGTTGATTGTATTAATTATCAAACGAATTGGAAAAGTTGTTGACTTAAGGTAAATCAAGTTTCAATCGATCCAGTGATTAGTTAATTTGGAAAAGGTCAAAAGCGTTTTGTTTTTGTTTTAATGTATGGTTCAAGCGGTTAACCCAAAATCGCGGTTTGCTGGAAATTATTTAATACAATTGGTATTATTTAATTTCTGGTTAAACCGGATTTAAATTCAAAATTGAATTTTAACCTAAACCGAAGGCTGGTCTAAGTTTGATTTGGTTGGACCAAATAATTTAGAGCTGGTCTGGTTTAGTAAATAACCAGTTGGATTTAGTAGTTAATTTGGTCTTGGACCAGAATTAATGAACCGACTCGGTTATGTCAAATTATTGGGCCAATTGGAATTCTGTGGTCTTGGACCAAGAATTGGGCCTATAATTTGTGACCCAACCGAAAACTTTAATAAAATATTAAATTAAAAATTTCTATTTTTAGTATGTTTCTAAATTTAGAAAGTTTCTAAAATAAGTAAGTTTCCCAAAATAGTAATCTTCTATTTTGGGAGGAAATCTATTGAAACCTAAAATCCTCAAAAACAATATCAAGCTTGGATGTCTTGCCCAATCTTGTCAGCTACTTAACGCTTATTCAATTACAGATATGGCTTACAGTGTGAGGTGTCTGTTTTTGCGTAAGTAAAGTAGTATATAGTCACTAATTTCATTGGGAGTCCCAGACTTTAGTGATTATTTGGCTGTAAGAGATTGGTTTCCTTGACTGGGCCATCGGGAGTCCCGGGCCTTGAGACATCTGGTGTATTGGGCCTTGGGCCCAATTCACAACCGAGAGTTATTGGATATAACTAGCTGTGTGTATGCTTACCAAGTAAAGCTACTTCTGGGTGACGGCCAGTGGCCCACTTTGGATTTAGCTGAACATGGGTCTCGGAATCATTGCATTCTTATGAGGTTAAACAAAGAAATTTTGAATGCAATGCGAGTTTTCTTATAAGTTGTTAAGATTACTCTTTTATGAACTGAATAACTAAAACTCTATTTATCTCTAAATTTCAGTTATGACTAGCACAAACAATCAAAACACTTTCTCGATCCGGTCTGTCCTTGAGATGGACAAACTGAACGGATCAAATTTCTTGACTTGGTCGCGGAACCTGAGGCTAGTCCTCAGGCAGGAGAGAAAGGACTATGTCCTTGAGAGAGCTCTCCCCGAGAGGATCGGGTCCAATGCCTCTCATGCAGTATATGATGCTTGGAATAAGCATTATAATGATGCGGTAGATGTGCGTGATCTGATATTGGCTACCATGGACTCAGATTTGCTGAAGCAATATGAGAACATGGAGTCGCCAATAGAGATGATCAGCAGCCTGAAATTTCAATTTCAGGAGCAGGTAAGAGTGGAGAGATACCAATTGGTTAAGTCTCTCACTAGCTGCAAGCTACCAAATGATCATCCAGTGAGTCCTCATGTCAGTAAAATGATGGGTTACATTGATAACCTGAGGAAACTGGATTATCCAGTTAGCCAAGAATTGGCAACTGAGATCATTCTGCAGTCACTGCCGTCAAGCTATGATAAGTTCAAAAGGAACTATATCAAGAAAGGCTTAACGAAGACGCTGACTGAACTGCATGATATGCTCAAGACAGTTGAGCCAAACGTGAAGAGTACCCTGTATAATCTCATAATGGAGAAGGGTAGGTTTACTAAACCTAATGCTGACAAGGGTGAAGACAAAGTTGTCCAGATTTTGAATCATGGCAAGCGTGTGTCTTCTGAGCCCGAGTCAGATACATCTTACGTTGGTAAGTGCTGCTACTGTAAAGAGACTGGGCATTGGAAGAGAGATTGCATTAAATTCATGGAAGATTATGAGGAGTTGAAGTTGATGTATGAGACTACTTCCTCAGGTATTCATGTTATTACTTCAAGTTCTACCTTATAGGTATTGGATACTGGTTGTGGCACTGATATTTGTTATAATATGCAGAGCCTAAGCAACAGTAGAACGTTGAAGGAAGGGCAAGTGGAACTGCATGTCTGGAAGGAGCTATGGATGCTGCCTCAGCCGTAGGGTTTTCACTTGTAGATGCCTTTGAGGCTTGGTTTTATTAAGTAATTGCTATAATGTACCTGCTTTAAGCAGAGTTGTCTTTCATTTTCTTGTAAGAATTTGAATGTTTTTCATTTTGATAAAAGACAAGTTTTGTTCTTTTGATCTCAATGAAATATTGATTGTAGCACCCTATTCAAGGAATGGGTTTTATATCTTAAACCAAAGAGTGCCTAAATGTAACATAAATACCGAATTGGTTTAAATCTGATGAATTAAACCTGATTTTTCTTGGCGTAAATGTTTTGGTCACATAGAGTAAGTCGGATTCAGAAACCCCATAGTTATGGACTTTTGGGCTCATTTGATCGGATATCTTATGAGACTTGAATTCTGCTTACTGGACCAAAAGTCAAAGGGCCCATCTTAGCCGAGCTAGAGAAAGGCCCAAAGGCTTATTGGACCTTGAACATACTCATGTATGTGGCCCGATGAGCAGTAATGCCAGAGAAAATTTCCTGTACTTCATTATATTTGCTGATTACTTCAGTGAGTATGACTGTGTTCATTTGATGAGACACGAGTCGGAATTCTTTGAAATGGTCGAAAGAGTTCCAGAATGAGGTATAGAATCTGAGTGACAGAAGTATTGAGACTCTGGATTAGATCACGAGTGAGAATACTTAAGTCATTGATGGTGTGATCATCTGAATGAGTGTGAAGTCGTTTCACAGCTCATTTCTCCTGAAAACCTTGAGGTGTTTCTATGAGAAAGAATCAGATCTTATTAGAAATGATTAAAGATGAGTCACACGAATCTTCCATGATATTCTTTAAGAATAACGCTCTAGAAATATCTAAGTTTACGCTGAAATAGTTCCACCAATATCAGTTGAAAGACACCACATAAATGTGGACTGGAAATGATCCAAATTCGTCTTTACTGAGTATTTGTAGTTGAGCTACTTCGCTGGTTGTCCTAGGGAAACCAAGGCTTGTTACTTTTTACGTCCATTCCGAAAACGAAGTTAGGTTGTTCGGAATTTTGTTTTCTAAAAGGAAAGTTGCTTTCCAAGAAGAACAGTGGGAGTAAAAGTATAACTCGAAGAAATTCGAGAAATACAGGAGGCTGCTCAACCTGTTGAGGGAGAGCAGCGGATGGATTTACAGATTTCTGTAGAATCTACACCTGTAGAGCCTGAAGTTCGCAGATCTGAATGAATCCGTCACTAATCCGAGAGTGATTTCTCGTGATTAGTTGCCATGATCTGATGATCATTGAAAGTGACGAACCTGCGAAATTCACAGAAGCGAAAGTGAGCCCGGACTCCGAAAAATTATACTGTATGTAAGTTAGCTTCATCAATCCATTCATGGATAGAAGCAAACATATCGGAGTTGGAATCTTCGTTCTGTTGAAGTAGTCAAGGTTTTGACTTGAACAGGAACGAGATGGAACTGTGCGTTTACTAATAGATTAGTGGGAGCGATGTTGCATTTCTCATAGTGTATGTCGATGACATACTGATTCTCGGAAATAACGTTCCAATGCTGCAGTCGGTAAAGGACTGGCTTGGGAGTTGGTTTTATGATTGATATGGGTAAAGCCACGTAAGTTCTTGGATTTTGGATCTAAAAATAGAGATCCAAAAGAGCTGATAGGACAAAGTCAGGATTCTTACATTGAGAAAGTCCTACACGTTTTCAGCATTCCAAGAAGGGTTTTGTGCCAATGTCACATGACATTACGTTAAGCAAGAAACAGTGTCCTACGATAACTGCTGAGCTTGAATGCATGGATGAGATTCCATATGCGTCGGCAATTGGATCTATCATGTATGCCATGACATGTACTTGTTTTGATGTTGCTTTAATGTTAAGCAAAACAAGTAAAGACCAGTCAAATCCAGCAAAGAATCACTGGATAGACGTAATGAATATCCTCAAGTATTTGGAAAATACTTAGGATAAGTTCTTGATTTACGGAGAAAGTGAGGTGCTACAAGTCGGTAGAGTCTGAAAGGCAAGTTTCCAACAGACAAAGATTATTTCCGGTCACAGTCCGGTTATATCTTGTGTCTGTCTGGCGGTGCAAGGCACTGTTGCTGACTCCATGACTTAAGCTGAACATTTCGCAGCTTGGGTAGCGGCGAAAGAGGTTGTTTGGAAAGAAGAGTTCATCACTGAACTTGATGTGATTCCCAGCATAGATGAGACTAGCTGCACATCAGAGGTCCAAACACCTTGAGGGTAGGTATAACCTATTCCGTGAGATAAATGACAGAGGTGTTAAGTAGATCAGCAAGTTTCAACGAATGAGAACGTTGCTAATCTATTAACGAAGCCACTCCTTAGGCCTAAGCACGAGTCGCGGACTGTAGCTGTAGGATATGTGAAATTAAGATGTAGTCTTAATTTCAGTGGGAGTTTGTAAAGGGCTTTATTTAGTTGTTTTGAAAGGTTCATGTAAACATAATATTTTATGTTTATGAAATTTATGATTTCTGGATTATTTTAACTGTGATATAAATAATCGTTCCAAAAATGATTCATGTCATTATATATGGGCCATCGAAGTACATGAGTAGACTTGATCCTGAAACCCCATACTTAACGAAATGACATAAATCATAGTGTCCATAGTCGAAGGTTGTTGAAATTGGAACACCAACAACCACTTGAGACTAGATTGTGTTGAGACTTATGACCAAGTTTCGAGGGGTCATAGATGCGCGGCATCAAAGTCGACACATAGGTATATGTAGGGGAGCATATGACCGGACATGGCCCGCTGATGAGAACTCTACAAGATATTAATATCTGTGTCATAAGAGGTTCTCATATACGACTATAGAGCATAGTCCTTAGACCTGAGTTCGCATGCATGTGGCTGCACATGGAGTGATGCACTTTGATCATTGTCTAACGCTGTTTCGTAACTGGGAGCTATAAGGACCTTGGTTGGGTGTATTATAAAGTGTGTAGTTCATAGTGATGGAACAAGATGGGATTTGTCCCTGCCGTTTAACGGAGGTAATATCTCTAGGCCAATCGGAGACTTGATAGCTGGTAAGAGAGTGGCCACTCCCAAACGGACTTGCCCAAGTCGTTTGCATTGTCAGTATCAAATCTGGTCCGATGAACATGGTCTGGCTATATAAGGATGACACACATCTTGCCTTATGCCAGATCGAGATATTGAGACAAAAGGATTAGGGAATGTAGGATTCCAGTACAAGTGGGAGATTGTTGGGAATGTCCTGAAATCTACCGTACTATCTCTAGAAAGTATGATAAGTGTCGAGATCAGACATAAGTCATAAATACTGGGTGATCATGATGACTTGCTAGAGCCCGCTCATGATCTATAAGTTTAGGACTTATAACCAGTATTGTATGATCCCTAAGGGTCACACACCATAGCTAACGGGAAAGTTAACAAGGAATTAATACGGTAAGATGCAAGGCATTTACTGTATTTGTACTAGAGAATTGGGCCAGACAAAATACAGGCTTTTGTCTGATTTGTGTCTTGGGCCCAAAAGCCTAATAGGCCATTAGTTTAATTACTTGGGCCCATATAAGGAAGAGGATAGGCGCCTAGGGCAAAAAAAGACACCACCCTCTGCGATTTTAGCCTAGCCGTTCTCTCTTTCTCTGTTGATTCCAGCTTGGTCTAGCAGCCTGATCCAGTAGCTTGTAAGAGTGTGGATACCTAGGAGGAGCCGGTTTCTATCAGCTCTTGCAGATCTCTTCATTCCTTTGATCAATCTGCTGCAATCATAAGGTAATGAATCTGATCTGTTTATGATTCAACTGCAAATCACCTAGATCCTAGATGATTATGTGCTAGGATGTAACCTGACAATTACACCATGAATACACATAATCCTACAAGGCCCGGAGTTAAGGTCGTTGAATTTGACGGTGTGATGTGTGACGTCACTGTGTATGAGACACGTTTTTTGTTTGATCGAGCATTTGGCCAGAAAGTCGATTGTTAGGTATTGATAAGTACAATCATTTCTGAATAAGAGAGACTTAAGACTTTGGAAATATAAAGGTGGCTGAACCTCGTAGAGGTTGCCTACGTACTCTCTGGGGAGAGATCAAACCGATCGTAGTTCTTTCTTTTACAAGTTCTAAGCCGGAGCTCGATTACTTATATATATATATATATATATATATATATATATATATATATATATATATATATATATATATATATATATATTTATAGAGCTTAGAGCTCTATGTTTTTTTTTTGTGGTAGGAGCTTGAGTCTGCTTATGTTCCAGACTTGGGGGTGGAGCCGGAGAACGTTAGAATAGCGTTTCTGCTGAGGAGTGATTTTTATCCGCCTGTTTTGGCCTTGGATTTTCTTACCGTTTGTTTGGTTATGAGGCATGATGCTGGTCGCATCTTGCGTTCTATTGCGAAGTATGTTCGTGAGATCTTCTGACTTCCTCGGAGTGTGAAGATTCCTCCTGAAGTTGGGAACTTTATGACTGGTGGTAGGTCGAGGGTACTGCTTTCATTGCGTGGATTCAAGGGGTTCCTAGGATCACATTGTAGATCGCATGTCGATCTATGATGATGAATTTGCTAACTTTGGTTACCCGTCCGAGATACACTAGTAGTTTGATCGTTCCGATTGTGGTGGTTGTGTCGCCAACGAAACCAGTGAGAGATTTTTTCTGATCGCTTCATTTTGTAGTCTCGCAACTCCATTCTTTGCAAAGTCTCTTTAAAGATGAGATCAACCGAGCTTCCAGTATCAATAAAGATTTTGGTGACTTCGCAATCGCCTATCTGATCTCGATGACGAGCGGATCGTTGTGCAGCTTATCGATCCCTTCTTTGTCTTTTGTGGTAAAAGTGATTTTGTTTCCGCCTTTTAGCTCTTCGGCAACGTTCTTGTTCCGTTGTTGTTGTACGTCCGCTTTCTGGCCATATGTCGTTATTGATCGTACTGAGTCGTTGCAGGTTGGAAGCCCTCCCATGATCATGTTGATGCGTCTCCTTGGCAGGGGAGTTTCTTCCTTTGTATCGTTGCGAGTCCGCTTGCGTAACTCCATGTCAGATTCCTCCTGCTCCGCTTGTTGCTGACTGGCTTGTCTTGCTTTTTCCTCCTATACGAGCCTGAATCGTTCTCCCTCTTTTTTGGGTTGTCGTTATATTTCTTGGTTCCCAAGAGGAGTTGCTGGTGCGTTTCGATTTGTTAGATTTGTTACACCCTTCTGGTATTCGCCCAACATGAGACTTTGTAGGTGCCGACACTCGGCGGTGTTGTGTCCAGATCGCTGGTGAAAGGTGCATAACGTATTTTCTTGATCGCCAGTGCGGACGTATTAGTTCCACGCTCGATTTTGTTGGTTATTCGGCAGACTGTGTCCTTGTTGATTAGTTTACCAATTTGGTTGGATTCCGCCGACATAACATGTAGTAGCCTTCTTACCTTTCTCATCGAGACATTCCGATGTTGGTTCCTTTCCCTTCGTGGTTGTTGACCTTGCCGAGGCAAAATTCTTAGCGAGCAGCTCTTTTTTCTTCTTCTATTTCGACGAGGACGGCTGCTTGATGAAGAGCGTCTTCGAGAGTTTTTGGTTTGTTTATAGCCAATTCGTCGCAGAAGGGTGACTCGTACCAGAGTTCGTTTTGCAGTGCTAGGAGCCCTTTGTTATCGGTCACTGATATTTTGGAGATGATGACCTTGAACCTATCGATGTACGACCTGAGGGATTCCTTCGGCCTTAGCTTACTGCCCAGAGGTCAGCACTTGAAGCTCCTTCTTGGATGAACATTGAATAATGCTTGAGGAAAGTGGTTGATAGCTGGGGATAGTTGTCAATGGAGTGCCCCTTGAGGCGTGAGAACCAGTTGAGGGAGGCACCGCTTAAATTTTTGACGAAGAGCTGACAGAAGGCGGCGTCGCGTTCCTCGGGAGAGAACTGCTCTCGTCCCACTGCGATGCTGAAAGCCGTTAAACATTGTCGGGGGTCCGAGTTTCCTTCGTATGTCGGCAATTTAATCTTTCATGGATGTCAGATCGGCATGCCAATTATCTTGCTTGTGAACGGCGTGTTCTGTGTCTCCTTGAGAACTCGGTCGATTTCGGGAGCCGAACTGGTTGCCTTGTAAACTTTTGAGGTATATAACCTAGTTGCGCCCTCAACAGTTCGATCTTGCTGTTTCTTCTAGCTTCTGCTTGGCTTCGCGTTAGTTCGGTGGATGGTGTTTGGTTCACTCCTGGTCCAGTTGATAACGATGCTAAAGGTTTGGGTGGTCGCCTGCTTGACTGGTGATTAGAGCTGGTGATACCTCGAACAGATCCCTTTGGAGTCGAGGGGCGAGGTCTTCCGTTCTTTGAGATTTTCAATGTACGGGTGTCTGGAGGTCTTTGATCTGTTTCCGACATACGTTCTTAGGGTTTATGAGCTGGTTGAAGCAAGTGTTGTTACCTCGAGTCAGCTCGTCGACCTGTGCCATCAGGATCTTTATAAGGGAAGAGACATCTTGATGGTTCAGAGTTTGAGTGTCCGGAATCTGATTTTCCAGCTCAACATCTTCGTAGGTGTCAGTTTTCCTGGTTGGATCAACTGGAGTATCGATCGGTGGGACATGTGAGCCTAGTTCCAGTGCGGCGGTTGGCTTGATGATCAAGCTCGGAGAGGATGAGCTCTGAGGGAGTGAGCTCGAAGTCTAATATGATGACTCGGGGTTATCACTGATTAATGATGGTCCTGTCATTTTTGACTTCGTCTAAAGTGTAGAAGAGTTTCTTTTTCCCACACGACGCCAATTGTTGTTACGGGATTTCGATCAAGTCCGTGAGAGTCATAGTTATGAACAGAAGGGTCCGAATTAACAAAGAAAGAAGAATTGAATGTGGGGTCGGAAACTCTCTGTAATTAATAATTATGCCGGAGCCGAAAAATGAAAATGATTACGAGATGGGAGGTCGTCGATAGACGAGCTCCCTGAAGATTGCTTGGGATCGTCACTTTATATGTGTAGCTCGAAGCTTAGCAAATTACAAGATGCGCTGAAATGAATAATAAGGGTCTATTTATAGTAAAAATGATCAGACTTCTTGTTGGGCTGTTAACTCATTTGCGGACTTTAATCTTTGGGCCGAAATGCTGTAGATGAGATGACCGATTTCAATGGGTTTATGGATGAAATGCTAAACCCATATCCAACATTATTAATCTCATGATTGTATTATATGTTTAAGGGATTGACGGTTATATATTGTGCATATGTTTAATTTGTGGAAGGCACTGATAAAAAATAGGATATAACACGTTTACATTGGTAAAATCTTTTGTTTTTTTTTTCAAAAAAGATGAAATAAAGAACCCAACTATTTTTTATCCATGTCGGCGGTTCCGGTCCAATATGAAAACTAAACGATTGTCTGAGACGTGCACTCCGTGCGAGCCTATATGCTGTCGAATTTCTTGTACGCGGTATTTGCTTGAGCTCAAAAGGTGAGAAAAACCCCTTCCTTCAATCAAACTCATCCATATGGACTGAGAAAGCTGACCATTCTTCTGAACCATACACAATCTTTACCAATTCCGAACAGTCTGTTGCAAATATGATGTTAGGTTTATGTAGAGTCTTCATACATTCCATAGCCCAAATTAGTGCTTCGAATTCCGCATAAAGAGGAGACAAACTTGTCCTAATGTTCATTGAACCCATCATAATATTTACATCTCCCTCATCACAACTGTACCACCCCTACCCTGAAAAAATATCTCCTTCCTTCCGGGATCCGTCCACAAAACACCACGGGCCATGTTGGACTAATTCATTCTCCGTTCATTAATCCCCTTTTTGTAGTTTTATTGTTGACATAAAGGTATTCATGGAATTGATTACGGTTTCTTTTTAGCCCCATTAAAAATGTCATTAAGAGACTAGATTAAATAGTCAGTTACTTTTGACGGTTGGAAAAAGGTTCATAAAGAAGAAGAAGAAAATCACTGTAATTTGGGTATTCCTTAGAGAAAATTTGTTTGATAAATTTTGTTTTTTTGTTAGAAAACTTTCATTAAATTTTTTTTTTTGTCACTAAACCATTTATAAACTTAAACTTCGAAATTACAGCAGAGAGAGGGAATTGTACATCCTCTTTGATTACAACAATAAAATTCAAAGACAACAGAAGTTAAAGCAGATAAATTCTCAATAGAGAAAAACAGCAGAAATGAGACATAGCTCAAATGCGTAGATAGGAGACTCATGATGAAATCTGAGTCAAGAGGGGTAGTCAACTTATATTGTAACTTTGAAAACCAATCTTTACCTCCGAAAATCGCCTCAAAGGCAAATCTGCGGACAGCTACACAAGATAGCAGAGTGGTGAAAGAATTGAAATGTTTTTCCGGTATTGCAACCAAGAAAAAATCATGTCTCTTGAAGAAGAGATATGGTAGAAAGGTTCTCTCTCCATAAGGAGAGGAAGATGAAAACAATCTTTTCCAAAAAGGAAATAATGATTGAAATGTTCGTTCCCTTAAGAGGGATGAAAGTGATAGTGATCTCTCCCAGGCAAAGGAGGAAGTTGATAATGCCTTCCCGAATGAAATCGGATGAAATAAACACTTCATGGTCTGGTAAAAACTGATGAATACACTTAGCTTGTTTGAAGGGCTCCAGTTGATGAAAAGCTTTTGGATCTGGCCCATATTGTGAACACGGTTAGAAGCGCATGCTTCATGGACTGTGGGTGGGAGTCGTATCATGTCCAGAGATTCTTGCTGGATCTTGTCGGTGAGGATAAAAATATTGGTCCAGGCCCATTTATGAACACCACCATGAGAGTAATGAGACATCGACAACGTGAAGATGGATCCTCGGAGATGGAGGTTCGGCGGACTGCGGCGGAGCAGAGAAGCGGTGGCGGCGGATGTGAGAAAGACTATCGGAGGAACACACCGATCTGACAAGGCAGAATTCATCCGCGAATGAGAAGAGGGAGGTGATTCTCTTGAACGGTGGGGAAGGAGGTGAAGCAGGTGAATCAGGTGAAGCACAAGATCGGAGAAAGTCGGAGAAGGCACTGGATCTGGTGGATCCGGCGGAGCCGGCGGCACTGGCGGGCGGAGGCGAATCTTAACCACCGAGGAAATTATCGCCGGAAGGTGGGGGAGAGAGGAGCTCCGACAGTTAGATATACAGTGCTCTATAGATGAGAGCGGGAGAGCACGCAAAGGTGAGAGATTCAACAGCTTCTCGCCGGAATCCATGGTGAGGTTCAGTAATGAGGTCGGAGTCCAGAATGGAAACCGAAAAAGGTCTCGCCGGCAACACGGGAAGCCGACGGAAGGTGAGTACGGTTCTTCGGAGTCTGCTTGATTGCACCCGAGAGAGAGGAGCTCGCCGTCGTTTACGAGGAGAGGAGGTCGGATCTTGGTAGCCGGATGCTGAAGGTCATCTTATCTTGAAACACGGCTGCCTCGATCTCCGTGTCTGGGAGAGACGAAAACTAGGGCGAAATCGCCTACTAAGGTTCTTGAAAAACTTTCATTAAATAAAATACAAACATTCCATATGAAATGTAAATTGAAACAGAAAAAAAAAACAGAAAGAGGAAATAGAGGAAGAAAACAGAAAAAGGAAGAGGGGAGGGATTTCTGATGAGATAAGCTTCAGGAGTATTTAGCCGTTAGAGCAAATTTCCAGTAGGTGATCACCCAACGACTGACCCATGCTTCAAGGAGCTAAAGCTTTGTTTTTCACTACAGCCAGAACTCTATTACCAACCACCTCAGAGTTTAGAGTTGTACCTTTGTGAACCCGTCAGTTACGTTCTTTCCATAGTTCATAGATACATACTTGCCAGACTTGGAGCAACGTCAGAGACCTCATAGAAGAAGGTAGAGGTGACGGCAGCCAAGCTAAAATAGTCCCCCAGTCTGTCGGGACAAAGCCATTATGTAATAAACGGTTTACTCGAAACCAAATTTCCCTTGCAAACACACAATTTAAAAAATAGATGGTTTCTCGTCTTCGAGCCAAGTCCACAAAGCATACAAGTCGATTCAACATCTAGACCCCACGACTCCAAACGAAAAAGAGTGGGATTTCGATCCAAAATGAATAACCAGGTTGTGAAAGCATGTTTAGGAATAATCGCTTTGTGCCATATCAATCCAAACTAGTGAACTTCTGGTTCCACTGTTCTTGTGGCATTCCATATGTCCTTCACAGTGAATCTTTTACAGGTCTTATCCTTGAACCGCCAAGAAGGTTCATCAGGAGCATGACTTAGCAACATAGTTGATAAGAAAATCAGGGCCTGCAATTGCTTATCTGTTTGTGCCGTGTTGAAGGTCTAACCAGAGGGAGTACGAGCTTCACTAACCAGCGCATTTAGAGGAATACCAATTGCAGCAGGTGCAAGAGGACCAAGAAACGAAATCAATGGATCAAAAGGAGTCCAAGGATCCACCAAAAATAGGATTCTTATCCATTACCAATGGTTATTCGCAAAACATCTACCGCTTTACATTTTAACATCAGTATTTTGCGAAACATCCAAGACAAAGAGCTGTTTTTTTTTCATCCAGTGCCCAAAAACAGTGAGGAGACTGATACCTATCCCGCATTAAGGCAACCCATATGGATCCGGCTCTAAAGTATAACATCCATATCAACTTTAGCTCACAAGTAACATTCCAGCTCTCAACACTTCTCAGACCTAAGCCACCCTCAGATTTGGGAAGTGTAACCTTTGACCAAGCTACCTTTGCTCCTGTCTGTATTCCATCTTTCCCATGCCATAAAAAGGAGTTGCACATAAAGTTCTTCTTCTTAATGACTTGATTTGGCAAGAAAAATGCAGAAGTCCAAAAGGATATGATTCCCGAGATGATTATGGACAATAACCGCAATCTGCCAGCAAAACTAAGGTGTTTATGCTGCCAACTATTGACTTTAGTTCTAATTTTTGCAGCAGTGAATCACAGTCCGCTACATATAGATTTTTAGTACACAGAGGTAAGTCCAAGTAACGGATCGAAAGAGAACTAGACTTAAAGAGAATCTGTTTCACAAACGATCTAGAACTTCATCAGCTACCCCTGATGTGAACAATGAAGTTTTTATCACATTTACTGCCAAACCTGAAAGCTTTTCAAATTGTGACAGAACCGTAGAAACACCTGCAACCGATTGATAGGTACCTCTCAGCTGAGATGAAAATTGAAAATCCCATCTTTTGATGCATTGTTAAGCATGTATGACATAATATTCATTGCCATAAAAAATAGAATCGGAGATAGAGGATCTTCTTGACGGAATCCCGAGCGACCCTTGAAATAACCAGAAGTTTGGCCATTAATACATATTGAATACGAAGGAGAGCAGATGCACACTTTATCCAAGATATAAACTGTTGCGGCAGATTGTAGGCTAAAAGCGAGGTTAAAACGAAGTCCCACCTCATTGAGTTGAAGGCTTTCGCTATATAAATCTTTAGAGTAATCCTCGGGGAGAGAGCATCTCTGTGATAGCCTTGTACTATCTCTGAATCTAAAAGGACATTTTCCAGTAAGAGACGATCCATTATGTAGGCTGTTTGGTTTGGAAAAACCAATTCCTTTAAAACACTCTTTAGAAGATCCGAGAGAAGCCTGATGATAAGTTTATATACGGTGTTTAAAGAGGCTATGGGTCTTAAGTATTCGAGCTTATCCACCCCTGGTCTTTTAGCGATAAGAGCGAGAGATGTTGCATTAAGGCAGCTTGTCATAAAACCATTTGCAAAGAAGTCATGAACATCTACAATAAATTCATTCCCCACAACAAGCCACAAAGATTTGAAAAATTCCACCGGAAACCCATCTGAACCCGGGGTTTTGTTTAGCGGCATCTTAAAGAGATATTTCTGAATCGCTTCAGCCAAGAAGGGTCTTGTCATGTTTGCTTGTTATAACGATGAACATTCGATGACAGTAACCCTTGTAAAGTACAAAGGAAGATAAACACAATATGATCTGCTAATCTGACAATAAAGTTCTGCAAAATAAGACTGGGCCAGTAAATGTATGATACGTGCGGAATGATCTAAAAGGAGAGAAAAGGAAAAAGTGTGGACTGCAAGGATCGATGACTCAGCATCATCACATGGCAGCATTAGTATTTATAGTCTACGAATAGCTCTTTTATTGCTTATCAAGAAATTAATCATCAAGTTATTTGGAGAGGGGGAGACTCCCTTGTTCTCTCCTTGTAACAGTGGTGATTGAATCAATAAGAATACTCTTTGTTATCTGATAATCATATTTGAGAGTTTATGAGATCATACGCTTAACAATTGGTATCAGAGCGAGTCACGAGCCATGGGGACGAATACGATCGAGGTTCCGATCTTCTACGGTGAGGATTCAGAGGAGGTCGAGCCATGGGTTTCGTGGATCGATGATTTTGCTTATGATCAAGGATTTTCTGACTTCGAAACCAGACAGTTCGCATATGGCTTCATTGAAGGTGAAGCTCACAACTGGTATTGTGATGAACTTTCACGATCTGTGTTTAGGAGCTGGGAAGACCTCAAAACCAGATTGCTCCACCGATTTGTGACTGTGGGTATGGTGCCAACGACGGAGAAAACCGATGTTCAAATCTTTGCGGAGACAGTGAGGGATATGCTGAAGATCTTTGACAGGATCGCACCGGCGATGGAGAGGATCGCATCGTCCGTCGAGAGGGTATCATTGACGGTCGAATCGATGGAAGATCGTATTGGCCAGATGAAGAAAAATCTGGGTAGCAAACTCAGCTTTTTTGAAGATCTCCAAAAACTCACTGCGGATGAGGATCAACGTCCTCCTGAGGAGAAGAAAACAGAAGGAGACGAGATCCAGTCTTTGAAGGGAGTCGATCAGCTTCTGTACCATGGTCAGTGGGTTACGATGACGGAAGCGATGACAGAAGCAGAAGAACACAACACGAAAAAGAAAAAGAAGAGAAAAAGATGGAAGAAGAAGAAGAAGACAACTCTAGGCTGTGGGAACGAGTGGTATGCGTTTGTTAGCACCAGAAGGAAGGATATGTTTCATCTTGAGAGAGGAAAGCTAAGAAATGCTAAGAGAGATAAACATGCCTACCATATGTTCGACACAATACATATGAGAAGGAAAAGGGGAGGTAAGAAGAACAAGAATGGTTCTACTCAGAATGGTTCTTGTGATTCAACCGGTTTGGAGACTCCTTGCACAAAACATCATGTGAAGAAACGGTTTCATAAGGCTCGAATTAAACGAGAGAAGAAGTGTTACTATGGCTGTGTTTTCTCATTACTACAAATTCAAAGATCTCTAGGTGACAAACGCTTATACCAGTTTGTGGAAGCAAGATCAACGAAGAACAAGCCAGCTACAAAACCCAGCTCAAGTGTGCAAGTAAGATCAGTTGATAAGCTGGGTAAGACACTTCAATCTCAGTACTTCCCAATGTTTTATCAGAACACATACATTTTTGGAGATGTCAACAAACTCGTGGTGAGTGTTGGTAGTGATGAGAAAAACATCTGCCTTGCTGGACGAGCTAATCAGGTCTGGGAACCAGGAGGGTCTTTGTCTCCTAAGTCTCAGCTAAGCTGGTTGGAGAGACTTGGTGACGTTCGAATTCTGAAGCAATCTGATGCTTACCTTGAAGCATGTGTTGGAGTAGAGCTTCTAGACGAGATGCAGAGAAGAATCATGAAACCAGATTTGCTGATCTATGGAACTTTGATTTGGGGTTTATGCCATGTAGAGAAAGTCGAGGCCAATAAGTTCGTGATGAGTGAAAGGCAGGAAAGTGGAATCAAAGTGGCTATGTGGATCTACGCAATGCTAATTGATGTGTACTTTAAGTCTGGAAACTCCACCAAGGGGTTTCACCTGCTAGAAGAGATGCTAAGACTTGATAGCGAGGTCACAGTTGTTACTCTTTTCCCTGAAGATTCAAAAAGACAGCTTCATTCTTCATTTAAACATATATGCAGAGGAGTAGTGACTGATGAAGTACAAAAGAAACTGAGAGGTGATGATATTAGGAATGAACAAGACAGCTTCTTTGGAAATTGTGGGGTCTTGGTGTTCTCAGTTATAGTTTCAGCAGAGTTGCAGTCTAGGCAAGGTGTGTTTGGAATGTGCAAGAACCAAAGGGGAACAATGGAGATGAGACAGACTTTGGAGAACTGTCACGGTGGTGCTCTTTTGGAATTATTAACAAGAACAAAATCGGGACGTGATACTTTGCAAAGAGCAACTGATGTTCTGTTCATAAGAGTGCACTCTGGGAATCATGTAAGCTCATTCTTCATCTATGGGAGGTTTGGTTCTCCTAGACCACCAGAAAGATCATTTAGCCATCTGATTCTCTTCGAGGCTGCTCTCCTCACCTCTAATTTCATCCTTGATGACTCTAACACATTTAGAAGCAGAATCCGCAGGTTGTTTAAGGCCGGTTTAGATATTGATGATGTGCAGATGGAGACTAGAAGTGGTCAGATGATACCACTTGTAGAATGGGTTTCAGAGTTGTGTGTTCCTGCAGTTCCAGCAGCAATTCAATTGGGGAAGACTGATGCAGAGGCAGACATGGACCAAAAACAACATGGATTGATTAAGGTTCTGCAGAAAGTGCAAGAATTCTATGACGGAACACTAGGAAGTCATGGCAGTGTGCTGAAAACACAAGAAAAGGTGGTAGAGATGCTGAATCGGGAAGAAATGATTGCTACAAGGCGTGATGAAGCTGGTTACTGGGTTTTTCAAGGACATGAAGAATCAATTCTAGCGTTGAGTGGACTGCTGCAACTCTTCTATATCTCTGCAGATTGGAGATAGACTTATATGTGGGCTTTGTAGAGAGTTGTTCAAATCTTGAAGGGGCAGTTTACAGCCATAAGCCTTCAACTGAGGCACGGATCACTGTCCTAAGATGCCAACTACTAAAGGCAGCGGGAATGACTATATCTACTCTAAGACGGATGGTGGATAGGGAGACATTACAGGTAGAAATAGAGGCTATCCTAAAAACTGAAGTCATCAGCAGATTGGGTCAAGAGGAAGCACCACTGAACATGAAGATTGAAGGGCTCTCCCGAGCTGTACTGTACTTGGGAGTTGCGGAGCAGTATAGTACTACAATTTCTTCTGTATGACCTTGGGGACAAGGTCAGTTTTAATGGGGCCGGTATTGATACGTGCGGAATGATCTAAAAGGAGAGGAAAGGATTAAGTGTGGACAGCAAGGATCGATGACTCAGCATCATCACATGGCAGCCTTAGTATTTATAGTCAACGAATAGCTCTTTTGTTGCTTATCAAGAAATTAATCATCAAGTTATTTGGAGAGGGGGAGACTCCCTTGTTCTCTCCTTGTAACAGTGGTGATTGAATCAATAAGAATACTCTTTGTTATCTGATAATCGTATTTGAGAGTTTATGAGATCATACGCTTAACAATGTACCTCTTTACTTGAAGAGGTTTTCGATCTGTCTCCTTTTCTCAGGTATCTGATGGCGTTTTTTTGCGTTTCGGACCTTCATTACCCAGAAGAAAAATCTAGTACATAAATCCCCATGATACATCCATTTAATCCTTGAACATTGTCTAAAGAAACTCTCCTCCGCGGATCTAAGAGTAATCCAAGTTTTTCGCGCTAAGTGTTCCATTTGGAGATTACTCTATGTAGGATCAGAAAGCAATTTCAGCTGCAAATCCTTCAGAATCAGCGCTGCCTCAGCAACTCTCTTTTCAATCCCACTGTACTTGTAACGCCCATTTCCTATTCTCCGCTGACCGCCGAGCTGAACGGTCAACAATCAAACAAGAACATGACCGATCGAACCTGAGCAAGTCGAACGGGAATAGTTCGCCACAGGACGAAGCCAAAGTTAGTTCGGTTTGAGACAAAAGGCTCGCCCCGATCTATCTTCGACTCCGCTATCCTCATATCCGTAGCGCAAGCAATACTACTTGCACTACTTCAACGAGTTGTGACGGTTCGGACTTAAACCTCATATCAGGGAAACAATTTCATTTTCAAGTAATCAAACGTTGAATACAACGTTTAACGGGTTTTACAAACAATCATCAATATAAACACATAAACAATCAAAAACACAAAATAGCGCAGCTGCCGAACCGAAATAAAAACATCCCAAAATCCCGAATCAAAACCCGTCACAAGCAACCCGAAGCTACACCGAGGACTTCCCGCGTCCGTCGCTGCTAAACCTGAAAAACACAAAAGAGTCTAATGAGCGATCTAAGATCACCCAGTGAATCGGCTCCCCACTAACGGCTTCTAATCTATCTAAAACTACAGATTCCCGCCCCCAAAACCCAAAATAACAATCAGCAGGAAAAAATGGTCGATCACGCACTACCACGTCGTGATGAACCCAAACACACACAATCGAAGCCAAAGATAAGGAGAAGCATGGGAAATCGAAGGCACTGCGGCACATGTCCTCGATTGGACTCGATCTATCTATCGCGCAAGGAAAGATATAATAAAACAACGATGGGCCCTACGATCTCGGTAACTCCCACGGGTTTACATCGTCACCTATATGGCAACTAACCCTAGACTCCTAAACGTGCACACGAGGTCCCACGAGTAGGACACCGTTCTCCGTTCATCGATACGCGGTGACTCGGACTACCCCTAGATAGCCCGAGATTCCATGTGATTCGGCCCTAGGACATGACCCCGTATTCTCCGAATCACACACCTACCGGCGTCACCCGATAGGTTAACACCATAACCAGAATCACCGTGATCCGGTTAGGTAAAACCCGAGGATCCAATCGGGTCAGAAGTACCGGAACGTAAAAGAAAACCTAGGCTTGCGGAATCTAACGCACCCTAGAGTCCTAGTGCAGAAATGTAAACACGCAGACTCGCTGGGACTCTAGCACAGATCACGCAATCAATATCAGCAATAATAATCCCAACCATTCCGCAAGCCACTACACTACACGACTCACCGCTCTGACTAGGTAAGATACCTAGTCAGCACCACTAACTTACCCGGTCCCGAGACCGGAGTAAGTGTCCACAACAACTGCTCGGCCCAACACCGAGCAGTCTAACAAGCCTGCACACAAAGCTCAACACAGCACAATCATAGCAATCAAACACGCAGTCACAATCAATCACACAATCAATCACACAATCACCGCAAGCAGGCCTATTAGGGTTTCTAAGTCTTTTACTTCGTTATCGTCCGTTACCTTGGGTTAGCGGATTGCTAACCAGTAAACGGCTCACAAAACATGCCACTTCTTATTTAACCCATTCTAGATATCTTTTATTAAATCCTCGATCCGTCGGTTTAGAGTTAGTAAACTTACTAACTCCCCGACGTCTCATTATTAGCTTAACTTTATTCATTACCCAACCCGCTATTAAACCTAAACCCAATCCCGTTATAATATTCTATAAGCCCGTTTAGGTTTAACTCATATTTTATTGTCGTCTTAATTCCCGTATATAGATTCATTAATTAACGTTCTTATACTTATATATATGCATATACGATCCTATTCAACGGTCTATATGAATGCAACAATCAATCTTTACTAGCAACCTAGCGGCACACAATCGGTTATTCATTTATTTCTTTAAACCCTAGATTGATTAATTCGGTCCTATTCAGTTTATCATTAAACATTCGATTATTTATTAATTACTATTCATTTTAAATAATGGGTATGCAACCTAATACTAAGGTTTAGTAATTCCCGGTCTAAATGAATCTATGAGTTTTCGAGCCGACTCACTCAAATAGTCGCGGAACGACAACTCGATGTGAATGTGAATTCCCGAACTTCCGAACCTCGAACTCCGAATCCCGAACACACCTGAGTCACTGAACCACTGAACCAATAAACCACTGAAATAAACCGATCCAATTTACCCCAAAATAAACCGGTTTAACCGTTGACTGGTTCAACTCACTTTGACCCGGTTTAATCAACCTCAAACCATCTCCAAATTTCAAACAGACTGTACCACTAAACCCCTTGAAGAACCGGCTGACTTTTGGCGGCGGAGAAGCTTCACCAACGGCGGAGCTCCGGCGTTGAACACGGCGGCGAAGGGTTGACCGGCGGTGGAGGCTACTGTTCCGGTGACTTTCGACGGTGAACCACCTACCAATCTGCTCAGAATCACCAGATCTACTCATTTACAACCTCAAAATAACTAAAACTGATGAAGAAAAGGTGAGATCCCACAAAACCTAACCGGCGACTGCTTCTTGGCCGGATTCCGGCAAACTCCGGCGGTTACAACGGCGGCGGCTGGCTGGAAAAGATAGAGGAGGCTGAGGTGAAGCTATATCACTTGACAGAGACTGATTTGGGTTTAAGATGAAAGAGTTATGAGATTTCTTGTGGAGAAAGTTATGAAGAACATGAAGAATGTTCTTGAGTTTTCTTTGGATATTCAAAGGATCTTCAAGAGTTTCTGGAAAAAGCTTGCATTTTCTTGAGTGGAAGAGAGAGAAGAGGGACCGAGAGAGAGAGGAGGGGTTTGGTGATGAAAAAGAGAAGATATGAACTTACTTGTTCATCAAGACATGATGAACATGCAAAGGATTTTTGGTGAATCTCCAGGAACAAGATGAATAGCATGCAAGAGCTTAATGTTTCTGGAAAGAGAGAGTGAGAGTGGTCGAGAGAGAGAGCAACAAGAGTTGGGAGAGTTGGTTAGATTAATTAAATGTTAAAAGATGGCTTATGCATGCAAATGGGTTCATTGAATTTTAGCATGCATGGCACTCCACTTAGGCTAAGTGGCGACATGGGGTGAGGACAAGTGTCCTTCTGGGCATTTTTAGTTGCCAAATAATCTCTTAACCCATTATTAACCAACCAATAATCCCATTTCTTCCATTGCTCGGTTTGACGGTTTTCGGGTTTAATATTTTAAAATGGCTCTGGATGATCCCATAAATCTTCCAACCTCCATAATTAGATTCTCCATGCTATTTTATGAATTTAGCATTTTGAATCACTTCGTTCGGGTTTACATAGCTCCGGATATGAATTTCCGAAGTTTCTTCGGTTTTATCGGTTTCCATCCCGACAAGCCGAAAAACACATTTCCGCTCCGATTCCTCCAATTCTGATCTTCTACACATTCTTTATGTTAAAACATAAGAATATTTGGCCCATCTCGGTTTCCGTCTTGAACTTTGGTAAAATGACCATTTTACCCCTGGTTGACTTTCTGCTGCCCGTTGACCGTATTTTTGATACGGGGTATCACATTCTTCCCCACTTACAGGAATTTGGTCCCCGAATTCTCCGTCACTTACAGACTTCAAATCGTTTCCGAACCCTGCAAGTCACTTCATCACTTCATTCTGACGCTCCAATCACTGTTGCATTCTGTTGTTACCCATCATTGCGATCCTTCCGTCCCGTTCCTTTCTACACAACTGATCTTCACAACAATTCCGCTCTGACTCTCCGTCCTGCCTTTCTTGCGTTACTCAACCCCTAACTGATTCCATCGGTCTCGGTCCTTAACTTGACTTTGGTTGCCTCCTCTGCTCTGATTCTCACTCCGGGCTTCCCCACTTTGCTTCGACCTCCGCATCTCTCGAATCCTGACTTCTTTTTCCCTTTCTGGAACACTCTTCAAGAATCTGATCATCCGCTTCCGCTTGACTGATTCCAACACTTCACTGATTCTTCTTTCCCAAATCTCTTTGCCAACTCATCTTACTTCTCAACTCTTTCTGACGGTCGCTCGGTAAGCTGATTCGATTCCCACTGACAATGTCTACTACTGCCTTACGGTTCGGTCTACTTATTTCACAATGTCTTGACACTTCTTCTCGCTTTTCTGGTTCGGGTTCGGTCTCGGATTCACATCGCGTCGTCATTCCGCCCTACATTCAATTCCAACAACTCACTGAAACAGTTAGTTTCATCCCGATCTATCCTCGATATCACTTTCCCATAGAAATATGGTTACTTAATCACGTACCCGACGGTTACTCGTGATTAAATAACAACACACTATAAGTCCGTTCTCTCGTGAATTGACGGTTGAACACAACCGTTCTCAGTCGGCTCAAAACTTGAAATAAAATGAAAATAAAATCAACACTTTACCTTTCCAACAAAAACCGAAGAAAAGCGATCAATCACTACACAAACTTTCGAACTACCAGCAATCTAACGGTCGCTAAGACCCAAAACAATCAGTCTATCAAAAACCACGCAAGCCAACACTACGCAAACTACCGCACAACAAAACAATCAGTCAGTCAATCAAGCAAGAAATAAAACAAGCAATTACCACACATATAATCACGCAATCTAATGATCGGTCGGATGCGTCGTCAGTCCGGGTTCAGGTCATTATGAACGGTCGTCAGTTCCGCGCATCATTTAGTTTCACACAGTAAACCATTTGCTTTTCGAACCATCTCAATCATGCAAATAGTTACTATGCTACTATAAACGATCAGCTGAACACTCTGCATCCACCACATACATAAAACGATATATCATACATCATAAAGTTTTTAGTACACGGTTACGATCAGAGTCCCTACATAAAGCCGTCATCATATACCAAAAACCCATACGACGCCGCTGTACATCAGAAAGTCAAAGACGACACGCAAAGTCGCCTATCCGCCGATCTATTTACAAGACAAAAATAGAGTTAGTGCCCCCAAATTACCTGGCCTAACTACACCTATCCTAACCTAACGCCTCCAGCAAGACCGAAATGCCCAACACCACTGGCAAAACGGCTCACTGAAGTATCCGCTGGCAGGTGCGCCGGGAGGGTGTGGTGGGTGTGCCTCTCGAGATGGCGCTCCGACATGCTGAGGCTCGGCGATCGGACAGAGATAAGCGTTGTGACCTGCGCGGCCACAAACCGGAGTAACTGCTGAGTGCGGTCCATGGTAACACGCGGATGCCGGGTGACCATAACCCCCACACAACTGACAAGGCGAGGTCGGCGCTGACGGGGGATCCATGAAACAATCCGGTGAAAGATGTCCCTGACCTCGGCATAACTGACAAGTCCTCACTGGCTCGGGTCGAGGTGACGGAATTGATGGATCTTCTGGTGTTAATCCTGATTCAATTCATCAGATTACTTGATCCTAAACATGCCAGATCTAGGTTCTCTTGATTAGAAACATAAGTAGATCTCACCTTTTACCTGTTTTGCAGCGGAAAGAGAGAACAGGTCAGAGATCAGAGAGCCACCGAGTGATAACTCCTCCAGAGGTTCACACACGCACACCAAGCAGGAAGAAAGCTGCTAGACCGAGCTGTGGGAGGTCGCAGGGAGAGAGAGAGAGTCGCGGCTAGGGCTTTTTCTCGACCTGAACTCGTCTTAAGTTTATGTAAAACTTGTTCAGTTCGTTTTGGGCCATTTGGCCCAAATGCCAATTAACTCCGAGGCGTTCGCGCATTGCATCGATCGCTGCACCTTATGCATCGATCGATGCACAATGGCTAAACCCTCTTATTCTCTCTAAGTATAGTAAATGCCTAGCACTTTTACCATACTCCTGCTAAACCGTTCCTACACGTTTTCCTGTTAGCTTAGGCGTGTGACCCATATGGGATCATATAATAAAGGCAATAAGTCCAAGACTTATAGATCATGAGCGGACTCTAGCAAGCCATCATGACTCCCAGTATTATATGACTTATGTCTGATCTTTGACATACTCTTACTTTCTAGAGACAGTACCGAGATTACTGGACACATTTCCAACAATCTCCCACTTGTACTGGAATCTCTGTATTCATAATCCTTTTGTCACAATATCTCGATTAGTCATAAGGCAAGATTGGTGTCATCCTTATAAAACCTAATCTTGTTCATCGGACTCTGATTCGATACTGACAATCCAAACGACTCGGGACAGTCCGTTTGAGCATGGCCATGCATTTTCCAGTATTCAAATCTCCGATTGGCCTAGAGATATTCACTCCATTTATATTGGAGGGACAAATCCCGTCTTGTTCCATCACTGTAAACTACTCATTTCATAATGTACCCAAACAAGGTCCTTATAACTATCGCAGAACGATAGCGTTAGACAATGATCAAAGTACATCAGTCCATGTGCAGTCACATGCATGCGAACTCAGGTCTAAGGACTATACTCTATAGTCGTAGTAAGAATCTCTTATGACACAGATATAAATATCCTGAAGAGTTCTTATAAGCGGGTCTTGTCCGGTCGTATGTTCCCAAACATACACCTATGTACTGACTTTGATGCCGCGCATCTATGACACACTGAGACTTTGTCATAAGTCACGTACCAATCCAGTCTCATACGGTTGTTGGTGTTCCAATTTCAACAACCTTCGACTAGGGACAGGATGATATAAAACATTTATCAAATATAGGGTCTCATGATCAAGCTAAATGACTTCGATGACTCAAGATCAAGTCATTTACTTCGATGACCTATAAAATGGTTCATATCATTTTGGAACGATTATTTCATCACAGTTAAAATAATCTTGAAATAATAATTTCATTATCAAACATCTCAAATGTTTTACAAGAACATATCAATAACTAAATAAAGCCCTTTACTAACTCCCACTGAAATTAAGACTACATCTTAACTTCACTTATCCTACAGCTACAGTCCGTGACTCGTGCTTAGGGTTAAGGAGTGGCTTCGTTAATAGATTAGCAACGTTCTCATTTGTTGAAACTTGCTGATCTACTTAACATCTCTGTCATTTATCTTAAGGTGTTTGGACCTCTGATGTGCAGCTAGTCTCATCTATGCTGGGAATCACATCAAGTTCATTGACGAACTCTTCTTTCCAAACAACCTCTTTCGCCGCTTTCCAAGCTGCGAAATGTTCAGTTTAAGTCATGGAGTCAGCAACAGTGCCTTGCACCGCCAGACAGACACAAGATATAACCGGACTGTGACCGGAAATCATCTTTGTCTGTTGGAAACTTGCCTTTCAGACTCTTCTGACTTGTAGCACATCACTTTCTCCGTAAATCAAGAACTTATCCTTAGTATTCCTCAAATACTTTAGGACATACTTTAGGAAACTTGATTCTTTGCTGGATTTGACTGGTCTTTACTTGTCTTGCTTAACATTAAAGCAACATCAAACAAGTACGTTTCATGGCATACATGATAGATCCAATTACCGAAGCATATGGAATCCTATCCATGCATTTAAGCTCAGCAGTTATCGTAGGATACTGTATCTTGCTTAACTTAATGCCATGTGACATTGGCATAAAACCCTTCTTGGATTGCTCAAAACTTGTAGGACTTTGTCAATTAAAGAATCCTGACTTTGTCCTACCAGCTCTTTTGGATCTCTATCTCTAGATCCAAAATCCAAGAACTACGTGGCTTTACCCATGTCAATCATTAAACCAACTCCCAAGCTAGTCCTTTACCGACTACAGCGTTGGGACGTTATATCCGAGAATCAGTATGTCATCGACATACACTTTGAGAAATGCAATATCGCTCCTACTAATCTATTAGTAAACACACAGTTCCGCTTCGTTCCTGTTCAAGTCAAAACCTTGACTACTTCAATAGAACGAAGATTCCAACTCCGATATGTTTGCTTCCATCCATGAATGGATCGATGAAGCCAACTTACACAAAATGTAATTCTTCGGAGTCTGGGCTCACTTTCGCTTCCTAGGATTTCGCAGATTCGTCGCTTTCTTTGATCATCAGATCATGCGAACATTCAATGATCATCAGGCTGAACTAATGACGAGAATTCACTCTCGGATTAGTGACTGATTCTTTCATATCTGCGAACTTCAGGCTCCACAGGTGTAGATTCTACAGAAATCTGTAAATCCTTCCGCTGCTCTCCCTCAATAGGTTAAGCAGCCTCCTGTATTTCTCGAATTTCTTCGAGTTGTACTTTTACTCCCACTGTTCTTCTTGGAAAGTAACTTCCCTTCTTAGAAAACAGAATGGTCGTAAAAGTACTTTTTACTCCCACTGTTCTTCTTGGAAAGTAATTTCCCTTCTTAGAAAACAGAATGGTCGTAAAAGTACCGAGCCTTGGTTTCCCTAAGAAAACTTCGAGTTATACTTTTACTCCCACTGTTCTTCTTGGAAAATAACTTCCCTTCTTAGAAAACAGATTGGACGTAAGAGTAACAAGCCTTAGTTTCTCTAGGACAACCAGCGAAGTAGCACAATTACAAATACTCAGTAAAGACAAATTTGGATCGATTCCAATCCACATTAACGTGGTGTCTTTCAACTGATATTTGTGGAACTATTTCAGCGTAAACTTAGATATTTTAGAGCGTTATTCTTAAATAATATCATGGAAGATTCGTGTGACTCATCTTTAATCATTTCTAATAAGATCTGATTCTTTCTCACAGAAACACCTTCAGGTTTTCAGGAGAAATGAGCTGTGAAACGATTTCACACTCATTAAGATGATCACACAATCAATGACTTAAGTATTCTCACTCGTGATTTAATCCAGAGTCTTAATACTTTTGTCACTCAGATCCTATACTTCATTCTGGAACTCTTTCGACCATGTCAAAGAATTCCGACTTGTGTCTCATCAAATGAACACAGTCACACTCACTGAAGTAATCAGTAGAGACAATGAAGTACAGGAAATTTTCTCTGGCATTACTGCTCATTGGGACACATACATCAGTATGTTCCAGGTCCAATAAGCCTTTGGGCCTTTCTCTAGCTCGGCTAAGATAGGCCCTTTACCTTTTGGTCTAGTAAACAGAATTCAAGTCTCATAAGATATTTTATCAAATGATCCCAACAGTCCATGACTATGGGATTTCTGAATCCGACTTACTCTATGTGACCAAGACTTTATGCCAAGAAAAATCAGGTTTAATTCATCAGATTTAAACCAATTCGGTATTTATGTTACATTTAGGCACTCTATGGTTTAAGATATAAAACCCATTCCATGAATAGGGTGCTACAATTAATATTTCATTAAGATCAAAAGAACAAAACTTGTCTTTTATCAAAATGAAAAACATTCAAATTCTTACAAGAAAATGAAAGACAATTCTGCTTAAAGCAGGTACATTGTAGCAATTACTTAATACAAAACCAAGCCTAAAAGGGATCTATAAGTGAAAACCCTACGGCTGAGGCAGCATCCCAAGCTCCTTCCAGACATGTAGTTTCACTTGCCCTTCCTTCAACGTTCTACTGTTGCTTAGGCTCTGCATATTATCACAAATATCAGTGCCACAACCAGTATCCAATACCTTTAAGGACGTTCTACTGTTGCTTAGGCTCTGCATATTATCACAAATATCAGTGCCACAACCAGTATTCAATACCTTTAAGGTAGAACTTGAAGTAATAACATGAATACCTGAGGAAGTAGTCTCATACATCAACTTCAATTCCTCATCATCTTCCATGAATTTAATGCAATCTCTCTTCCAATGCCCTGTCTCCTTACAGTAGCAGCACTTACCAACGTAAGAGGTATCTGACTCGGGCTCAGAAGACACACGCTTGCCATGATTCAAAATCTGGACAACTTTGTCTTCACCCTTGTCAGCATTAGGTTTAGTAAACCTACCCTTCTCATTCATGAGATTGTACTGGGTACTCTTCACGTTTGGCTCAACTGTCTTGAGCATATCATGCAGTTCAGTCAGCGTCTTCGTTAAGCCTTTCTTGATATAGTTCTTTCTGAACTTATCATAGCTTGACGGCAGTGACTGCAGAATGATTTCAGTTGCCATCTTTTGGCTAACTGGATAATCCAGTTTCCTCAGGTTATCGATGTAACCCATCATTTTACTGACATGAGGACTTACTGGATGATCATTTGGTAGCTTGCAGCTAGTGAGAGATTTAACCAACTGGTATCTCTCCACTCTTATCTGCTCCTGAAATTTTAATTTCAGGCTGCTGATCATCTCTATTGGCGACTCCATGTTCTCATATTGCTTCCGCAAGTCTGAGTCCATGGTAGCCAATATCAGACCACGCACATCTACCGCATCATTATAATGCTTATTCCAAGCATCATATACTGCATGAGAAGCATTGGACCCGATTCTCACGGGGAGAGCTCTCTCAAGAACATAGTCCTTTCTCTCCTGTCTGAGGACTAGCCTCAGGTTCCGCGACCAAGTCAAGAAATTTGATCCGTTCAGCTTGTCCATCTTAAGGACAGAACGGATCGAGAAAGTGTTTTGATTGTTTGTGCTAGTCATAACTGAAAAATAAGATAAAAGGATTTTAGTTAATTTTCAATATGATTAATCTCGTATTAAATATCATATGATTAATCACGCATTATATTCAATAACCTAAGTTACCCTCAATAGAATATAATGATTCCAAGATCCACATATAACTAAGATCAAAGTGGGCCACTGGCCGTCACCCAATCTTAGCTTATATCGGTAAGCCCTATCTCGGCTAATTATATCCGTGATATAACTCTTGGTTGTGAATCTGGGCCCGAGGCCCAATCCACTCTGATGTCTCAAGGCCCGGGACTCCCGATGGCCTAGTCAAGAAAACCAGACTATACAGTCATGTAATCATTAATGTCTGGGACTCCCAATGACATTTATGAATCACTAACCGTCTTACCCACGCAAAAGTAGACACCCTCACACTGTAAGGCCATGAATACAATTGAATGGGCTTCGACAGCTGACATAGACTGGACAAGACATCCAACGCTTGATATTATTTGAGGTTTGTAGGTTTATTAAAATTCATTCCCAAAATAGAAGATTACTACTTCGGGAAACTTTCTATTTTGGAAACCTACTATTTTTGGAAACTTTCTAAAATTGGAAACTTTCTAAAACCGGAAACTTTCTAACTTTAGAAATGTCTTAAAATCCAAAACCCGCAAATCCAGAAACTTCTATTTTAAGAAACTTTCTAATTTCTAAATTTCGGAAACTTTAATTTAAAATCGACTTTATAATTTTATAAAATAAATTTTAAATTGATCTGAAGAAAGACTCAAATAATTGGCCCAATTGTTTTAACTTCTTGGCCCGAGGCCCAAGAATTTGTCCATGTCCAAGACATGACCCAATTGTCCAATTATTTGACATAACCGGTCTGGTTCATTAAAACTGGTCTAACCAAGTTTTAATTACTACGATGACCACAATTGTCAACCGGTTATTTACTAAACCGGATTTTCTCAATTTATTTGGTCCAACCAAATCAAATTAGAAAGTCCTGGTTTAGGCACTAAATCCAATAATTATTTCGACATTGGATTTCTTATCCCGGTTTAACCAGACTTAATAAAATTATTAAATCTGTTTATTAAACCGAGACGTTTAATTTTAATTAAATTAAACCGCGTCTAAACCCTAACCGCATCGATCGATGCTCTCAGCATCGATCCTGCAACGATCGTTCATCGATCCTGCATCGATCGATGCTCTCACGCGTGCACGAACGGTTATCAGGTTTGGCCGAGAGATTCTCGCGAGATCCATGCGATCGTTTGAACGATCCATGCGATCGCGGTCAATCTCTCGCGACTGCAACGATCGATCCTTGCACTGCATCGATCGATGCAATGCGATCTCTCGTGGTTGTATCGACCGATCATGCGATCGCATCGATCGATGCATCGCGATCACAGCCGATACTTCTTTATGAAAATCGCAATCTTCCAAATCAATATAGCTTGGATTTTTGCGATTTCAAATGTGTTTAGGTTTCAATTCCTTGTTGCTTAAGTGATTTCTCTTATCAGTAATTGATTCAAAACACTTCTTAAACAAGAAAACAATCCTAAACTTGAATCTAAACAAGATGAACCAGAACCAATGGCTCTGATACCACTGATGGATCTTCTGGTGTTAATCCTGATTCAATTCATCAGATTACTTGATCCTAAACATGCCAGATCTAGGTTCTCTTGATTAGAAACATAAGTAGATCTCACCTTTTACCTGTTTTGCAGCGGAAAGAGAGAACAGGTCAGAGATCAGAGAGCCACCGAGTGATAACTCCTCCAGAGGTTCACACACGCACACCAAGCAGGAAGAAAGCTGCTAGACCGAGCTGTGGGAGGTCGCAGGGAGAGAGAGAGAGTCGCGGCTAGGGCTTTTTCTCGACCTGAACTCGTCTTAAGTTTATGTAAAACTTGTTCAGTTCGTTTTGGGCCATTTGGCCCAAATGCCAATTAACTCCGAGGCGTTCGCGCATTGCATCGATCGCTGCACCTTATGCATCGATCGATGCACAATGGCTAAACCCTCTTATTCTCTCTAAGTATAGTAAATGCCTAGCACTTTTACCATACTCCTGCTAAACCGTTCCTACACGTTTTCCTGTTAGCTTAGGCGTGTGACCCATATGGGATCATATAATAAAGGCAATAAGTCCAAGACTTATAGATCATGAGCGGACTCTAGCAAGCCATCATGACTCCCAGTATTATATGACTTATGTCTGATCTTTGACATACTCTTACTTTCTAGAGACAGTACCGAGATTACTGGACACATTTCCAACAGGAATGGCTGGCATCGGAATAACTGGTGGCTGACTGGGCTCGGGGTCTCTGCGGCTCGGTCCGGCTCCATAGTCCTCGGGTACTGATACTCGATACGGCTCTCCATCGGGCATATACAATCCTGCTCTGGCGGTCGGTAAAGTCATCGCTCTATGGTCCTCCTGACCACATAACGGACAATGGTCTGGTCCGGACAAGGGATGATATGGCTCTCGAAGATGCGGGTCTACTGCTTGGGGACACCAATGCAAATGGAAATCGTATACTCCACATCCACTGCATGCTCTCCTCTCTGGTACTGCTGGCGGTGCCTATACGCCTCAGCTGGCGTTGAAACCGACTCGAACTCGGACTCAGTAGATGCCGGCGACATAGCCATATCCAACGGCGTACGAGGTGATCCTGGTCGTGGGTCTAACTGATGATGGGGCCCAACCTGCTGCTCCAACACATCCTGAAGTATCGCTACCTGCTCATCCATCTGCTGCTCCCACTGCTGACGCTGCTCCGGGTCTACAGGCTCCGTATCCAAATCAAAACCAAAGGGTATCGGGCTCATCAGATAGTCCTCCACACGAAGCGGCGGGGGAATCTCGGGTGCCGGAAGAAGCGGTGCCTGATACATCGGTGGTGCATCTGATGCTGCAAGTATCTGTGGTCCAACTGGCTCGGGCCACTGTGGTGGTAACTGTAACTCTGCGTCCGCTCCTCCTAAGTAGCCCATCATGTCTGCGTAAGGGTCTCGGCTGCCTGCATCATCTATCATCGCTGGAGGTAAAGGGTCTGGAAGAGGCGACCAATCTACCTGTGCTGCTCTAGCACCCTGCATCTGTCACAACGGATTTGGCGGCGGATCCGCCGTACGAGATCCCCGCGAGTGACCTGGCAAAGCTGGGTATCCCTTGAACTGAACCAACTGACCCTGCTCTGAACCGGCTGATCCCTCCTGACTCATACTGCCAACTTTACTACTCAACGCGCACACACACACTCCTCCACTCTGCCCGGGACACACTGCTGTAAGACTGCAATCAAAACACAAAAGCATGTTAGTACAAATAATTCGAAAATTTCTACTTCCCCATCCCAACCCCGGGTTTAACGGACGCGGCTCGGTTTCCTAATGGATGCTTGTGTGACACATTTAACTCGATAAAACACGGAAAACACTCAAAAATGAAATGTTTCGAAACCCATGCAGAACCATGCTCTGATACCACCTTTTCTGTAACGCCCCTTTCCCATTCTCCGCTGACCGCCGAGCTGACCGGTCAACAATCAAACAAGAACATGACCGATTGAACCTGAGCAAGTCGAACGGGAAAAGTTCGCCACAGGACGAAGCCAAGGTTAGTTCGGTTTGAGACAAAAGGCTCGCCCCGATCCATCTTCGACTCCGCTATCCTCATATCTGTAGCGCAAGCAGTACTACTTGCACTACTTCGACGAGTTGTGTCGGTTCGGACTTAAACCTCATATCAGGGAAACAATTTAATTTTCAAGTAATCAAACGTTGAATACAACGTTTAACGGGTTTTACAAACAATCATAAATATAAACACATAAACATTCAAAAACACAAAATAGCGCAGCTGCCGAAACGAAATAAAAACATCCCAAAATCCCGAATCAAAACCCGTCACAAGCAACCCGAAGCTACACCGAGGACCTCCCGCGTCCGTCGCTGCTAAACCTAAAAAACACAAAACAGTCTAATGAGCGATCTAAGATCACCCAGTGAATCGGCTCCCCACTAACGGCTTCTAATCTATCTAAAACTACAGATTCCCGCCCCCAAAACCCAAAATAACAATCAGCAGGAATAAATGGTCGATCACGCACTACCACGTCGTGATGAACCCAAACACACACAATCAAAGCCAAAGATAAGGAGAAGCATGGGAAATCGAAGGCACTGCGGCACATGTCCTCGATTGGACTCGATCTATCTATCGCGCAAGGAAAGAAATAATAAAACAACGCTGGGCCCTACGATCTCGGTAACTCCAACGGGTTTACATCGTCACCTATATGGCAACTTGTGATACCCTGTATCAAGAAATGGTCAACGGGCATCAAAAAAGTCAACGAGGGGCATTTCTGTAATTTTCAAGAAAGGAAGGGCATTTTGGTAATTTTACCAAAATACGAGCCGGAAATGGAGACGGGCCAAGCCTTCTTATTTTTGGTCATAGAGAACATTTAGAAGACCATATGTGGAAGAAACGGAGATTAAACGAGTTTTACGGACTATCGGGAAAGGAAACCGATAGAACCGAGAAAACTTGTAAAATCCATAATGGGAGCTACGGTTGTCCAAACGGAGTGATTCAAATTGCTAAATTCATCTAAGAGCATCTAGAATCGGAAAAGGAGGCTTGGTGAATTTATAGGAGCAGATAAAGAGTTTCTAAAATATTAAACACGAAAATGGTAACATCGGTACATCGGAATGGTTCGGGATTGAGGAGCTTCTAGAAACAAATAGGTGCAGTGTTTTGGCAAGAATAAATCCTGGAGAGACAAGTGTAATCTACCCATGGCGCCACCTCTCCTTTTTTAATTCAAAGAATGAGTTTGGTACATTGAATCTTCCGTGGTTTCTAAAATGATCACATGTTAAATGAGATGAATGCATCTCATCCTCTTGGTGTGCGTGGCTTAAGGAGCATAAGAGGAAAATAAATGCATTGAATCTACTATAAAATTATGGTTGTGGACGTGGCAAGCTTATAGAAGATGAGGAGGTGTTGTGGAATAGTTTTTTTAGAAGAAATACAATGCATGTGATTTTGATCACTTGATCAAATGAATCTTCTATTGATTCATGAATTGTGTCGTGGCAAGAGGGAAGAGGTGACAACAAAATGTTGTAGGCGTGGATTAATGGGAAGGAAGAGAGAGCATGTGGCTGAATATTAGAGATGACACTTGTGCATCATCTAAGCTATGTCTTTTGCTATATAAAGAAACTAATTCTCTCCTCATTTCATCATCCAACAAAAGAAAAGAGAAAGAGAGAAGGAGAGGAGAAGAGGAGAAGAAGAGCGTGAGAAGAAGAAGAAGAAGAAGAAGACCAGAGAAGGAGGAGCTGGAGGTGAGAGAGAAGAGAAGAAGGAGAGAGAGGAGAAGCGTGGAGAAGGAGAGAAGAAGAGAAGAAGAAAGAAGATGAAGCGTGAGAAGAGAGAAGAAGAATGAAGATGAAGATGGAGAGAGGAAGCGTGAAGGAGAGAGAGAAAATGAAGATGGAGAGAGGAGAAGCGTGAAGGAGAGAAGAAGATGGAGAGAGAGAAGAAGCAGGGAGAAGGAGAGAAGAAGGGAAGAAGAATGAAGATGAAGCGCGAAGAAGGAGAAGAGAGAGAGAAGAAGAAGCATGAAGAAGAGGAAAAGAGAGAGAGATGGAGGAAGACCGGAGAGGAGAAAGCAAAGGAGGAAGGAACCGGAGGAGAAGAAGAGGGAGAGAGGAAGAAGACCGGAGGATAGAAGAGAACCGGAGGAGAGAGAGAAAGAGAACCGGAGGAAAGAGAAAATATGGTCCGGAGGCTTCATCGGAATCATTTAGTCAACGGTACGGTCAAGAGCGGGTCAAGGTCGGGTCAAAGCAACGGAGGTATGGGGAAGGTTCGAGATAGCGTCGGGTTCATGCCGGGTCTTGTTGTTCCGCTAGTCCATCAATCCGTCCGTCCGTCGTCATAATAACACCGTGAGTCGGCTAATTGTGTGTTGCATGTAGTTAAGATCATATAGATCCGTAATTGATAAACCGTAGTTTAAGTTGCATACCCGATTGATTGAATTGATTAGAACGGCTAGGTTGATTAATAACTCGGGTAATTAATTAAATGGTTAGGTTAAGGGATGCATGCTAGTTAGCTTATATCCGTAATCGTTGATAGTTTGTTGATTGCTTGATTGAGTGTTGCATTAATTGATTGATAGTTCGTTGATTGCTTGATTGGGTGATGCATACATATAGAATGGCACGCTAGGACCTATATGCATATATATGTTAGTAAGAACATAATTAATGAATCTATATACGGAAAATTATGAGTTGATTAAAATACGGTTAAATGATATAACACACTTAGAATATAATAACGGGTGAATTAATGAATGAAAGTTAATGAATAATGAGATGTCGGGGAGTTAGTAATCTTACTAACTCTAAACCGACATATCGAGGACTTATTAAAAGATACTTAGGAAGGGATAAGTAAGAGAAGTGGTGTGATCGAGGAGCCGTCTATGGGATCAAGGTAGCGGATTTAATGAGTGAAGGTTAAGAATAAGTTAAAAGACTAATAAACCTAAATAAATGTTTGTGCGGTGTTTTGATTGTGTGATTATTTATCTACTTCGGTGTTGGGCCGAGTAGACTGTTGATTGTGTGATTGTGTATCTACTTCGGTGTTGTGCCGAGTAGACAGTTGATTGCTTGATTGTTTATCTACTTCGGTTTTGGGCCGAGTAGACTATACTGGTAGATACTTACTCTGGTGCGGGACCGAGTAAGTTTGGGTGATGTGGAGATTGGTGATAGGACTTGCGGGATAGACTGGGGATTGAGATAGTGGTTCTATTTGATCTTGTTGATATTGCGTGATAGAGTCCCAGTGAGTCTGCTTGTTTACACTGCTGTTATTAGGACTCTATAGGGTGCGTTAGATCCCGCAAGTCTAGCGATGGCGTTCCGGTACTTCATGCCCGATTGGATCCTTGGGAGTTGAGAACCTGGTCAGTTCACGTACCTTCGGTAGTGGTTCTGGCAGGTGTTAACCTACGGAGTGACGTCTGTAGGTGTGTGGTCCGGAGAATACGGGGTCGCGTCCTAGGGCCGGACTGCATGGAAGCTTGGGTTATCTAGGGGTAGCCTGAGTCACCGCGTATCGATGGACGGAGAACGGTGTCCTAGCCGTTGGACTTCGTGTTATCGCCTAGGAGTCGTGGGAGGTTTTAGCTACCGTGGCGGCATCTAAGTGTTCCCGTGGAAGTCACCGAGTTTGCAAAGTGGGCCCAGATAGTGTGGAGATTGCGTTAGAGATGCGATAGATAGATCGAGTCTAATCGAGAGCATGTGCCGCAGTGTTCTCGATTCCCTTGGTTACTTCCGTGTTGTTGTGTTGATATTTGATTGCTTGTGTGTTGTGGAGCTCGTCACGTCTTGGTACCACGTGACCAGCGATTTATACTTGATTGTTATTTTGGGTTTTTGGGCGGGATTATTAGATTGATATCAGCCTTTAGTTGGGAGCCGTCTCACTGGGTAATCTTAGATTACTCATTAGAATCTTGTGTTTTCAGGTTTGGCGTAGCTCGGCGGACGCGTAGGACACTCGGAGTAGTCTCGGGTTGGCATTGAGTATCGGTTGTGAAGCATTTTGACTATATTTTTGGTTGCGGATTTCTTGAGCGCTCGCTAATGTTTTGTATTATACCGTATATTATTATGAATAAGATTTATATTTTTAAAGTAATAAAAACGGAATAATTTCCTGATATACGGTTTCGTCCGAACCGAACACAACTCGTGGAAACGGTACAAGTTGAAAAGCTTTGTATCGTGGAAACGAGGTAAACGGAGTCAAGGATGGTTTGGTTCGAGCCATTGACTCAAACCGGACTGTCTCTGGCTTTCGTATTGTGACAAACTCTTCTCGTATGACTGCTCGGGTTCGATCGGTCATGTTCTTGTTTGATTGTTGGCCGGTCAGCTCGTCGGTCAGCGGAAAACAGGAAGGGGGCGTTACAACAAGGTGGTATCAGAGCATGTTTCGTCATGGATTCAAAAATTCCGGTTTTTTTAAAGTTCCAATGTTTTATCGAGTCAAAATGCGTCGCCAATGCAACCATTAGGAATCCGAGTCGCGTCCGTCAATCCGGGGAATTGGGTAAATTAGGAATTTTCTAGGAATGTACTAATTGTTTTGTGTTTGGTGCAGACACACAACAGAGTTGTCCTAGGAGGATTGATGTGTGTGTGTGTGGTTTACGACGACATGATGAGCGACATCAGCGTAGAGGACCGTGAATCGATTGAATCTACTTCAGTTAGTCCATGGCCATACTCCCATTCTGCAGAGTACTCCCATATTTCACAAGTCAATTCTGGAGCACGTAATTACCAGTGTCAAGCCAGTTGACCGCTCCGGGGTCACTTTATGATACAGCTACATCCGGAGTACCACCGTCAGCAGCGCATGCATTGCCGATATTCATCCCCGATGACATAGTGATCAAGTTATCGGAGACTTAGAAGTTCGGGGTCACTCACCAGCAGCCATCATCACCGGATGTTTCCATCATTACCACCGTTGTTGCCCAGGAGTATCACTTGTCGACATCACCAGCATAGCTCCTGCCTTGTTTCATTTTTGGCCGAGAAGTACATTGCGCTCTATTTCCGTCATGATCGAGATCGCATCGCTCCGCCACCACCACCACACTCATTCCATCCTCCTGGCACACATGTCGGTTAGGATCCACATGAGTTTTACCACTCATGTTGGAGATTAGGAAATAGATTAGGCCCAGGTAAGTAAGGGCTCTAACTCGCTTTTTGATGTGTGTATATCGGTTGTGTAGCGGTGTTTCTTTTGGGACAGATTGGGAACCGCTACTATGTAGACTCCGACGGACCTACGTATCTAAAACTCTATGCGGTGAATAGATGTTTTATTTACGTAGTGGATGTGGAGTATTCGGTCACTACAAGAAATATGAGTATTGGTAGCAGTTCATTGTAGCACTAATTCACTAACTGCTACTAAAAATGCCAGAATCGGATTACAACTCTATCATAGCATTAAATTCGCGCTAAGAAAGATTTACATTAAGCGGGAAGATAAAAATCCATTGTGGAGCCAGTTTTGTTTAACAGTAACACTTTATTGCGCCAACACTTATCGAAATTTTGGTTTTGGCTCTTTCTTTTTTTTTTAGGCAAATTTTCCCCCTTTTCCTAGTCCAAAAAAATCCTTCTATTCTCTGACTCTTTTTCTCATCCTCACCCAATCCCTAAAATTGAGTTTCACTCTCTTTGATTCCTCAGATGCCGGCGATCTTCTCCTCCGTCTTCGACTTCTAAGATGCCGGCGCTCTTCTCTTCTGTCTTCCACTTCTCAGATGCCGGCGTTCTTCTTAGAGGAATCCCAGGTCGAGCTCGTCACCTCTGTCGCAGATGCCGGTGAGGCTCGTCACCGGTGAGGCTTCTCAGATGCCGGTGAGGCTATTGACGAACTCGTCACCTCTGTCGCAGCAGCTAAGCAAGAAGAGATTATGGAAGTGGCGATCCTTCTCGACTCAGGCCAAAATAAAGTTCATCTCTTTTACTGCTTAGAGTGCGAAGAACTTGATCATCAAACACCTTTCAGCTTCTGTCTCGTTCCTCGCTGAGTCGTCTCTCTCTCATTTCTCCTGCTTTTGAAGTTCAACTTCAATGGCGACAAAAGAGTCAGAATCCGTTTACGAGATAAGCATCGAGGTATAAAGACTGCTTAACTTTAGTCATCGATTCGACACTCTAATTTAACTGGATGTGTGCTTTTTGTTAAAAGGAAGAACCTTTCGATTTAGGTTTTTAAGAGGATTATAAAAGCTTGCATCTTGATGTCTATATGAATGCTTAGGTTCTGATAGAGGAAGATTCATTTTTGGGTCTAAGATTGTTGAGATAGAAAAACAATGTGACAGAATCTTTCACTGAAGGAATTGGTTTAGGATTGCTTTATGTTCTTTTAAGGATAATCAATTAGATCATGACCGTTGATTGAACCTTCCTTTGTATCTTTGTGTTGGTCTCACTCTCACAGATTGCTTTCTATGAAATTTGATTGATTTATTGTCTTAGCCTCTGAGTTTAACGACCATATCTCTTCTTCTGCTTGCAACAGGATGCAAATGGAAACAGCTTAGAACTCAGTCGATACAAAGGCAAACTTCTTTTAATTGTCAACGTTGCTTCCAAATGGTTTATTTTTATACACCTTTTGAGCTACTTCCATTTGTAATTCTGATGCTAAACATTTGTTTCTTGTCTTGTTTATACTCTGATGATCTCAGTGGAATGACAAATTCAAACTACACTGAATTGAATGTGCTTTACAACAAGTACGAAGACAAAGGTAAACTGATTCAACAAAGCCTCTTAAGTCTCTTCCACGTGATGAGCTTCTTTACTTGATGTTGTTCTGTTGCAGGTCTAGAGATTTTAGCATTTCCCTGTAACCAATTTGGCAATGAGGAACCGGGAACTACTGACGAAATTACTGACTTTGTCTGTACGGATTCAAGCCTAGTATTCAGTTACATTTTAACTTGTTCTCTGGTTTTATTTTTGACTTGGTTCGATGGTTACATGTTCTCTTTGGGAGTTCATGGTTTTCATGTATTGACTAAGTGTCTTTTGGATATTTAATGGAAAAGCATCTGATATTTTATGATTTATTTGTGTATTTATTAAAGTTATCTAAAACTTACAAAAGATAAATAGAAAAGTTATGATTTTTTGGGAAAAAAATAATTTTAGGGTATAGATAGGGTTTAGGGTTTGAACCCTAACCCTATACCTCAAACTTCTAACCATATACCCCAAAACCATAAATCATACTTTAAACCTTAAATTCTTAATTGTAAATACATAAAATTAATATTTTTCAAACAATAATCTCAAACCTTAAACATAAACCCCTAAACCCCTAAAAATCTAAATCCCTAAACCCTAACCTCCAAACTTGAATCATATCATAAGCTATAAACTAAATATAATCACTAATTAAAAAAATATAAATAACAAAATGTCAAACTTAATTCAATACCCTAAACACAACCCTAAACTTAATATGCAAAAACAAATCAACACTTATAAAAAAAATGCAAGGCATTGTAGAGTATAAATAGAGTTTAGGGCATTGTATTTAAAGAAAACAATTTTGAAACACTCTATTTAGAGTTTAAGGCATTGTATTATGGGTTTAGGGTTTAGGGTATTGGAATTTGGAATATAGGGTTTATGGTACACACTTAAACATAATTTTTCTATTTGTCACTTAACATTAAAAATACAATACAATTTTTTTTTACTCTAAAAACATAAATTTGGAAAAGAAAAAAAATACAAACATACAATCCAAAAAAAGTTATTAAGTCTTTCATATATAGCTTAGTATTTTATGTACAATTTTTGTGATATGTTTTAAGTTTTATAATTTTAAAAATTTAAGAATATTATTAGAAAAATAAAAACTTATCAATAATTCATTAACAAGAATAATTTTCCATTACTAATGTAAATAAAATATTTTATAAAACATTGTTAAAAATATGAAAACAAATAAACCTTTTATTAAAAAAAAAAACAAATAAACTTTCAAAAAATATAACCAATAGGAAGAGATCCCCAAGATTGTTTACGTGGCACAATCTCAACCCGTAGGATTCAGCTTTTCTTTATCTCTGATCCTTCCTTCGGGTGCTTTTCCGAATCTCGTTCCTTCGTAGGAGTTTCACCACTCTTCCATGTCGTTCGCTTCTTCTTCTACCCACTTTTGATTGTGGGTTAGGGTTTTGTGTTAGTGATTCTTAATTTCCTTACTTAATCTCATCATCAGCGTTCAGATCGATTTCACCTCTTTCTTCTCTAGCTAGATTCAGACGAGCTCTGAGCACAATGAAAATAATAGAAGGTCGATGAGGAGATTGGAAGAAGCCATGGACGGTGGATCTGCAAAAGCTGGTTAACATGGCCACCGTTCTCGAGTACCTCGCCGCCGAAGTAAGTTTCTCTCGATTTGGTCATGGTATATAATCTATATCACGACATCGTTTGTAGCTAGGGTTTCTGGGTTTTAGATCGATTTCTATGTATCACGAGATTCTTCCTTTGGGATTTTCCATGGGTTTGTAAGTCCTTTTCTGGGTTTTGTCTCCTTTCTCCTAAAGTTTAACTGATAGAGGAATCTGTTTATTAACCACTCCTCTGTTTTTTTTATTCCTTCAATCGATCTGTGAGCGTCTGTGTTCCGACAATATGAATACCGGTGGTCGGATAATCGCTGGTTCCCACAACAGGAACGAGTTTGTTCTTATTAATGCCGATGAGAGTGCCAGAATAAGATTTCGTTCTTTCTTCTTTCTTCTGTTTGGTTTTTTGTTCGTTAGACCCATTTGATATTTGTATATTTGCGAATTGTTAGAGATTTTGCTGATGTTTGGCTTTTGTTGTTGTTGTTGTTGTTGTTTGGCTTCATCATTTGATAATCTGAAAATGAAGAAGAGGATGATGACATTGATGACTTAGACAATGTGTTTGATTATAACAATGGTGGATTTGATCAGGTCAATGGTGGATTATAACAATGAGTTTTTGCCCAGCCTCGTATCACTCTCAAGCCATTAGTGCCAAGTTTTTCGTGCTTTGCCACCATTTATGTGTCTCTTATGGAGAAGGTCTGTTATTCAACCGTTTTCTTTATATATTCTTTTTTTGTGTGCAGTAGTCAGCTTCTTTGTCAATCTTGGGTTGAGCTATTGTGTTTTTGATCGTTTCTTGCTACTATGGCAGCCCCACGTTGATTTTGGGCTGAAGCTTGGTGGAGCAGATCTTATGTCAATCCCTGGCCTCTACAGATTTGTCCAGGTTAATATCGTTCTCTTACATCATTCAGGTTCCTGACATGTTCGACTCTGAAATTGATTTGTGAGATGATTGATCATCATAGGAACTCCCCATTCTATTCTTCCAGTTCTATGAAGAGAATTTGTTTCAAAATCTTGGGTGGCCAAATATATGTATATGTAGATTTGGAGATTCAATCTCTTATGATACGAGGCTGGGCAAAAACTCATTGTTTCCCACAATCTGATTTGGATTCAGCTCCACCTGACTTATGGCGACGAGGTAAAAGTCTCATTCATTATACATTGTATGAACACATTGTATCTACTGGCTCTCTCAGATTTGGCTTTTGTCTATTACAGGACATTGAGATTTCTTCTGACAGACATGCTCTTATTGTTCCTCCTTCACTTGGTGGTCATGGCAATAAAGTTCACCCAGTTTAGGCAATAAACTCCCTTCGTTTATGCCAATGGAATGGAAGACTTGAAGGATCCAAAGGTGACTTAGCTTTGCTTGCTTTTTTTGAATTTATTTGTGCAATCATTGGTGGTATTAACTACTGTTTATTAACGAAATTGCAGCTAGTAAAACATCTCTACCAAGTTCTTTGATGCTAGTGGTACGTGCTAAAGAAGAAGCCGGGAAAGAGGGATCTTAGGACTTAGTTTAATTTTTTCTCAAGGTAGTTTAGGACTTGGAATAATGTTATGTAAGACTAATGTAAGATTATTGTTTATGTATTGGATGATTTATGGAAATAATATATGTTTTATAAATTTAATGCAATATAAATTTTATTTAAAAATCAAATTGCAATATATTTTTATTTAATACAGCAAAGCTATAATATATACCAATAAAATGCCACGAAAAAAATTTCAATAGCATTTTATATGTGTCATTATAAAATATATTACAGCAATAAAAATAAGTTAGGAAAAATAGAATAATAGCACTGATACGGCGTTAGGAAATAAATTTATATATCATTTTAAAAGCGCTATAATAGGTCTGTCTGATGTAGCATTAAAAAAACGCTATGGTAGGGGAGGAGTCTATTATAGCTGCGGCTGACATAGCGTTCATGAAAACGCTACCAAAACCCTATGGTAGCGTTTTCAGTGTGCTACTAATGCCGATATTTCTTGTAGTGGGTATTTGTCGTTTAAGTAACGAGGTGATCTTATTGCATGAGTTGGGATAATAAATGCAATATGATTATAACGTGAAAGCAAATGATGGTCGGAGCAGACGGTTACCACGACCCTAAGAGATGATCATATTTGCCGATTTGCTTGATTGATTGTGTGTGATTGATTGCCTTGTTAGGGTGGTAGAATGTTGAATTGATTGATGTTTTGATTGCTCGCTAGGTTGGTAGTTGTTGATTTTGAATCTCTGCATTTCGTTTAATCGCTAGGTTGCTAGACACTGATTTTTGATTTTAATTAGCGAGATCGTTTGGTTTGCTTGGGTAGAATTATTTTTGGTAAGCTCAGAATTGATAAAGCGGTTTTAGAAACTTATTCGAGATTGAGCGGAATTATAGGATATTGTTATTTAGCCATGTGTGACTGTAAGATACATGACTAAGTAACCATATTTCTATGAGGAAGTGATATCGGAATTAAGTTAAAAAGAAGTCTAACCGTTCCAGTGTTATTGAGGTTGTTGATGTAGGACGTGATGGACGATTTGACGAGGACACGAGACCGAACCCGAACCCTAGTGACAAGATGGTGTTTCAAGAAGCAGTTTGATCCGAGCCTGCAAGTGAGTTAGTTGGAAGTTTGATTATCAGTAGAAGATCGATTTGAGACGTGGATGGGTATGATGAGTTAGCGAAGCAATTCATAAAGCATCAATGACAGTTTTGGATCAACTCGAGGTTGTCAAGAAAGGCGGTTTAATATCCATGAAGCGTGGAGTTCAGTGATCGCGAAAGTTCAAGGTGTGCATGAGTATGGCGGTTCAGTTGGAAGGAGGAACGTCGATATTATCAGAATGACGATGGGGAGCGAGAAGCAGTAAAGATGAAACAAGTATCGAGAATGGAGGAAGAGTCGGTATTGTGCCATTCGCAGAGGTTGAAGCAAAGTGGGGAAGTCCGAAGTTTTGGTTCAAGATGGTATTAGTTGGCACAGATGGAATCAGAAATCCGAGTGGAGCAAGATCGTGTTTCAAAAGTAAGTTGAGCGATGGGAGTAAAGTTCGGTTGGGTCAACGTTCGAACACTGGAGCAGTGGAATCAGTTTCGGAGTCGCGACTTACAGGGTTCTGTCCTGATTCGAAGTTGTTAGTAACGGAGAATTCGGGGACCGAATTCCTGTAAGTGGAGAAGAATGTGATACCCTGTATCAAGAAATGGTCAACGGGCATCAGAAAATTCAACGAGGGGCATTTCTGTAATTTTCAAGAAAGGAAGGGCATTTTGGTAATTTTACCAAAATGCGAGCCGGAAGTGGAGACGGGCCAAGCCTTCTTATTTTTGGTCATAGAGAACATTTAGAAGACCAGACGTGGAAGAAACGGAGATTAAACGAGTTTTACGGACTATCGGGAAAGGAAACCGATAGATCCGATAAAACTTGTAAAATCCATAATGGGAGCTACGGGTGTCCAAACGGAGTGATTCAAATTGCTAAATTCATCTAAGAGCATCTAGAATCGGAAAAGGAGGCTTGGTGAATTTATAGGAGCAGCTAAGGAGTTTCTAAAATATTAAACACGAAAACGGTAACATCGGTACATCGGAATGGTTCGGGATTGAGGAGCTTCTAGAAACAAATAGGTGCAGTGTTTTGGAAACAATAAATCCTGGAGGACAAGTGTAATCTCCCCATGGCGCCACCTCTCCTTTTTTTATTCAAAGAATGAGTTTGGTACATTGAATCTTCCATGGTTTCTAAAATGATCACATGTTAAATGAGATGAATGCATCTCATCCTCTTGGTGTGCGTGGCTTAAGGAGCATAAGAGGAAAATAAATGCATTGAATCTACTATATAATTATGGTTGTGGACGTGGCAACCTTATAGAAGATGAGGAGGTGTTGTGGCATTGTTTTTTTAGAAGAAATATAATGCATGTGATTTTGATCACATGATCAAATGAATCTTCTATTGATTCATGAATTGTGTCGTGGCAAGAGGGAAGAGATGACAACAAAATGTTGTAGGCGTGGCTTAATGGGTAGGAAGAGAGAGCATGTGGCTGAATATTAGAGATGACACTTGTGCATCATCTAAGCTATGTCTTTTGCTATATAAAGAAGCTAATTCTCTCCTCATTTCATCATCCAATAAAAGAAAATAGAAAGAGAGAAGGAGAGGAGAAGAGGAGAAGAAGAGCGTGAGAAGAAAGGAGGAGGAGGAGAAGAAGAAGAAGAAGAAGAAGAAGAAGAAGAAGAAGAAGAAGGAGGAGGAGGAGGAGGAGGAGGAGGAGGAGAAGACCGGAGAAGACCGGAGAAGGAGGAGCTGGAGGTGAGAGAGAAGAGAAGAAGGAGAGAGAGGAGAAGTGTGGAGTAGGAGAGAAGAAGAGAAGAAGAAAGAAGATGAAGCGTGAGAAGAGAGAAGAAGAAAGAAGAAGAATGAAGATGAAGATGGAGAGAGTAAGCGTGAAGGAAAGAGAGAAGATGAAGATGGAGAGAGGAGAAGCGTGAAGGAGAGAAGAAGAAGGAGAGAGAGAAGAAGCAGGGAGAAGGAGAGAAGAAGGGAAGAAGAATGAAGATGAAGCGTTAAGAAGGAGAAGAGAGAGAGAAGAAGAAGCATGAAGAAGAGGAAGAGAGAGAGAGATGGAGGAAGACCGGAGAGGAGAAAGCAAAGGAGGAAGGAACCGGAGGAGAAGAAGAGGGAGAGAGGAAGAAGACCGGAGGAGAGAAGAGAACCGTAGGAGAGAGAGAAAGAGAACCGGAGAGAAAGAGAACCGGAGGAGAGAGAAAATGAGGAAAGAGAAAAGATGGTCCGGAGGCTTCATCGGAATCATTCGGTCAACGGTACGGTCAAGAGCGGGTCAAGGTCGGGTCAAAGCAACGGAGGTTCGGGGAAGGTTCGAGATAGCGTCGGGTTCATGCCGGGTCTCGTTGTTCCGCTAGTCCATCAATCCGTCCGTCCATCGTCATAATAACATTATGAGTCGGCTAATTGTGTGTTGCATGTAGTTAAGATCATATAGATCCGTAATTGATAAACCGTAGTTTAAGTTGCATACCCGATTGATTGAATTGATTAGAACGGCTAGGTTGATTAATAACTCGGGTAATTAATTAAATGGTTAGGTTAAGGGATGCATGCTAGTTAGCTTATATCCGTAATCGTTGATAGTTCGTTGATTGCTTGATTGAGTGTTGCATTAATTGATTGATAGTTCGTTGTTTGCTTGATTGGGTGATGCATACATATAGAATGGCACGCTAGGACCTATATGCATATATATGTTAGTAAGAACGTAATTAATGAATCTATATACGGAAAATTATGAGTTGATTAAAATACGGTTAAATGATATAACACACTTAGAATATAATACAGGTGAATTAATGAATGAAAGTTAATGAATAATGAGATGTCGGGGAGTTAGTAATCTTACTAACTCTAAACCGACAGATCGAGGACTTATTAAAAGATACTTAGGAAGGGATAAGTAAGAGAAGTAGTGTGATCGAGGAGCCTTCTATGGGATTAGTAATCCATTAATCCCAAGGTAGCGGATTTTATGAGTGAAGGTTAAGAATAGGTTAAAAGACTAATAAACCTAAATAAATGTTTGTGCGGTGTTGTGATTGTGTGATTATTTATCTACTTCGGTGTTGGACCGAGTAGATTCTTGATTGTGTGATTGTGTATCTACTTCGGTGTTGGGCCGAGTAGACTGTTGATTGCTTGATTGTTTATCTACTTCGGTTTTGGGCCGAGTAGACTGTACTGGTAGATACTTACTCTGGTACGGGACCGAGTAAGTTTGGGTGATGTGGAGATTGGTGATAGGACTTGCGGGATAGACTGGGGATTGAGATAGTGGTTCTATTTGATCTTGTTGATATTGTGTGATAGAGTCCCAGTGAGTCTGCTTGTTTACACTGCTGTTATTAGGACTCTATAGGGTGCGTTAGATCCCGCAAGTCTAGCGATGGCGTTCCGGTACTTCCTGCCCGATTGGATCCTCGGGAGTTGAGAACCTGGTCAGTTCACGTACCTTCAGTAGTGGTTCTGGCAGGTGTTAACCTACGGAGTGACGTCTGTAGGTGTGTAGTCCGGAGAATACGGGGTCGCATCCTAGGGCCGGACTGCATGGAAGCTTGGGTTATCTAGGGGTATCCTGAGTCACCGTGTATCGATGGACGGAGAACGGTGTCCTAGCCGTTGGACTTCGTGTTATCGCCTAGGAGTCGTGGGAGGTTTTAGCTACCGTGGCGGCAGCTAGGTGTTCCCGTGGAAGTCACCGAGTTTGCAAAGTGGGCCCAGATAGTGTGGAGATTGCGTTAGATATGCGATAGATAGATCGAGTCTAATCGAGAGCATGTGCCGCAGTGTTCTCGATTCCCTTGGTTACTTCCGTGTTGTTGTGTTGATATTTGATTGCTTGTGTGTTGTGGAGCTCGTCACGTCTTGGTACCACGTGACCAGCGATTTATACTTGATTGTTATTTTGGGTTTTTGGGCGGGATTATTAGATTGATAGCAGCCTTTAGTTGGGAGCCGTCTCACTGGGTAATCTTATATTACTCATTAGACTCTTGTGTTTTCAGGTTTGGCGTAGCTCGGCGGACGCGTAGGACACTCGGAGTAGTTTCGGGTTGGCATTGGGTATCGGTTGTGAAGCATTTTGACTATATTTTTGGTTGCGGATTTCTTGAGCGCTCGCTAATGTTTTGTATTATACCGTATATTATTATGAATAAGATTTATATTTTTAAAGTAATAAAAACGGAATAATTCCCTGATATACGGTTTCGTCCGAACCGAACACAACTCGTGGAAACGGTACAAGTTGAAAAGCTTTGTATCGTGGAAACGAGGTAAACGGATTCAAGGATAGTTTGGTTCGAGCCATTGACTCAAACCGGACTGTCTCTGGCTTTCGCATTGTGACAAACTCTTATCGTATGACTGCTCGGGTTCGATCGGTCATGTTCTTGTTAGATTGTTGGCCGGTCAACTCGTCGGTCAGCGGAAAACGGGAAGGGGGCGTTACACAACTAACCCTCGACTCCTAAACGTGCACACGAGGTCCCACGAGTAGGACACCGTTCTCCGTCCATCGATACGCGGTGACTCGGACTACCCCTAGATAGCCCGAGATTCCATGTGATTCGGCCCTAGGACATGACCCCGTATTCTCCGAATCACACACCTACCGGCGTCACCCGATAGGTTAACACCATAACCAGAATCACCGTGATCCGGTTAGGTAAAACCCGAGGATCCAATCGGGTCGGAAGTGCCGGAACGTAAAAGAAAACCTAGGCTTGCGGAATCTAACGCACCCTAGAGTCCTAGTGCAGAAATGTAAACACGCAGACTCGCTGGGACTCTAGCACAGATCACGCAATCAATATCAGCAATAATAATCTCAACCATTCCGCAAGCCACTACACTACACGACTCACCGCTCTGACTAGGTAAGATACCTAGTCCACCACTAACTTACCCGGTCCCGAGACCGGAGTAAGTGTACACAACAACTGCTCGGCCCAACACCGTGCAGTCTAACCAGCCTGCACACAAAGCTCAACACAGCACAATCATAGCAATCAAACACGCAATCACAATCAATCACACAATCACCGCAAGCAGGCCTATTAGGGTTTCTACGTCTTTTACTTCGTTATCGTCCGTTACCTTGGGTTAGCGGATTGCTAACCCGTAAACGGCTCACAACACACGCCACTTCTTATTTAACCCATTCTAGATATCTTTTATTAAATCCTCGATCCGTCGGTTTAGAGTTAGTAAACTTACTAACTCCCCGACGTCTCATTATTAACTTAACTTTATTCATTACCCAACCCGCTATTAAACATAAACCCAATCCCGTTATAATATTCTATAAGCCCGTTTAGGTTTAACTCATATTTTATTGTCGTCTTAATTCCCGTATATAGATTCATTAATTAACGTTCTTATACTTATATATATGCATATACGATCCTATTCAACGGTCTATATGAATGCAACAATCAATCTTTACTAGCAACCTAGCGGCACACAATCGGTTATTCATTTATTTCTGTAAACCCTAGATTGATTAATTCGGTCCTATTCAGTTTATCATTAAACATTCGATTATTTATTAATTACTATTCATTTTAAATAACGGGTATGCAACCTAATACTACGGTTTAGTAATTCCCGGTCTAAATGAATCTACGAGTTTTCGAGCCGACTCACTCAAATAGTCGCGGAACGACAACTCGATGTGAATGTGATTTCCCGAACTTCCGAACCTCGAACTCCGAATCCCGAACACACCTGAGTCACTGAATCACTGAACCAATAAACCACTGAAATAAACCGATCCAATTTACCCCAAAATAAACCGGTTTGATTAAACCGGTTTGAGATTGAACCGTTGACCGGTTCAACTCACTTTGACCCGGTTTAATCAACCTCAAACCATCTCCAAATTTCAAACAGACTGTACCACTAAACCCATTGAAGAACCGGCTGACTTTTGGCGGCGGAGAAGCTTCACCTGCGGCGGAGCTCCGGCGTTGACAACGGCGGCGAAGGGTTGACCGGAGGCGGAGGCTACTGTTCCGGTGACTTTCGACGGCGAACCACCTACCAATCTGCTCAGAATCACCAGATCTACTCATTTACAACCTCAAAATAACTAAAACTGGTGAAGAAAAGGTGAGATCCCACAAAACCTAACCGGCGCATGATTCTTGGATGGATTCCGGCAAAATCCGGTGGTTACAACGGCGGCGGCTGGCTGGAAAAGATAGAGGAGGCTGAGGTGAAGCTATAGCACTTGACAGAGACTGATTTGGGTTTAAGATGAAAGAGTTATGAGATTTCTTGTGGAGAAAGTTATGAAGAACATGAAGAATGTTCTTGAGTTTTCTTTGGATATTCAAAGGATCTTCAAGAGTTTCTTTAAAAATCTTGCATGTTCTTGAGTGGACGAGAGAGAAGAGAGACCGAGAGAGAGAGGAGGGGTTTGGTGATGAAAAAGAGAAGATATGAACTTACTTGTTCATCAAGACATGATGAACATGCAAAGGATTTTTGGTGAATCTCCAAGAACAAGATGAATAGCATGCAAGAGCTTAATGTTTCTGGAAAGAGAGAGTGAGAGTGGTCGAGAGAGAGCAACAAGAGTTGGGAGAGTTGGTTAGATTAATTGAATGTGAAAAGATGGCTTATGCATGCAAATGGGTTCATTGAATTTTGGCATGCATGGCACTCCACTTAGGCTAAGTGGCGACATGGGGTGAGGACAAGTGTCCTTCTGGGAATTTTTGGTTGCCAAATCACCTCTTAACCCATCATTAACCAACCAATAATCCCACTTCTTCCATTGCTCGGTTTGACGGTTTTTCGGGTTTAATATTTTAAAACGGCTCCGGATGATCCCATAAATCTTCCAACATCTATAATTAGATTCTCCATGCTATTTGATGAATTTAGCATTTTGAATCACTTCGTTCGGGTTTACATAGCTCCGGATATGAATTTCCGAAGTTTCTTCGGTTTTATCGGTTTCCATCTCGACAAGCCGAAAAACACATTTCCGCTCCGATTTCTCCAATTCTGATCTTCTACACATTCTTTATGTTAAAACATAAGAATATTTGGCCCGTATCGGTTTACGTCTCGAACTTTGGTAAAATGACCATTTTACCCCTGGTTGACTTTCTGCTGCCCATTGACCGTATTTTTGATACGGGGTATCACAGTACTTGTCCTTACTGAGCTTACGCTGAGGCTGTTTCATACATTTCAGTTTGTAGCAAAAATCCATTAGATTAGTGGAAGAAGGACCAGCTTCTTCCCAAGCTGATTTAACAATGTCAAAAAAGGAGGGGTTTGCTGTCAGAAAAGTGAAGAACTTGAAAGCTCTATTACCATAAAAAGGAACCGGAGTTGTTATTCGAATGTGGCATGGGGTAAGTCCGAGAACTCTGGTGGATAAAAAGTACAATGAGCTGAGGAGAATAGCAATATCCACTGATTATTTTCCATACTTTTGTCGAGCTTTTTCGCTGTAGGATCAGGCGGTCTATTGTTTGACCATATAAATCTAGTTCCTTGTGCCGGAAGATCAAAAACTCCAATGTCAGCTAAACATTCACTAAAATGTCTCATCGCTGCATTTGATGATATGATCCTCACAGTCGATGATTCTAGAGGAGATACCACCTAATTAAAATCGCCAACTACTAACCAAGGATTTACCTCCAGATTGAAAGATGTATATCTCGAAGTGAGGACCATAATTGTCTCCTCTCTTCCAAAAGGTTTGAAGCATAAACCACTGTATATATAAAGGATATGCCATCTTCAAGTGTTACCTCACAGGTTATGGACTGACAATCCTGAAAAAGGAGTTTGACTGAAGTTGGATCTTTATGTATAATCCAAAATTCCTAAGTTCTGAAAATGATAGGTTGTGACGACTATCCAACTATGACCGATCGCCAATAATATATAATCCATATTTACTTCCTTTACGGGGCATATCAAGAAGTGCACCAAACGTGATTGGCTTACTATTAATCCAATTCGCGAGAGGCCGATGCTTTGAAGGCTCATTTATTCCGCGCACATTCCAAAAAGGTGTCACACATCAAAAAAGTTAATGGTTGGTGGTCACCCCTTTGATCAGGGGTGAACCTTCGCCTTGCGGAGAGACTTGCGAGGATTTCTTTTTCTTTTTCCTTTTATGTTTAGACGGAGACTGTGGTGAGACTGAGGACTGGTGAGGAGAACCACAATGCACCATCATCGCTGATTCATGCCTTTCCTCATTCTTCTCTTGAACCCACTCCAAAGCTCCAAAAGTATTGCCAACAACCAGTGAGCTGACTGCATTTTCTATTTGTGACCTAGCTTTCCTTTGCAGCACTGTGTTTAAAGCTAGTTGAAAACCATTGCTTTCCTGATCAGACAGCACATGGGCCTTGTTTTTAATTGCTTTTCTGTCTTTGATTCTGCAGGATAAACTATTTTTTCTGAAGCTGATTGGTCTTGCTCAGTGACCAAATTTGCAGTCTCAGTGACCAAATTTGCAGTCTCAGACGCAGAGGAAGGAGGAATAACTAAGCCAAACTGAATTCCCGGCTTGATTTTCTCCAACTTTAAGGTATGTTCGGGAAGAGGCTTAACTGAATCAAAAACTTTTCCTTTCTCAGAATCCTAGGGCATAGAATCTTTAGGGATCCAATGTTGTTTTGATTGAGACTTTGGATACCCTAAGACGTGTTCTGCATCATTACCTGAAGATTTTTGACTAGTCTTCTTTGCCTTTTCATCCACCGATAAACCAGAAGAAGACGACTTATCCTTCTCTACTCTTTTTTTTTTGGGGGCAGAGAGATTCCTTATGTCCATATTCATTACACACTGGGCATAGAGGCGGCAACCATGGGTACTTTACTGTAAGAACAACTATTTCTCCATCCTCTCTCTCGATTTCCATAGTCGAATAAAGTTTTTTAGTGAGATCTACAATCACTTTAATCTCAGTGGAGTTGATACTAGAGAAGGGTTTCACATCAACAACTACACCCAAAGGACGGGCAATGAAACTAAGTCCTTCATTTGTTACCAAATCAAAAGGGATGTTATGAATTACCACCCATATAGTAGCTTTAAGTAGAGAAGGCGGATCGAGACTATAGACAACCTTCCATTCGGTCACAAAAAGGTGAATCACCTACTCTCCATAACTCATGATGAAGTATCTTCTTCCTAAGCGCTTCAGATGGAATATGAAAGAGGAAAACATTAGCCGACAAATTGTGAATTGTAACCATTTTGTTTGAATAGCCATAAGTTTGATAAATTTGCTAAGAAAAAAGTGAATAGCCGTAAGTTTGTATGTATACACTTTGGTAGATTCATAAATATAAAAAATTATGAATGACTTACAATTAAATGAAAGAGTGTCGGTTTGGTTTGTGTTCATATAGTTAATAACACAATTTAATTTAAAATATTTTATTAATTTAAAATATTATAAAAGAATTAGGTGTTTGATTTAAAATGCTTCTGCCGCATTTTAAAAATTGGTAATTTGTATTATAATATATTAAGACAATATAAGAATGATTTTCTACCCATTAAAGTTTTAATATTTTTATTCTATATAACATGTTAATCACCAGGTGATCTTGTTATATTAAATGTAAATATTAAAGTGATAAAATTTATTAATTCATCATGATTAAAGAGATGTTATAAATGATATAAAAGTTTTGATTGATCATTTATTTTACTATCTATATTCTAGGAGATCACCTAAAAGTGGATCATTAAATATAGTTAGTAATACCAAAAGGATAAGTCATTTCTTACTATAGTCAATAAATATAAAATTCTTATTTGATTTGTGTATGATTCGATTAATCACATAAGTATAAAATCTTAGCATCAATGAAAGTGTTTGTATTTAAGTATTGTCCAAAGAGTGCTTAATTGCAAGCGTTAAAGTTAAAACTATAGATGGTGAATATGTATTAAAGTTTCAAAACATAAATGAGTACGCATATATAAAAGCTTGCAGCTTTATAAAATTAGTATGCAGTCCCTAACTCTGTCGCAAAGTTAAATGGACTGTATTGTGAAAAATGGTATGAACATCTAATCTATTAAAACAGGAAGGTTTGTCATGGTACATAAATGTTGTTCCCGAAATTTGCCCTTGATATTATTAGGATTTGTAATATTCATTAAGGGTAAAACTGTAAAACAATGTATATTAATGATTTAATTAAATTTCATTAAGAGTAATTAGGGAATATAACATTATCTCTACAATCCATGTTTCCAAACAAGACAATTATTAAACATGTAGCCAAACAACCAAATTTTAATGGGTCCCACTTTTCTAATTAATTAAAATCAAAATAAATTAATTGATAAATATAATTAATAATTTATACATCAACTATTATATATAAATTAAGATTCTCTAATTTATGATTTAATTCGAAATATATTTATAATATATTTTAATATCTTTTTCAAATATATATATATATATACATATTACGATTGATGTTTTTACGATTGTACTTTTTAGCAAGTTTTTCCATCAAACTGAAAAATATTTAATTAATTAAACGGGTTGAAAAATTAATTAGCCAATCTCGATTATAAATTTTCTATAAAAAAATTCGCATATAGTAAATAATTTCAGTTGATATATTTTAAACTTAATAAAAATAATAAAATGATTTCATACTTATATTATTCAAATATTTGAAGCGTCAAATTATGCTTTATGTTTGAATGAAGTTTTTAACGGATAGTTCCATCAAATTTGCAAATTATATATACGACTACAACATGTATTTTATAAAATAATATTTTAGATAAATATAATAACAATTAAACATATACCACATAACTTTTATAATAGTTGTTTTCACATATATATATTTTTTTCCAAACTATGATCTTACGATACAACACATATTAAAATATATAATGCGAAATCGTTATTTTAATCTCTTAATCCTTACGATATATCTCTTCCAAATAACACATAATTCATTTAAAAAAAAAATTAAATTGCTAACTCACTATTTATAATGTTGGTTAAACAATTATAATCAAAATTATATTACATAATTAAAAATATAAATTACTATTAACAAAATAAATAAAAAGTAAAATTTGTAAAGAAAATTAAACCCGCACTTTCTAAGTGCGGGTCAAAATCTAGTTTATAGTTAATCTGGATATAATAGCAATGGATCTTGCAATACTGTGGATCGAAAATCCACACTAGAGATTTATGATTTGGAAAGGGGAGTTTCGTAGGGCTAGCACCTCAAAGATCACACAATGCTTCAAAGAACAATTTAAAACAAGCAATGAGTTTCGTAATTATCTTGTATTGATGAAAAATCTATCTATTATATAATTAGAGAGTCTTCTCTCCACCCAGCCAGCCACGTGTATCTTTGCGCGTGGGCCTCTAACTAAACCTACTACCAACTGAATCTCTTACTTGTAAGCCCATTAATGTAGTTAACAGCCCTTTAAGCTCATTAAATTAGAATACAATGAAACCCAAGACTTTCTATATGATCTTTGTCGTGGCCTTTCCTCTTCCCTCATCCACCTTCCCATGGCGTTACACCGTAACGCTTCAGAGATCCATCGATGTTATTAACAACCCATAAGTCGCTCTAAATGCGATGTGAACCTCAACAGGTACTTCAATTAGCCCTGGCCTACAACCTCCAGCCGTTTCATGCAAGTCCCCCGTCGACTATAAATACTGGCCTCTTCGTGCAAACCTCCCCCACGCTATCTCCACAAATACTCTCCTCTTCGTACCCACCCACGATCTTCTGGTAATTTGACTTTCACATCTTCGATTCGATTCCTGCTGTTGTGGTGGTTGTTTTTGTGCTTAGGATTTCTTGGTACAGTTTTTATGACTATGCATCGTGATTTTGGCATATGATCGAACCTATTATATGGTACTGATGAATTATTACAGCTGTTTTACTCTTGCTTTGGATTCGTATGTGTCTGTGAAATATTGAAAATCAACAGGACTGTGTTGGTCGATCTATGGGGTAGTAAATTTTGTGGGTCTTTTGACGTTGTAACTTTCCATCATTATCTCTTTCTGTTGGCATTCATATTTTGTGGCGTTGATAGAATGATCAAACTGATATTGTGGAGTCGAATATCATTGATTGTAGGTTCTAAATTTCGCCACAAATCCTTATTTTTGGTGGATTTCGAATTGGTGGAAAAAGCAACACCGTTAATAGTGTTTTCTTAATGAAAAAGAAATGAGCGTAATGCAAGGAAGGTGGATGAAGACACAATTGTAAAAGAAATCTCAAGTGATGATGATCAATCATCCTCTACCGGCTACACGAAGCAAGATAGATACATCCTACACGTCCCAAAGGAAGGTCAGTACTGAAGCCCGACACGCATTGCGTGCAACATTCAAGGGTCTACAAGGATTCGTAAGGTCGTATCGGCACCCAAAAAAAGTAAGTACTATTTGTGCAAGTAGCTCATGTTTGTTGGAATGAAAATTTTATAAGTGTGGAGAAAGTGTTTAAGAACTTAGAAGACTAAAGATAATTTTGGAAGAAGAAAGTTTTTCTTATTGCTTAGAAAACAACTTAGAGACTTGGTTACAAATGAGAGTGAAGAGAGGTATTTATAGCCTCCAAAATACAAAATATCTAGAATATTTTAATCCTAAATCTAGAAAATTCTATCACAATATCTAGATTATCTTACAACAATTATCTAGATTTTTCTATGAAAAAATCTAGATTTTTATTCTTAAGGAGGTTAATGAGTTTTCTAGAAGTTTTAAGGAGGTGGGGATTTATAGATATTTTTCTAGGGAGTTTCTAGAAATTGGGTCAAGGTTTTGGGTTTATATTGGACCATTAGCCCAATAATTATACTTGATCCAAATCAAGTTTACTTCTCAACACCCCCTCTTAAACTTGATTGGTTACTCCAAGCAAACTCCTCATCTTGATAAAGTCTTCCAGCTTGAGTGGCTTAGTGAAGATATCGGCTATTTGATCATTTGTCTTCACATACTCCAGTTGCACATCCATCTTGGTAACACATTCTCTAATGTAATGATATCGAGTGTCGATGTGCTTACTTCGATCATGGAAGACTGGATTCTTCGCCAATGCTATTGCTGACTTGTTGTCCACAAAGATCTTTGTTGGCTCTTCTTGTTGTAGACTTAACTCCTTTAGCAAGTTTCGTAGCCAAATAGCATGACAAACACAGGAAGTGGCTGCTACGTACTCCGCTTCACAAGTAGAAAGAGTGACAATCGGTTGCTTCTTCGACATCCATGTGAAGGCGGTTTCTCCAATGAAGAACACAAATCCACTTGTGCTCTTTCGGTCATCTATATCTCCACTCCAGTCGCTATCGCTATATCCAACAAGCTTGTAATCATCAGAAACAGAGTAGTACAAGCCAAAGTTTATGGTACCTTTGATATAGCGAAGGATCCTCTTGGCGGCCTTGAAATGAGTTGTTGTTGGTTGCTCCATATATCTGCTCACAACTCCGACTGCATGTAAGATATCAGGCCTTGTGCAAGTTAAGTAACGAAGACTTCCAACCAAGCTCTTAAAGAGTGTTGGATCCACACTCTCTCCTTCCTCATGTTTTGATAACTTGGCTCCACATTCCATTGGCGTGCAAACTGGATTTGAGTCATCCATCTTAAACTTCTTAAGCACCTCTTTAGCATAACCTTCTTGAGTAATGAAGATTCCATTATCTTCTTGCTTCACTTCAATTCCAAGGTAGTAAGACATGAGTCCAATATCGGTCATCTCGAACTCCTTTGTCATCTCCTTCTTGAAATCCTCGAACATTCTTGGATTGTTTCCTGTGAATATCAAGTCATCTACATACAAGCACACAATCAATATATCATTGTTTTGAGTTTTGATATAGAGTGCGTGCTCATATGGACACTTGATGAAGTTCTTCTCCTTGAAGTACTTATCAATCCGTGTGTTCCATGCTCTCGGTGCTTGTTTTAACCCATAAAGAGCCTTCCTTAACCTCAAGACTTTGTCTTCTTCTCCCTTGACTATGTAGCCTTGTGGTTGCTCAATGTAAACTTCTTCTTCAAGGTCTCCATTTAAGAAGGCTGATTTGACATCCATCTGATGTATCCTCCAACTCTTTTGGGCTGCCAATGAAATGATTAGTCTAACAGTTTCTAGACGAGCAACGGGAGCAAATACCTCATCATAGTCGATTCCGGCTCTTTGGCTATAGCCTTTTGCCACCAATCTCGCCTTGTATCTTTCAACTTCTCCTTTAGAGTTCTTCTTCGCTTTATACACCCACTTTACACCGATTGCCTTATGCCCTTTTGGGAGTGAAGCTAACTCCCATGTATCATTCTTCTCTATCGCCTTAATCTCTTCATCCATTGCATTTCTCCATGTTTTCTTCTCCATAGCTTCTTGAAAATCCATGGGCTCGGAATCCGCAAATAGACAAAATAAAGTAAGATTGTCTTGATTTTCAGTTACCTCATAAAGCTCTTGTAGACTTCTAAAACGTGGAGTCCTTTCGCTTGAGCTTTCATCTCCTTGAGAACTAGGTGTTGGTGAAGTTGGTGGGGTAATTGGCTCCTCTCTTGGTTCCTCCAAATCATCTTCATGCGGAAAGAAGTTGTAGTCTTCATTATTTGATTTCCAGTCCCATTCGGCCTCTTCATCAAAGATGACATTTCGACTGATGATTGTCTTCTTTGTTTCGGGATTATAGAGCTTGTAGCCTTTGGAATTAACATCATACCCAATGAAGATGTACTTCTCGCTTTTATCATCTAGCTTACTCCGCTTCTCATCTGGTACATGCACATGAGCAAGGCTTCCAAAGACTCTTAGATGTGAGACACCGGGTTTTCTTCCACTCCAAGCTTCTTGTGGTGTCTTTCCCAAAACACTTCTTGTTGGAGATCGGTTTGATAGATAAACCGCACACGCAACTGCTTCTGCCCATAACTCCTTTGGTAGCTTTTTACTCTTGAGCATGCTTCTTGCCATCTCAAGGATCGTCCTATTCTTCCTTTCGGCTACTCCATTTTGTTGAGGGGATCTTGGCACCGTCAATTGTCTTCGAATGCCATTATCTTCGCAATACTTCAGAAATTCCTTGGACGTGAACTCTCCTCCACGATCGGATCTCATGGCTTTGATCACAAGGCCACTTTCCTTCTCAACATGGGCTTTGAACTTTTTGAAATTTTCAAACACCGCTGATTTTTCTTTCAAAAAGTAAACCCATGTCTTTCTTGAGAAATCATCAATAAAGAGAAGGAAGTAGTTACTCTTACCGAGTGAACTTGGCTTGATCGGGCCACATACATCTGTATGTATGAGTTCTAATGGCTTCCGCGCTCTTGTCTCCGACTCCTTTGGAAAACTCATTTTGAATTGTTTTCCAAGTAGACATCCTTCACACACTTGGTTTGGATGATTGATGCAAGGCAAACCTCTCACCATTTCTTTCTTGGAAAGTAGCTCTAAGCCTCCAAAATTGAGATGCCCGAACCGAAGATGCCAAAGCCAAGACTCCTCCTTGTAACACATCTTGAGACATTGTGCGATGTCATTTTGAATGTTTAGGACAAACATTCTATTCCTCGCCATCGGCACCTTGGTGATGAGATTGTTTTCGTGATCTCTCATAGAAAGGCTATTATCCTTTAGTTGGATATCATAACCTTTCTCTAAGAGTTGTCCTAGGCTCAAGATGTTGGTCTTCATGCTTGGAATATAGTAAACATTGGAAATGAATTGATGATCTCCATTCTTCAGTCGGATGAGAATGTTACCTTTGCCTTTCACTTCCATCTTTGATTCATCTCCTAAAGCGACATCTCCTTTCACTGATTCATCAAGCTCAACGAACAAGCTTCTTTTACCGCACATGTGATTGCTTGCACCACTGTCGAGGTACCATTTGTGAACCTCATTTGGTTCATCCTTCTTATAGGCCATCAATAACATATCCTCTTCTTTGACCATTTCTTCAGCATAATTGGACTTCTCTTCAACTCTATTGTTGTTTGGAGCCTTACATTCGGAAGCATAATGTCCTAACTTTCCACAATTGTAGCACTTAATACTTGACTTATCGTACCTTGATTTTGGACTTCCTCTCCCACGGCCTCTTGATGAGCTTTCTCCTCTTTGGTTGGTATGGTCTTCATATGGTCTCCAACCACGTCCATGTACATATCCACGACCTCTTCCTCGGACTTGGCCACCACCTCGTCTTGGATAGCTTCGACCGGTTTCTTCTTTGGTTTGAATCCGCATCTTGAGTACTTGCTCTGTGATGTCTTCCTTCTTCTTCTTCTTTTCTTCATAAGCTTGTAGTGATCCAAGAAGTTGCTCCATTGTCATAGTCTCCAAGTCTTTTGTCTCTTCAATCACAGTGACTATATGCTCGAATTTTGAATCCAATGATCTAAGAACTTTCTCCATGATTCTCACCTCATCTAACTTCTCACCATTTCTTTTTAGGTTATTAGTAACCGTTAGAACTCTTGAGAAGTAATCAGAGATGAGTTCACCTTCCTTCATTTGCAATGCTTCAAATTCTCCTCTTAGAGTTTGAAGACGTACCTTCTTAACTTGCTCCGCTCCCTTGTAAGAAGTTCGAAGCTTCTCCCATGCTTCTTTGGCCGACTTTGCTCCGACGACCTTCTCGAACGTGTCTTCATCTAATCCTTGATAGATTAGACAGAGAGCCTTCTTGTCTCTCTTCCTTGAGTCTCTCAAACCATCCTTTTGAGTTTGAGATAGACTTGCATCATTCTCCGGTTCAATGAAGCCTTTCTCGACTATCTCCCACACATCATGTGCTCCTAGGATAGCCATCAACCTTAGGCTCCAATTGTCATAGTTGCTCTTTGTGAGCATCGGGACTTGGAAGGGAACACCATTACTTGCCATCTTTAAGAGAATCTTATGGCTCTGATACCACTTTGTTGGAATGAAAATTTTATAAGTGTGGAGAAAGTGTTTAAGAACTTAGAAGACTAAAGATAATTTTGGAAGAAGAAAGTTTTTCTTATTGCTTAGAAAACAACTTAGAGACTTGGTTACAAATGAGAGTGAAGAGAGGTATTTATAGCCTCCAAAATACAAAATATCTAGAATATTTTAATCCTAAATCTAGAAAATTCTATCACAATATCTAGATTATCTTACAACAATTATCTAGATTTTTCTATGAAAAAATCTAGATTTTTATTCTTAAGGAGGTTAATGAGTTTTCTAGAAGTTTTAAGGAGGTGGGGATTTATAGATATTTTTCTAGGGAGTTTCTAGAAATTGGGTCAAGGTTTTGGGTTTATATTGGACCATTAGCCCAATAATTATACTTGATCCAAATCAAGTTTACTTCTCAACAATGTTATCTAACAATTTATAGTGTGCGTGAAACAGTGTTGCATGATTGATAATTGTACTGAGTTAATGCAGGCTAACTTGACATCCCACGGCAGACCTTATCTCACCATGCACGGGATCAGCAGCGAGGTCTCCAAATTTTGTGACTTTTTAAACGCTCCTCAGTTTTTTCTATATATCGGTTATTAGATAGCAAGTTACATCCACTATGTTTAGGTACCGCTGTTCTTATTAAGACTATGCCAACCAAATGCTTAATTATTAGGAATGTTGCTATGGTCTTTTCATTATTGTTGAAAATAGACATAGCCATCCAAGAGTTACTGCAGGGATAACTCATATTTTGGAACATTGGTGTTTCATGCTCCTAGGTTTATTGTTGTTCGGTAAAATTATGAATAACTTAAATGATTGTATATATTATTCTCTAATGACGTGATATATTATTCGTACACCCACAATGTCGATTTAAGGACGATATCTCATGGCTCAGTTAGACGATTCATTATACTGGCAGCACACAAAGACTACCCTCTACGTCCTACTTGATCATGCTGAGGAATTCACAGATCTCGCCTAGAGGATATTCACTGTTTTCACACACTTGTGTCATCCGGCAAGATTCAGTTTGAGTTTCTGTAGAATTATCATTGAGTTTCCAGAGGTTTTTGGGTTGTTGCAAATAACCGCAACAGTTACTTGCAGCTGAAGATTGCTCAGCTAGGAACATAAGGGAGTGTAGTGACAAGTATTCCACTACTAAAATGTTGGCCCAACGAAATGCAAATGTGACAGTAGCAATGGTGATAATCGAAAACTAATTTTATAGGATTAAATACACTATCCTCAATACACAAACATGTTATCAACTTATCGATAAACGTCACTTCGATTATGCATGTGGGTAAAATTACATTAAATCCATTAATATTTTCACACAAGATCTTACGACGAGTTTTCCGGACATTTTCTAGAGGATTATTTTCCTCTTGACTTTAATCTATAAAATACTGTGAATGAAAATATCTCCAGACATCTGATGGGGTCCAGACAAAGCGTGTAGACAATCAAGAACACACAACTGACCTTCGTTTTTTTAACGGCCAAAACACATATGGTCTGATAATATACGAGGCTTAACTAACTGAGGCTTAACTAATTTCTAAGTGGACGTTAAGCAAGTGACTCTTAAAAAGACTATACAACATACATGCCGCGCGGCCGCGGGGGCTGAAATACAACTAGTGATTACAAATGAGATCTCTAGAGAGAGTTTACAATGAGCTCGTAGAGCTATTTTGTATGTAGAAAATAATGGGTAAAAGAAGGTCCTCGAGTTAAAGCCATTGAACTTATTTTATAGCCTTCTGGCGAGCTCTCCATCCGTATATTTCGTGATCCTCTCGTTTGAACGACCTTCGTGATCTCCGGAATGTTGAGCTGATTTCGGTGTGATCCGTTTGACTGAACAATGTCGACGGTTGACTTAAATATCGGGCACCTCCTTCCTTGATATGCAGTCGTTTTCCAGTTGATAAGGCCGAGATATGATGGGCTTTGGTTTGGGCCGGAGTAATGTCTTTAATGTCGACATGTTTATGAAATAAGGCCATTGGACCTTATCGGCCCAAATCCGGATGCAGATTTTGGTACCAACATTGCCCTTCAGCTAATTAATTATTTTAATATAATAATTAATTCGCTGAAAATGTGAACAGTCCTTCTGACTGCAGAGGTTTAATATAATGATGTCAGCTCACGGATGCCGAAATTCGAAATCATTATATGATTTCTCATCTGACGGTCAAGATTTTCCGAAATAGAAAATCTACGTAATCTGGAGAGCTGACATGATTTGAAATTGGAGAGATCCGAATCCGATGGTTGAGATCCGCGGGAGGTGAGAGATCCTTGCGACCTCGAAAGTTGTTATTGAGGTGAAATCGTAAGTAGATAAGTTTTTCTTTTTTGAAAAAGATAATCCAATGGTAAGGATTAATTTTGGCGAGATCCGCGAGATCTCGAGAACCACCGCAGCCATTCGGCTTTAAAAGAGTTGCCCACGTTTTCCATTAATAGAGTTTGCACGCCACCTCAAGATAAAACCTTTAACTGCCTCTTTTTTATCGCATATATAAATTGTCTCTAATTTTGAGAGAACTTAGAGTAGAATTTCGATTTTCACTGAAAAACTTTGTAGATTTTTCCAAACTGATTTTTTTGCGAAAATCGTTCTTTTTCATTTCTTTCCCCCACTTTCCATTTTCGACTCCGATTTTATCTTCCTAATCTCATGGCGTCCAACCAAGGAAGAGGAGACGGTGCATGTACTTCCGGCGTTAAGAGGGAGTTGTTGTTTGGCTTGTGGCGACCGTCGAGGGCGACTGAAGTAAACCTCAAAGACATGAGGCAGACTCATAACTTTGGGAGGCGAGTCGAAATTACCATCCCTTCTCATTACTTGAATCTGGAGTCGGTTCATCCGTGATTTGGATCGCGCATTTGGGGTCGGGTCTCCGGCATTCCAGGAAGGAGTCTCGGCTGTGTGCCGCAAGTTTTCTCGTCTCACATCCGCCGCCGGCAATGGAAGAGACCGGGAAAACACCTAATGAAGTCGCTAACACTAACCGATTTTCAATCTCGGTTATGGGGTTCTTTTAATTTTGTCCTTCGGTTCTTTTTTTACTCCTGGTTTAGCTCTTATTGTAATCCCGGTTTACATACCGATTCTGTCGGTTTATAATATAAATATAATATTAATTAAAAAAAAAGTATGAAAGAAGCATCGGATAAATAAAACTCAAAAAGATTTATGTTTTTTGTTTCTTTCTTATCTAACCTAAACAGTGAAGGTTACAACAATGTAAGTTATTAATATCCTGAGAGTTTAGTTTGAATAAAGTTCATGTAGTAATAATTAACAAACATTATTACATGTACCACATTTGAAACACATCCAACCGAGTCTTAAACATTTTTAAAAAGAATGAATGAGATACCTTTTGTATGATTTGGATGTGTTTACAACAAAAATGTATCTCATTATATTTTTTTTGTTTTTTTGCCAACCAAGAATTTCATTCATTAATATCATTGTTTACAATATCCAGAAGGTATGAAGGACATACATGATACAAAGAGTATTGAGACAATGAAGTTAAAGCGGATTTAGCTAAATAATTAGGTGCTGCATTCGCAGTACGCGGTAGACAAATCGGATGTTTTGAAACATCTGTTTGCATGCAAGAATGGTAGTGATCACTGGCGGAGCTAAGTGAAGGGTAGCCTGCCCCCTATAAAACTGCCAAATTAGTTACAATTATCATTAACTAGATTCTGGCCCGTGCGTTGTACGGACATTGTATTTCACAACATTTTTTTTCAATTTACGTTCAAATGTAGGACAAAGCAATACATTAATATTGAAGATTATATAGTTTATACTAAGAATGTGTTTAGAGTTTTGTTTTAGCTAAAATATAAAGTAACATTATTTTAGTACAAATAAGTACTACTTGCAACTGTTGGGAATGTCCTGAAATCTACTGTACTATCTCTAGAAAGTATGATAAGTGTCGAGATCAGACACAAGTCATAAATACTGGGTGATCATGATGACTTGCTAGAGCCCGCTCTTGATCTATAAGTTAAGTACTTATTACCATTATTGTATGATCCCAAAGGGTCACACACCATAGCTAACGGGAAAGTTAAATGGATTTAATACGGTAAGATGCAAGGCATTTACTGTATTTTCACAGAGAATTGGGCCAGACAAAATACAGTCTTTTGTCTGATTTGGGTCTTGGGCCCAAAAGCCTAATAGGCCATTAGTTTAATTACTTGGGCCCATATAAGGAAGAGGAAGGCGCCACTTAGCCTAGCAGTCTGCGATTTTTCTAGGTCTGGCCGTCCTCTCTCTCTCTGTTGTTCCAGCTTTGGTCTAGCAGCCTGATCCAGTAGCTTGTAAGCGTGTGGTGTTGGATAGTTTAGTGTCTCCTGATTCAATTCTCAGATTGATTCATCCTACTAAACATGCAGATCTAGGTTCTCTTGATTATAAACTTAATAGATCTCACCTGTTACCTTTTTGTGCAGCGGAATGGGAGGTAAGGGTCAGAGATCAGCAGAACCACCAAGAGATGGATCCTCCAAAGGCTCACACACGCACACCGGGAAATTTGGCTGCTAGACCGAGCAAGAAGGAGGCGCAGGGAGAGAGAGTTGGCGGCGCTGGGATGGAAGAATTAGAGAGCTAGGTCTGATTTTATTCATTAAAATCCCCTTCTAGTTCTCATGGGCTTTTGGGCCCAATTCTCAGTTCTGATTAAATCCCTTGGATTTAATCAGGCCCTTTAGTCTCTCCAAGTACGGTAAATGCCTAGCACTTTTACCGTACTTCTGCTAAACCGTTCCTTCGTATTTTCCCGTTAGCTTAGGCGTGTGACCCATATGGGATCATATAATAAAGGCAATAAGTCCAAGACTTATAGATCATGAGCGGACTCTAGCAAGCCATCATGACCCCCAGTATTATATGACTTATGTCTGATCATTGACATACTCTTACTTTCTAGAGACAGTACCGAGATTACTGGACACAATTCCAACAATCTCCCACTTGTACTGGAATCTCTGTATTCATAATCCTTTTGTCTCAATATCTCGATTAGTCATAAGGCAAGATTAGTGTCATCCTTATAAAGCCTAATCTTGTTCATCGGACTCTGATTTGATACTGACAATCCAAACGACTCGGGAAAGTCCGTTTGAGCATGGCCATGCATTTTCCAGTATTCAAATCTCCGATTGGCCTAGAGATATTCACTCCATTTATATTGGAGGGACAAATCCCGTCTTGTTCCATCACTGTAAACTACTCATTTCATAATACACCCAAACAAGGTCCTTATAACTGTCGCTTAACGACAGCATTAGACAATGATCAAAGCGCATTAGTTCATGTGCAGTCACATGCATGCGAACTCAGGTCTAAGGACTATACTCTATAGTCGTAGTAAGAATCTCTTATGACACAGATATAAATATCCTGAAGAGTTCTTATAATCGGGTCTTGTCCGGTCGTATGTACCCTACATACACCTATGTACTGACTTTGATGCCGTGCATCTATGACACACTGAGACTTTGTCATAAGTCACATACCAATCCAGTCTCACACGGTTGTTGGTGTTCCAATTTCAACAACCTTCGACTAGGGACATGATGATATAAGCCATCTATCAAATATAGGATCTCATGATCAAGCTAAATGACTTTGATAACTCAAGATCAAGTCACTTACTTTGATGACCTATAAAATGGTTCATATCACTTTGGAACGATTATTTCATCACAGTTAAAATAATCTTGAAATAATAATTTCATTAAACATCATAAAATGTTTTACAAGAACATATCAAAAAAACTAAATAAAGCCCTCAAACTCCCACTCAAATTTAGATTACATTTCAATGTCTCTAATGCCTACAGCTTCAGTTAGGAACTCGAGCTTAGGTCTTGGGAGTGGCTTTGTCAATGGATCAGCGACGTTATCATCTGTCTGAACTCGGCTGATCTTGACTTCCTTTCTATTAATGATGTCACGTATCAAGTGAAATCTTCTTAGAACATGCTTGGATTTCTGGTGTGATCTTGGTTCCTTTGCCTGAGCAATAGCACCATTGTTATCACAAAACAATGCCAGAGGCTCAGCCGCATTTGGTATCACACCTAGTTCAATAATGAACTTTCGTATCCAAACAGCTTCCTTCGCAGCTTCTGAAGCGGCGATATATTCAGCTTCTGTAGTGGAATCAGCAACGGTGTCTTGCTTGGAGCTTCTCCAACTTATTGCACCGCCATTCAGACAAAAGATATAACCGGACTGTGACCGGAAATCATCTTGGTCTGTCTGGAAACTTGCGTCCGTGAATCCACTGACTTTAAGCACATCACTTCCACCGTACACCAAGAACTTATCCTTAGTATGTCTTAGATACTTCAGGATATTCTTGACGGCAATCCAATGGTTTTCACCTGGATTTGACTGGTATCTACTCGTCATGCTCAATGCATAAGCAACATCAGGACGAGTACAGATCATGGCATACATGATAGATCCTATTGCAGATGCATAAGGAATATTCTTCATGCGCTCAAGCTCAGCAGCCGTCGTAGGGCTCTGCTTCTTGCTTAGCGTTGTGCCATGTACCATTGGCGTGAAGCCCTTCTTGGAATCTTTCATGCTGAATCTTTGTAGGACTTTGTCAATGTATGAATCTTGACACAAGCCTATCAGCCTTCTAGATCTATCCCGGTAGATCCTGATTCCAAGAACGTATGCGGCTTCACCCATGTCTTTCATGGAAAAACAACTTCCAAGCCAGTCCTTTACCGACTTCAGCATTGGAATGTCGTTTCCGAGAAGCAGTATGTCATCGACATGCAGAATAAGAAATACTATCTTGCTCCCACTAGTTTTCTTATACACGCATTGTTCTTCTTCGTTTCTGATGAAGTCAAATTGCTTGATGGCTTCATCAAAACGAAGATTCCAGCTCCTCGATGCTTGCTTCAATCCATAAATGGATTTATGAAGCTTGCATACTTTCCCAGCATTCTTTGGATCTATGTAACCGTCAGGTTGTGTCATATACACATCCTCTTCCAGAATACCATTCAGGAAGGCGGTTTTCACGTCCATCTGCCAAATTTCATAATCATGAAAAGCTGCAGTTGCTAGTAGAATCCGAATTGATTTCATCATAGCCACTGGTGAATAGGTTTCATCGTAATCCACACCGTGAACTTGTCTGAAACCTTTTGCCACCAACCTGGCTTTATAAATCTGGACATTTCCATCCACGTCAATCTTCTTCTTGAAGATCCATTTGCACTCGATGGCTTTTACACCAGCGGGTAAGTCAACCAACGAAAACACTTGGTTGACCGACATGGAGTCCATTTCGGAATCAGTGGCCTTACGCCACTTAGAGGAATCTGGGCCCATCATGGCTTGATTGAAGTTCGATGGTTCATCACCATCAATGATCAGAAGATCATGACAGTTAGTCACGAGGAATCCTTGATATCTCTCGGGTTCGTGACGGATCCTCCCGGATCTTCGAACTTCAGGTACTACAGGTTCAGGCTCTACAATTTCTTGTAGGTCCTCCTGCTGCTCTTCCTCATTAGGTTGAGCAGTATCCTGTTCATCTTGAATTTCTTCAAGTAGTACCTTACTCCCACTGTCTTTCTTAGAGAGAAACTCCCTCTCAAGAAAGTTACAATCCCGGGCAACAAAGATCTTGTTCTCGGAACGTAGATAGAAGTAATAAGCCTTGGTTTCTTTCGGATAACCAATGAAGTAGCATTTATCAGACTTTGGTGTAAGCTTGTCTGAGATTAATCTCTTGACATAGGCTTCACAACCCCAAATTCTAAGATAAGACAGCACTGGAGCCACTCCAGTCCATAATTCATATGGTGTCTTTGCTACTGCTTTTGATGGCGCTCTATTTAGAGTGAACACTGCTGTTAGCATAGCATATCCCCAAAGGGATATTGGAAGGTCTGTGTGACTCATCATAGATCGAACCATATCCAATAAGGTCCGATTTCTCCTCTCAGATACACCATTCCATTGAGGTGTTCCAGGAGGAGTGAGTTGGGACACGATCCCACACTCTCTTAGATGATCACTGAATTCTTGGCTTAAGTATTCTCCTCCTCGGTCGGACCGAAGAGCCTTAATGCTTTTGCCAAGTTGGTTCTGTACTTCATTTTGGAATTCTCTGAACTTCTCAAAAGATTCAGACTTATGTTTCATTAAATAAACATATCCATACCTACTGAAATCATCAGTGAAGGTAATGAAGTACTGATAGTTTCCTCTTGCATTTGTGGACATTGGGCCACACACATCTGTGTGTATCAGGCACAATAAGTCACTGGCCCTCTCGTTAGGTTTATTAAAGGGGGCCCGTGTCATTTTGCCCATCATGCAGGATTCGCATTTCTCACATGACTCAAAGTCAAATGAGCCAAGAAGTCCATTCGAATGGAGCCTCTTGATGCGTTTCTCGCTGATGTGCCCTAAACGACAATGCCATAGAAACGTTCGGTTCTCCTCTTTAGGTTTGAACCGTTTGGTATCAATGTTATAAATTGGCGCGGATTGATCAAGTATGTAAAGCCCATTCGTAAGAGGGGCACAACCATAGAACAAATTGTTGCGATTGAAGGAACATAATTTATTCTTAACTGAAAAATCATAACCTTCCAAATCCAACAAAGAAATTGAAATAATATTTCTGCTTATCGCAGGTACAAAATAACAATTATTGAGTTCTAAAACCAATCCCGAAGGTAAAGACAACAAGTATGTGCCTACAGCTAGTGCAGGAACTTTCGCTCCATTCCCAACTCGTAGCTCCACTTGTCCTTGCTTCAGCCTTCTACTGTTGCTGAGTGCCTGCATATTAGTACAAATATGAGCCCTACAACCAGTATCCATAACCCATGAGGTATTATCAGAAGTAGTTGTATTAACTTCTATAACAAAAATACCTGATGAAGAAGTCTCGAGAGTCTTCTTCTTCAATTCCTTTAGACCTTCTTGGAATTTCTTACATTCTCTCCTCCAATGCCCTGGTTCTTTACAGAACCTGCAGATGTCAGTAGGCCCAGCCTTAGACTTGGGCTTGGGCTTTGGCGTGTCCTTGTCCGAGACTTGGACAGCCTTAGCCTTTCCCTTATCCTTAGCAGAGGATTTCTTAAAGCCCTTGCCCTTCTGTACCATAAGCACATTGGGGTCCTTGGCGGTTTTCCTCAAGTTGGGCTCTGCAGTCTTGAGCATTCCGTGAAGCTCAGGCAATGTCTTACTCAAGCCATGCATATTAAAGTTCAGAATGAACTGATCATAGCTTGCAGGTAAAGACTGCAGAACGATGTCGCAGGCAAGTTCCTGGCTGATAGGGCAGTCGAGTTTCTGAAGATGATCGAGATAACCCATCATCTTCAAGACATGAGGACTCACTGCCGCATTTGCAGCCAACTTACAGTCTAAGAGGTTCTTAACTGTCTGAAACCTCTCAGTCCTTGCTTGCTCCTGAAAAAGCGATTTCAGGCTTGCCATTATCTCGATGGGTGACAACACACTCTCGAACTGCATTTGCAGCTCAGCAGTCATTGTCGCCAACATCAGGCAATAGACATCATTTTCATCTGACGAATGCTTTTCCCAAGCATTATGCAGAGTCCTGGCGGCATTGTTAGGAGGCCTCTCGGGGAGGGGATCACGAAGGACATAATCCTTCTTCTCCTGCTTGAGGACTAGCCTCAAGTTCCTTGACCACGTCAGGAAGTTCGTTCCAGTCAGCTTCTCCTTCTCGAGAACAGACCGGATTGAGAATGTGTTTTGTGTGCTTGTAGTAGTCATAGCTGAAATATAATATAAAAAGGTTATTAGTTAATATGTTCAATATGATTAATCTCGTATTATTCTTAATATGATTAATCTCGCATTATATTCAATAACATAAGTTACCCTCAATAGAATATAATGATTCCAAGATCCACATATAACTAAGATCAAAGTGGGCCACTGGCCATCACCCAACCTTAGCTTATATCGGTAAGCCCTATGTCGGCTAATTATATCCGTGATATAACTCTTGGTTGTGAATCTGGGCCCGAGGCCCAATCCACTCTGATGTCTCAAGGCCCGGGACTCCCGATGGCCTAGTCAAGAAAACCAGACTATACAGTCATGTAATCATTAATGTCTGGGACTCCCAATGACATTTATGAATCACAAACCGTCTTACCCACGCAAAAGTAGACACCCTCACACTGTAAGGCCATGAGTACAATTGAATGGGCTTCGACAGCTGACATAGACTGGACAAGACATCCAACGCTTGATATTATTTGAGGTTTGTAGGTTTATTAAAAATTCATCCCAAAATAGAAGATTACTATTTTGGGAAACTTTCCTTTTTGGGAAACCTACTAATTTTGGAAACTTTCTAAAATTAGAAACTTTTAATTATAAAAATTTCCTAAAATCCAAAACATGCAAATCTAGAAACTTCTAATTTAAGAAACTTTCTAATTTCAAAATTTTGGAAACTTATTAATTTTAAAAATCGATTTTTATAATTTTATAAAAATAAATTTTAAATTAATTCTGAAGAAAAGACTCAAATAATTGGCCCAATTGTTTTAACTTCTTGGCCCGAGGCCCAAGAATTGGTTCATGTCCAAGACATAACCCAATTGCCCAATTAAATGACATAACCGGTCTGGTTCATTAAAATTGGTCTTAACCAAAATTAATTACTACGATGACCACAATTGTCAACCGGTTAATTACTAAACCGGATTTTCTCAATTTATTTGGTCCAACCAAATCAAATTAGAAAATCACTGGTTTAGGCACAAAATCCAATTTTTCGACTTTGGATTTCTTATCCCGGTTTAACCAGAACTTAATAAATTTATTAAGTCTGTTTATTAAACCGTGACGTTTAATTTTTTAATCAGTTTTAAACCGAACCATTAACCGAACCGAACCGATTGGTCACGAACCGATAACGGTCGTGACCTAGCTTCGCGATCAAGACACGATCGTCCAGCCGTACGCAACATGCCGTGCATGATCGGGACGGGACGATGCCGAGAGATGTAGGACGCGATCGCGGTCGATCGGTCCATCTCTCGCTCACGATCGGGACGCTCGGGACAGGCTGCTGGACGGGACGGGACGGGACGATTGCGGGTCGATAGCGGGACGATCGCAGCTTCCGATCCATGCGATCAGCTCGGTCCATCCACGCGATCGTGACGCGATCCATCCTTCGATCGGGACGCGACCACGCAACACGATCCTCGTCGATCGGTTCGTGCGTCTGTCTCGATCCGGACGATCCGACGCATACCAATTCATATAGATTGGATCATGCGATTTCTTGTTTGTTTAGGTTTTAATTCTTTGTTTCTTAAGTGATTTTTCTTATCAGTAGATTGATTCAAAAACACCTCTTTAAACAATCCTAAACATGATTCTAAACAAGAAAAACCACAGAACCAATAGCTCTGATACCACTGTTGGATAGTTTAGTGTCTCCTGATTCAATTCTCAGATTGATTCATCCTACTAAACATGCAGATCTAGGTTCTCTTGATTAGAAACTTAATAGATCTCACCTGTTACCTTTTTGTGCAGCGGAATGGGAGGTAAGGGTCAGAGATCAGCAGAACCACCAAGAGATGGATCCTCCAAAGGCTCACACACGCACACCGGGAAATTTGGCTGCTAGACCGAGCAAGAAGGAGGCGCAGGGAGAGAGAGTTGGCGGCGCTGGGATGGAAGAATTAGAGAGCTAGGTCTGATTTTATTCATTAAAATCCCCTTCTAGTTCTCATGGGCTTTTGGGCCCAATTCTCAGTTCTGATTAAATCCCTTGGATTTAATCAGGCCCTTTAGTCTCTCCAAGTACGGTAAATGCCTAGCACTTTTACCGTACTTCTGCTAAACCGTTCCTTCGTATTTTCCCGTTAGCTTAGGCGTGTGACCCATATGGGATCATATAATAAAGGCAATAAGTCCAAGACTTATAGATCATGAGCGGACTCTAGCAAGCCATCATGACCCCCAATATTATATGACTTATGTCTGATCATTGACATACTCTTACTTTCTAGAGACAGTACCGAGATTACTGGACACAATTCCAACATGTGGATACCTAGGAGGAGCCGGTTATCATCAGCTCTTGCAGATCTCGATATTCCTTTGATCAATCCGCTGCAATCACAAGGTAATAATCCTGATCTGTTTATGATTCAACTGCAAATCACCTAGATCCTAGTTGATTATGTTAGGTTGTAATTTGATAATTACACCAATGAACACACATAATCTAACAGTGGTATCAGAGCCTAGGTCGTTAGGTTTTTGCTGTTTGGATCATATTTAGGTTGTTTTAATGTTTAGAATCGAATTTGAGTTAAGAAATTTGATTAGAAAACTTGAAAACCTAAAAAGTAAATCGCATGATCCGATTGAAACCCATCGGTATGCGATGTGAACGCCCGTATCGATCGACGAGGGAGCGAGATATCGATCGATATGAATCGGATCGATTGCTTCTCGCTGTCCCGATGACCCGATCGCAACGAGCTGATGCACGCGAGTATCGATCGACGCAGGAGCGTGATATCGATCGATATGCTGGCGAGGCATACGTTCCGCGAGTAGCCAATCGGTTTAGCCGAGCTTCGCGGTTCGTTCTTCCCAAACCCACGACAATGAACCGATCAAACCGATTGTGGTTCATTGTCATCTTTAGCTAAAACCGCAAGTTAGGTCAAAATTGGCTAAAACACAAGGTGTTTCTTCCCGGTTTTGGACTTAACCGAACCGATCCAATTTAATTGGTGGTTCAAGCGGTTAACCCAAATCGCGGTTTGCTGGAAATTATTTAATACAATTGGTATTATTTAATTTCTGGTTAAACCGGATTTAAATTCAAAAATTGAATTTTAACCTAAACTGAAGGCTGGTCTAAGTTTGATTTGGTTGGACCAAATAATTTAGAGCTGGTCTGGTTTAGTAAATAACCAGTTGGATTTAGTAGTTAATTTGGTCTTGGACCAGAATTAATGAACCGACTCGGTTATGTCAAATTATTGGGCCAATTGGAATTTTGTGGTCTTGGGCCAAGAATTGGGCCTATAATTTGTGACCCAACCGAAAACTTTAATAAAATTTTAAATTAGAAATTTCTATTTTTAGCATGTTTCTAGATTTAGAAAGTTTCTAAAATAAGTAAGTTTCCCAAAATAGTAATCTTCTATTTTTTGAAAGAAAACCTAAAATCCTCAAAACAAATATCAAGCTTGGATGTCTTGCCCAATCTTGTCAGCTACTTAACGCTTATTCAATTACAGATATGGCTTACAGTGTGAGGTGTCTGTTTTTGCGTAAGTAAAGTAGTATATAGTCACTAATTTCATTGGGAGTCCCAGACTTTAGTGATTATTTGGCTGTAAGAGATTGTTTTCCTTGACTGGGCCATCGGGAGTCCCGGGCCTTGAGACATCTGGTGAATTGGGCCTTGGGCCCAATCCACAACCGAGAGTTATATAGATATAACTAGCTGTGTGCATGCTTACCAAGTAAAGCTAATTCCGGGTGACGGCCAGTGGCCCACTTTGGTTTTGGTTGAACATGGGTCTCGGAATCATTGCATTCTTATGAGGTTAAACAAAGAAATTTTGAATGCAATGCGAGTTTTCTTATAAGTTTTTAAGATTACTCTTTTATGAACTAAATAACTAAAACTCTGTTGTCTCATAATTTCAGCTATGTCAAGCACAACAACACAAAACACTTTCTCGATCCGGTCTGCCCTTGAGAAGGACAAACTGAACGGATCAAACTTCCTGAACTGGTCCAGGAACCTGAGACTTGTGCTCAGGCAGGAGAAGAAGGCTTATGTCCTTGAAAGAATTCTCCCCCCTAGACCTGCGAATAATGTCGCACAAGCTGTGAAGAATGCTTGGGATACGCATTCTTCAGATGCTAATGACGTGGTTTGCCTAATGTTGGCGACAATGGCTCCCGAACTGCAGATTCAGTGGGAAGGCCTGACTTGTCCCATGGAACTGATGGCAAACCTGAAAGCGTTGTTTCAGGAGCAGGCTCGTACCGAGAGATTCCAAACTGTAAAGAATCTCTTGGACTGTAAAATGGCTAAGGATGCAGCAGTGAGTCCACATGTTCTGAAAATGATGGGTTATCTCGATCATTTGACTAGACTCGACTGTCCTATAAGCCAAGAGCTTGCTTGTGATATCGTTTTGCAGTCTCTTACTCCTGCATATGACCAGTTCACCTTGAACTATAATATGCATGGGTTGACAAAGACTTTGCCTGAGCTACATGGTATGCTCAAGACTGCAGAACCTAATCTGAAGAAGGCCAAGGACCCGTCTGTACTCATGGTGCAGAAGGGCAAGGGTTTTAAGAAATCTGCTGCAGACAAGGGAAAGGGCAAGGCTGTCAACAAAGAAAAAGACAAGCCCAAGCCCATGTCTAAAGCTGGGCCTTCTGATATCTGCCACTTTTGCAAAGAGGCAGGGCATTATCGCAGGGACTGTAAGAAATACCAGGAAAGTCTAAAGGAGAAGAAGAAATCCTTCGCGACTACTTCTTCAGGTATTTTTGTTATTGAAGTAAATACTACTACTTCTGATAATACCACTTGGGTATTAGATACTGGATGTGGGGCTCATATTTGTACTAATGTGCAGGCGCTCAGCAACAGTAGAAGGTTGAAGCAAGGGAAAGTAGAGTTGCGGGTTGGCAATGGAGCGAAGGTTCCAGCACTGGCCGTTGGCACTTACTTGTTGTCTTTACCTTCTGGATTGATTTTAGAACTTGAGAATTGTTATTTTGTACCTGCTATAAGCAGAAATATCATTTCAGTTTCATTATTGGATTTACAAGGATTTGATTTTTCTATTAAGAATAAATTATGTTCCTTTAATCTCAATGATATGTTCTATGGATGTGCCCCTCTTATTAATGGGCTGTACATGCTGGATCAATCTACTCCAGTATATAACATTAATACAAAACGGTTCAAATCTAATGAAGAAAATGAAACGTTTCTCTGGCATTGTCGTTTGGGGCACATTAGTGAGAAACGCGTCAAGAGGCTCCATTCAAATGGACTCTTGGGCTCATTTGACTTTGAGTCTTGTGAGCAATGCGAATCTTGCCTAATGGGCAAAATGACACGGGCCCCTTTTAATAAACCTACAGAAAGGGCCAGTGAACTATTGGGCTTGATACATACTGACGTGTGTGGCCCAATGTCCACAAATGCTAGAGGAAACTATCAGTACTTCATTACATTCACTGATGATTTTAGTAGATATGGATATGTCTACTTGATGAAACATAAGTCGGAAACCTTTGAGAAGTTCAAAGAATTCCAGAATGAAGTACATAACCAGCTTGGTAAGAGTATTAAGGCTCTTCGGTCGGACCGAGGAGGAGAATACTTGAGCCAGGAATTCCGTGATCATCTGAGTGAGTGTGGGATCATCTCCCAACTCACACCTCCTGGAACACCTCAGTGGAATGGTGTGTCTGAGAGAAGGAATCGGACATTGTTAGATATGGTCCGATCCATGATGAGTCACACAGACCTTCCTATATCCCTTTGGGGATATGCTTTGCTGACCGCAACGTTCACACTGAACAGGGTGCCATCAAAATCAGTAGCAAAGACACCATATGAGTTATGGACTGGAAAGGCTCCAGCAATGTCTTTTCTCAGAATTTGGGGTTGTGAAGCATATGTCAAAAGATTAATCTCAGACAAGCTTACACCAAAATCTGACAAATGCTACTTCATTGGTTATCCTAGGGATACCAAGGCTTATTACTTCTATCTGCGATCCGAGAACAAGATCTTTGTTGCTCGGGATTGTACTTTTCTTGAGAGGGAATTTCTCTCTAAGAAAGATAGTGGGAGTAAGGTACAACTTGATGAAATTCAAGAAGGACAGGAACCTGTTCAACCTAATGAGGAAGAACAGCAGGATGAATTACATGAAGTTGTAATAGAACCTGAACCTGAAGTACCTGAAGTTCGAAGATCCGGAAGGATCCGTCACGAACCCGATAGATATCAGGGATTCCTCGTGACTAATTGCCATGATCTTTTGATCATTGACGGTGATGAACCCTCGAACTTTGCAGAAGCCATGATAGGCCCTGACTCCTCAAAGTGGCGTGAAGCCACTGAATCCGAGATGGACTCCATGTCTGTCAACCGAGTGTTTTCACTGGTTGACTTACCCGCTGGTGCTAAAGCCATCGAGTGTAAATGGATCTTCAAGAAGAAGATTGACATGGATGGAAATGTCAAGATTTACAAGGCCAGGTTGGTGGCAAAAGGTTTCAAGCAAATTCATGGTATAGACTATGATGAAACCTACTCACCAGTGGCCATGATGAAATCAATTCGGATTCTCCTAGCAACTGCCACTTATTATGATTATGAGATTTGGCAGATGGATGTGAAAACCGCCTTCCTGAATGGAATCTTGGAGGAGGATGTGTATATGACACAGCCTGACGGTTACATTGATCCTAAGAATGCTGGGAAAGTATGCAAGCTTCACAAATCCATTTATGGATTGAAGCAAGCATCGAGGAGTTGGAATCTTCGTTTTGATGAAGCAATAAAGAATTTTGACTTCATCAGAAACAAGGAAGAACAATGTGTGTATAAGAAAACTAGTGGGAGCAAAGTGGCGTTTCTTATCCTATATGTCGATGACATATTGCTTCTTGGAAATGATATTCCAATGCTGAAGTCTGTTAAAGACTGGCTGGGAAGTTGTTTTTCCTTGAAGGACATGGGTGAAGCCGCGTATGTTCTTGGAATCCGAATCTTTAGAGACAGATCTAAAAGGCTGGTTGGACTTTGTCAAGATTCTTATATAGACAAAGTCCTGCATCGATTCGGAATGGATAAATCCAAGAAGGGATTCACGCCAATGATACATGGTGCTACACTAAGCAAGGATCAGTGTCCTAAAACACCTGATGAGCTTAAGCGCATGAGTAGGATTCCTTATGCTTCGGCTATAGGATCTATCATGTATGCCATGATCTGTACTCGTCCTGATGTTGCTTATGCACTAAGCATGACGAGTAGGTACCAGTCTAATCCAGGTGAGAATCACTGGATTGCCGTAAAGAATATCCTGAAGTATTTAAGGAATACTAAGGATAAGTTCTTGGTTTACGGAGGAAGTGAAGTGCTTGAAATGAGTGGATTCACGGATGCAAGTTTTCAGACAGATAAAGATGATTTCCGGTCACAGTCTGGTTACATCTTCTGTCTGAATGGCGGTGCAGTAAGTTGGAAGAGCTCCAAGCAGAGCACCGTGGCAGATTCCACAACTGAAGCTGAATACATCGCTGCTTCAGAAGCTGCGAAGGAAGGAGTTTGGATAAGGAACTTCATGATTGAACTTGGTGTATTCCCAAATGCCACTGAGCCTCTGACACTGTATTGTGACAACAATGGTGCAATTGCTCAAGCCAAGGAACCGAGACATCATCAGAAATCCAAACATATTATGAGAAGGTATCACTTGATTCGTGATATAGTGAATAGAGGTGAAGTGATGGTCAGCAGAGTTCCCACTGATGAGAACGTGGCTGACCCGTTGACAAAGCCACTCCCGAGACCTAAGCACGAGTTGCATACTGCTGCTGTAGGAATTAGAGATATTCAAATGTAATCTCTTTTTGAGTGGGAGTTGTGAGGGCTTTATTTTAGTTATTTTGATTGGTTCATGTAAACATTTTAATGTTAATGAAATTTTATTTCTGGATTATTTTTAACTGTGATATAAAATAATCGTTCCAAAATGATTCATGTCATTATATATGGGCCATCGAAGTACATGAGTAGACTTGATCCTGAAACCCCATGTTTAACGAAATGACATAAATCATAGTGTCCATAGTCGAAGGTTGTTGAAATTGGAACACCAACAACCATTTGAGACTAGAGTGTGTTGAGACTTATGACCAAGTTTCGAGGGGTCATAGATGCGCGGCATCAAAGTCGACACATAGGTATATGTAGGGGAGCATATGAACGGACATGGTCCGCTGATGAGAACTCTACAAGATATTAATATATGTGTCATGAGAGGTTCTCATTTACGACTATAGAGTATAGTCCTTAGACCTGAGTTCGCATGCATGTGGCTGCACATGGATTGATGCGCTTTGATCATTGTCTAACGCTGTTTCGTAACTGGGAGCTATAAGGACCTTGGTTGGGTGTATTACAAAGTGTGTAGTTTATAGTAATGGAACAAGATGGGATTTGTCCCTGCCGTTTAATGGAGGTAATATCTCTAGGCCAATCGGAGACTTGATAGCTGGTAAGAGAGTGGCCACTCCCAAACGGACTTGCCCAAGTCGTTTGAAATGTCAGTATCAAATCTGGTCCGATGAACATGGTCTGGCTATATAAGGATGACACGCATCTTGCCTTATGCCAGATCGAGATATTGAGACAAAAGGATTAGGGAATGTAGGATTCCAGTACAAGTGGGAGATTGTTGGGAATGTCCTGAAATCTACTGTACTATCTCTAGAAAGTATGATAAGTGTCGAGATCAGACACAAGTCATAAATACTGGGTGATCATGATGACTTGCTAGAGCCCGCTCTTGATCTATAAGTTAAGTACTTATTACCAGTATTGTATGATCCCAAAGGGTCACACACCATAGCTAACGGGAAAGTTAAATGGAATTAATACGGTAAGATGCAAGGCATTTACTGATTTTCACAGAGAATTGGGCCAGACAAAATACAGTCTTTTGTCTGATTTGGGTCTTGGGCCCAAAAGCCTAATAGGCCATTAGTTTAATTACTTGGGCCCATATAAGGAAGAGGAAGGCGCCACTTAGCCTAGCAGTCTGCGATTTTTCTAGGTCTGGCCGTCCTCTCTCTCTCTGTTGTTCCAGCTTTGGTCTAGCAGCCTGATCCAGTAGCTTGTAAGCGTGTGGATACCTAGGAGGAGCCGGTTATCATCAGCTCTTGCAGATCTCGATATTCCTTTGATCAATCCGCTGCAATCACAAGGTAATAATCCTGATCTGTTTATGATTCAACTGCAAATCACCTAGATCCTAGTTGATTATGTTAGGTTGTAAACTGATAATTACACCAATGAACACACATAATCTAACAGCAACAACGTAAAGAACATTTCTGAATGACACGGTAATAAAAGAAAAGTAATACATTTTGATATATCTAGTGTAGAGTATGCGAAGGATACAAAAGAAAAGAACATATATGTGAAGTTTTGAGCTCAGCAACTACTTGCAACAATGTGTAAAGAACATTTTGAATGGAAGATAGCATCGGCAGGAATAGAGTGGAAAAAAGATAGATATGCTCGTAAAAACAGAAGAACGATAGGAAACAGAATCAAATTTAAATTTGTTTTTTCAGTCGAACTATATAAAAATAATAATTATCAATATTAATTTATTTTATTTATAAACAAAACTACATGTAAATAAGATGATATCAATAAATTAATCCAGATGTTATCAAATATTAGTATTTGAAAGTGTCAAATTGTTATCATAGTTACTTTCTTATAGATAAATGGTTATATAAGAAATTTAGATGGGATAAACAACTCATAAAAACAAAGAAAACACAATCAGTATTATCATAGTAATTATTCTTTTTTGACAAAACTTTAAAAATCAAAAATATTGCTAAACATAAAGATAGATAAATGAAAACTTAGGCAGATAACTGAACATTTAAACACAACTTAGATAGATAAAAAAATCATTTAAAACTTTAGAAGAAAGAATATGTGTCAGAGCATTGAATTTTATTAGAGGTTTTGGATTATATATAAACAAACACTGATTTTTATAAATATAAATTTAATATATAGTCGGGTGACAATTTTCTTTAGATAAATATACACTTACGTATGCATTTTTAAAGATCTAAAAGTGTATTTTACTGTATAAAGAAATTGTGATGAAGTTGACCAAAAAAAAAGATAAGAAATTGTGCTGATAATTATGTTTAATAATTACTCAAGTAGATCACATAAGTTTAAGAAATTTCAAACATAATCAAATATTCTAACACAAAAAGTCTGAAAATCTGTGATTTAAATGAAAGATTCAAGATTTTTTTAAAACAAATACACTAAGAAGGATTTCTTAAAGATTCTTTCTCGTTTAAATATTTAGAGTTGTTGGTTTGTTGTAACCTAAATGGAACCACATAAAGATGGTAAGATGAGTAGTGACTAAAACATAAGAAGATAGTAAAGGAAATGATAAGAGTTGTCTTAAAACAAAACAAAGGAAATCCTAAAGCAGCTAAGGTTCGAAAACATAAAGAGAACTGACAATTAGAAGATCAACCCATAAAACACACAGAAAACACGATTAAGTTAAAGTCCTGATGGAAATTCATATAAAGAAATCTTCATCAGTTTTTCTTCTCTTTCTTGACAAACATCTTCTTTGGCTTGTTTACAGATTGTGGAGTAGCTCGCTTAGTTGCTGAGTGTTCAGCAGCCTTATCATCTACAACCACAGCCAATGGTCTTTTTGGAATAGGAGTCTTAGGATCAGTGAACACATCTTGTTCAGTTGATTCAGAAGATGAGTTTGCCGGCTGCAGAAAATTTAAAAATTATGTTAATCGTAACAATTAGTTTCACATGTAGGCCTTTAGGTATAAATGGAACTAAATAAATGAAGAAAAGGGACGAAGTTACCTGATGGGAAATGGCGGCTGATATTTCAGAGGAGTGTGAAATGGCTGCAGGATCGCGGTCAACTTGGGACTCCTACAATGTGGAAACAATGAAAATTTAAATTAATCCAAACAATTGTTTAAAACCGGAAGTACTTAGATACTACAACAATCAGGATAAATGAGTCTTGATAATTTAATTATAAAAACTCATATAAAGCAAACTTATTCTTAGTATGTAGGCGATAAGGTTTTAGTTAAGTATATACAACTAACCTTAATAAGCATTTCTTTGAAAGAAACAATCTGTGACCGAGCAAAACTGAGTTTCATCACTGTGAAACTCGTGTTACTGTATCCATACTCAGAGCTTTTAATCTTCACCTTTAAAAGAACCTCCTTTCCTTCTAAATCCAAGAGCTCTTGTGGGTATTCTCCTTCACGACCAAACTAAAAGAAGGAAATTAGCCATTATGACATTAATGTTTTAAAAATATAAACAATCAGATTTATATCACAAAAATTGAAAGAACATACAAAGGAGATATAAACTTACGTCAATTTGTTGTTGGCGAAGTTCGTATGCTGATTTGTTGATCAGTAGAGCAACTTCTCTGTCAAATATAACAAAGGATGCTGATTCGGTTTCGCCTGCGGCTCTAAGTTTAACCATGTATCTGTAAACCAAAATTATTCAGATATTATCAATCCTAACATCCTCTAGTTCACTTATGGCAACAATCTCGCCAATGACATATAACAAAGAAAACAAAAAAAAAATATCAGAAAGAATGAATTTATGATAATCACATAAACATTAATGATTATCATACCAAAGAACACTATAGGATCATGGGAGTCGGATAGTATTTCAGTAAAAGGATGAAAGCTGAACCAATGACACAGATTTGGGATCTCAATTGCTTCTTTGATAACTGAAGAATATTGAATGCTTATCTTATAGAAGGTCCCCTGATTTGGCAACAACTTGAAGTTCATGAACAGGCGACATGCTCCTTCCTCAACTTGACTTTGATATTTCCAGAGTAATCCCTTACCAAGCGAAGCTTGAATCCTTGTTCCCTGATGAAAGAGAGAATTTAGTAATAAATATATAACTATAATAGTTTTGATGACTTTTAAAAAAAATATTCGAACCTGTTCATCCACCAGGATCATGTCTAGGCCAGTCACTTCTTCAGGTCTATCTGCTTTCTCATATCTCCAAAGAAGTGCGATTCGAACTTTGATCTTGGCCGGTACACGGGTAGGTAAAAGTTGTGAGATTGGGGTGAAGGGTAGAGGCATCTGTAAAGATAGAATGAATGATCATCATAATGGATACGGATTCTTAATACTTATAAATAAAGATGAACAAAATACTTAGAAATCGTATTACCTTGAAGATTCAAGTAACTACTATGGAGAAAGTTGATCTTTTCTCTATTTTGTGTCTCGTACGAATGAAGGAAGTAGCTCAGGTTTAGTTATCGAGAAACTGAAAAACAAAGTAGTGGGGAACGTGAGAGATGGAGTAAAATAATGGGACAGTTTTAAAAAAGATATCACGTAGATAATCAGTTAAAAAAAACAATATTTCATTTTATTTGTGGATAAATATGATAGATAGATAAATATATAACAGAAAAAAGTATATAGATTTAAAATCTACTTCTCGAAAACCTTTTTTATATTTTAAATAAGATTTTCAAATGATAATATAAGAACTTATCTAATGAAACTCTAATAACCTCATGTTATTATATCTAATGAAAAAAATAGCAACAAAAAAAAAGACACAACACTTATTGTATATTAGATGTAACGTACTAAGTAATTATGTTAGCAGATTGAATAGAATTAAGTAATTTGGTCGAAGTGAAAACTTATCTGAGGAAATTTGGATGATCAGGTCTGAATCATGTCAATAACCAAAATAAAAGACATAACCTTCTGCTACATGACTGAGTCCACATCAAAATGAGTCCACCTTCTGCATTTTTTTTGAATTGAAAGTCACATAAGCAAGTCAAAACAGTTAAAGAATAATAGCAGGTTTAGGAAATACTTCTAACCTTACTTGTATCTCATCATATCAGGAAGTATAAGTACATCGATCACTCTGCAGATCCAGGAATCAAGAAACCAGCAATGGTGAAAATTATCATATTTCTCATTTCCTTTATTTACAAAGTTCATCGATCAGCTACAACGTCCCTGTCTTCCGTCTGACTCCCTGAAGTACCAAGATCCATATAAGTCTGGATCATTGATGAATGATGCATGCTCATAGAGGTCATAAAATGTCACTGCACGGTAGTGTACATGATTTTGATGAAAATTTAACTTAACCGGTAGAACCAACAAAATAAAAAACACAATAACTATTGGAAGAATTTGTAAATTCATAGTTAACAGAAAGGAATCTTAATTTCCTTCCCATTCGATGCCACTTATAAGGCTCTCTTTAGCCTCATTGTATACAACAAACAAAGCCATCAACATTCATTCTCTACATACGCTTCCTATTATTATCTCTATTCAAAGTACTTCATCTACACTTCACTTCCTATTGGAAACAGAATGAAGGTTTGGTGTGGTTTTTAAAGCTGGACACAGCTCCTCAGGTTTAGTTGCAGCTTTAAAGAACACTGCTAGTTCAAAAATCTCAAAGTCACAAACATTCACAGAAAGCAGAGAGGTTTGAATATTCTAGCTAGGCTCTGCATTGACAATGTTTTAATCTTCCTGCTCCTAAAATGAAAGACAGAACAACGAACAAAGTAAGACACAATTCAAGAAATATGCATAAACAAACTAATTTCTCCAGAAAAATAGAAGCACAAACTTGAAACCGAAGTTAAGTGTGGACTTTTTTTTTGGTTTCTCAACAAAATCTTCTGTAATAAAAGTGTGCATGTTACTCCATCGTTGTACGGCGAGATTGCCTCACGCGCAAAATCCTTAAGTTTTGTACTGAGGAAAACCAGACCAAGTTCAGACATGCAAGCTTTCTTGAAATCCAAAATAAACTTAAAAGCTTGATATTAAATTGGTCTCCGAGAATCCAAATTCATATATATAGAAGGGTGGATCATTAAATTTTTCTCAATTCGAAAGTTGAAATCAACTAATTACCGATGGCTGGATTTTTGGGGAAGAAGAACTAAAACTCCAAACTTAATTCGAAAGTCGAAATCAACAACACGATCGACTCTGTATAATTCGCATCTGGGCCATGATGCTCATCCGATCTTACATAAATCACAACGATTACTAATAACTTACTATTGTCAGAAGTTAATGGCTTCAGTTCTTTTCAATTTCTTCGGCGATAATGGCGATTCTTTTTGGAGAGAAATGGAGAGAGAGAGAGAGAAAATTGTTCACCGAATGGAACTGCAAATGGAGGAAAGGAGATTTAGATCTCCGATATTGAAACGGTTAGAGGAGGACATGGCCGATGATGCAGGGAACGATTTTCTGGAGTGAAAGAGAGAGAGCTTTTCGAGAGAATGGGTGAGATGCAAAAAAAATTTGGAATAGACCTCAAAAATGAATTAACAATAGTCACCAAAATGAATGACACGTCAGCAAAATGGGATGATCTGATTGGAGGAGGCAAGACTTTTTCTCTCACATGACTTGTGCTTTATATATATTAGATGTTTATAAATGCCCCTGATCATATTCAATGTTTGCCGCCTGACAAAATCAATGTTTACTTCTGTTTCTTTTTTTTTCCGGTTATAACTCTTCCTAAAACACAATTGTTTCCTTTTATATTAAAAGAAGATATATTAAAACTATCTAAAGAATAATACTATAACTTTGACAAAAGGTACTACTATAATAATCTCCATATGCAAAAAATCTATAATATTTACTCACTTTCCTTTTATTCTTGTGTTTGGACGTCCCTCACTTAGGTTTAACAAAATTCTTTTGGTGTTTACTTTATTTTACAGAATACATTAGATTCATTGTTTTTGAATTCTAACAAACTAAATTTTTAATTCACTACAAAATATTTATTATACGTAAAACTAAGAAATAAGAATATAATATATGATAAATTTATAAGATTTTTTATAACTCAAACACACTATTAAATTTAAATTCATTTATAAACGAATACAAAAGTGGTATTAGTCTAACATTTAAAAATTATTAATTTTACTTTTCACAAACAATTTTTTTATGGTTTTATTGTTTTATTGTTTATATATTTTTGTTATCTACCCAACTAGCTAAATAACATTTTATTTTTATATAGTATTTATTTGATATTTTTTTCCCCCGGTCAAAAACAATTCTGTCTCCGCCACTGGTAGTGATAAAGTGTTGGAGTTTAAGATTCTGAGGACCTCCATGGATAAGCTTAATGATGGAAAGGCAGTCACCCTCAAATTCAATATGATCGTAACCTAAGGACCAGCATGCCTGCAAAGCCCAAATCAAAGCCGAGCATTCCGACCCTGTTACCGAAAACCTTCCTTGGAGATGCCCTGAAGCCATGTCAAGAAAAGTCCCATGACTATCGCGAATGATCCAACCAAGTCCGGAGGAAACATAACCATTTTGGTGACTGGCATCGAAATTTCATTTAATCCATCCTTGAGGTGGTTTGGTCCATCCTTTGGTACCACTGCTTTCTACACGTCCTTGGTTTATGGTTGATTGCACTATACATGAAATCCATTCCGTAACATCTTCCTGTGCTGTCTGTACAATCTCAATAGCTGTATACACCGTTGAATTAAATATCAAATCATTTCTTGATTTCCATAAACGCCATAAAGTCCAGATAGGGAGAAGTCGTCTTTCCAAGTGGATGTTATGGTCTCCTGCAGTATTAAGGACTTGTAGCAAATTGTCTTCTAGAGAGGTTTGGGGATTCAGTGTAGAGGGAGTTTGCAGAGCTGCGAGCCGCCATACAGATTGTACAAAAGGGAAAGTAAAGAAGGCATGCTGACCACTTTCGTCCTCCAAACAACATCTAGGACAAAGCGGATAATTTGTGATATGCCGACACTGCAAAGATTTCCGTAGTGGCTGAGATTTTGACGCTAAACGCCAGAAAAAGTGTTGTAACTTTGGTGGAATGTTCACTGTCCAGATGGTTTTATTGAGCGTAGTGCTTGAATATAACACATTCCAATTGTTCAGAGGATGATCAGAAGTATCCGGACTTAACAGAATAAATTCCATCTTTGGTATATGGCCAAAGGACTGAATCTTGAGATGGAAATGGGGAAACGAAGATCTTACGAATAAGATGGTGGTCTTCTGACGAAATCAATTCCGTTAGCTCAACATATGACCATTGCTTAGTTAGGGGATCAATCAAAGTCGACACCGTGAATGTTGGATTCGCGTAAGGCAGTAAGGAAGGTGCCTGTGATGGAAGAGTAGGGAGCCAGGAATCGGAGAGAGTTATGATGGTACAATCCCCAACACTACATTGGAGGCCACACTTCAGTAGATCACGTCCATAACATAATGACTTCTGATGAGGACATCAACCCATCATTGACCCGACAGACTAGAGGATGGCTCACCAAGCCGGTACATGCCTTCGGAGAGAAGCAGCTTTATCATACCAGGGATATAGGTGCACATTTTGGACCATATCTACCTAACCATGAGTATTTAAGCTACACGTCGATATGTTATGGAAACCTGACTCACCAAGGAATCTTCACGAACTGGAATCACATCAATACCATTTTCTATGAAGCAGTTATGCCCATTTCAAAACAGATGATTTTTAGGGAACCCGATAAAGACCGACTTGTACATTTTGGAGTGCTCAAAATGAACCAGGATGAATCAAGGAGTAAAGGGACTTATTATGGATTCTTGATTCATAGGAAATACATGAGAGTTAGAATCACACCAATACCAGATCGGACGAAGAATATATGCAAGATCAAAACCGAAGGTTGCTGGACTTGCCTTATTTGGAAGCTCACGGATTTAGTGAACTCCAGAACTATGTTTGGCGACCAGGAGCACGTGCAACATCTCCTTGGGCTGAGGCTTATACTCTTTTCCCCTTAAGTGTGGTTTTATCCCAATTGGGTTTTCCCACTAAGGTTTTTAATGAGGTAAACTAAAGCCCGATACAAGAGAAGGAGAATCTGGCCCGTTCAACCTTCCTTCTTGTATTTTCTTTTATGATTTCGACCAGGCCCTTTTTGGCCCACTTGTAACCTATACTATTGGCTATTTAAGCCATTATTTTGTTTCTAATAAGATTAAGCAAGTTTAAACCTAAAAACATAAAGTGTTTAGCCTAAATCAGCGCAGCCACTCTTCTCTCTCGCGTGGATTCCCCTTGAGGACGAAGTGCTGTTACTTTCTTGTGTTTTGGTGCTACTGAAGTGTTCCTCTTGTGACAAATCCATCTAACCATCCACTGAGAAGCCTTGAGAGCGCCTTCGGCCAGCAAGCTTTTCCCATTCGACCATCAATCACGGATCAACCAGAGAGCGTCTCCGACCAACTGGGTGACCCAAACAACTACCCGCCTCCGATCTTACATCATATGGTATCAGAGCCTAGGCTCGTGACACCACTCTGGTTACATCTCATCCTTGCATCTATTTATTCTACTTTTGCTTATTTTATGTTTATAAAATTCAAAAAATCTATAAAAAAAAAATAGCTTGTCTCGTTATTGTTTTCATTTTGTTCGTGCCTTGTTTCTGCTTTACTTTTGTCTTGTCTGGCTGCATTGATATTCTGAAAAAAAAAAATGAGCAATATGAATCGATTGCTCTGTTATTAATTCATAGAACCGGCCGCATATAAATATCTCCTCACTGTTGCTTCTTGTTCATTTCATTATTATTTGCTTTGTACCCTTGCATTTGTTAAGTTGTTCTCCACTTTTGCATCTTGTTCGTTTTATTCTTGTTTGCATTCATTAGTTAAAAAAAAAAAAAATTGTTAGATACCTGTTAGGAAAGCAGCCGCACTAGTTGCCATTAGGGTTCTTTTTGTTCCATTGTTTAAGCATTTCGGTTTGCATACGGGTTATAGAGATTCTGTTTAATTAGTTAATTGCATTTGTTATTCATTTTTTTTATTCTTAGTTGACATATTCAAAAAAAAAAATCGATTTAAAGATTGCATATTTCCCTTTTGCATATTTTCCTTTTTGTGTTGAATTGCATATATCGGTATTCCATTTTTGGAATCAACCATTTTCTTTTCCCTTATTTGATTGACCTTGCTATTTTCCTCTTGCATTTGACTTTTTGTTAAGTGTGTGCAAGATATAGGTAATGGCAGAGGAGCAAACTAACCAACAAATAAGTCCGACCGATCGTATTCGGACCATGGCCGCGGTAAGAGACATACATGCGCGGCTCGACCGTCTGGAGCGATCACCCGACCACTCTCGACCTGTTCGAGTGAAACAAGGACGACTAGACCATGTTTACAACCCATACAACATTGGAGAAAACCATGCTGCGTACGAGATGGAACCCGAGCCACCAGATCATTACCGGCCCCATCATCCACCCAGACTAAGACATTCAAAACCCCATAGATTTCAAAATAATTCTTATGTCTTAGACTCACAGCCAATGTATTTTTCAGGTACTGAAGACTACTTTCAATGGGAACAAGACCTAGAAGACTATTTTTGGGATTACAACATCCCAAGAAAAGAACAGGCCTCGTATGCTATTCGAACCCTGACCGGAGATGCCTATACTTGGTGGGAGAACGAGGAGACGATACGAGTTCACTACAAGGAGCCATCTTGGACGTGGAAGGATCTGAAAAGGCTCGTATACGAGCAATATGTCAAGCCAAGACCAAAGGCGCAGGGCCGTTCACGCCCTTCGACCGCTTCGACTAAAGTTCCAATGCTCGAGCCGCCACGACCAAAGGTTAAAGTGTCCCAACCCAACTCTTTCCCATCTGATTGTAATGAATCAAAAACTATTTTAATGCATTTGGGATTGCCCAAAAGTGTTGAGAAGTATGCAAGAATGATAGAGAGTCCAATGGACCGCAAAGACCAAAGAACCGGAGGCGAGACCGAGAAACAAGTGGAACTGCCCGACCCAAACACATTTGAGAGTGTTAATCAGGTAAGTCTTTCTCAAAAAAAATTCATATCTACTGATTCCACAGAAGTACTATAAGATTTGACGAACTTGAAAGAGCATGAGGAATCAAAAGATGATTTGGACCCACAAGTAGACCTTAATCATAATTTAAGCTCAGCTCGTTTATCATCTCCTAAAGAACACCTAATGCACTTGTTTCTTGCCAAAGGTGTCAATAGTGTTGCAGGAACCAAGGGTCCGGACCGAAAAGAAGTACCACCTGACCTTGGATGCTACTTGAACGAGGCCAAAGAAGATGATGGTACAAAAACTTGTCTTTCGAAAGAAAACCATAGGAGAGGCGTACTATTGGATCACTTACTCAAAGAAGAACCGCCTGATGCTCCCTACGTCAACGAGCCCCGGATTCATCAAGGTAAGGCCATGGACTCACAAAACCGCATGAAAGCTAACTTGCTTTCTCTTGGTGCAGGTTATACGATTTCGAGGTCGAAATCTTTTCAAGAGGGAGAGTATTATGAGGACATCAACCCATCATTGACCCGGCAGACTAGAGGATGGCTCACCAAGCCGGTACATGCCTTCGGAGAGAAGCATCTTTATCATACAAGGGATATAGGTGCACATTTTGGACCGTATCTACCTAACCATGAGGATTTAAGCTACAAGTCGACCTGTTATGGAAACCTGACTCACCAAGGAATCTTCAAGAACTGGAATCACATCAATACCATTTTATATGAAGAAGTTATGCCCGTTTCAAGACAGATGATGTTTAGGGAACCCGATAAAGACCGACTTGTACATTTTGGAGTGCTCAGAACGAACCAGGATGAATCAAGGAGTAAAGGGACTTGTTATGGATTCTTGATTCATCAGGGAATGCATGAGAGTTGTAATAACACCAATAACAGCTCGGAAGAAGAATATATGCAAGATCAAAACCGAAGGTTGCTGGACTTGCCTTATTTGGAAGCTCACGGATTTAGTGAACTCCAGAACTATGTTTTGCGACCAGGAGCACGTGCAGCATCTCCTTGGGCTGAGGTTTATACTCTTTTTCCCTTAAGTGTGGTTTTATCCCAATTGGGTTTTCCCACTAAGGTTTTTAATGAGGTAAACTAAAGCCCGATACAAGAGAAGGAGAATCTGGCCCGTCCAACCTTCCTTCTTGTGTTTTCTTTTAAGATTTCGACCAGGCCGTTTTTGGCCCACTTGTAACCTAGACTATTGGCTATTTAAGCCATTCTTTTGTTTCTAATAAGATTAAGCAAGTTTAAACCTAAAAACATAAAGTGTTTAGCCTAAATCGGCACAGCCACTCTTCTCTCTCGTGTGGATTCCCCTTGAGGACGACGTGCTGTTACTTGCTTGTGTTCTGGTGCTACTGAAGTGTTCCTGTTGTGAAAAATCCATCTAACCATCCATTGAGAAGCCTTGAGAGCGCCTTCGGCCAGCAAGCTTTTCCCATTCGACCATCAATCACGGATCAACCAGAGAGCGTCTCCGACCAGCTGGGCGACCCAAACAACTACCCGCCTCCGATCTTACATCAACTTCCACCCATAGGAACTTCTGGATCCCTTTGACACTTCAAAGATCGTTGAGGACCAGAAATATCGTCTCTTAAGAACTCGATATAGTAGACTTTCGGGACGCTGGGAAATTTTTCAGAATTGATTAGCAAGCAAAGCTTGGTTAAAAAGCTGGAGTTCTCTGAACCCAAGTCCTCCCTGGGTTTTTGAATAAGTGAGTTTCTTCCAGGACGTCCACGACATCTTGCGCCGACCATTGTTCTTTCCCCACCAAAACTTTGAGAGGAGACTATCAAGCTCAGAGAAGAGTTCTTGGGGGAGCTTGAAAACATTCATAGAGTAAACCGGTATAGCCATGCCTACTGCTTTAATAAGTACTTCCTTTCTAGCCTGCGAGGGGAACTTGTTTTCCCAATCAGTGACTTTCTTCAAAACCTTTGTTTTAATATAATCGAACATTTCCTTTTTCCCTCTACCAAATTGTTCCGGTAATCCCAAGTATTTGCCTCCACCAACGGTAGTCGAGATATGCAATTCAGCAATAACATTATCCCTTGTATGCTGATAAACATGGTTGCTAAAAGTAATGGTTGATTTATCATAGTTAATCATCTAACCAGAAGCTTTCGCATAGAGCTCAAATACACGACGAAGATTCCTGCTGTTTTTAGTATCCGCTTTCACGAAGAATAAGGAATCGTCGGCAAACAAGAGATGTGAAATAGACGGACCGCCGATACTTAATCTGATGGGCTGGATTAGCCGCTCTCGCTCAGAAGATTCTAATAGACAGCTTAGAACATCCGCATATAAAATAAAGAGATAAGGAGAAAGAGGATCACCTTGTCTGATACCACATGTAGCTCCAAAGTGTCCATAAGGACTGCCGTTACCAAGTACAGAAAAGCTTACGGATGAGACACAAGACATAATCCAACCTATCCAAACCCTTTTTCCTCATCACCGCTTCAAGGAAAGACCATTTGGTACGATCATACGCTTTACTAATGTCGGTTTTAACCGCCATATAGGAATTCGAGCAGCGTCGCCTAGTCTTAAGAGAGTGGAAAACTTCATGTGCTAGAAGGACATTATCGGTGATTTGTCTACCAGATACAAACGCAGCTTATTGTTTTGAAACAATGGCCCCCAAAATCTTTTTGAGTCTGTTGGATAGAATTTTGGTTATAGCTTTATAAATCACATTGCATAGTGCTATTGGCCGCAACTCCTTCATTGTTCTTGCACGCTTCATTTTTGGGATTAAAAAAAGGTTTGTATGATTGAGTCCGTGTGGTATGATCCCCGTAGAGAAGAAGGTTTTAACATCGTGAGTAACTGCCTCTCCTACGATTTCCCAGTAACAATGAAAGAATTTAGCGGAGAAACCATCAGGTCCGAGAGCCTAGGATCCTCCAATTGAAAAAATCGCTTGCTTCACTTCGTCCTCTGAGATTGGAGCCATCAACGCAATGTTCATATACGGTGAAACTGTTTGAGAAACGCAGGAAAGAATCGGATCCAAGTTTTGCGGATGTGTGGTGGTAAAGAGCTCGGAGAAGTACCAGATAGCCTCATCAACAATTGCTCTATTTTCAACAATCTCCAAACCGTAATTTTTCAGCAGAGAATGTAATTTGTTCCTAGCTCTGCGGTTTTTTTTTGAAGCAAAGAAGAAACTGATGTGGCAGTCGCCCTTTGTAAGCCATGAAACCCTACTCTTGAGATACCAATAGGACTCCTCCTCCTTATATGCCTGAAGTAATTCCTTGCGTAAGAAGTATAGATCCTGGGAAGTACATTGAGGGTCACGATGACCCATATCCAATTGGTGTTTAATAGTTTTTATACGTTGTGCTGAATTACTAGTCCCGGATTTCTTTCATGTCGACAAATGATTGTGAACATTGCGGATACGATGAATAGTAGAGACTTGTTCACTCTGAAGATCAAGCGACCATCCCCTTTCAACAGCACACCTCAACTCCTCATTGTCACACAAACGTCCATCAAAGCAAAACATTTTCTTACCAAACTCAGACGTTTTACGAATCTGTATCACAGCCGGCCTATGATCTTATTCAATCAGTTCTAGGTAGGTAACTTTCGATGCCAGTTAGCTTCTTTGAGGAAGTGTCTTTGATTTTGAGCAACCGAGGAGCGCCAAGGACTTGCTATGCGACTATGAGGCCCAAGCATTGACTTAAGGTGATGTTCGGTGTGCCAGATAAGACCACTGATTGGTAAGATCTTTATTTCTTTGCGCGAGTAAACGATGTGTCGGTGTTCGATACGAGCATGCCCTTCAGATCGGAGTGGAATCACGACCATGGTAGTTTTTGATTTTCTTTATGCTCGTTCATCAGTATTAATTATCTTATGCTTTTTTTCTAGTTTCGCAGATCGTTACTCATTTGGGCTTGCTTCCTCAAAGTATCACTAGTGACTTGGAAGAGTTGATTGCTCACTGCGCATTGACCTGGCTTGACATTCGTGGTGAAAGGGTTAGGCGGTGTTTTTCTCAGATCAATTTAGGTTTGTTTCTTTCCGGTCCTCATGCCCGTCTTTTTTTTAACAATTTTTGAAAAGATCTTTGGTGTGCGTTTGTAGATATTTTGGGACTTCCTTCTAGAGGTTCGACGAGGAGCGGACCCTCATCTTCCTATCCTTCCTGTAAAAAGCGCAAGGAGTCTAACGAGGATATGAGACGAGTAAAGATCGAGTTGCGCAAGTACGTTGATAACATGCTCTCTGTGATTACCGAGGCCCCTATGATAATTAATATCGAGGGATATATGAGTGTGGCCGCGGGAGACGAACATACATCCGAAGAGCTGACGCATCCTAGGGAAGCTGAAGAAAATAGGGAGGTGGAAACTAGAGAGGGAGAATCCGGGGAGGAGGAGCCGACCGATTGATGATGATGTTGATACGTTTGAAGAAGAGGACATGGACCTGGTCTGACGAGAAAAAAGCGAAGGTCAGAGTAGGAGGAACAAACTGAGTGCTCCGGGTTGCGAGTCCTCCTCTCCCGCTTACGCATGGCGGAAAGTCGATGATTGACTCGAGTCGTGTGAGAGCATGGTCTGACGATCCTTCTTGTATAGTGATTGAGTGCTTTGGGAAAGGCAGAAAAAGCGAGTGGAGTGGAAGGTCGTAACCTCGAACCGGCGGACTTCTCTTTCACATATCATTACAACGGCAAAGGACCGTTTATGAATGATAAGCTCTCGTAATCGCACTTATTTCAAAGGATAGGTTTGGGGCCGAGTTAAAACTTAGCTCATATTCACGAGATGCATAAGCCTCTCCTTTAACAGGAGAGAGACCATCATTTTGTGATGGCAAGATTTTTATTTTTAACTTTTTGATGCTCGGAGCGGTCATGCTAACTCGTTATTATTTTTCTTTCAGGCCTTTGCTGAATCCAATCGTCTTAGAGAGTCATACGAAGATTAGCTGAAGGAGGGTGAGTTCGCCGAGGAGGACCTTAAGGAGAAGCTCGAACGGTCACCAGCGTTTTTTTGGGAGCTTAAGGGTCTTTGTGGGAAGCTTGCCGAGTTGGACAACATTATTGTTGTGTTATCCTTGGAGAAACAGAAGGTTGAGGAGCTGGTGAAGAAGGTGGCTGACCTTGAGGAGGAGTGGAAAATGATGCAGGACGAGGCTAAGGGAGAGGTCAATTCCCTTAGGTCCGAGGTTGACCTCCTCAAGTCTGAGCGGGACCAACTTGGGATTATATTGATGAATGGCTCCTCGAAGAGCGAATGAAGGCCTCAGATCTCCTTGATAAAACATGCTAGAGAGAGGAGAGTGTGTGTGCAACCAAAAAGCTGTTGGAGCTGAATCAAGTGGTTGCTATCCTTGGCGCCTACCAAATTCTTCTTGATGATGGGATCGTGGTTCCTTTGTCAAATATTTCCAAGCTCAAGGCTGATTAACTTCGCTTTAGGGAAGAGCTTGACGCGATGAGGACAATTAATATGCATCCCGAGGAGTTGGTCATGAACCCAATCCTCGCCTCGAGCCGAAGCATGATGACATTCATCCCTCGGAGACAGTGGGAGATACAAAGGGAACGAACGAGGAGCTCATTATCGCCAAGGAGGCTGCTAACCTCCAGGCTTCTGGATTATTGAAAGGAATGCCCATGTTGTTTTAATATATGTACTCTTTGTTGTTGTCTTCCTTCCCATCTTTTTATGTTGTTCTTGATACTGCTTGTACGTTCTCTTTTTTTTTTGTATAAGTTTACGATTGGTATGGGTGACCGTTTTGTCGTTCATTTCTAACCATTCTTAGCTTGTGTTTTGTCTGTTCCTTTTCATGTTGTGAATTTATTATTTTTATGTCTTAATTTTTATGGTTTGGTCGCAAAAGCTCAGAGTTATTCCATGCTCGTCGTCACAGTTGTGTTGTCGTTGTCATAGGGTTGAAAATTTTTGGGTCAAATTCCTTAAATGTTTTGACTGTTTTCCCCCTTAATTGCTTGCAGGTTTCCATGAGACATTCAAGGTACCATTATCTTCTTCAAAAAATGCTTTGCGGGTGTCTCGGGAGATGAACCACCGCATTGTATTAGACCTTGCATTGGTAACCGTTGCATCAGATTTAATGCTGCTTCAGTAACCACCGTTTCTCCACTGTAAATATGGCCGTCTACTTTTGATATTTTCATATCTCATCTCATTCTTCTTTTCTTATTACTTTTGAGTGCTTTATTTTTTGGCCCTCGATCCTTTTTCTCTTTTGTCGGCCATGATGCCGACAAACTTCTCGTTTTTTTCTTAACGTGGGTCAGTGCCGACCTCCTAAGTTTTTATGTTGGCTGATGGCATTCGCCAATGAGCTTGTGCAATTTTTTCTAAAGGGTTTCTCATCAATAAATGAAAAAATACCAACGTTTACCTCTGTTTGTCGCACTCAATCACTACACAAGAAGGATCGTCAGACCTTGCTCCCACACGACTCGAGTTAATCATCGAGTTGCCGTCATGAGCAAGTGGGAGAGGATGACTCGCAACCCTGGAGCACTCATCCTCGACCTCAAGGTCCAAGTCCTCTTCCTCAAACGTATCAACATCATCATCAACGGCAACCTCCTCAGTACGGTCGGCACCTCCTCCAAGGTTTCTCCCTCCCTAGTTTCCACCTCCCTATTTTCTTAAACTCGTCGGTTGAATTTTCGTCCCCGCGGTCACACTCATATTTGCCTCAATATTAATTATCGGAGGGTCCTTGGTAACCACAGAGAGCACATTATCAATATATATGCACAACTCGATCTTCACTCTCATCTCCTCGTTATACTCCTTGCGCTTTTTACAAGAACGACAGGAAGATGACGTTCCGCTACTCGTCAAACCGAGAAGGAAGTCCCAAAATTTCTACCAACGCACACCAAAGATCTTTTCAATTTTTTTTTTAAAAAAAAACAGGCAGGAGGACCGCAAAGAAACAAGCCTGAATTGATCTTAGAAAAACACCGCCTAACCCTTTCACCACGAATGTCAAGCAAGGTCAATGCGTAGTGAGCAATCAACTTCTCCAAGTCGCTATAGAAACATTGAGGAAGCAAGCCCGAAAGCGAGTAACGATCTGTGAAACAAGCAAAAAGCATAAGATAATTAATAATGATGAACGAGCATAAAGAAAATCAAAAACTACCATGGTCGTGATTCTACTCCGATCTGAAGTGCATGCTCGTATCGAACACCGACGCATCGTTTACTCGTGCAAAGAAATAAAGATCTTACCAATCGATGGTCTTATCTGGTACACCGAACATCACCTTAAGTCCATGCTTGGGCCTCATAGTCGCATAGCAAGTCCTTGGTGTTCCTCGGTTGCTAGAAATCAAAGACACTTCCTCAAAGAAGAAAACTAGCATGTCGACCTTACACTCAGACAAAAAGACTAAAGCTCCGAGCATGTTACGAATAATGCCCAAGCAAAGTTGAGAAATGGCTATCCTCCTCGCCTCGTAATAATCGATTAGGAGCCCCAGAAGAGGGAAGAAAAAATGACAATCTAAGACATATCAACCCAGAAGAAACAGTCCATGGTCGTTTATGCAATTTAGGCAGACGAAGCTCGAGACCCGGACGACAAGCACAATATCGAGAGATCTTATTGACAGAATCTTGCGTACAAATCGACGGACAAACATCCCAAGGAACTTTGGCTTTCTTCTTTGTCGCCTTCTTCTTCTTTCTCCTTGACCTAACCGCGCTAGACCGGCATCCAGAAACAACAACACTTTGCCTAGAACCAACTTATGTTCCTTCAGAACCAATCAGCTCGACTTCGCCGCCCTCTCGACCCTCCTCGTCAGGAGCATCTGAATCTTCATCCCAAAGAGAAGGAACCTCAACAAAAGGCAGGCATTTAAGAGGTTCAATCAACATCGGATCTCCCCGCAATCTGAAATCCATTCGTCTAGCCCGCGACCTGATGAAATCAGTCTTGTCACCTATCGACCTAGACTGGACGAGACTGTCGCTCGAAAACCCAGACGCAATGCCATCATCGTCGTGTGAAGACGAACTAGAATATTTCCTCATACCAAAGAACATAAACAACTTAGAGATAGCGAACACTCAGCAAAAAGACGAAGCTACAACAAGAAAGGAAGAAAGCAATACCTGAATAAAATGAAGAAAAGTGAAGAAATGAAAATCGGAAGAGGGCTTTTCTAAATTAAAAACAAGGGGCGGTTATCGAGAAAATGTAATCATCGCAGCTCTTCGACTTCTACGAATGTCTTTTCACTCTTTAAATGACGCAAATTGTGTGTGGGGGGGGGGGGGGGAATCCAACAGTTCAACAACGCCAAAGAAGCCATATGATTTGACCAAATTTTCACCACACTTAAATACTCGAAGAATTCACCAACATCGACTAGCATCAAAGATCGACGAACTGGGGGGGGGGGCTAATTTGTTGATATGGGTTTAGAATTCATCCATAAGCCTCATCAAAATCTGCTCAGCCCATTTGATATGCTCGATCCAAGATAAAAATCCATTAAGATGTCAACAACCCATATGATAAATTTGACCATTTTTACTATAAATAGCTTGTTCACTGTTCATAAATGCATCACTTGTAATATGTTTACTCCTAGCTACCAGTAAATAGCGACAAGCTTAGTAGTTTTAGGAAGCTTGTAAGTTTGACGACCTTTTTTTCATCATGTTCATTTGTTGGCATTAGCTTAATTTTTAATATAGAAAATCTCCAACACACATAATTTCTTTCAGTCGATTTCTTTTATTATGTTTAGACAATTTGACCTTAAAATTGACCGATCTCACACTTTATCGAAACCCACAACAATAAAAGCTCTGATAACACACAAAAAAAAATTGAAGTTCAAGAATTTTGAAACATTAAAGGGTTTTTTTCTTGCTTGAAGATGAGAAAATAGTTTTTGTAAGAATATATATTATGAGTTAGAGCAAAGAGTCTTCAATGGTCCTTTTTATTAATCACGAACAGTCATAAACGTAATTTTTTAAGCAACCATTCACATATAGAAAATTTAGATATATTAACCTGGAGAAATTCTTATTTATTTTTCGCGTATTTCCCATAAATAAAAACTCGTAAACAATTAAGGGGGGAATTTGTCTTCACTTCCCCGCAAAGAAACATATAATGAGGGTTACCAACTAACAAAAACGCTGCATTTTGCTGAGCTGGGGAATTTTTTGGCGATTTTCAAAGCTTGGGCTTCAGCCAGTCTTTTCGTCCGCCGCACACCATGAGTGTGTCGGAGGATCAACCGCCGGATTTTGGGAGTGGTACAAAGAATGGTGTTAATGGGGATGAAGTATCTGTGGTGGTGTTGAACGGATCGGAGTTCAAGAAGGTGAAAGTGTCGGAACAGGGGATGAAGTCCGATTTTGTTGTTTGTGCAGAAACCGCTTCTGGGAAGGAGATTCAAGCTGGGGATAAAAAAACTAGAGGGTGGAAAACGTGTAGCAGGCTCTTGGTCTGCGGTGGTCCAATCAAACCCAAAGATGAAGAGGTACAAGTATGAGGAAAGGGAGGTTGATGGTGTTCCAACAATTCGAGTGTCGAAGGAGGTTTTAGAAAACTCTACACCTCTCTGGGAAGACTTGCTTGTGGGAAAGTTTCAGTCTACTGCTCCTCTTGTGGGTAAGATTTATGTGTTGGTGAAAAAAATCTGGCCGTTGGGAGATAAATCAGTGAAGATTAATGTGATTTCAGTGGATAAAACGACAGTAAAGTTTCGTATTAAGAATGTGACTGCCAGGAACAGAGTTCTCAGACGTGGAATGTGAAATATATGTGGCAACCCCATGATCATTTCAAAGTGGAGACATGTTGCAGAGGAAGTCCAACCGGAGGTTAAAACGATGCCCCTTTGGGTTGTTGTGAAAAAATTCCAACGATCAATGTATGTTTGAAAAGGTTTTGCGTTCTTAACAAACCCGATAGGTGAACCGATTCGTCTTCATCCTGACATGGAAATGTGTAAGAATTTTGAGGAAGGAAAAGTGTTTTTAGAGGCTGATCTAACTAAGCCAATGCTCAAACAACGTAATTTTGACATGAAGTCGGGTGAGAATGTCTTGATTACATTCGAATATCCATGGCTTCCTCTTAGGTGCCATGAATGTTCAAAGTGGGGACGGAATGAGGAGGATTGTTTGAAAAAGAAGGAGAGAGATGTTACAGCTCCTATATCGACCCTGAAAAAAAAAATCAAGAACCAGTGGTGTGGGAGAAAGATATGACTAAACCTGTCCAAGATGTTGAGGAAACAAAAAAGACGCTGGTGTTTGGGAAGGAAGATGATGTTGCTGTATCTACTGTCTTGGGGTAAAAGAAGGAGATGATGCTGATTGGAGAACTCCGAGTAACCCGATCAAGTCACCTCCCCCAGTTACAAAAATTTTGAAATATGGGGAGATTAGTATTCTCAATAAGTCTCCTTTTGCTGCTCTAAGTGGTAAAGGTGAGGATGGAGAAGAAACAGTGGAAGAGGAAGAAGAGCTGTTTGTAGTAGCAGAGCAGGAGATGGATAAGGAGTTACACAATGGTGAACAAAATGAAGCTGATGAATCTGTGGTTATTGGGCAGAATCAAAGTGGGGAGGAGGACAATAAAATGAGACAATCTAAGCGACTTGCTGGTAGGGATAAAAGCAAGCCTAGTACCCAAGATACAACAGTGAATACCAAGGCTACAAACCAAGGTAATCAACAAAGAGTCACCACAAAAAAAACCCATTAATATGTCAGGTTTCTTTTGGAATATTCGTGGTTTTAATACAAGAGATAAGCATGATGTTGTGAAGGATTGGGTACAGCGAGGAGATTTTGATTATGGCTGCTTGATTGAAACTAAAGTTAAGGAGAAGAAAGCGCAGGGGATTTTATCTAAGGTGTTTAATGGTTGGTCTTTTATGGCAAATTATGAGCATCATAGATTGGGAAGACTGTGGGTGGTGTGGAAAATCAATGTAATGGTAACACCAATATATAAAACATCGCAACTGTTGTCGTGTTCTATTGCGGTGGAGGTCAGACAACAAGAGTTTCTGGTTATGTTTGTCTATGCACTAAATACACCGGGGGAGAGGAAGGGTTTGTGGGCTGACTTGAAAATGCATCGTGATTCACCTATGTTCCGAGGGAAGCCTTGGATAGTATGTGGAGATTTTAATGAGATACTCGATGGAGATGAGCATTCCTTGTTTGATAGTGACCCAACTAGTACAACAGGTATGTATGATTTCCAAGAGGTGGCTGGATATTGTGAGATGATTGATATGAGCTACCATGGACCTAAATTTACTTGGTGCAATAAAAGAAGGGATGGGGTTATTGTTGGTTTTTAAGGGTTAAGAGTAAGCGGTTTCTAGGGTTCATAGAGAGAGCCGCAAAGTATAATGAGGAAGAGAATCCCTTAAAGTGTGTTGATTCATTTTGGTTAACAATTACAATATATAAGAGACTATGCAAGAGACAATGCTTAACCTAGGTGCTGGTGGTGGTGTCTGTTTCATGCTGTGCTTGATACTGTTTCCTTAGTCTTGTTGGTGCGTTGGTGTTGACGTACATGTGGGGGTGCTTTGGTGCGTTGGGTGTGAACGTGGTCCAGAGATCCCGAAGAAGATCAAGTCTAGGATCAGGGGAGTTTAGCTCAGGGTTAATTTATCCTGAAGAGTTTATAGTACTGATCAGAGCGGTAGTTCAATAGGGTTTCATCTATGCGTTTGCGATTTGTGTAGTTGTTACATGTTCTAGTGAATTCTAAATCTGGATGAGGTCCCGGGGAGTAGAAAAAATCAAACCTCGTTAAAAAACTTTGTGTGTCTTTAATTTATGTACTTTTATATTTGCCTCACATGCATTTTCAATTGATATCAGAGCGGGTGCTCGATGGAGATTTAGTCTTGTTTCGGGTAGATCTAAGGTGAGGATCAGAAGATAGCTCAGGCGTAAAGAAAGAGTTGGAAGAGTTTTTGACCATGATGTGACTCAAGCTGGAGGAGATTGGTGTTACTGACGAAGCTCTTGAAGATGTGATTGTTGAGTTCACATACATAGTCAAAAACGGGGAGATTGAAGATGCATTCGATGTACCAGTCGCAGAGTAGTACACGGCGTAGTACAAGGGGTAGTACAAGACGTGACTCAGGACGTGGATATGTTAGATTGATGAGATATGAACGAATCTTTATGATGTGATTTAGTTTATGAGTTGTTTTCTGAGATATATGAAGATATTGGAGAGAAAATAATAGTTTTGGAGTATTTACATATTCTTATGAGAAGATAAAAGGAAAAAAGAAAATATTTCCTAAAAGTATTTGGTAATATTCTAACAAAGAGGAAATCTTCTATTTGGGTGATTGGAGAGGCTTTGAGGTCAATATTCAAGCTAATATATATAGAGGGCGTGGTCGTAGAAGAAAGGTGTCTTCGTGACCACAAAAGACCCAAAAGAAAATGTGTTTTATGTTGGTGATCGTTGTGCGACAAAGTTTCACGATGTATGCTTATTGGAGTTGTGACCAAGGAATCTTCATTGTTGGAAGACATTTCTGCTGGTGCTGCTGGTGGTGTATGTTGCATGCTGTTCTTGATCCGGTTCCTTAGTCATGTTGGTGCATTGGTGTTGACGTAAATATGGGAGTGCTTTGCTTCGTTGGGTGTGAACATGGTCCAGAGATCCCGAAGAAGATCAATTCTAGGCTCAGGGGATTTTAGATCAAGGTTAGTTTATCCTGAAGAGTTCATACTACTGATCAGAGCAGTAGTTTAGTAGGGTTTTATCTATGCGTTTGTGATTGGTGTAGTTGCTTCCTGTTCTAGTGAATTCGAAATTTGGACGAGATTCGGGGAGTAGAAAAAATCGAACCTCGTTAAAGAACTTGGTGTGTCTTTACTTTCTGCATTTTTATATTTGCCTCACCTGCATTTTCATGCATGTGGTCTCTTATTCATATTTCACTCTTCGAGATAGACCTCTTGTTGTAAAGGAAAACTGTGATAATCGCATTGCTACTAATTACATTTTCTTCACGAATTTGTAATAAATCAAAGTTACAAACTCATATGTTTTCTCACTATCATATAAGAATCTTTGATCAATCAACATTATATGATTCATAGGTTTGAGAGATTTAAAATAATGTCAAAGCAACCCATATCAGAACAACCTACGGATTATCAAACTACAAATAGCGGGAGATTCAAGTGGCCACCTGATTTTGATCTGATCGTTGGCTCCTAGAGATATGTATAGAAGAAAAGAAAGGGAATTGGTAAAGTAAGTGCATGACATAAATTGGTAGGATGAATCATAGGGCTGATTTTTTCAAAAATTTTGGGTTAGATTGGAAATATGGTAAGTTTAGAAATCGTTTAGACACTATTAAAGGAGAATATGAGTCAAACAAGAGGGTTATACCTAATTCCTCTGGAGTGAGATTTTGTGAAGAAACCAGAGCCATTGAGATGCATTTTCTTTGGTGGGAAAACATAATTACAGTACTTAGTTTACTAGAGTAAACTTAGTCATGTTATCTATTATTTTTTTAAATGTTTGTAAATTGTTATGTTTGTCTATGTTTCTTCATTGCAAGAAAACATGTAGCAAAAAATCTTCGTAACTATCCTACGAGATATCCTGCTCATGGAAAAATGTTTCTCTGAAATTCCAACTTCCAATGGTGATGATGGATGGAAACATCATGATGTACAATCTCACTTGCCTTTTGAAGCTGCCGAAGATAGTGAGCCTAACACTCAACCTGAAGCTCCAAATTCTGAGCAACTTCAGAAACATGGCAAGCGGTCAAAATCAAAACAATCAAACGAATCTAAAAAGGTCCAAGTCAGATCATGGTGACACCGTATAGAACATGGCAAGTCAATCGTTGATCTTATTGAAGACCAAGGAAGATTTTTTTACGGGAGGAAGAAAAAGCTTCTATGCATATAATTCTGATGTATGTGTTAATGAGATGGAAAAATGGTTTTCTTAACCAAGACGGTGAGTTGTATTGGGCAGCCCTTGCTTCTTGAGAAGAATGAGAAAAGGTGACAAATCTTCATGACACTACCAAATGAGATAAAGAAGATTCAATATCTAAAGAGAATGATAGGAAAAATGAAAAAGTTTCTAGGTATTTTAAATGCCACTTATATGTTTAAATCTATGAAATGTTTAAACGTTTAAAAGAATGTTTTTAGTGTTTATCTATTCTCATTTTCTTTCCTGGTTTTCGATCAAAAGGATTAACAAGGAGCATGATTACCGTTCAAGTTTGTTCACCTTTTCACTCAGATCAAAGAACCATAATCCACAGCTTTTGAAACCATACACTTTCTTTGTCATTCTGCATAGTCCATAGCTGCATTTGTTTATGTCGTTAGATGAATCGACATGGTTAATATATGCTTTAGCTTTTTGGGTTGGAGGAAATGGTTTGAAGGGTGAACTATTAGTGTTTGCTCTTTTTAAACTAATGACCTAAGTTATGTTGATTTTTGGTGCTTGTCTTAGCCATTGTAAATGTATTCAGTAGTGTATCCTTAGTTCATCCGCATAGTTGTGTGGAGTGGTGTATATTATTTTATTTGAGGATCTTGTAGATCTCTTCTCCTTAGCATATGTTCTTGGAATATGCAGTCTTTCTTCTTATTTATTTAAGTGTCAGCTTCATTTACTTCTTTTCTTTAAGCATGACTAGCTATTGTTAGCAAAAGAAATTCAATATTGATCTATTTCTTTCGTTTGTTGCAGAAGGAAGATGTGTTATAAAGCTTGGTACAAACTCAATAATAATAACTCTAGACTCGTTGAAGAATGAGATGAGTACTAATTGTTTCTTAGTAAAGTTTTTTTAATTCTTCATTTGCAACTTTGATTCTCCATTTGCAACTTTGATATTATTGAATGTAAATCATGATGACACTACAAGAAAACAACGTTTTTGCGACTGCAACCTGCGGCTATACTTGTAGTCGTAACATTTTACGATTATTTGGAGACACATATGCGACTAATTTGCAACTAAAGATAAATGATCGTCTAGTAGTCGCTAATATACGACCAAAAATGATTGTCGCTAATTTAATCGCCGAGTTACGACTGATTAACGACTATTGTCGAGACCGGAAAAAATAGTTGCAGTGTAGTCGGCAATTTGGCGACTACTATGCGTCTGATGTGAAGGGTCGTATAAAAGTCGCAAATGAGTCACTATGTGGGCGACTAATTTGCTACTCCGTGTATAGTAGTAACAAAATCGTTAATTTGTCGCTATTGTTACAAATAATATGTGACTCGTTACTCGTGTCGCAAAGTAGTCGGGTATGAGTCGTATCATATAGTTTTTTATTTAATATAATAATAATATATTGGTTATTAGATTTTATAATAATCTTAACTTATTATCAAAGCTAATCTATACTTGCAATATTTAAAGTGTATAATCGCTTTTTTCAACTTCTAATAAACATGTAAAAGTTGCAATACTATATATAAAATAAATTTTAAATCGAAGTTAACCCTTAAAATAGAAACCAAACGGTTAGAAATCTTTACAATGGTTTTAAGAAATCAAAACTTAAAACTTCATAAGTTCTTAATAGTTATAGAATAAGAGTGAAGGAGAGTTAGAAGCGTTCGAGAGCCTGGTGCTCGTTTGAGTACCATGTCGGAAGAGGATTAGGGTAACTACACGAAATCAAACAGAGAAATATATTAGATGTTGTTAATAATTTATATGATCATTCAATATGACAATTTCAAAAAATTCATACCTATCTATCAAATTGTTCAACTCATCCTAAGTTAAACGATGATAGTCAATTGAAGAAGGCCCTTCAATTCCTCTAAGCCACATAATCCCTAAACAAAAAAAACAAAATATTCTCATAATTTTGTTCTATACCTTCCTCATATTTTATTGAAAACATCTAAACATACCGCAAAATATTTTGATCCAGAAAATCGGAGCAAAACAAATAAATGCTTGTCAGGAACTTGTTCAAAACGCATGGACAACTCCTCAGCAATTGGGCCATATGCAATGCATTCTATAGCCTTCTTCCTTCAATTCCAACAACATTATTTAGTAAGGTTTATAAGGTGATTATAAAACTCTGAAACTTAAACCATGTGAATAACTTACTCGGAATCACTTAGCGTGAATTGGACTTTAGCGGGTGTACGTGAATACGAATAGACCTCTGAAGAGTGATCTTTCCATTCAAGCTCTCCAAATGTTATAGCACCAACAACATATATAGGAAAAAATTCATTTAAATATAAGTTAATCCCCTAAAAGCAAAAACCACAATTCTACAATATCCGATGATAGATTTTTCCTCTTAATCTAATAATAACGAACTGTAAACAACAATTACCAATTGCATATTTATCTGAAACCGTCCCATCATTAATTCCTTAGATTGGTTTGTTGCTCAAAAGGTCATCCAAAGTTGGTGATCAAAGTTCTCAGTGATTTTTGTCTCATCAATTATATGAATATCTTTATAAGTTGGACACACTCTGTCATAATTTGGCCCTAACGAAACCCTAAAATCAGAATAATTAAACCAGAAACCTTCTTTCTCTAAAAGAAAAAGGAACTTTCGGGCGTTGTTTCCAAAAGCTGAGGCTTGAATCCGACTTCAATGTTGATTATAACCAAAGGTTACAAAAGGAAGTACCCAAGTAAAAAACGTTTGGATTTGTGGGTGTTATGTATACAAAAAAGTGAAAGGGGTATAAAGAAAGACACATGTGTTAACTAAGTAGAAGAAGAATACCTCTTCATCGGATAAAACTAATTCCAAAGGAGCATCATAGTGAGTAAAACACCACGTCCTCAAAACCTTCGCTTTAACATTCTAACAAGTATCCCTCAAAGTAATATCTGAAATTTTGTGAAATTGTGAGTTTTCAGATTCTCATGTTATATCCGAATTCATTTTGTAGATATTTCTTTCGTTATCAGAGAATGAAAGCGAAGAGGTAGAAGAAGAAAGTTAAAAGTTAATTAGTTTTTTTTTAAATAAAAAATAGGTAACTATTCTAAATCGATATGAATCAATTGCAACTTTCCATTAAAATTCACTTGCTCGTTTTGAGTTTTTCTTACCAAGTCCATCGTTTATGAAACAATCTTGATATTAATGAGATCCGTGTTTAGTAGTAACAAAGTCGGTAATTTTTTGTATCATATAGTATGTTTTTGATTTAGTAATAGTAATATAATAGAGTTTGTTATATTTGCTAATAATCTTAACTGACTATCAACAAAGAAAATATATATATTATGATCATAAATAAATGATGATGACCCATGTATGATTTTCTTTCATATTCTTTAATTAAGCGTTAAATTTAGCATAAGAAACTGATAGTTCATAATCATCGCTGCTGCTTAATGAAAAACAATGATTTGTGGATATCATGGTTATCGTATCATAAGTACCAATCACATCATTATTAGTATATTTTTGTGAATCTATTTATGTTTTTAAATACTATGGTCATCATTCATTTTTTTAATTTATGGATATCATGCAATACGACTAAAAACACTAAATTGCTAAAGAAAACCATGTTGACAAAAAAATACTAAAGAAAACTATAAACAAAGTGCGGTGATAAATACAAATTTCATTTGAATTCATAAACCATAAGTATGTTCTTCATTTCGCAAATCCGACAAACCACATCCAGCATTCTTAACATAGAGGAGGCTTATGGTACCTGAAGGAAAAAATCAATTTAAAACAATAACACATAAGATCCAAAAAAACATAAACATATATATTATATGTTTGTGAGGTGTTAGATAAATACCTCTGGCAAAATCACGGAACTCTTCAACTTCATACGCATCAAAGCGTATCTTAGAAACTCGTTGAATAACCTCCAACTTCACCAACCCTAATCGAAAAAGAAACTTTAATTTTTGTCATTTTACGGTAACTGAAACAAATTTATAAAAGGTTTGAAATTTCATCTTAACACCACTGTTTTTGACGATATTAAAGCATTGGAATAAGCAGAACAATATCACATTCGGACTTTTCCCCATGCCCTCACTAGCCTAACAACAAGATCACTATTGACCACACAATCCAATGACTTGTTTCTGCCAATATTTACTACAAATCAGCTTTCAGACATTCTAAGAATATTCTAGTTGAAATAAATGGAAGTTTTACTTACTCCAAATCTGTAATTTGGAATTTTACTTGAAGACGGCTCCAGAAATAAGTTTCCCGATCATTTTTTCCAAGAACCAATGGATCTCTTCCGATTTCATCAATTCCAAGCACAATCCCAATCAAATCTATATGGAAAAAAAACACTAAACAAATCCATAACCAAATCATATTAAACCAATAAAGTCCCATAAAACTTGTAACCTTAAAACAAAAAAAACTATACCGGTTGGATATGAGCTAGTTATAGTGTTGTTTGAAACGTCATGTATATGCTTCAAGTCTAAGTAGTGCTGGTCATTAGGGAATAAAATTTTACAAATTATACACGAACTGGTTCGACACAGAGTGAATAAACTATATGTCAAGCGGTCAAACATTGGCCAAGGATTTGAACATTATCCCATTGAACCCAATGCCCTCGGAGTCCAACAGCCATTCGAAGATTCCAACGTAATCACCCCATATTTATCCTGCTGTCCTTTGGCCCTATCGATAAAATGTGCAAGACTTAAAACTTTAAACATCGTAAGAACAAAAGTTTATACAGCGTAAGATCAAAAAACTTGATACAGCGTAAGAACAGAGCCAGAGGTAAAACTTCAAAAGTATAATTATACTATAAAGATAACCTGTTCATCCACCAAAAGTAGTTTGATGGTTTTACCGGTGAAGATTCCTTGAAACATCCAAGACCGAAGGACTTTCAATCGCAAACTCTATTTCGTCGTAGACTTGTTGATCTCCGGAAGGAATTGGTATTGCCTTCTAGCCATTTGTTTTTGTTTTTTTAATAAATATTCCGTAGAGAGAAATAAATGGAAGACAAAATAAATTTGAGAAACTCTCTGAGTTTGAGAGAGGTTATAATGGTTAGGGTATTGGCGGTTTTTTCTTTTGGGTTTGGCGGGCCTTAATAAGATTACATGTACGTTATTAAATATTATCGATTAATGTAAATATTTGTACGATTCCCCTTACAGATAATGGTTTATTGGTGTCACTTAATGGCTTAGTCATGAATTAATATATTTTTCTTTTTGCAAATCAACTAATAAGTTACACATGACATATTAAAGAACAAATGTGTGACACTTGCTCTCACACTTGTAACTCATGAATTAGATGTTTAAAGATCTTAGGGTTCATGTAAATAAATCTTGCATGACATCGTGCGACACCAACAACATCATTGATCCTTGGCTTCGCTAATCTGAATCTTCGGGATCTCATTCATAGAACCTTTAAATTACTATAAAACATACGCTAAAATATTACAAAAATATTTATTCATAAATCTTTTTATATCTTCAACTTTCATTTTAATGAATATTAATTTTTTTGCAAAAACAAATCTTGCATGACATAATGCATAATGATAACAAGATTTGACATAAAGTAGGTAAATAATTACTACTTAACATATATGGTCTACATTCACCTTTCTGCACACACGCAACCGACATTAGTGAACAGATGATCATCTAGGGAACTGCCAAATACACGATAATCTAGTTTATTTAAGTTAAGTAGAATTTTTGGTTCATTATTTTATTAATTAATTGTGTGGGGGAAAATGAATGATCATATCTTTATGTAAGGTTATAAAGAATAAGAAACTCAATCAATAAAATTCGGGATTAATTAACACCTATTCTTAAGATCTTGAAGCCACCGATTCAGAACAAATTAAAGTCAGCCGCTTCGTTAACATAAACTACAGCAATATGCATATGGCTTATGCGTAATGGCCATGGCGTCGATACGACCAGCCTTACTACAAACCCATTCAGCAACAAGAAACAAAAAAGTAATCATATCATTCAACCTTCAAGCGTTGTCGGATGATATGATAACAAAGATACTCGCCCGTGTTTACGAACGGAACATGCAAGATCTCCGTCATTCGAAGATAGCTTTCATTGCCTTGAAGGAGATGATGGAAGCACGGGTGTTCTTCATATCTGTTAATCTACTAGAGATGGAATACTATGTTTGGGCTGCAAATTTTGACTGGAGAAAATTCAATGAAAGCTGCTACGGCTCGGGCAACACATCAGCTATCCTACTCAAAGGAATCTCAGATTTATTCTTCGATAACAAAAGAGACGAAGGACTAGCACGCATAAAAGCTGCTGCAAAATATGGGTACATCTTAAGAAAGTATATGTATGGTATCAAACGCAAATCCTTCAGGAAAGACATAGATGATGAACTCTTCGGTTGATATGAATTACTCGTGAACACGCAACACAATTGTGAAGAAGACTACCTCGTCTCGACCATGCTGTGAACATGCTGCGTGGAGAAGAATGCTTCTTGACTTGTTCACAGCGAAAAGTAACGAAAACGATATTGATCGTATGCACATCTGTCGATGTTCTAAATACGACCCATGGTGCTCTGGGTGGCCAACGGGAAACAACGTTTGCGACAAATGTTTCTGGATTATGCAGACCTCTTTCTTCTGCAAAATGATAGCAAGCAACTTCTACCAATTTTGTTGTAATCGGTGATGTCGTATATATGTATTTTTTTCCAATTTCCCAGTAGATGTTTTCTTGTAAACAAAATTATCTAGTGTTTTGTTTTACGGTTCATCGTTATTGCAGTCGAAAGGTAACACTTAATTATTAAGAATATTATAGTAAACTTGGTTATTAATTTACTATACAACACATATCGGACAATTTGACCAACATAGAAGGCTAAACCCTAAACCCTAAATACTAAACACTTAAAGGGCATCTCCAACAAACCCTCCAATCCTTAAACTTTGAAGTTTTGAATAGTGAAACGGTAAATTTGAGGTTTCATTATTCAAAACCTCGAAACTTCTTTTTATTCCATATTTGTTCCTTATCTTATCATCGACAGATTCTAAATTTGTTAGTAATATCTTATCACTACAGAATGCGTTGATTGAGCATATATGAGAGCATTATGGAAATAATGATTAAGTAGAATGATATTTTATATGTAACGTTGTAAAATTTGTATTTATGTGTGTTTTTTTAATTATATATGTAATTTCTATTATCTTTTATTATAAAATATTGTAATATTGTTTGTTGTATGAAGTATTAAATGTATGTTTTCTATGTGTTTGTGTTAAGATTTATAATTATTAATAGTTTTTGTCAATTTCAAGGACTATAATGCAAATGACCCTATACCCTAAACTCTAAATACTAAACCAAACCCTAAACCCAAACATTAAACCCTAAACCCTAAATACTAAACCCGATACCCTAAACTCTAAACCCAAACATGATTAAATGTTCATTACAACCGATATTGCATACCAGCCACTTCATCTCGCTATATATGTTTGATTGTGGTCATTCGACAATGCTATGTTTAGAGAATAGATTGTGTAGGATTATATATTCTCATGTTATAGTAACTAGAGAATATCCTAGGATAATCCTTTATGGTATATATCCTACGGATCCTACTTCTTGTATATATATATATATCTTTCTTTAGAACCATTTAATTGCATTTGGTATGAAAAATAAATGGGGACATTACCATAATGCCATGTTTTCAAAATCTTCTCCAAACCAAACCAAAGAAACCTTAAAACCAAAATATAAAATTTCATCTTTGCTTAAACATTCAAGTCCCAAAACTATTTCCTAAATTTTTATGTGTACTTTTTTAAATTTTAGAGTTTCAAGAATCTTTTATAATAGATAAGTATATTAGATCTCGATCAAAAAAAAGATAAGTATAAATTTATAAATTGAGACAATAAAAAGGAATATATAAATGAGTAAGTTACGCCTACAGTTGGGTAAAAATTTAAAAAATTTGCCAAAACATTCGGGAAACCAAAACCCAAATTGATAGCCCAAAACATTTCAATCACCCGCCTAAACCCAATAATTTTGGCCAAAGTCTCGAGAATTCCTCAATTACGACAAACCCTGATTTTATTATGTTCTTCCCCTTTTCCGAATCTCCTTTGAATCATCTCGCTAATGTCGCTCCAAATCTTCTTCTATGCCCACCTATCTCAAATATCTCTTCTTCAATCTCTTATTCGAGACGCATTGCTAACTTTGGCAGAAACCCTATCGACCCTCTCAAACTCTTCTTAGAATCTCTCAATCACGAAACCCTCGGTGATACAAGGCCTACAACTACAAGTATGATATGACGTTAGGGTGTGTGTTAAACCGTCTATAGTGCTTTTGCTTTGCTTTTCTTTTGAAACAGGATTGCTTCTGGGTCTGATTGTTGGTTTGCTTTTGGTTCTAAAGTTTGTAAACGCCCACTATATTCCTCTTTCGGATACAATATGGTCTCCACATCCTGGGTAAATTGGTGGTTGTGTTTTTAATGAGTGTTTGATGGCTAGGTTGTTAATCTTATAGTTAGCAAGCAATTGAGTTTGATGTCTCTGTTTAACTACTCTCTGTGTTCTGTTAAGTTCAATTTTGTGATCGTTTACAAGATTTTTTCGGGGATATCAATTTGTATCATTTGAGACATGACCAAACCATCCATAACTTTCTTCTTAAACATTTTTTCGAGGATATCTGTCAACGACGGATTAAAGACATGGTCAGCACTCCAAAGGACTGCATAAGCACTGTAAAGGACCGCGACCTCGGGAGATCTAAACAGATGCATTGAAGTAACATTTTCATAATTTATGTTCATAAAGTCATGTCCATTTCTTCATTTAATTGGATTATTCTTACTGTCTTTAATTATCACAGGCCGCTGTGAAAGATGGACGGGTAAATCCTTATGGGGTCGAAAAATCTATTAATGGGCAAGAGTAAACAGCCCAAACACTTTTTAGCATTAGTGGCCCACCAAGAGAACCTGGAGGAAGCTCAACGTAAAACTACAACACCATCTGCTTCATAGGTTACTTATCACTGTCTCTTTCACTTGTTAATTTTTTGGGATATGTTTTGGCAACTCCTTAATGCTAGAGTTTGCGGATGTAGATCGTTTGTCTATATGATGCACATAAGTATTATAAGTTATCAATGTTATTTTGAAGCAAATGTATTTTATTTTTTTGTATCATTCAAATAATGGTATCACCAATTACCAAATCGTAAAATGAATTAATCCAAATTTTTAGTTTTACGAAGAAAAGTCAATTATTCGCACTACACACTCATAGTAGTCGCAAAATATTTCCTGTCAGCGTATTTTGAATTTCCTAATAGTCACTGAATGATCATTAATTAGTCATTAAACCCTCGCCAAATAGTCACATATATTACGACTAAGTTGTGAATATAAGACAGTCAGACAGTAGTAGGCATGTAGTGACATTATCATTACCATAATCGAATCTGGCTGTTCCGATTAGACGTTGCGTAGTTGTTAAATTAGTCATACAATAGTCGCTAATTCATAGCAAAATGTTGACCGTAATCATATCTTGATGTTCTGGTTAGTCGTCAGATCATCAGTAACTTAGTCAACAAACAGTCGCCAAATATTTACCTTATATCTTGATGTTCTGGTTGTCGTCAAATCAACGGTAGACTTAAATGTATAAATATGTATTATTAAATTAATTTATTTTTTTGTTGGATGGCACAACCGTAAATAAAATTTGAAAAACTGGTTTACAAGTCTTTTGGTCAAAAATTTCTGAAACTCAAGTTTGTCAAGATTATTTCAGTAATAACTATACTTTCCAAGGTTGTTTCAGCTAATTTCTAGTTTTTTTTTTGAACCATAAAACTTTCAATTGTCACAACTTAATAAGTATGGACTTGTGACTTGCGACACAGACAACTGGAAAGCAACACATTAGACTCTGAGACCTCACGGGATTGCATGAGAAGCTTGTGAACATAGCCTCAACTAAAAAGAAGTATGTTAAGAGAGGGAGATAAAAAAAAAGAAAACAACTGTCACAACTCGCTCAGCACATGAAACCAATTATAACATACCGAACCAAACCAACTAACCACCCAATCACATTTCCCCAGTATATAACTGTAAACCCCACAAACCTTTTTCAAACTCATACTTCTTGAAATCAATCAACAATTTAACTTAATGGCTACTCACCGTTTTGTATTAATAGTTAGTTTGAGTCTGGTTTTGTTTGGTCTAAAAACGGCCGTGTCCCAGCCACAACAACAGTCACAAGTCCCATGTTTATTCATCTTTGGTGACTCCTTAGTTGATAACGGAAACAATAACAGGTTTGGTTTTGCTTTTTTCTTTCTATGTATTATTGTGTTTTTATCCATCTATACATGTGTTACACAAATTCTTAGTAAATTTGAATATATGTAGGCTGCTTTCTCTTGCGAGGGCTAATTACCGGCCTTATGGAATCGACTTTCCCCAAGGTGCAACCGGACGATTCACCAATGGCCGCACCTACGTTGATGCGCTTGGTACTTATGTGTGCATTTATATTGTTTCCTCTAATGATTCTTTTTATCTTCTTTTCTTTAAATCATATCTATTGTTACTATTATTTCATTAATAAGAAATATGATTATTATTATTGTTTTGGCTAGTTTGTACTAATGTTTAAAAAAATTTACTTGTTTTCGTAGCTCAAATTCTTGGATTTCGCACATACATTCCACCCTATTCGAGGATTCGTGGCCAGGCTTTGCTAAGAGGTGCGAATTTCGCATCTGGTGCAGCCGGCATTAGAGATGAGACCGGTGATAACTTGGTACACACGTTATAAATTTCTGTATCCTATCATCAGAAATTTTAAAACCAACATCAATTCTATTGTAAACTTAAATCAAAATATACCGGGAAATGTTTTCAGGGTGCGCATACTTCTATGAACCAGCAGGTAGATCTGTACACGAGCGCGGTTCAACAAATGCTTCGATACTTCAGAGGAGACACAAATGAGCTCCAAAGATACTTAAGCCGTTGTATATTTTATTCGGGAATGGGAAGTAACGATTACCTCAACAACTACTTCATGCCTGACTTTTACTCAACCAGTACGGATTTCAACGACAAAACCTATGCAGTCTCTCTCATAAAAAACTACACACAACAGCTCACTGTAAGGCTTCATAATGTATAGTATAATCATGAAATCATTTACTCGCATATCTCATATGATTATCTTGTTTTTTTCTCAGCGATTGTACCAATTTGGAGCCAGGAAAGTGATCGTTACTGCAGTGGGACAAATCGGGTGCATACCTTATGAGCTAGCCCGCTACAATAACCGCAACAATAGTACCGGTAGATGCAATGACAAGATCAACAATGCAATTGTGTTGTTTAACTCTCAGCTCAAGAAACTTGTGGACCGTTTCAACAAAGGTCAGTTTCAAGGAGCCAAATTTGTCTTTCTTGATTCCTACAAGAGCACGTCGGATCTTGCTGCCAATGGAGCCGCCTACGGTGAGTAATACATATAAATCACACACAATCCAAGACATAGAAAAATAAAATAAGTTAAAAATTTACAATGGTTTTTTTTTTTTTTTTACATTTGTTCCAACAGGGTTTGAGGTGGTGGACAAAGGTTGCTGTGGGGTGGGGAGGAACAATGGTCAGCTAACGTGTTTACCGCTCCAGCAGCCGTGCAGTGACCGGACCAAGTATCTCTTTTGGGATGCGTTTCACCCGACGGAGACCGCCAACATATTGCTGGCCAAGTCTAATTTCAACTCTCGAGCTTACGCTTACCCCATTAACATTCAAGAACTAGCCAATTTGTGAATAAAGGAGATCTTGATCTCCCATATGAATGCATATGTCACATGTAACAGAAGTGTCCGATATGTTGTGTTTCTTCATTTATATATTTCTTTGAAATTGCTATGCATTTTCTTTGTTTTGTATTGTTCTCCTTACTTTCAGCTATATGTATGACTCAAATATTATAATCTAGTTACAAATTGTTAGACACCTTGTTTTTCTTGAAGCTGTCATTTTACAATTGTTCTAGGCTCTGTTCGAAAAATCGGATGAAGCGGCCGTTTAATCCCCGATTAAACGTGCAACAGTGGTTGATCACCGCGACTTAACCCAAATCGGTCATTAAATCGAAAATTTTGAAAAGGACCCTGTTTTCGTTTAAATTTACGGTAGAAACTTGTTTAATTTAGCTAGATCTATAAAGGTTTGATGAAATTGACAAAGAAAATGATGAAAAAAGAAATAACAGAGAAGAAAATTGGAGGCTGATGGTTTTGGGAGTAGAAATATTGTGAGACATAATCCTATATGCCCCCAAATTCAAAAAAATAATCTCTTATACCCCCGTATAATCTGTATGCCCTTCCATAGTTTAATGAAATAGAGATTGATGGAAATACACCTGACCCATACCTATATTGAGATCCATGGATTCTTATTTCTTTTTAAAAATATGTCATATTAAAATTAAAAACATAAAATCGCAAACCCAAATCGCAATTTCCTCGAGCTCCACTTTGACCTTGACCACGACGAGCGACCTTGAGCTCCGGCGAGCTGGTTCTTCTGCGGCGAGCATCCGACGAGCAAAATCGAGGTTTGTTCTTCATTTCGTTTACCTTAGAGTGTTTATATCTTGATTTTGGCTCCAATTTAAGCTGCATTTTGCTAAAAATTATATTTTGGATTGAATCCGACAAATGGATTGCACATTGTGTTGTGGTGTTTTAAATTGCTAAATTATGGGTTTTGTGGTTGAATTAGAGTGTTGTTAAATTCGATTAGAGCCCAATCTTTTCCAATTTGGAGGAATTCAAGATTCAAGATCAGAATTCATTTCAAATCCGATTAACTAGTAAAACCAGTAAAACCAGTAAAACTAGTGATAACTGAGAAATTCGGTAGAACTAGTAAAACTAGTACTACTTATTGTGTTTTTTTGTATTGTTTTTGCAGGATACAATGGGCAACAACATCATCATACATTTTAAATTCCAAGGTCGGATGTATAATTTGATGTTGAAGAAATCAGTGGAAGAGATAACTTTGGTGTTGATAGAAGATAAGATATACAAGAAGCTTGGGTTAGATGTAAGTAAGGCTAGGCTGAGATTGAGCTACATTCCATTGCTGGTTTGATGTGAGGAAGAGTTTACTATTTCTGATGATGAGGATCTTTGTGTTTACCTAACGTCTATGGATAAAGATAACCATAGATGTGTTTTGTATGTCGAGGTCATCAATGTATCGGAACTGACCGAGCAAATGTCGAGAGTGGACAAAAGTTATATTGGTATGAACTATGAGGACTTGCAGTCAAAAGACGATGAAATCGGAGCTAAAGCCATAACTCTGTACGTGGAAAAGGAAAAAGCAGTAGAAGAACAACATGAGGCAATAGAGGATGAGAATGAGGATGATTTACCACGTGATGTAGGCATGGATACATCGGATAATTATGATAGATATGTCGAGCCGGCACCTGTTGTAAAACCAAGTCAGTTTATAGAAGCATGGGAAAACTGTTTGTGTTTGAGTGTGCGTCAAGAATTTCCAAGTAAAGCGGTCTTGCAGGATTTGGTGGATAGAGGCACATTTAATGAGTGTTTTGGTAATGTAGTAAAGAATTCTGACACGAAGCGATTGGTGTTAAAATGTTGTGTAGCAAGATGCAAGTGGGGTCTACGAGCTGCAAAGGTTGGAGAGACACAAATTTTCTCGATTAGAACATACACTAATATGCATTCATTCAGTCAAAGTAGTCAGAGTGAAAGAAACGCGAAGAGGAAAGGTACACCTCAGTTGGTTGCATCTTTTTTGCATAATGATTATCCCAGACAAATAGAAACTCCCGCTCCTAGAATTATCATGGATCTTTTTAAGAAAAACTTGGTGTTGACGTATCGTACTCCATTGCGTTGAGAGGGAAAAACAAAGCTATTCGTGATTTGCGTGGTAGTTCGGAAGGAAGTTATCAGATGATGTACTGTTATTTGTACATGTAAGAAAATGTCAATCCAGGTACAGTAACGTGTGTGAAATTAGATGAGCAGAACAAATTTAAGTACCTATTCATAGATTTGGGAGCTAGAATTGAAGGGTTTAAGGTGATGAGGAAAGTGGTAATTGTGGATGCAACATTTCTTAAAAATGGATATGGTGGTTGTCTAGTTTTTGCTTCAGCTCAGGATTAATCGTTACAATTATCCCATAGCTTTTAGGATACTTGATGGTGAGAAAAATGAAAGTTGGACTTGGTTTTTTGAGATGCTGAAAACCGTGGTTGCAGACTCTTCTGAATTGGTGTTTGTGAGTGACAGAAATGCAAGCCTCATTGATGCCATAGCTAATGTGTATCCTCAACCTCATCATGGGTATTGTGTATGGCATTTGTCACAAAATGTGAATGACCATGCTTCTAATGTGAACAAATACGTAGTTGTCACTAAATTCACAAAGATGAGTGCGCTTTACACAGTGGTTGAGTTCGAGGCCGCTTATAGTTCCTTTAAGACGAGATAACCTTCGGCGGCCGCGTATCTGGAAAAGAGTATCGTGAAAGAAAAATGGGCAAAGTGTTGTTTTCCTGGAGAAAGATATAACCTATACACAAGCAACACTGTAGAGTCTTTGAACAATACTTTTAAGGAGGCAAGGAGGTAAGCATTAATACCCTTGCTAGATACGATTTTAAAGAAAATTTTGAATTGGTTTAACGGACATCGGAAGGAGACAGTGGCTGGAACGGTTTATAACAAGGTAGTGCCTTTAGTGTAGAACCACAATCACGATATTTGGAAAGAAGTGGAGTCATTAATTGTCATGGTGTTAAATAGCTTCGAGCTTATGTACGATGTCACCGGTAGCAATGGAAATCCTTATTTGGTGAACTTGATGTCGAAATCGTGCAGTTGCAGGTTCTTTAATATTGAAAGGTATCCTTGTGTCCACGCACGTGCCGCTTTCATTAAATTCAAAAAGGATCCCAATAGAGCTAAGGATAGGGATATGGAATTACATGAGTTGTCTTCGAAATAATATTGGATGGAGTTGTGGGCATTGGCATATTACAGGACAAATTATATATCAGAGTGGGATGTTCCGGATGACATAAGAAATTTGCAAATACTACCTCCTGACAAACTCCAAAAGAAAGGAAGGAAGAAAACTAACAGGTTTCTATCGGCAGGGGAAAGAAGAAAGAGGAAGAGGACTCAAAACAAGAGACGACCGAGACAATCACTTCAATGGTTGATATTTGGATGATTGTAATTTTGTTTCTAATATACCATTTTTTAATGTTACTTGCAAGACATGATCGATTTAAAACTAGTTACTATATTCCAATTTTTTTTTTGTTGGTAAAACTGGTAAAATTATGTAATACTAAGTGATTATCGTAATTAGAATGAAGATCATCGAGCAAATAGTTAACATATAGATATATAAAATTTAAACTTATAAGATCACTTTTACCATAACAGTGGTCATACATTGCTATTACAACAAATTAGATTCAAAGCTTAAAAGAAAAATCACTCAACAAAGTGATTCCACCAACAATGTTCATATACTTTCAAGATCATTTTTGAAATAATGGACAAGTTAAGAGGATAAAGTTTCAAAAATTGAGGATTGTAACATATTAATACACAAAAGTATTAGATTGATAAATTAATTGAGTAAAATCAACTGTAAAACTACAAAATCAAATTTAAAGTTCCAGTAAAACTGATTAAATTGAAAACATCCAAAGTACAACTATTAAGAAATTTCGTAAAACTACTATATCTTGTAAAACTATGTGTATTTTTTTAGCGGCAAAATTCAAATTTGACCAATTTTTTTGCGGCAAAATTCAATTTCTACCAATTTTTTTGGCGCCCAAACAAAAACTATTTTTTTAATCTTCTCCCTCAATCTATCTATTTTTCCCACTTCTCCTTCTCTCTCCCATCGGTTTATTCAATTTCTCTCTCAAATTTCACGAGCTTTTTCCTTCACTCTCCTTCTCTCTCATTTCATCTTCTTCTCTCTTCTCTTGAATATGGAAAATTTCGAATATGATCCTTATTACAGTGACATGAAGAGGAAGAAGGATTACGACATGATGTTTCTCATTGCAGATGGTGACAATGGCATACCGACTTTGTTTCCAATGCATTTTAGGTGAGATATGTTGATTTGGTGATTCGTTGATTTGGTGTTAAAGCATCATTTGAAATTATATTGTCTTTATGGAGAGTCTTTATGTGCAGACACATTCGGAAACTATGGGTTCAAGGCCTGGAAGAAGAAGCCACTAACTTAAGGAAGACGGTGGATGCCCAAGCCGAGAAGCTTCGAAGCCATGAATATCATATTGAGCATATGGAAATGGCGCTCAAGAACAAAGGCGAAGAGATTGAAAAGCTGAAGGAGTTGGTGGCAAGAAATGACTAACTATTAGAATGTTGTCATTTGGTTTTAAGACTTGTTTATGTTCATTTCGGTTTGTCATGCTACCTAGTTCTATCTAAGACTTATTTATGTTCATTCCAGTTCTAATGCTTAAATGTTTCAGTTTTACCAATATTACTTATCTAGTTTTACCCAGTTTTACCTAACTAGTTATACACAGTTTTACTTAACTAGTTATACCCAGTTTTACTTACCTAGTTATACCAAGTCTTACCAGTTTTACTTAACTAGTTATATCAAGTTTTACTCAGTAACAATACCAAAGGTATATTTAACTAGTTATACTCAGTTTACTGAGCTTTACCAGTTTTACTGAGTTTTACTAAGTAACATTTCCAAACATAGATATACTTAACCAAACATCCAGTTGTTAAACAGTGTACTTACACCCAAAAAGGTTCAACAAAACAACTTAAAACAAACATAATCCTTAAAAAACAAAAGTCATGACTCTCTTCCAAGTGCTAACCCCTCTTTAACCTTGTGTTAAGCCTCCTCTCAAGTATAGTGGATGTTTCAGCCACCTTTCGTTTACCAGTTGCCTTCTCTGCCGCTTTCTTCTCTGCCGCGGTCTTCTGGAGCTCTTCCTCGATCTGCAATCAGACACAATTAGAATACAGCTTTATCAAGTACTTCCATTAAATTTGAGACTATTTTTTACCATTTGTTCTTCAATTTCTTTCATATGCGCCATGTATTCTTCAATGGGTTTGACTCTCTTATCCATCTCGTCAATCTTCCCATGCAACAACTTAAACCCATCTTCCATCGTTTTCTGAATCCCATTCACGATCACAACAATATCGTTAGGATTAGGATTCGAACTTCCAGGTGCATCAATGGCAGCGAGTCTCTTTTCCTGGGGTTTTTTAGCTCTTCCTCCTCCTCTGCCATTCGGCCAGCCATCGCTTCGTCGTACATCTCCTGAAAATATACCCTCTTCCCAGCCAAAATAAGCTTCATCCAACTCTGAACAACATGATTGTCGAGATCATGGACATCGTGTTCTTTATATATACGCTCAAGAAGAGTTGGCAGGATGTTGTCAATGCCCTGAGGACACTTAGTCTTAGCAAGTTCTTCATTGATCTTTGAAAGAGGAAACCCTTTCATTGAGTTACTCTTGAACTGAGCCTTGCACATCCTTGGACAATTACGGACTGCCCCTACAATTGGCTCGCGGAAACTACTCCCTAGCTCTGGAATTGCCTCAAAGGCTAACAGCTACACAACAACACACATATGGTATATTAGTTAGAGATTAGCACAAGAACAATTACTCAAACCACAACTTAAAAGTACATACCTCCAAAGGGATACAGAAACCGCGAATCGGCCACAATTTGTTCTCTTTGACAACCCCTTTAAAATGGTCCATTGTGTGAGAGATTTCACCGACCATATGATCATAGCACAATATGCCCCAAGGAAAACTTTTGCACAAGTCAAGATCATCGACAGCTCTGAGAAATAAATCTACCACCGGAGTAGCATCGTTTCCACACTTCGTCTGACCGATGAGGACGCAGCAATGGAAGTAGAGAACGAGCATCTTCAGTCTATCTCGAGAAGCTCCCATCCCCTCGAGCTTCTCTTTCACATCTTGAACTCTAACTGTCGAGTTCCCAAAATAATTCCTCACAAAATTAAGGCCACCCAACTGATTATAGTTAACCAGATAGTTGCGGCAGTCTAATCCGGACATAAGTGCATGCACCCTCATTCCATAACGTATCAGAACGCCGTAGACCACGAACCAAACTTCCATCTTCTTCTCGATGCAGGTTGTTCGCAGGAGTAGCATCCACATGCCCAACAGCTTGTGGTTTCCTTGTTTCAGCAGGTGAAAGATATGTTGGAACTGCGGATGCTCTACAAACCACTTCCTCTCAGTAGTCGTTAGCTTAGGCTGCAAAGAATTAAGAGTGACTAGAAAATCAACAACGAAGCACCGCGTCGATATCTTTATTTTGTTCTTGTACTCTGTTGCGAGGAAGTACATTCTCAGAGGTTGCATGGCTGTCATTTCATCACCGGATTCCTGCAACAATAAGTTTTACCAAGTTATTCCAGTAATACAATGTTTAGTTTTACCTAGTTATACTCAGTTTTACTTAACTAGTTTACTCAGTTTTACCAGTTTTACTTAATTAGTTATACTCAGTTTTACCAGTTTTACTTAACTAGTTTTACCCAGTTTTACTTAACTAGTTTTACAAGTTTTACTTAATTAGTTATACTCAGTTTTACCAGTTTTACTTAATTAGTTATACCATTTTTCCCTACTTTTACACATCTAAATGGGAATAATACTTACTGATTGGGAATCAGAGCTGTCGTGGGATTCCTCGTCATCGTCTTCTTCGGATACATCCTTGTTGTCTCCGAGACTCTCAAGTTCGGTCTCGGTTACTCGGAATCGACCTCGTCTCCGTCTTCTGTACTCTCTGTTGCGTCGTTATCATCTTCATCATCTTCTACTTCACTCCCAATCTCATCTCCTTCGCTCTATTTCTCGAGATCAACTTCTCCTTATTCGCCAGCAACCGTCCGAGGAGCATTATCGACTGGAGGAGCATTATCGACCGGATTTGTGGTCGTCGCAGAACCAACACCATCGCTCACCGGAGGAGGAGGAGCATTCGTGGTCGTGGTAGGACCAACTACATCACTCGTCGGAGGAGGAGGAGCATTCGTCCCCGGAGCAACTAAATCTCTCGCCGTCGTTTGCGCTTTCTCCGCATGCTCCGCATCGGCATCAGTTTTTTTGGCTCGACGAGTCTTCGGCGCCATCTCTTTTACTCGCGTGATTCTTTCGTCGTTCGAGATAGGAGAGAAAGGAGAGGAACTCAAATGGAGAAGAGGAGAAGTAACTGTAAAAAAGAAGTTAAGATTCTTTGTCTCGTCGAACTCTTGGAAGGAGAAGAGAGAGTAACAGCTCCGAAAAAGGGGAAGAAGTTAGAAAGAAATAGAAAATAGGGATTTCGATTTTCCAATTTGAGGTTTTTTTGAATTTTTCGGGTCTGACCCGATTGATTTGGGCAGGTTAATGGGTAGGCGGATAGGACCGGATACCAACTAGCAGGATAGGTAAATATGAAACTTTGTTCTGGTTTTAAGGTAATTTTACCATTTTTCGTATTTAAAAAAATCAAAAAGAAAATGTCCTTTATAACAGGGGCATACAAGATTTAGGTTGAAGAAATAAGGGCATATGAGTCATTTTCTCGAAATATCATAGGTTTAGCAAGAGGAAGGAGATGATGTTACAATGACTGTTTTGCCCTTTATTAAAAGGAAAGGGAAAAAAAGAAAACAACACTGCCGAGAGTCGAACTCGGATATGTGACTAGAATTTCACTCACAGACCATCAGAGCTAGCATGTTATATTGTATTAGATATACAAATTTATTATATATATTCAGATACACTTAAAAAGCTTAGAAACTAGGCCCCGAGTAATCCCGCTTAATCTCCTATTTTCTGCTAACACGCTAGGCCAGGGTCAACCACGCGTATAGCGCCTAATGAGTTTCGGAACAAGGGTTCTAGGGAAGGGCTAAAATAATTATGACCGTTTTTTTGTCATTGGATTTTTTCAATAAGTGCATATTTGCGACTAAATCTATATGTTCGAATGCGTAATGAATATGTACAAGAATAAAACAATGAACATATAAATCTTTTTACGAAGGTTTAGTTTTCATATATATCCGGGACCTAATCTAGACTATTAAAACATAAAGGTTTTTGAAACTAAACTTTAGTTGACGTGTTTATTACGATGTATGCCATTAAAATTAATGAGTATTTTAATTATTCATTAGAGTCATTTTTAGGTTTAATAAAGTTATATTATATGTGGGTCATGCTAAATATTCTATAATTAATGATTTTATTCCAAAATATATATTCACAATACCTTATAATCTCTTTTTGTCTTAAATATACATAAATATTTTTATTTTATTTTTTTAAGATTTTTTTTATAAATTTCGTATTTATTAATAAAATTATTATAAAATAATTTTAATTACATTTTAATCTAAATATTTATAATTTATGATTTTATTCAAAATATATTCATAATATCTTTTAATATTTTTCAAATATAAATATATATATATATATATATATTTATATTATAACAAAATCTTACAAAAATATTTTTAGTTTCTTGATTTCTTAAGAAATTAATTACTAAATTTCTATTTATTATTATAATTTACTGAAATATAATTTTAATTATATTTTAATCTATAAAATAAGCACAAAATCTTTATATTTAGATCATTATAAAATGGGTTGAAAATTTGATTAATCAATTTTAATTATTTTTAAAAATAAACTTTTTCTACTGAAAAACTGTTTAAAAATATATTAACCAATTTTAATTGATATATTCTTAATTTGATAAAATGGCTAAAATTTTATATTATTCGAATATATGATGAGTTAGATTACGTTTGATGTTTTTATGATTGCAGTTTTTAAATGGTTATTCTATTAAATTTTCAAAATAAATAGACTACTATAGGATGAGTTGAAATAAAGATTAATTGTTTCGATTATAAAAAGATTTAATTAAACTTATATTTAGTGGAAGACAAGTTAAAATAATGAATTAACCAATTTTAATTATAAAAATATTAAAATAAACTTAAACCAATCCAAAAATATTAAATGAACGCTTTATCATATTTTAGTTACATTTTGATTAATAAAATAAATATAATTTTGTTTATATTTAGAACATAATAAAACGTATTGAAAATAGATTAAATAATTTCAATTAACTATATTATTAAAAAAATATCTATTGGAAGACGGATTTAAAAGATGTATTAACCAATTTGAATTGATATATTCTTAATTTTATAAAACATAAAAGTTATTCAATATTTATATTATTCTAATATACGATGAGTTAGATTACAGATGTTGTTAAAGGGTTATTTGATCAAATTTTCAAAATACTTAAACTATTATAAGATGGGTTAAAATATATATTATCATGTTTCAACTTTCATAAATATTTAATTATATTTATATAATATTATAAATTTAATTATTAAAATATTAAAAACATAAATAAATTCCATATATGAACATACAATATTTTATAAAATATTTTAAATCACACGACACATATATTATATTTATATCACATAATTTTTGTAATGATATTTTATTAAAAATAAAATATTATAAAATTATTTAAAAAAATTATTCAAACAAAATAAATTTATTAAAAAGTTATTTTTTAAGAAAAATATACCTGCACTTTTTAGCGCGGATCAAAATATAATACATACATAAATCTACTAAAGGATGAAGCAAGTTTTACAGCCTGTGACAGATCATCATTTAAGTAAATAAAAAATTAACATATGTCAAGCTATTAATTATTTAAAGGGTTTAATGCAAAAATACACGCTAAATGAGATTATTTTGAAACTACTCTTCCATTTTGAAAACTGCAAATTAATCCTATAACTCCAAAGTCTCATGCAATATAACCATCAACAACACTAATAACGTGGCAAAATAGAACGACGTCTATAATACTCACAGTTTATTAAATGCACCATTGGATGGAAAAAAAGAAACGATATGTAACTGAATGTGCTGTTGTTTTAGTTATACAAAACCAACATAAAGCTAACCACATTATAACCAGTGTTCTAAAATACGCTAGTCGAACGGTTGATTACCGTATACCGTATAGATGTATATACGGACGTTTATGCGGAGTATATACGGTGAATATTTTCTTTATATATATATATATATATATATATATATATATATATATATATATAATTTATTAAATAAAATATACATTTATCACTAATATAGTTTATAATTTTATAAATTAAAATTATTCAAATATGAATAGTAAACATAAAGTGAATTATAGATATAAGATGGTATTTAAATTATAATAAGATTTTATATTTTTTAAACTAAAATAGTGGAAATTTTATAATTCTCCAATTAATACTACTAAATTAAAAAAATTAACTCAAATAGTATGATAATAAATGAAACTGTAATTTTTTTAAAATATATATATTTATAATTTTTTTATTTTATAAACTGTATAAGTGCATTGATAAAAACATATAAATACCGTATATTCGGCGGAATAAACTGTATATACAACCGTATACGCTGTATATATGCTGTATAATTGATTGTATCATGTAAAACGTATTATCTTACCGTATAACCAAAAACAGTACAATCCTTCACTGTATAGCGTATAGACGCCGTATATACGGCCATATATGCCGTATTTTAGAACAATGATTATAACAAATCATTTTTTGGAGGAGAAATATAACTTAAGGTTTTGATGATTAGTTGTGATTTTTATTTTGGTTCTCCATGTGAGATGATTTCGTGAAGAATATGTTTATTTACTTGTTGTTACGGTTCGTTACGTTCCATCATGATCGAGTTTAGAAGTCAACAATGGACGCTGATATTTTTTCTTAAGTGTCTCCATCATTTAACAAAAAAAACCTTGTTCATTTCATGATGTTAAATAAAACAAATATTCATCTTTTCTCTCGTCTCTCTCGACAAGCATAAACTTCTTCTACCCTGATCTATTCCTCACCGAATCCTCACCGTCTACGATATACTCTCTACCGTCCAACTCTCCAGTCTCCACACCCTCCTTGCCCTCAGCCTCCTCCTTCACGTCCTGTGTTTCCCCGACTCAGCTCACCCCAAAGCCTACTTTCTTTTTTAGATTTCCTCCTACTCCTCATCCTCTGCAAAACCTAGATGATGGTCTCTGAGATTTATAGTTCTGGTTGCTGGCTTCTTCACCTAAGATTTGGTACTGGATCTAGGCATGAGAGTGTCCTTGCCGGAGAAACGAAAGTGCTGTGTACGATCAGACTTGGGAGCTGAAAAGGTGTTTGGCGGATTCTGTGTACGGAACTGATTTAGGGCACTGATGGCATTTCTTGTCGGTGTGTTGCCGTTTTGGTCATTGGATCAGGAATGGGCTTTAGCTGATTCACTCAGCTAGTTGGGCCAGCTGCTTTTAGCAACAGTTTAGTAGATCGAGCCCAAGACATTTAGCGAAACCGGTTTAAGGGGTCAAACTTAAATAAGGAAGAAGGTGCGAGAGTTCGTTACAACTAAGAGCCGTTACAGTTACAACAAGAAACAGAGGAGAGAAAGAGAGAAGGGTCGCGGTCAAGTATTCTTCTCCGGTGAGGTCGCCTGGCTCAGTGTCTGAGCTTGCGAGAAGGTCGTCTTCCTCGTCGTCGAAAGGCAAGGGCGGAGTCTAGGATCCTAAGCTCTGCAACCGACTTCGCATATACCTGCATTTGTAAACACCATTGTTAAGCATTTGAAAAGGTTAAGCAAGTAATAATGGAAGCATGGAAGTTTGGTTCTTCCCCCAGACAGTAGCCTAACAAGTGAAGTCTGGGTAAACATTTTGTGTGTTCTTTACTTTTGTAGTTCATTCAAGAAGACTCATAGATCGATTCTTAATCAATCTGACTTAAAGATCAGACCTAAAATACCTAACAAGTGGTATCAGAGCTATTGGTTAGTAGCGCATCTCGGGTTACGTCTCAGTAATCCAAGGCGTGGAATCTTGGTATCCAGATCAACAGGATCAAGAAAGGTATTGAGGAAAGGGGGGTTCAGTGTTCAGAAGGGTATAGGGCTCGTTCTGTCGTCTTCGGTCGAGTTTATCTCAGTTAACATGGAGTCAGTTAAAACATGCTAAGTTCAAGACAGAAAAGTTTGATGACCAAGGTGATTTTGGCATGTGGAAATTTAAGATGCTCATGCAGCTGGAGCTACAAGGTCTAGGACATATTCTGGAAACGGATACGAGTCAAGAAACTGAAGAAGAGGCCAGCTCAGGGACCAAGCCAGAGATAGACATCAAGAAAGACCCATTGGCAAAGGCAAAGGACACCAGAGCTAGAAACCTCATATGCTCAAGTCTCACGAATATGGTCCTAAGGAAGGTTATGAAAGAAACCACATCAAATGGAGTCTGGAAAGCATTGGAAGCAGATTACCAAACAAAGACCCTACTGTTGGGATAGTGTCCTGAAATCACACTTGCACTCACTCCTGATGATAGTTGTGTGTCGAGATCAGACATTCGTATAATACTGGGCGGTTGCAATGTTTTGCTAGAAGCCTCTTGCAATCTGTAAGTTGTAGACTTACTGCCAGTATTATATGATCCTATAGGGTCACACACCTAAGCAAACTGGAAGCTAAAATGTGGGAATGATCATTATGGTAATGATCATGTTAATGTGTATTGGATACACATTAATATCGAGTAAATGGTGTTGTGTCGATCGACACAGTATGTGTGTCGGTCGACACAGTTCGGGTTTTCGAAACAGTTGTTTCGATTTGTGACTTAAAAGTTGGCCCGTTAAGAATGATCTGAGGTCTTGATAAAACCTAAGGGGTTTCGACCTGGATCAATAGCCGTCGTCTTTTTCTTGACAGAAGAAGTAGAAACACCAGAACTCAGAGATCCCAAAAGATCCGGCACTAGCATCCTGGTTTCCAGCTTGTGTGCGTGTGTATCTGGTAGAGGCGAAGCATCTGAGTCGCTAGATCTCGTTCACCAATCATTCTGCTGCCAGTTCAAGGTAAGAACGAGGTTGGTAAAATTCAATATAACAAACCCTAGATCCTAGGAGATCCAACACCTACCTAACATGATCTATCTGAAACAAAGCTTTGCAAGTTATAAGATGGTGGAGAACAAAACTATTGAGGAAAATCTGGATGTCTTCCTCAAATTAGTTGATGATCTAGCAAGCTTAAACATAAATGTTTCAGATGAAGATCAAGCCATTCAAATCCTAACTAGTCTACCATCTCAGTATGATTCTATGGTACACACACTCAAGTATGGAAATGGCAAAGAAACACTCACGGTTAAGGAGGTGACTACATCTGTGTATTCCAAGGAAGCTGAGTTAAGAGAAAAGGGGCTGCTGGGTAAAACTAAGTCAAATGCAGAAGGACTGATGGTAACTAGAGGAAGATCAGAGAAAAAGGACATGTGACAAGGGTAAGTTCAGAGGTAAGAGCAAAGAGGGTAAATATCCACATAGGTCAAAGTCAAGAAGCAGAACACAAGGAAAGCCCAGGGAATGCTGAATGTGTGAAAAGGAAGGACATTTCAAGAGAGAATGTCCAGAGCGAAAGGAAAACAAAGGACAAAACTCGGTAAACTTGGTTCTTGAAAAAGAACAGCCTATGATTCTAACTGCTAGTTTACAGGACACCAAAAATGAGTGGGTTCTGGACTCTGGATGTACCTTCCATATAACTCCAAACAAGGATGTACTGTTTGATCTAAAAGAGATAGATGGTGGGAAGGTCCTCATGGGAAAAAAACACAGTCAGTGAGGTTAAGGGGATTGGGAAGCTAAAGATAGTCAATCCGGACAACTCAACCTTGATTTCGACTGAGGTAAGGTATATGCCAACAATAGGCAGAAACCTAATCTCATTTGGATAACAAGAGAAAAATGGTTGTACTTATGAAGGTGGAGACTACAAGGTTACTTTCTACAATAAAGGAAAGAAGGTTCTTTCTGGGAAGTACAAGGATGGTATGTATTATCTTCATGGGTCAGTGGCAAAAGTAGAGGCAGTAGTAGTAAGGGAAGAAGTAAATTGGACTAACAGATGGCACTCTAGACTCGGAGACATGAGTCTTAAGAACATGGATATGCTAGTTAAGCGAGGATATCTAAAGGATAAAGAAGTCCATACTCTAGACTTATGTGAGACATGTGTGTTGGAAAAATCTCATAAACAACCTTTTCCTTCAGCCAAACACACAACCACTGAGGTACTAGAGTATATACACAGTGATCTCTGGGGATCTGTTGCAAATGAGGGAAGCCTTTCAGGTTGCAAATATTTTCTGACCATCATTGATGATCACTCCAAAAGGGTCTGGATCAGATTCCTAAAGAGTAATGATGAGGTTTACGATAACTTTTGCGAATGGAAGAAGCTGGTTGAAACTCAAAAAGGAAAGAAGATCAAAAGTCTGAGAACAGAAAATGGTCTTGAATTTTGCAACAATAAGATGGATAAGTTGTGTAAGGACTCAGGCATCAAGCACCACATGACGTGTTCTTACACTCCTCAACAGAACGGAGTAGCAGAACGGATGAACATGACTAGAGCAGATGCATGATTTCTGAGTCAGGGTTAGAAAATAAGTTCTGGGTTGAGGCAGCCTCAACAGCAGTCTACTTAATAAACAGGACTCCAAACTCATCAATAGAATTTAAAATTCCACAGAAAGTTTGGAGAGGAACAAAGGTTGAATATGGACATTTGAGAAGGTTTGGCTGCACATCTTATGTCCATATCAGTCAAGAAAAGATTAGTCTGAGGGCCATCAAGGGAATTTTCATGGGATACCCACAAGATACTAAGGGATATAGGATTTGGCTTCCCACTGAAATGAAGTCAACTATCAGCAGAAATGTTTTTTTTGATGAAGAGAAGCTTTACATGGATTCAGGAGAAAAGGCTTCATCAAATCCTAAGAGTAAGAAGAGGGTTTCCTTCAGACCAGACTTAATTGAGGGACCATCCTCAGGGAATAGTCAAGAGGATATTGAAAGCTCAGATATGGAGTATCCACTGGAGAAGGTGGAGAAAGTTTTGAACAGGAAGGATACACCGGTGGAGGTGGAGACAGTTCAGAACAGGAATCAGCTTCAGAAACTGAGTTAGACAGTGAGGAGGAAATAGAAGGAAATCAACCAGGCTGTGGGGAAAATCAGAACCTGCAAGGATATCTTCTAACTCGGGATATAAAAACAAGAAAGAAGAAGAAACCTGCAAGATTTGAAAGTGGAGATTTCGTTGCTTTTGCACTGGCGTGTGCTGAAGATGTAAAACTTGATGAACCTAAGACAGTAGCTGAAGCCAGAAGAAGCAAGGATTGGAAAAGGTGGCATGAAGCTATGGTTGAAGAGAAACAATCTCTTGACAAAAACAAAACCTGGATCATAGTTGAGAGGCCTGATAGGAAAAGGATAGTAGGTTCCAAATGGATCTTTAAATTGAAAGAAGGCATACCAGGGGTTGAGAAACCAAGATATAAAGCCAGGTTAGTGGCTAAAGGGTTTACTCAAGTGGAAGGAGTTGACTACAATGAGATTTTCTCTCCTGTAGTCAAACATGTATCCATTCGGATCATCCTATCAGCTGTAGTTAACGGGGATTTGGAACTGTATCAGATGGACGTCAAAACAGCTTTCTTACATGGGAAACTTGATGAAACCATTTAAATGGAACAACCAGAGGGTTTCATCAAGAAAGGATATGAAAACAAGGTTTGCTTTATAAAGAAATCACTTTATGGTCTAAAGCAATCTCCAAGGCAATGGAATCAGAGGTTTAACACATTTATAAAAGGTCAAGGCTTCACGAGATGTGTTAAAGATCCTTGTGTGTATCTGAAAGGGGAATCTATTGAAGAAGGAGTCTACTTGCTACTCTATGTAGACGACATGTTGATTGCAGCAAAGAGCAGGGATAAGATAAACAAGCTCAAAGAGAATCTGAAAATGGAATTTGAGATGAAAGATTTAGGTTAGGCTTCAAGGATTCTTAGAATGGATATTCTAAGAAACAGAAAGGAAGGGACACTAAAGCTATCTCAGGAAAACTACATCAAACAGGTTCTAGAGACATTTGAGATGCAAGACTGCAAACCAGTGTGTACACCGGTCACATCACAGTTCAAGCTAAAAAGCTTAACTGATAAAGAATGGAAAGAGGCAGCTCAGGAAATGGATTCAATACCCTATGCCAGTGCAGTGGGTAGTTTAATGTACGCCATGTTCGGTTCTAGACCAGATCTAGGATTTGCAGTGGGGCTTGTGAGCAGGTTTATGTCTAAACTAGGTAAGGATCATTGGGCAGCCGTCAAATGGATTTTAAGATATCTTCAAGGGGCATCCGAGACATATCTCACATTTATAAAGGAAGGACATTTCAACATTGAAGGATTTTGCGACTCAGATTATGCTACTGACCTTGACAAGCGAAGGTCAGTAACTGGGTACGTGTTCCAAGTTGGAGGGAACACGGTTAGTTGTAGATCATCACTCCAGCATGTGGTGGCTTTATCCACCACAGAAGCAGAGTACATGGCTCTGTCTGAGGCTACGAAGGAGGGGCTATGGCTAAGGGAGTTTTGCAGTGAGTTAGGTTTTAAGTCAGATTACTTCAAACTGCACTGTGATTCTCAAAGTGCAATCTGCCTAGCTAAAAACTCAATTCATCATGACCGTACTAAACATGTAGCCACAAAGATTCACTTTATCAGGGACATCATTGATGAAGGGTTGGTTCAGGTCCTAAAGATCCACACTACTCTAAATCCAGCTGACATGTTAACTAAGTGCATACCTGGAAATGCGTTCGAGAAGTGCCTCGTAACGCTGAAAGCCATTCCGTGATCGCCCAACAGGTACTCCGAGAGGGCTCTGTCGTTTGTGTCATCTCGAAGAATAATTACATGAGAGGAAAGATGGTTAGTCTTATAATCAAGCTTGGTAACTCTCATAAAGTTATTAAACGACTAAAGGTTTATGGAAAAAGGATTCTTACTTGGAGTCAGAAGTAAGAGCATCGTATTCTTCTTGTTCTTCTGGAGCTGTTTGAAAGTTGATCAGGAGAAAGGGTCAGTATTGTCGTCAAGCAGGTTGACGGATAGAAGCAGTTGCTGTGGCATATCTATGTAAGAGGTCACTTACAAGGGTCACGGTAGAGTCTGATAACAGGAGATCCTGGTGGAGGGATTAAGCTCGGATATTTGGGTGGTTCCAGGTCGTAGATGAGGAGGCCGTCAGAGTCGATGCTGGATGGTGATGACGGACAGGGAGAACCAGCTTCCATGACATCGATTCGGAATATGGATTTTCGATTTCGCATTTTTAGGGTTTCTGTCTAAGCTGAGCTCGAGAGTGGATCTGACCAAAGACGACAAAGGTGGTGTTTGTCGGTGTGTTGCCGTTTTGGTCATTGGAGAATGGGCTTTAGCTGATTCACTCAGCTAGTTGGGCCAGCTGCTTTTAGCAACGGTTTAGTAGATCGAGCCCAAGACATTTAGCGAAACCGGTTTAAGGGGTCAAACTTAAATAAGGAAGAAGGCGCGAGAGTTCGTTACAACTAAGAGCCATTACAGTTTCAACAAGAAACATAGGAGAGAAAGAGAGAGAAGGGTCGCGGTCAAGTCTTCTTCTCCGGTAAGGTCTCCGGAGCTGTTTCTTTAGAATCGACGACATCTGGCTCTGCGTCTGAGCTTGCGAGAAGGTCGTCTTCCTCGTCGTCGAAAGGCAAGGGCGGAGTATTGGATCCTAAGCTCCGCAACCGACTTCGCATATACCTGCATTTGTAAACACCATTGTTAAGCATTTGCAAAGGTTAAGCAAGTAATAATGGAAGCATGGAAGTTTGGTTCTTCCCCCAGACAATAGCCTAAAAATTGAAGTCTGGTTAAACATTTTGTATGTTCTTTACTTTCGTAGTTCATTCAAGAAGACTCATAGATCGATTCTTAATCAATCTGACTTAAAGATTAGACCTAAAATACCTAACAAGTGGTATCAGAGCTATTGGTTAATAGCGCATCTCGGGTTACGGCTCAGTAATCCAAGGCGTGGGATCTTGGTATCCAGATCAACAGGATCAAGAAAGGTATTGAGGAAAGGAGGGTTCAGTGTTCAAAAGGTTAAAGGGCTCGTTCTGTCGTCTTCGGTCGAGTTTATCTCAGTTAACATGGAGTCAGTTAAACATGCTAAGTTCGAGATAGAAAAGTTTGATGGCCAAGGTGATTTTGTCATGTGGAAATTTAATATGCTCATGCAGCTGAGCTACAAGGTCTAGGACATTATCTGGAAACGGATACCAGTCAAGAAACTGAAGAAGAGGCCAGCTCAGGGACCAAGCCAGAGATAGACATCAAGAAAGACCCATTGGCAAAGGAAAAGGACACCAGAGCTAGAAACCTCATATGCTCAAGTCTCACGAATATGGTCCTAAGGAAGGTTATGAAAGAAACCACAGCAAATGGAGTCTGGAAAGCATTGGAAGTAGATTACCAAACTAAGACCCTACCTAATAGGATCTATCTGAAACAAAGCTTTGCAAGTTATAAGATGGTGGAGAACAAAACTATTGAGGAAAATCTGGATGTCTTCCTTAAATTAGTTGATGATCTAGCAAGCTTAAACATAAATGCTTCAGATGAAGATCAAGCCATTCAAATCCTAACTAGTCTACCATCTCAGTATGATTCACTGGTACACACACTCAAGTATGGAAATGGCAAAGAAACACTCACGGTTAAGGAGGTGACTACATCTGCGTACGCCAAGGAAGCTGATTGATTTCAGCTCCGTTCTCTCTCTCTCGAGTATTGCTTTTCCACAATCGTTGTTGAATTGCAGGTTTATGCGCTTACTGGTGGCGTTGCTCCTCTTATGTGTTCAATTGATGTTTCCCAGTTAAAGCGTCGTCCTCCCGCAGATGAGAAGGTTAAGTATTTATCTTCTTATCTGATTTGTGAGTTTTGTGATAATTCTTGTTGAGTATGATGATTAGTGTTAATATGTTCAGGTAGAAGGTTAAAGACTGCACTCCGTCACGAGTTGGCTCTCCGTTCGCGCCGTCACTACATAACCCTTACCTTCTTATTTCGGTGAGATTATCAAACTCTTTATTTCTCTGTAGCAATCTCAATATTGTATTTTATGATATCTTGGTGACATGATTCGAGTTTCGCAGGGTATTTTGTTCATCGCTGGCGTGAAAATAGACCCTAAGAACATGGAGAAGCTGCAACTCTTTCGTGGAGACAAGTATCATTTATTTGTTTATCATGTCCACCCTAACTTCTCTTTTGTCTTTCGAAGGCTACTAACCCCTCCAGGTACTCTATTTCCTTCGCTGGAGATGGAATCACATAGGAATATGATGAGTCAGACTGGTGATTCAAAGGTTCGTCCGGTTAGATTGACTTCTAGGGTAAGAATGTTATTGTTTTGATCTCGTTTTATCGGATCTTAGATTCTAGAAAAATAGCTAAATATAATGCAACTAGTGTTAAATTAAAGCTCCGTTGATATTGGTGTTTTATGTTTAGGACTTTCACTACTAGTTAATGCTGCCATGCATTAGTCTGATACATAAGTTTATATTTTATATTTTGTCACCAATAAATCGCATTTATCCTTATTGCTGAGTTAAATGTTTGTCTGGTTAATCGTAGTGTTTTCTCTCTCTTTCCTAGCTCTTTGTTGATTAAGGAATGTGTCATCTTTATTCTTGCATGTGAACCAACTGCTTTAGGTTGGTGAGAAATGCTAGATCAATGTGGATTAGAGGTTAAGCTTCACAAGATATCCCAATGCTTGTTGATTTTGGTAACATAATTGATTTCACTATTTCTTCTTGCTCAATGAGTAAGTGGTATATGATTTTCCAGGTATTCGGTTTATTTCGGTTCGGGTTTGGTTCTTCAGATATAGGAGTGTAGGTTCCGTTCTGATATTTTGTCGGCTCTAGGATCGATTCGGTACCACTTTTTTCGGGTCGGATTCAGTTCTGATCTTCGGATCCGTGTATTTTGTCCAGCCCTAAATGTGTCTTCAAGTAGATTACATTATTGTTAATGTACTAATGTTGCATTGTATGGGGGTAGAAGTTTATATAATTCTTTGATACTTGTTATATGATTGTAATATTTGAAAGGGAAGTTCTAACTTTTTCTAGTGTTATATAATGAATTTTATGAGAAATACTCTAGGTATTGTTAATGTACTAATGTTGCATTGTGTGGGGTAGAAGTTTATATAATTCTTTAATACTTGTTATATGATTGTAATATTTAACAGCGAAGTTCTAACTTTTTCTAGTGTTATATAATGAATTTAATGAGAAATATTTTAAGACAGCAACAAAAAGAGTTGATATGACAAAAGTGGCAATAAGAAGAAAAATTAACATACTTAATATTATTTTAGATCGTAAAGACTTGTGTATCCTTATACAATTTAAAATAATATTTATTAAAACTAAATAATAATTCAAAATTTTGATTTTTTAATTATTTTTTCAAGTTTTTTTCTTCATAAATTTGTTTTTTGAATTTTTTTCAAGTTGTTTTCTTGAAAGGCCTTTCTGAAACTATATTATTGTTTCGAGAAAACGTTTAAAGTTATTTATTATATAAGTTTGTAAGTTATTATACTTTCTGAAGTAATATTGTAGTTTATTGGCTATACATCTCTAACTTGTACACTTTGTAAGATCATTTCCAACCCCACTCTAAATCCCAGTTTATTTTAGAGTAAAAGGCAAAATTTTCTCCAATCCCATTCTATATCTCACTCCATAATAGAGTAATAAATGAGATTACTCCATTTTTTAGTCATCACTCTATTTTAGAGTAAAAAATAGAGTGGAGTTGGAGTAAAACTCAACTCAATTTTAGAATCACTCTTTTTTGGAGTAAAAAATAGAGTATTACATTGGATATGCCATAACTCTTATGTTTTAGGTTCGATTACAAACGAAATGCTAAAATTTTTTGTTTTGTTTTTGGAAGACCTTTTTAAAATTGTACAATTGTTTCCTAAAAACGTTTAAAACTATGTGTTATATAAGTTTGTAAGTTCTTATAATTTCCAAAGTAATACCTTAACTTAGAAATAATTGCACTCATAGTATTTTTTTTTAAAAAGTAATTGCATTTTTGTATCTTTATAAAAGTGTGAGACATCTTGTATCTTTTTTCGTAGGTCTCAGCGTCAAAAATACAGATTTACCCTTGCAGTTGAGAATAGCTTCTGGACGGATACATATAGGTGTCACACGCCACAATTTTCCTAACTATCCTTATGGATAGATGTCACACGCCACAGTTTTCCTAACTATCCTTGCCTCTTTTCCTGGATGGACACAGATAGGTGTCATACACCACACATCACCTAAATTATGGATAGTTTTGTTTTTAAAGATAATACTTCAATAAATTATACGTGAAGATAAATACTAAGTAGATAACAAACAACGGACTAAGAGGATACTAGGATATTGTTGGTCTTATGTCGAATATACATCTATGGATAATCATACTATGATCTATTAATGGATAATCATTTTAGTTTTGAAAAAATAAACATGACTTGGTGGTTAGGCAAAGTAATTTTAAGGTGATGAACTAGTTATATATGATCTTTAAGGATGGATACTTGGCAAATTTTGTTTCGGGAGTGAGCTAAATTGCCTAAATGATGGATAGTTTTGTTTTTGAAGATAATACTCCAATAAATTATATGTGAAGATAGATACTAAGTAGATAACAAACCATGGACTAAGAGGATACTAGGATATTGTTGGTCTTATGTCGAATATACATCTATGGATAATCATACTATGATCTATTAATGGATACTCATTTTAGTTTTGAAAAAACAAAACATGACTTGGTGGTTAGGCAAAGTAATTTTAAGGTGAAGAACTAGTTATATGTGATATTTAAGGATGGATACTTAGCAAATTTGGTTTCGGGAGTGAGCTAAATTACCTAAATGATGGATAGTTTTGTTTTTGAAGATAATACTCCAATAAATTATATGTGAAGATAGATACTAATTAGATAACAAACCATGGATACATGTATGTTTGTCCATATGTGGAAGATATTAGCGTAGTCAAGTTTGGATATCCATGAGAAGCGTCCAGCACGTGATATGATCGTGGTAGTATCCACGAATATCTGAGATTGTGGACACCTACTCTAAACTATCCATTCGAAACTTTCGTAATAAGTCCGATTTTGATTTTTTTTTGAATTCCGGTACATCGGCCGATTTTATCTCCATTCAGCCGGTCTATATTGTCGCAAACCTCCCCTCCGACAATCTATCAACCGTCAAAAAATGGAGGGTGAAATTAATATAAAGTAAGAAAGAGAGAGGGGGGAAAGAAAAGGAAAAAAAATAATAAAAATGAAGGATAGTTAGGAAAAAAGTGGGAAATTATACGTCGAGGGAGTTAGTCGCGGATAGATTGCCGGAGGAGAGGGATAAAACTGTCTTTATTCCGGTGGGACCAACAAAAAAAAGATACAACATTGCAAGAAGTTTTTGAAAGATACAAAACTGCAAAAAACAACAGAAAGATACATCTAGTGCAATTGACCCCCTTAACTTAGTGGCTACGCATCTACAACATGTGCACCGTTATAACCTCTACGTTTGAGATTCGAGTCCAATGAAATGAAAAAAAAACTTTTTTTTGAAGGCCTTTTTTAAATATATTATTATTTCGTGAAAATATTTAAAACTATTTATTATATAAGTTTGAAAATTATATACTTTATGAAGTAATACAATATATTAGTGGTACACATTCTTCAACATGTGTATCTTCGTAACTCTAATGTTCGAGGTTCGATTCCAACAAAATGCAATATATATATATATATATATATATATATATATATTTTTTTGAAAGAAAACTGTATTAGTGTGTCCTGAAAACACTCAAAATTATTTTATATATATATTTGCAAGTTTTTATACTTTTAGAAATAATATCATAGCTTATTGGCTACACATCTCCAACCTGTGAACTTTTGTAATTCATATGTCCAAGCTTCAGTTCTAGTGAAATGCAAAAAAACATTTTAGTTTTAGTTTTTAGAAGGTTTTCCTGAAACTGTATTATTATTGTTTTAAAACGTTTAAACTTATTTATTATATAGTGTTTAAGTTTTTATACTTTTCAAAGTAATACCGTAGATTAATGCTTACACATCCCTAATTTGTGCACATTTGTAATCATATGTCTCATGTTCGATTTTAACGAATGATAAAAAACTATTTTTAAAAATATTCCTGAAATAGTATTATTGTTTCTTGAAAATATTTATATAATTTTGAAAAATGTTAAAAAAAATTTTTTTGAAAATTTTGAAATTCTTTTCTTGAAAAATTTGATTTTTTTTGAAAATATATATATTTTAAATAAATATTTATTTTTAAATAAAATATTAATTTATATTTGTTATTGATTAAAGTTAATTTAGTCTTTATCCCTTTTAATGAAAATTATTTTTGTCCATTTTTTTCTTGTTGTTATTTTGGTCTTAGACCTTGTTTTTATGCTATTTAAGAAAATTGCCTGAATTTTATTGTTAACTTAAATATATAATATCATTTGTTGGCTATGAATTTAACTAGAAAAGTACATTGTTTGAGTTGGGCGTCCGGTGCCTAAGACGCGTAACATCTTTTTGATGAATGAATGATCCTGAGTACCCAATGCATAAATCGTGTAACACGTTTTCAGTGAAGCATGATCATGAGTCTATAGGACACATGACAACCTCTTAAAATTTATATTTATATAAAGCATTAAGATATCAGATTTTTTTTAGATATAAGGGTGGTTTAATGCAAAAAAACCTTCAAGTCAAGTGAGATTTGTTTGCAACTCTACCCTCCAAATTTAAAAAAATACAAGTTTATCCTTTAACTCGAAAATATCCTACAATATAAACATCCAATAGATGTTATATTTGACAGTTTACAAATATAAATTGCCACGTGTCCTAAGCAACCTTAAAAAAAAATCGATAGTTCATTAGTAAAATTATATCAATTTTCCCAATTTTTGACTTTGCTCACGTATTAATATCTTAAAAAGGGGAGTAAACAAAACAAATTATATTCCTTCCGTTTTACAAAGAGTGTCATTTTACACTTTTTTCTTGTTTTATAAAGAGTGTTACTCTACATTTCCAATACTATTTTTTACATTGAATTCTTATTTTACGCTTCACCCAAAGCTCACTTTATTTAAATCTAAGTTATTTTACTTTAATTAATGATGTAATAAATAAGAGCATTTTTGTATAACTATAGGTTTTCTTAATACGTGTGAAATATGTCAAAATAACATTTTTTATGAAACAGAGAGAATACTATATAAAAGGAGCTGATTGAGGCTCAAGAAAGTGTACACGTAAGATTACAAAATAACACCAAGAATAGACACGTGGCAAAGTACCTTTTTATATATAACACAAAAATTCCTTTTCTCCCTATGGAAGTCAAACGTCTCAGCTTCTCTTCCTCCTGTAAAGCCCAAACCTTCCCTCATAAATCATCTGATTTCTCTACACAGGGCTAATAAATTTATCGAGAGAGAAATAATATGGTACAAGTCCCAAGATCAAAAAGTGCTGGATTCAACGTAATGATCTGTTCTCGAGGTATGACGAAGGAATCGAGCTGGATGAAGAAGGATGGAACTCTGTGACTCCATAAGAAATCACAATCAAACAAGCAGAGAGGTGTCGTGGGAAAGTAGTGATTGATTGCTTCTCAGATGTTGGTGGTAACACAATACAATTTGCTAAAATGTATAACTAAGTTTCTTCTCTCTCTCAAAAAAAAAAACGACAAGAAATAGTATGATCATGTCACGTTTTTCCTTAAACCAAATTTTGTTGTTGTTAGATAGATGTTCTTATGCTGTTCCTATCGACACTGATCATGTGAAGGTGGAATTGGCTATGAACAATGCAACGGTTTATGGAGTTGCTAATCGTGTTGATTTTGTCGTCGGTGCTTCCATCCACTTAACTCCATCTCTCAATGTAAGCTTCTTTCTTTCTTACCACTAACTTTTATCTGCAAATATATAAAAAGATTCTGTTGATTCACCCCTTTGTTATTTGTGCTAATATATTATAATCTACGAGATTCAATCAAATCAACTTTGATTTTGGTTAGAGAGATGTATTGTTTCTAGCACCACCATGGGGAGGACCAATGTATACCGAAGTTTAGAGTTACACAGTGGACATGCTCCAACCCAAGAGATATGTAACTATTGATGTTCAATATATAAAGTTATTAATATACAACACACCAGTTTTGTTCATTTGATCAAGTTTTGTTTTGTTTTGCTTTGTACAAATTCCTTCAGATTGCTCTGTCTATTACGCCTAACATCATAATGTTTTCTACTGCGAAATATTGTTTAGCACAAGTGGAAGAACTCGCTTGGCTTTCCTCGCCTCCACTAAATCTCAAGGTGACGCATTGTCAAGTAATTAACAAACACTATGAGAGGTCATTTATTGCAAAGCTTGACAATTTTCATATCTGGTGATTTTCAGATTGAAGAAAACTGTGTTGGAGGCAAATTGAAAGCGATAACGGCTTATTTCAGTAAAAAGTTGAGAAATTGTTACTATATTAGCCTCGGAGGAACTATCTATCTATCTATCTTCTCAAGCAACAGAGGAATAGACTTTAGGTTACTTTTATCTCATATGTTCTTAGATTCCCAATTCACGCTTGATTTTGTCCATTTCAGGTCTTAACTTGATTTACTCTCGGAGAGACGAAATCAAGCAAGCTAGCTGCAAATTCGAAGGCTTTAAGCTGATTTATTGTTGATCCATCTCCATTCTCCACGCTTCAGATTAAAAGCTATTCACTCCCAACGATTGTCAAGGGTTTTCCGAAAAGAGGCATTCAACTATTGTCAAGGTCTGGGGTGAATAGAAACAAATATGAGGTAAGTTTCATAGCAACAAAGATGAGGTATCTACTTTTCATTTTATTTTTTACCTCATACATGGCCATTGAATAGCAGTGCTATGTTACCTCCTCATGTCGACCGAGTCAGGTTAATATGTTGTGGTGTAAGTATAAGCGGTGCATGTCTAGACGTTTCACATCATAGATATTATAATCACTAAAGTAATATTAAATTTTCACTACTTTCTCTACTAATACTCAGGGGACAATCCAGGAACTGAAGACACTGAGCAAAGAATGTAGAGCTAATAGTTGCATAGAACATGCGACCGGGATCATGGAAGAAGAGAAGGCGCCAGAGAATCTGTCAAAGAAAATGTCAAATATATGACTAAATGATACAGCCACTAAGGTTTAAAAAACCTAAATTAATTTTGTCTTTGTTATTAAAATTAGCGGTGTTAAATTGTGCAATTGAATTATTGGTATATGTGGAAGTGTCAAATAAGATGAACAAAAATCAGCCTACAAATATGCAATGTTCCACAGCTTTACTGTATTTGCAGCCATTTAAGAGTTGACATAATAAATTCAAGATGGTTGTTATATATGGGTTTAGCACCCCATCCATTTAGAAGGCCCAATACTTATTCTCTTAATAAAGGTCGGCCCAACAAAAGCAGAACGGCCCAACAAGCAATAAGGGCCCGAACACATACGTCCGAACCAAGCCTATCGCCATCGGCTCGGCTCGGCTCAACCCAAGCAGAACGACAACAAGTCGGCTCGGCTACGCTAACAGCCAAAAGAACGTACGGCTCAGCCCATCTCGTCACCAAGTACGGCCCAATCCGCACGAGCTCGACAAGCGGTCAACGGCCTGTAAAAAAGTACGACCGTATTTTACTATAAATAGGAGTCGTCACTGTACATTAATGTAACTTTTTGGGATCTGTGCACTTCTTACTACTTTCTCTCTCTAGAGTCAATTTCCCGAATTGTAAACCGAGCACGTCTTTCGGACTGCTCGGGAATCCGAATACAAAACACGCTCGTTACCGAGCATATCATTCTCTTCAAACAATCCCGAACGTAATCCTCCAATTGTTCATCCCGAACACACTTTCACTCTTGTCTATCTCCGAATCTAGTCGGTTCTCTTAAGAATAACTTAACTCCCTCGGACCGAGCACGTCAACTCTCGAGCAAGACGCGCATTACGATCTCGTGACCATCTCGGTAATCACAATTGGTGCCGTCTGTGGGGACATCAAGTTTTTCTTCACTAACGGACAGGTTCAGCGATGACAGGAGCACCACCAAACAAAGATTACGTCCACATCGAAGATATAACGAGCTCAGAAACAATTTCGAGAGCAAGGGGGCAACCCCAGCACGTTTCTCAGGTTGCAGATCCAATCATCCAGCCGGCCGGCGCCGAGCAGCAACCTCAAAACACCGAACGACCTCAACAAGTCGCAGAAGCTCAGACAAACGAGCAGGACATGTCCACCTTACTCAAAACTCACATGACTCAAGTAACCGAACTCTCCCAGGGAAGCAACGCACGCTTCGACCAGCTCGCCACGGCACACGCAATATGCCAGGGGCAAATCAACGATCTACGGATGGTAAGCCAACAAGGATCCGTTCCCCGAACTCACCTCCACCGAGCGTTATTCGAAGAAACGCCGCCTCCCAATCCGAGAAACCGAACGGTATCCCAGCAGACTGATATATCATGGTTTTTACCCATTTTATGCCATGATATAGATGTGTTTTTAGTGTTTTTTGTGTTATTTTAGAGTCTTTTACAGGTTTAATCAGGTTTGGAGCTAATTAGAGATAATTGGAGTATTTTGAGACTTTTGGAGCATTTTGGCCGAGAGTTTAACTCACTGCCCGATTTGATGATCATGCATCGATCGACACACCGTTGGTGTCGATCGACACACTAGCGAGATGGGCCGTACAGGCGGTTTAACAAAGTTATGAAGATTTGCAGAGAAGCCCAGAATAGTTCCAGTATTTACACAGAAGCCCCAGCCGAGATTATGCCTATATATAGAGAGTTTTGGCTTTTATTTTAGATACGTTTTCATACTTAGAGCTAAGAGAATTTTAGAGCTTTTGGGGCTGATCTAATCCTGTACTTCATCTATTTTGGAGAAGATTTCGAACCCCTTTATCTATTTAATTTCTTATATGCAATCTATTATTTCTATGATTTCTGTTCCATTAATCATGTCTGAGTAGATTCATAGTTAAGTTTAGGGTTTCTCATTAGGGATTTTATGACTTGCTAGACTTGTTTAATTCAGTTAAGGATTCATATGATTAGAATGTTCTTCAAACTAAATTATGCTTAATGCTAGTTCTAACCTGATCAATTAGAATCTAGATCTTAGGTTGCTAAATACGACATGAGAGTGTGGTTTAGAATCTGAACTATTTAGGTTGAGCAATTAAATTATTCGCAAAGAGATTTGGTTTAGTTTAATTGTGAACATATCGAACTTGAAATTAATGCTGGTTTAATCTGTTAGTAATTGCAAAGAGATTTGGATTACTGCACTTAGACTTAGAGGATTTTCGCAAAGAGATTTGGTTAATCCTAATTCCGTGATTTGAGTTCTAGAACTGAGTTTAATTTGATCCTGACTGGTTAACTTGTCTGCTTGTCTGATTTCCTGAGAATTCCCTAGACTTAGCGCTTTTAGTTTATTGCGTTCACAAAAAAAATCCTGCTACTGATTTACTTTCTCGCCTTGCTATTTACTTTACAACAAATTGCTTTCTTCCTAGTATTGATCTCTTTCGTTATGATCTATTGAGACCAGAGTCCCTATGGATTCGATAACCCTATATACTACATTGATATTGCTGTGCACTTGCAGTTAGTATAGGGAATAAAACCTGACCTATCAAGTTTTTGGCGCCGTTGCCGGGGACTCTTAGAGTCTTCGATAGGACCAAACTTAGGGTTTTTACTAGGAATTTTTCTTTTGTGTTTTTGTTTTCGTTTTTTTTAATTTTATTCACTGATTTCTTCTCTGTTTTCTCTCTGTCGCAGGTACCGATTTCGCCTTGCGTCGATCGTTGCACCTCTTGCGTCGATCGTCACTAAGCGATTTGAGATTGAATCGATCGTTGCACTGTTAGCATCGATCGTTGCTTGACGATTACAGACAGTTTATGCAGAAGCGTGAAACTCGAAGTAATCCGAACTTAAGCCTAATCAATCTCGATCTTGAAGAACTTGGACGTCTAGAGAAGACTAACAGAAGAGAAAGAAGAGAAAGAATGGTAGTACAGAGGCTGATTCTAGTACGCGATGCTCAAGGTACTCTGAGGGACCAAGATAACAACCCGTACAATGCTGCTTGGCAAAGGGTTGATGCTGAAGGGAATGTCATCCCTGACCCTCCTGAGCCACAGCAACAGGAGCAGAACCAAGGGCCAAGACAGGCCCAAGGTAGAGAGATGGTTGTCCATGAGAGAACCTTAGCTGACTACAACAGACCGGATGAGTTTCATGCAAACCGGTCAGCTCTGATTCTCCCTGGTTTTGAGAGGGATGATTTTGAGATCAAGACCATCTACTACTCACTGATGAGACAATATGCATTCCATGGTCATCCTACAGAGCAGCCTATGGATCACATTGATACATTTGAGGACCTAATCAATGGCATGAAGTATGATGGAGTCTGCCAAGATTATCTGTTCCTCAAGCTCTTTCCATACAGTCTCGCTGGAGACGCTGCTGCATGGCTGAAGCAACTGGCACCTGGTCAGTATACTACTTGGGCAGCCCTGAAGAGTGAGTTTCTGCGTCACTTCTATGATGATGCGCGTTCCGATCAGTCCAGACAGGACATTCTGACATTTACCCAAGGTCCTACTGAGCCACTTAAGACTGCTTGGATGAGATTTAGGAAGTACCAGCGTGACTGCCCACACCATGGATTCACTGAGGTCACATTGCTAGGTATCTTCTTCAGAGGCATAAATCTGCCATATCAGACGGCGCTGGATAACTCCAGCAATGCAAACTTCAACACCAGAACTCCTACACAAGCTAAGCAGTTGATTGAGAACCTAGTGAGCAGCAACAGTTGCAAGACTATGGATGCTAGGAGGAAGAAATCTGGTGGAAGTGTAGAGAATTCAGAGATGGCTGAATTGAGATCTAGAATGGACACAATCTGCAATCTCCTGACTGGTAAGAAGGCTGTCCACTTTGCACAAGATGTAGAAGTAATTCAGACTGAGGAGGACACTCAGAAAGAAGATGTGAATTACATTGGAGGATCTGGTTTCCAAGGTAACAGATTTGGTAATCAGCAGGGAAACAGATTCTTCAATGGAGGACAGAAGAATGCCTTCGCAGGCAATCAAAGCTCAGCTGGTTTTGGACAGACAAGTGGTTTTCAGAAGCCTTTTGGACAAGGTACTCAGAGAACCTATGGATCTTCATCTTATCAGACTCCTCCTACAGCCACTGCTCATGAGAGTAGAATAGAAGCAATGATAGAACAACTTATGGAGAGTCAGACCAAGAGTACTGTGGAGAGCAACAAGAAGTTAGATGCTGTCTATGAAGACCTCAATGGAAAGATCGAGTCCATGAACACTCACATGAAGCAGTTGGATACTCAGGTGAATCAGATTTCCAGCTCTATGAAGGGAAAAGGAGTAGCAGACACTCATATTAAGGCCTGGTCTGTGTACATTAATGATGGATCTCACCTGGGTGAAAAATTTGAGCTAAGTACAACTGAATTGGTGAAGGAAGAAGAAATCTCGGATTTTGGTGAAAAACTCTCGGGTGAAAACTGCAGTGTTGCAACGATCGACGCACACCGATTGTCGATCGATGCAGGCCGTGAACAGACAGACTTGCCGAATGGTAATGGTATTGATGCAGAGTTGGAGCTTGATGGCTTATTTTCTGGAGTCTCTGAGATTTCTCAACAAGAGATCTATGCGCAGATCGTTAGACAACACTCCTCAGTGTCTGAAGTAATTAAGCAGGAAATTGAAGAACTTAAGAAGCTAGAGGAGATTGGTGAAGAATTGGAAGAAATTCCATCTTCTGATGATCCACCATATCACCCATGTGTGCAGAGATACTTGAACAAGATGCTGCCTTTAGATAAGGAGCTGAGAGATTGGGTGATTATAGTTCCTCAGCATATTAGTGATGTTCTGCTGACTAAGATCCCGAAGAAGCTGCCAGACCCTGGTGTCTTTGTGCTTAACTGTTCTATCTTCGAAGATAGTTTTAGGCGCTCTCTTTGTGATTTAGGAGCTGCTGGAAGTCTTATGCCATACTCTGTGGCAGAGAAGCTGGGAATGCTGGATTTTAAGCCTACTAGGACCTCTCTTGTCCTAGTTGATCAGTCTGTAAGAGTTCCGGAAAGACTTCTTGAGGACATCCCGGTGAGAGTTGGAAACTACTTGGTTCCAACGGACTTCCTAGTGCTGAAATATGACTGTGATCCGGATGAAGCGTTACTACTTGGAAGACCATTTTTTGCTACAGCGGGAGCGGTAATTGATGTTAGGAACAGCCTGATAGACCTCCATCTGGGAGATGAACCGCTGCGTTATGAGATGGATAAGCTGCGAAGACCACTGATAGATGGGCAGACATTCACCATCATGGAAGAAAATGATGAGCAGCCAGATGACACTGTGATTATAGATCCTGGAGCGCATTTTACTCCATCTTTTCTTGGACATGAGCATTCTATGACAGCCTACTCGCCACCCTGGATGAGGAGACTTGAACGGAGACAGAAAAAGTCTCTGTCAAGATCTCTCGGTGCCTGAAAGATCTTGTTCGTCCGGTCAAGCTAATGACCTTAAACAAGCGCTGAGTGGGAGGCAACCCACTGTTAGGTTTAGTTGTTTTTCCTTTTCATTTTTGGTGTTTTTCTTAGGATTTCACGTTTTTATTGGTTTTTACGTTTCAGATACAGAACTCGAGTCTGGAGATGTGTAACGATCGATGCACTTTAGCAACGGTCGTTGCAAGGAGATTTGACGAAGATGGGTAATCGCATTGTGACGATCGTTGCCCATACGCAACGGTCGTTGCAATTGGTTCATTTACAAAATTAAGGTACGCGCTAAACCGGAAATCGATTTCGATTTGACCAGCATCGGTCGTTGCCCTAAATCAACGATCGTTGCAACCGCGACCGAGGTAAGTTCCTTAAACCCTTTCTCTTCTCTTTTCTTTCTCATTTCCGATCGTACGTACACCGTGAGCTCACACCCAAAAATCCCACTTTCTTCATCGTTTTCTTCGTTCCTATTGCTAATACTTCCGATTTTACACTCCAAAACCGTTTCTATAGCTCTTATCTCGAGAATCCAAGGTAATGTACCTCTATTTTTCAAATTTTCGGATTCAAATTTAGGGTTTTAGGGTTTGAGATTTTTGAACTGAAAATGGATGATTGCATGATTAATTCGACCGATTTAGGGTGATAGGTTATGATTTTGAACTGATTTGAGACAATGTGGCACGAATTTGAACTGAATTTTGGTTGATTGTTTGCGGCGAAATCGCTTAGCAACGGTCGTTGCTCTGCGATTTTGGGAAATGTTCGATAAATGAAATCGCCTTGCAACGATCGATATCTTAGATGCAACGGTCGTTGCTTCGCGATTTCACAGAGAGTAGCCGAGACTTATATTGTTTGAATTTTGCAGATGGCATCTCGCAGACAGCCCCGCAAGAAGCAAGCAACAACGTCAACAGCCACAAGACAATACATTCCACCACCAGAGTGGTTTCACAGACACTCTCAGGCACCTGAGCCATATGTTAGAGCGGGCCTAGCAGTAGCACTGCCTTGGCCCCGAGCAGATATGACGGAGATCCCTACAGCCAGACAGTGGCCAGATAACATTCGCACGTTCCTCAGGACTGCAGACTTCACAGAGCGACCACTGCTTGACCATTGGGATGAGCATGATTCACTTCTCTACAGTGGTTGGTGTGGGATGACCATCAAGCCAACCAAGTTCGCTGACTACTCCACCTGCAAGATTCTGGGGATCGATGAGCAGGTACTTGCTGTGTGCAGAGGCATTGGTCTAGGGACAATGCCAATGCGCTCTTATGATCTCTATCCTGAGCTGGTCAGGCAGTTGCTAGCCACTTGCAGAGTGGTTTACTCAGATCCCGATAGCAGGAGCGCTACAGGAGGTATCTTTACCTTCATGAGTTGGGGAGTCAGGTATCGGATTCCTCTACTAGATCTCTGCAGGATCTATGGGTTCAGTACTGAGCCCAGGCGCATTGCCATGCCACTTGAGTGGGATCCAGATGAGGCTCGAGCATTCTGGGAGTGTATTGGCAGTGGTCGATACAACTCCAGGACTACACCAGTGAAGATTATGAGGCATCCTGTGCTGAGATATGTCTCGCGTATCTTGTGTTGGAGCTTGCTATGCAAGTATGAGTCCAACAAGATGCGCAAGTATGAGATGGAGATGCTGTTTATGGGGCTGAGAGATCAGTTTAGAGGTTCTGGCGTGAGAGATCCTACTACGAGTCTCAACTTGGGAGCTGTCTTCGCTTTGCATTTGTGTGATCTGCAGACGAAGCCATTTGATGGAGTCAGTACAGAGACGGTGGGGAGCTTGCTTACTCCCATTTTTATGCATTGCGGGATTCCTCTACAGGGCACGGAGCGTGATAGAGCCCATGAGTTCCTAGACTTCAGTCATTTGCAGTGCGCTACCTGGCTCAAGGAGGGGCGCATTTGGGTTTATCGGGACCCGACCACTGGGATGTGTGGTATAGAGCTTCCTGCTGCTAGGTGGACACGGATTGATACATTGGAGGCTCTGAGATTTCAGCCTCCAGAGACTGAGCAGCGCGGGATTCCTACTATGGCTCATCCGCTGGGAGAGCCTTCCACACGAGCTTCGACCTCTGCTGCGCCCGCGCCTGCTGCTGCCCCGGTCGATATTGGCCCTTATCCTGAGATCACAGCACCCTACGGTGATATGTCTGAGGCTGAGTGGAGAGAGCGTAGTGATGGGATCTGGAGGACCATTTGGGAGTGGATTGATAGGTCAAGAATTAATCCCTATACTAAACTGCAAGTGTACAGCAATGTCAAAGTAGTATATAGGGTTATCGAATCCACAGGGACACTTGGTCTCAAGAGAATCAAACCGTAGGGAATGAATACTAGAAATAAGCAATGTGATTGTATTGAAAATAGTGCAAGAAAGTAAATCAGTAGCAGAGATTATTGGTTGTGAAAGCAAGTAATTAAAAGCGTCAAACCTAGGGTATTCTCAGGAAATCAGACTAGCAGACAGTTCATTCAGCAAGGATCTAATTAAGCACAGTTCTAGAACTCAAAACACGGATATAGAATTAACCAAATTCCTTTGCGATAATTCTCTAAGTCTAAGTGCAGCAAACCAAACTTCCGTTTGCGAGAACTAACAGATTAAACTAGCAATAAGTTCGAGTTTGATATGTTCACAATTATCCTAAACCAAACTTTCGTTTGCGCAAAGTTTAATTGCCCAATTTAATTAGTTCAGATTCCTAAACCCCACTTCCGTGACGTATTTAGCAACCTAAGATCTAGATTCTAATTGATCAGGTTAGAACTAGCTTTAAGCACAATTAAATTGAAGAACAGATATAGTTTGAATCCTTAACTGAAATTGAACAAGTCTAGCAAGTCATGAAATCCTATGTGAGAAACCCTAAGTCTAACTAGGAATCTACTCAGACATAGATAATGAAAACATGATCATATGATAAGTAAATTGCATAAAAGAATAAGAGTAAAAGGGGTTCGAAATCTTCTCCAAATACAGATGATGAATCAGGTTCAGATCAGCCCCAAAAGCTCTAAAAATCCTCTGCTCTTAATTATAAAGTGTATGGTAAAAAGTATATAGCGTCTCGTATAAAAACTCTAAAAACTCTATTATATAGGCATAATCTCGGCCAAGGGCTTCTTTGTAAATATCAGGAACTTCTGGATCAAAGTGCAATATCTTGATTCTTCTAAACCGCCGAGTTTTTGGCCCATCTCGCTGGTGCAACGATCGTTGCTAGAGTGCAACGATCGACACCTTTCTCTGTTTCGGACAGTGAACTCTATCTCTCGGCCAATCACTCCAAAAATCTCCAAAATGCTCCATAATCTCCAAATTAGCTCCCAACCTGATTATACCTGTAAAAGACTCTAAACAAAGACAAAAGACACTAAAACACATCTATATCATGGCCTAAAACTAGTAAAAACCATGATATATCATGGATGCGTGGCTGCACTTGCAGGAGACAGCCACCAGTTCATCAGCCCGTCCCTGCTTCACGACGTAGACAGCGTTCTCCTACGGACGTCAGTGACACTGAGCGCTATGGAGGGATTGATGATAGCGAGTGAGCGTAGCTGTCATCTCTTGATTATCAGTTCTGTACTCTGATTTTCTTGCACTTTTTCTTTTATTTTGCTACTATGTTTGGATGGTTCTACTTGATTAGATACATTTGTTGCTTCGGTTTTACTCTGTTTCTAGTGTTTTCAGCTTGCAGGTTTTGAAAATGACATAACCCGACGGACTAACCTGCTAACTTGCTGACTGATCCGATGTACGCAGTGCGTCGATCGACACACCACTGTGTCGATTGTCACAATACGACAGAAATCGCATTGCAGTGATCGTTGCGGTCCTGAGCAACGATCGATTGTACACGAAAAATCGCCTAGCAACGGTCGATGCACTTAGTGCAACGATCGATGCCTGATTGCGACAGAGAGTCAGTTAAATTTTTTAAATTTTTTTTTTTATTGAGTCAAAATTTGTTTAAGTAAGAAACAATGATTTTTTGAGAAGATTAGCAGCACTTGCAGGAACTTAAGTAACCATTGGGATGAAGCTGCAGATTATCTCTGGCTTTTAGAAAAGCCAGACACAGATCAACCTACTGAGGACACCCACATCACTTCAGGTATCAGAGGATCCTTTTACTGACTTCACCCTAATACTGACTTAGATTTTCTCACCTAAGGGCTTGGTATACTTTGTGTCGGATTCCCTTGTTAGTTCTGACACAGCCTGTAAACCTGTCCTATTTAGTTCCCTTCTCCCCTTCCATAAAAAAAAAATTAAAAAAAAGAAAGATAATAAACTGAGGATGAGTTAGTAACTCCGAAGTGGTCATGGGAATGGTAGCAAACACTATTTTCTCTCATGCATCCATGGAATGTGTCCAAAGTACACCCCTTAACGGGAAGAACACTGATAAAAAAAATAAAATGATACCCAATGGGGAAAAATCAGTTTTTAAGGAAGGGAAAGAGAAGAAAGGGACTAGAGAAAGATAGTATGATGGTCTAGAGCTGATAAGGTAAGAATCCATGTGCCTTTGATCGATACTCCTTAGGTGAGACCTCACTTAAATACTTGCAGAAGTCAGTAGGGAGAATTTGAATGCTTGAATGTGATTGTGGAGTTTACTTAGGACAGTTTCTAAGTGTGGGGGAAGTATATGTTGGTCTTGATGTCTGCAGGTTGATTCTTTCATGTGGTTTACTAAGGGGAATCTGAGTGTTGCTGCTTCAAAGATGAAAAGAGTTTCTGAAGAGTTTTCAAACCTCTTCACTGCATTTTAGTTCTCTGTTTTGCTTGAGGGCAAGCAAAGGCTAAGTGTGGGGGAGTTGATATTGCAGGATTATGGTGTTTTTCAAGGTTCAATTCCCAAATTACAACCTAACACATAATCTTAAACAGATCTAGGTTCTTGCAAAACGAATCATAAACCAAACCTGATCATTACCTTTCAGATTGCAGCGGATGATGGATGGTAATGATGAGATCAGCTAGAACAGATGGTAACACCTATTCCTCCTTGAGTATCCACACTCTTACAAGCAAGGGACGGCTGCTAGACCAAAGAGATGGATCAGATCAGAGAGAGAGGTTAGAGAGACAAAGAGACTCGCGGCCACCAAAGGAAAAATCGCAAAAGATGGCTGATCCCTTAGGGTTTTCGAATCCTTATTAACTCTCTAATGGGCCCAAGTCTAATGACTAATGGCTCATTTGTTATTTGGGCCCAAGACACAAATCAGACAAAAGCCTGCATTTTGTCTGGCCCAATTCTCTGATCCAATACAGTAAATGCCATTGCATCTTACCGTATTAATTCCATTTAACTTTCCCGTTAGCTATGGTGTGTGACCCTTCGGGATCATACAATACTGGTAATAAGTCCTAAACTTATAGATCAAGAGCGGACTCTAGCAAGCCATCATGATCACCCAGTATTTATGACTTATGTCTGATCTCGACACTTATCATACTTTCTAGAGATAGTACGGTAGATTTCAGGACATTCCCAACAATCTCCCACTTGTACTGGAATTCTACACAGGACATTCCCAACAATCTTCCGATTGTACTGGAATCCTACATTCCCTAGTCCTTTTGTCTTAATATCTCGATCTGGCATAAGGCAAGATGCGTGTCATCCTTATATAGCCAGACCATGTTTATCGGACCAGATTTGATACTGACAATGCAAACGACTTGGGCAAGTCCGTTTGGGAATGGCCATTCTCTTACCAGCTATCAAATCTCCGATTGGCCTAGAGATATTACCTCCGTTAAACGGCAGGGACAAATCCCATCTTGTTCCATCACTATGAACTACACAATTCATAATACACCCAACCAAGGTCCGTATAGCTCCCAGTTACGAAACAGCGTTAGACAATGATCAAAGCGCACTACTCCATGTGCAGCCACATGCATGCGAACTCAGGTCTAAGGACTATACTCTATAGTCGTATATGAGAACTTCTTATGACACAGATATTAATATCTTGCAGAGTTCTTATCAGCGGGCCATGTCCGGTCATATGCTCCCCTACATATACCTATGTGTCGACTTTGATGCCGCGCATCTATGACCCCTCGAAACCTGGTCATAAGTCTCAACACAATCTAGTCTCAACAGGTTGTTGTTGTTCCAATTTCAACAACCTTCGACTATGGACACTATAATTTATGTCACTTCGTTAAATATGGGGTTTCAGGATCAAGTCTACTCATGTACTTCGATGACCCATATATAATGACATGAATCATTTTGGAACGATTATTTTATATCACAGTTAAAAATAATCCAGAAATAAAATTTCATTAACATTTAAAATGTTTACATGAACCAATCAAAATAACTAAAACAAAAGCCCTCACAACTCCCACTCAAAAAGAGATTACATTTGAATATCTCTAATTCCTACAGCAGCAGTATGCAACTCGTACTTAGGTCTCGGGAGTGGCTTTGTCAACGGGTCAGCCACGTTCTCATCAGTGGGAACTCTGCTGACCATCACTTCACCTCTATTCACTATATCACGAATCAGGTGATACCTTCTCATAATGTGTTTGGATTTCTGATGATGTCTCGGTTCCTTGGCTTGAGCAATTGCACCATTGTTGTCACAATACAGTGCTAGAGGCTCAGTGGCATTTGGGAATACACCGAGTTCAATCAAGAAGTTCCTTATCCAAACTCCTTCCTTCGCAGCTTCCGAAGCAGCGATGTATTCAGCTTCAGTTGTGGAATCTGCCACAGTGCTCTGCTTGGAACTCTTCCAACTTACTGCACCGCCATTCAGACAGAAGATGTAGCCAGACTGTGACCGGAAATCATCCTTATCTGTCTGAAAACTTGCATCCGTGAATCCACTGATTTCAAGCACTTCACTTCCTCCGTAAACCAAGAACTTATCCTTAGTATTTCTCAAATACTTCAGGATATTCTTTACGGCAATCCAGTGACTCTCACCTGGACTTGACTGGTACCTACTCGTCATGCTTAGTGCATAAGCAACATCAGGACGAGTACAGATCATGGCATACATGATAGATCCTATAGCCGAAGCATAAGGAATCCTACTCATGCGCTTAAGCTCATCAGGTGTTTTAGGACACTGATCCTTGCTTAGTGTAGCACCATGTATCATTGGCGTGAATCCCTTCTTGGATTTATCCATTCCGAATCGATGCAGGACTTTATCTATATAAGCATCTTGACAAAGTCCAATCAGCTTTTTAGATCTGTCTCTAAAGATTCGGATTCCAAGAACATACGCGGCTTCACCCATGTCCTTCATGGATAAACAACTTCCCAGCCAGTCTTTAACAGACTTCAGCATTGGAATATCATTTCCAAGAAGCAATATGTCATCGACATATAAGATAAGAAACGCCACTTTGCTCCCACTAGTTTTCTTATACACACATTGTTCCTCTTGGTTTCTGATGAAGTCAAAATTCTTTATTGCTTCATCAAAACGAAGATTCCAACTCCTCGATGCTTGCTTCAATCCATAAATGGATTTGTGAAGCTTGCATACTTTCCCAGCATTCTTAGGATCAATGTAACTGTCAGGTTGTGTCATATACACATCCTCCTCCAAGATTCCATTCAAGAAGGCGGTTTTCACATCCATCTGCCAAATCTCATAGTCATAATAAGCGGCAGTTGCTAGGAGAATCCGAATTGATTTCATCATTGCCACTGGTGAATAGGTTTCATCATAGTCTATACCATGAATTTGCTTGAAACCTTTTGCCACCAACCTGGCCTTGTAAATCTGGACATTTCCATCCATGTCAATCTTCTTCTTGAAGATCCATTTACACTCGATGGCTTTTGCACCAGCAGGTAAATCAACCAGTGAAAACACTCGGTTAGTAGACATGGAGTCCATCTCGGATTCAGTGGCTTCACGCCACTTTAAGGAGTCAGGGCCCATCATGGCTTCTGCAAAGTTCGAGGGTTCATCACCGTCAATGATCAAAAGATCATGGCAATTAGTCACAAGGAATCCCTGATATCTATCAGGTTCCTGACGAATCCTTCCGGATCTTCGAACTTCAGCTACTGCAGGTTCAGGTTCTATTACAACTTCATGTAATTCATCCTGCTGTTCTTCCTCATTAGGTTGAACAGATTCCTGTCCTTCTTGAATTTCATCAAGTTGTACCTTACTCCCACTATCTTTTCTAGAGAGAAACTCCCTTTCAAGAAAAGTACAATCCCGAGCAACAAAGATTTTGTTCTCGGATCGCAGATAGAAGTAATAAGCCTTGGTATCCCTAGGATAACCAATGAAGTAGCATTTGTCAGATTTTGGTGTAAGCTTGTCTGAGATTAATCTTTTGACATAGGCTTCACAACCCCAAATTCTGAGAAAAGACATTGCTGGAGCTTTTCCAGTCCATATCTCATATGGTGTCTTTGCTACTGCCTTTGATGGCACTCTGTTCAGTGTGAACGTTGCGGTGAGCAAAGCATATCCCCAAATGGATATAGGAAGGTCTGTGTGACTCATCATGGATCGGACCATATCTAACAATGTCCGATTCCTTCTCTCAGACACACCATTCCACTGAGGTGTTCCAGGAGGTGTGAGTTGGGAGATAATCCCACACTCACTCAGATGATCACGAAATTCCTGGCTCAAGTATTCTCCTCCTCGGTCCGACCGAAGAGCCTTAATACTTTTACCAAGCTGGTTCTGTACTTCATTCTGGAATTCTTTGAACTTTTCAAAGGTTTCCGACTTATGTTTCATCAAGTAGACATATTCATATCTACTGAAATCATCAGTGAATGTAATAAAGTACTGAAAGTTTCCTCTAGCACTTGTGGACATTGGGCCACACACGTCAGTATGTATCAGGCCCAATAGTTCACTGGCCCTTTCTGTGGGTTTGTTGAAAGGCGCCCTTGTCATTTTGCCCATTAGGCAAGATTCGCATTGCTCACAAGACTCAAAGTCAAATGAGCCCAAGAGTCCATTTGAATGGAGCCTCTTGACGCGTTTCTCACTAATGTGCCCCAAACGACAATGCCAGAGAAACGTTTCATTTTCTTCGTTAGATTTGAACCGTTTTGTATTTATGTTATATACTGGAGCAGATTGATCCAGCATGTACAGCCCATTTATAAGAGGGGCACAGCCATAGAACATATCATTGAGATTAAAGGAACACAATTTATTCTTAATAGAAAAATCAAATCCTTGCAAATCCAACAATGAAACTGAAATGATATTTCTGCTTATAGCAGGTACAAAATAACAATTCTCAAGTTCTAAAATCAATCCAGAAGGTAAAGACAACAAGTAAGTGCCAACGGCCAGTGCTGGAACCTTCGCTCCATTGCCAACCCGTAACTCTACTTGCCCTTGCTTCAACCTTCTACTGTTGCTGAGCGCCTGCATATTAGTACAAATATGAGCCCCACATCCAGTATCTAATACCCAAGTGGTATTATCAGAAGTAGTAGTATTTACTTCAATAACAAAAATACCTGAAGATTTAGTCTCCAAGGACTTCTTCTTCTTCAGACTTTCCTGGTATTTCTTACAGTCCCTGCGGTAATGCCCTGCCTCTTTACAAAAGTGACAGATGTCAGAAGGCCCAGCTTTGGACACGGGCTTGGGCTTGGCGTTTTCATTGCCAACTACTTTGCCTTTTCCCTTGTCTGCAGCGGATTTCTTGAAACTCTTGCCCTTCTGCACCATGAGTACAGACGACTCTTTGGTTTTCTTCAGATTCGGTTCTGCAGTCTTGAGCATACCATGTAGCTCAGGCAACGTCTTTATCAACCCATGCATATTATAGTTCAAAATGAACTGGTCATATGCAGAAGTAAGAGACTGCAGAACGATATCACAAGCAAGCTCTTGGCTTATAGGACAGTCGAGCCTTGTCAAATGATCGAGATAACCCATCATTTTCAGAACATGTGGACTCACTGCTGCATCCTTAGCCATTTTACAGTCCAAGAGATTCTTAACAGTTTGGAATCTCTCTGTATGAGCCTGCTCCTGAAACAACGCTTTCAGATTTGCCATCAGCTCCATGGGACAAGTCAGGCCTTCCCACTGCATCTGCAGTTCGGGAGCCATTGTCGCCAACATCAGGCAAATCACGTCATTAGCATCTGAAGAATGCGTATCCCAAGCATTCTTCACAGCTTGTGCGGCATTATTCGCAGGTCTAGGAGAGAGAGCTCTTTCAATGACATAAGCCTTCTTCTCCTGCCTGAGCACAAGTCTCAGGTTCCTGGACCAGTTCAGGAAGTTTGATCCGTTCAGTTTGTCCTTCTCAAGGGCAGACCGGATCGAGAAAGTGTTTTGAGTTGTTGTGCTTGACATAGCTGAAAATATGAGACAATAGAGATTTAGTTATTATGTTCATAAAAGAGCAATCTTAACAACTTATAAGAAAACTCGCATTGTATTCAAAATTTCTTTGTTTAACCTCATAAGAATACAATGATTCCGAGACCCATGTTCAGCTAAATCCAAAGTGGGCCACTGGCCGTCACCCGGAATTAGCTTTACTTGGTAAGCATACACACAGCTAGTTATATCTCATATAACTCTCGGTTGTGAATTGGACCCGAGGCCCAAATTCACCAGATGTCTCAAGGCCCGGGACTCCCGATGGCCCAGTCAAGGAAACCAATCTCTTACAGCCAAATAATCACTAAAGTCTGGGACTCCCAATGAAATTAGTGACTATATACTACTTTACTTATGCGAAAACAGACACCTCACACTGTAAGCCATATCTGTAATCGAATAAGCGTTAAGTAGCTGACAAGACTGGAAAGACATCCAAGCTTGATATTGTTTTTGAGGATTTTTTAAGTTTTATTTCCAAAAATAGAAGATTACTATTTTGGGAAACTTTCTTATTTTAGAAACTTTCTAAATTTAGTAACTTACTAAAAATAGAAATTTCTAATTTAATATTTTATTAAATATTTTGGGTTGGGTCACAAATTATAGGCCCAATTCTTGGCCCAAGACCATAGAATTCCAGTTGGCCCAATAATTTGACATAACCGATTCGGTTTATTAATTCTGGTCCAAGACCAAATTAACTATCAAAACCATCGGTTATTTACTAAACCAGACCAGCTCTAAATTATTTGGTCCAACCAAATCAAACTTAGACCAGCCTTCGGTTTAGGTTAAAATTCAATTTTATGAATTTTAAATCCGGTTTAACCAGAAATAAAATTATTTCCAGCAAACCGCGATTTGGGTTAACGCCTTAACCATACATTAATTAAATAATTAATGATTTATATAATCACATATTGTTACGATCATGCGATCATGTTCAAGTGATCATGCGATCATGTTCAAGCGATCATGTGATCAAGTTCAAGCGATCATGTTCCATCACTTAAAGACAAAATTGAATATGACAATTTCCAAATCGCATTATACTTAAGATTCTTTATAACAAACGATAATGATCATTCAATTCAATAATTCAATTCGCTTGAATGATCCAACCCAAACTAAACGTTTCTATATCGATTATTAATGATCAAAACAATAAGCGATCGTGATTCTTATTCAAAGATCCAAATTACAAGATACCTAACAACCTGGCTCTGATACCACTGCAGGATTATGGTGTTTTTCAAGGTTCAATTTCCAAATTACAACCTAACACATAATCTTAAACAGATCTAGGTTCTTGCAAAACGAATCATAAACCAAACCTGATCATTACCTTTCAGATTGCAGCGGATGATGGATGGTAATGATGAGATCAGCTAGAACAGATGGTAACACCTATTCCTCCTTGAGTATCCACACTCTTACAAGCAAGGGACGGCTGCTAGACCAAAGAGATGGATCAGATCAGAGAGAGAGGTTAGAGAGACAAAGAGACTCGCGGCCACCAAAGGAAAAATCGCAAAAGATGGCTGATCCCTTAGGGTTTTCGAATCCTTATTAACTCTCTAATGGGCCCAAGTCTAATGACTAATGGCTCATTTGTTATTTTGGCCCAAGACACAAATCAGACAAAAGCCTGCATTTTGTCTGGCCCAATTCTCTGATCCAATACAGTAAATGCCATTGCATCTTACCGTATTAATTCCATTTAACTTTCCCGTTAGCTATGGTGTGTGACCCTTCGGGATCATACAATACTGGTAATAAGTCCTAAACTTATAGATCAAGAGCGGACTCTAGCAAGCCATCATGATCACCCAGTATTTATGACTTATGTCTGATCTCGACACTTATCATACTTTCTAGAGATAGTACGGTAGATTTCAGGACATTCCCAACAGATATATCATGGGTTTTTACCCATTTTATGTCATGATATAGATGTGTTTTAGTATTTTTTGTGTTATTTTAGAGTCTTTTACAGGTTTAATCAGGTTTGGAGCTAATTGGAGATAATCGGAGATAATTGGAGTATTTTGAGACTTTTGGAGCATTTTGGCCGAGAGTTTAACTCACTGCCCGATTTGATGATCATGCATCGATCGACACACCGTTGGTGTCGATCGACACACTAGCGAGGTGGGCCGTACAGGCGGTTTAACAAAGTTATGAAGATTTGCAGAGAAGCCCAGAATAGTTCCAGTATTTACACAGAAGCCCCAGCCGAGATTATGCCTATATATAGAGAGTTTTGGCTTTTATTTTAGATACGTTTCATACTTAGAGCTAAGAGAATTTTAGAGCTTTTGGGGCTGATCTAATCCTGTACTTCATCTATTTTGGAGAAGATTTCGAACCCCTTTATCTATTTAATTTCTTATATGCAATCTATTATTTCTATGATTTCTGTTCCATTAATCATGTCTGAGTAGATTCATAGTTAAGTTTAGGGTTTCTCATTAGGGATTTTATGACTTGCTAGACTTGTTTGATGCAGTTAAGGATTCATATGATTAGAATGTTCTTCAAACTAAATTATGCTTAATGCTAGTTCTAACCTGATCAATTAGAATCTAGATCTTAGGTTGCTAAATACGACACGAGAGTGTGGTTTAGAATCTGAACTATTTAGGTTGAGCAATTAAATTATTCGCAAAGAGATTTGGTTTAGTTTAATTGTGAACATATCGAACTTGAAATTAATGCTGGTTTAATCTGTTAGTAATTGCAAAGAGATTTGGATTACTGCACTTATACTTAGAGGATTTTCGCAAAGAGATTTGGTTAATCCTAATTCCGTGATTTGAGTTCTAGAACTGAGTTTAATTTGATCATGACTGATTAACTTGTCTGCTTGTCTGATTTCCTGAGAATTCCCTAGACTTAGCGCTTTTAGTTTATTGCTTTCACAACAAATTCCTGCTACTGATTTACTTTCTCGCCTTGCTATTTACTTTACAACAAATTGCTTTCTTCCTAGTATTGATCTCTTTCGTTCTGATCTATTGAGACCAGAGTCCCTGTGGATTCGATAACCCTATATACTACATTGATATTGCTGTGCACTTGCAGTTAGTATAGGGAATAAAACCTGACCTATCACAGACCGAGGACGAACAACCTCCCAATACGGATATCCCGGGCAGCTCAGCGCTCGGCGCACACAGGGATAGCGAAATTGAAGACTTGAAGCTGATGTTGAAAAATATGACATCCAAAGTCCACCAAGCAATCAGCTCGGCACCCGAGATCGACCGCGTACTTGAGGAAACCCAGAACACACCCTTCACTCGTCGCCTCATGGATATCCAGGTCGAGCATCCTGTCTCTGCGGTCAAAATCAAGATGATGACCTACGATGGCAAATCCGACCCAAGACAATTTCTGACGGCATTCCGCATCGTGATGGGACGAACAAAGTTCAGCTTCGGAAAACGTGATGCAGGCTACTGCCAATTGTTCGTCGAGCATCTGACCGGCTCGGCCTTGGATTGGTTTTCTCGTTTAGAACCGAACTCGATCGACGGATACACCGACTTGACGCACGCTTTTCTCAAACATTATTCGATGTATATTCAGGAGGAAGTATCAAACGCCGACCTGTGGGCCATCTCCCAAGGACCGAAGGAAAGCCTCCGATCTTACATCACCCGCTTCAAAAGCATTCTGGCCAAAATCACGATCACCGATAGCGAAGGTCTGCCCGCGCTCCGAAACGGCCTCTGGTATGAATCGAGCTTCCGAGAGGAACTAAAGAAAAACAGACCAAGCTCACTGGAAGACGCTCTCCACCGAGCATCGATCTTCATTGACCTCGAGGAAGAAAAGGAAACCCTAGCCAAGAAGTTCGGACCCAAGAGTTTGACTTCAAAGGATAAAGCCGAGAAGAGCGCCGAGCAATACGAACCTCGGAAACACTACGATCAAGATTATAAGAAGGCCAAGGAAGAAGAAACCGCGAGAAAGGGGAAATCGTCGTATTACGTCAGCGATCAGTTACAGGATCACCAGCAGGACGAGGAACGCTCCCACCAGGGTCATCGACAAAATCATCCCGACCGTTCCCAAAATCATCAGCAGGATCGACCCACCCAAGGCTACCAAGGTCAAAATCAAGGCAAGCCATGGAACAAATTCGTCCGAGGGGCCGACAAAAGCAAGCTATTTTGTGAATATCATCAGCGAGCAGGTCACAACACCGAGGAATGCAGAAATCTTCAAGCCCTCCTCTACGCCGACTACCAAAAAGACGGGAAGAAATTAGTACTAGATCGCAACAAGCCCCCCCCCCCCCCCCCCGAAGCAAATCAATCAAGTAACGAAACCAAAAAACGAAGCCGAGCGCTTCAGACTCGTCCAAGAGGAGCGAAGGAAGCAAATAGCTTTCGCCGAGGAAATCGAGCAAATCAACGCAAATACGGTAGCCGCGGACAAACGAGCTCGCGACGAAGAAGGTGATGAAGGAACACATCCGCCGAGAAGGCGTATAAACATGATTATGGGAGGACTACCAATGGTAAACGACTCAGTACGATCAATCAAGGATTATGAGCGACGGGCCATGGCCGCCCAGCATTACCGACGAAACGCCACTGACAGGCTCAGAATCGGCGACGAAATAAGTTTCACCGAGCGAGACGCCGAAGGAGTGGACCGACCGCACAACGATCCACTCGTCGTCGCCATGCGGATCGGCGACTGCGAAGTCGAGAAGATTATGATCGATACCGGGAGCTCGGTAGATCTAATCTTCAGGGAGACGCTACAACGGATGGAACTCAGCGATTACCGTATCAAGCCATCGTCAAGACCACTAACCGGCTTCTCAGGCGATTCAATCAACACAATTGGAACAATCAAACTTCCCGTCTATGTTGGCCGAATCACCAAGCTGATCAAGTTCGTGGTCGTCGACCGGCCGGCTATTTACAATGTCATCCTCGGCACCCCTTAGATCCACGAAATGAGGGCAGTCCCGTTCACCTATCATCAATGCGTAAAATTTCCAACTCCATTCGGTGTATTTACATTGCGAGGAGATCAGAAGATATCCCGAACATGCTTCCGTATCGAGCACAAAATGCATCGCAAATCACAGGCATGCCTAGTCGCAGAGCCTCGAATCGAGCTACCACCGCCCGATCGACCACAGAAAGATGCGGTAGTACAAGTCAATATTGACATAAAGGACCCCGAGCGATGCGTCGGGATAGGCGCCGACCTCCGCGATGATCTGCGAGATAAGCTTGTAGAATTCCTCAAGAAAAATGCCACAACCTTCGCCTGGACCACCAGTGATATGACCGGAGTTGACCCGACCATCGCGTGTCACGAATTGCACGTTGATCCGATCTTCAAACCAGTCAAGCAAAAAAGAAGGAAGCAAGTCCCGAGCGCGCCAAAGCTGTCAACGATGAAGTAGAGCGGCTTTCAAAGGCAGGTTTGATCATCGAAGTGAAGTACCCTGACTGGATGGCAAATCCAGTTGTGGTAAAGAAGAAGAACGGTAAGTGGAGAGTGTGCGTAGACTTTACCGACCTCAACAAAGCGTGTCCCAAGGATAGTTTCCCGCTGCCACACATCGACCGGCTCGTAGAAGCAACCACCGGTCACGAGTTACTGTCGTTCATGGACGCCTTTGCAGGATATAACCAGATAATGATGCACACTGACGATCGAGAAAAGACTTCCTTTATCACCGACCGCGGCACATATTGCTACAAGGTTATGCCGTTCGGGCTCAAGAATGCAGGAGCGACATACCAACGCCTCGTGAATCGCATGTTTGCTGACCAGCTCGGCAACACAATGGAAGTTTATATTGACGATATGCTCGTCAAGTCCACCTTGGCGGACGACCATATCAATCACCTCACAACATGTTTTACGAGTTTAAACAAGTACGGAATGAAACTGAATCCGGCGAAGTGCACGTTCGCGGTCACATCAGGAGAATTCCTCGGCTACATTGTCACGAGAAGAGGAATTGAAGCAAACCCGAAGAAAATAACGGCAATCACCGAGCTCCCATCTCCGAAGAACACCAGAGAAGTCCAACGTCTAACGGGGCGCGTCGCGGCTTTGAATAGATTTATCTCACGATCGACGGACAAGTGTCTCCCTTTCTACAATCTTCTTCGAGGGAATAAGAAATTCGAATGGGACGCTAAATGTGAGGACGCGTTTCAACAGCTCAAAACCTACCTCTCTACCCCACCAATTCTGGCCAAACCCGAGGAGGGAGAAACGCTGTACTTATACATCTCGGTATCATCCTCGGCAGTTAGCAGTGTACTCGTCCGCGATGACCGAGGCGACCAAAGACCGATCTTCTACACAAGCAAGATCTTCGACGACGCAGAAACACGCTACAACACACTTGAGAAACTCGCGTTGGCAGTCGTCGTCTCAGCTCGGAAGCTCCGCCCTTATTTTCAGTCACACTCGGTGATCGTGCTCACGAATCAACCAATCAGAACGATATTACATAGCCCGAGCCAATCAGGAAGAATCGCTAAATGGGCCGTCAAGCTAAGCGAATACGACATTGAGTACAAACCCAGAACCAGTGCCAAATCCCAGGTTCTAGCAGATTTCCTAATCGAGTTGCCACCCGAGCTCACCATAGCCGAAGGACAAAGCCCAAAGGAGAAATGGGTTCTATTCGTGGACGGTTCTTCATCAAGAAACGGTTTGGGAGTAGGAGTCAAGTTGACATCCCCGACCGGCGAATTAATCAAACAGTCCTTCCGCCTAGGATTTCCAGCCTCAAACAACGAAGCCGAATACGAAGCACTGCTCGCTGGACTACGATTACCGAAGTGGTAGGGGCAAAGCAGGTAGACGCGTTCACCAACTCCCAGCTCGTGGTGAACCAATTCAACGGAGAATACGAAGCAAAAAACGAACGCATGGACGCATACCTGAAGCTCGTCCAAGAAATCGTCGCAAGAATCGGATCGGTCACGCTAACAAAAATACCTAGCCGCTCTAGCTTCGACTTCTGACCCCGACCTTCGTCGAATCATTCCAGTCGAATGCATAGCCCGACCGAGCATAGCACCAGACGAAGACGTACTGCTCATTACCGAGGAAGAAGAGGGACTGGACGATGCCCATAAAAGCAACGAGGAAGTCATTAAATACGCCGACGCCGAGCATACCGACATTATTGACTGGAGAGACGAGATCAAAGATTATATACTGACCGGGAAGGTTCCCGGGGATCGTTGGGCAGCTCGCCGGTTGAAATCCCGTTGCGCGCAATACGTAGTGATGAAGGACGAGTTATTTCGATGGAGTGCATCCAAGGCTCTCTTACGCTGCATCAACGGGAAAGAGATCCAATGGGTCACCGAGCAAACACACGAAGGAGCGGGCGGAAATCACACAAGCGGCCGAGCATTAGCCGCAAAGATAAAGCGACACGGCCACTTCTGGCCGACCATGATCACCGACTGCGAAAGCTATGTGGCCCGATGCGAGAAATGTCAAAGGCACGCACCGAGCATACACCAGCCAGCCGAGCTCCTCACCACCGCAGCCACACCCTACCCATTCATGCGATGGGCGATGGACATCGTCGGACCTCTCCCGGCCTCGCATCAAAAGAAGTTCATCCTGATAATGACCGATTACTTTACCAAGTGGGTCGAAGCCGAATCCTACTCGGAGAAAAAAAACCGCGACGTTCAAAAGTTCGTTTGGAAATACATAATCTGTCGCCACGGTGTCCCCTACGAGATCGTAACCGACAACGGATCCCAGTTTATCTCCAATCTATTCGAAGGATTTTGCGCGAGGTGGAAAATTCGATTAAGTAAATCCACCCGAGATACCCGCAAGGAAACGGACAAGCTGAGGCAACCAACAAAACGATCCTCGATGGGCTAAAGAAACGAATGGAGAGCAAAAAAGGCCTCTGGGCCGACGAGCTCGACGGCGTCCTCTGGTCCCATCGAACAACACCGAGAACATCAACCGGCCAGACTCCTTTCTCCCTCTCTCACGGAATGGAGGCAATGTCCCCCGCCGAGATGTGCATCCCGACAATACGTCTGAGTATCGCGCCCGAGCACGAAGAGCTTAACAACAACATGATCATCGATTGCCTTGATCAAGCAGAAGAATTACGAGACCGAGCGCTCCTACGTCTCCAAAACTATCAACAACAGATTAACCGACACTACAACAAGAAGGTCAGGGGTCGACGTTTCGTAGAAGGAGACCTCGTCCTCAGAAAAGTGTTCGAAAACACGCGGGAATACCGAGCAGGGAAACTCGGCGCAAATTGGGAAGATCCGTACATCGTTTCAAAGATAGTAAAACCCGGCGTGTACGAGCTAGTGACGATGAAGGGAGAAGCCATTCCACGTTCATGGAACGCAAACAAGCTCAAGAGGTACTACTATTAAGCCGAGCATCTCTCGCTCACGGAAAACCGAGCGTCGCGCTAAAAAAAAAAAAAAAAAAAACTAGCATTTCGCTCCAAACCGAGCTCGCTATACACGAGTTCGAGTAATATGTAAAGTGAACTACGATCGGCTTGATCCCCTTTCGGGGTACGTAGGCAACCTCTCACGAGGCTCAGCTATATCAATAATGAAATTTTATCAAGTTCCACTTGTTCCAAATTACCTAAACAAATCGACATTCTGGCCAAATGCTCGATATACCGTAAGCCGGGCCAAGTTCCCGCACAAGGCTGTTCGACAGTAAATAAGCCGAGCATAGTTTTCGCATAATGTCCCGATCAGACCTTAGGGGTAAGCCGAGCATTCACTCGCACCCGACCTGTGGGACAACGAGCATAGCCTCAAATCCCACAACCAAGCAAGCCGGGCCCAGTTCCCGCACAAGGGCGACTGACAGAGAAAAATAAGCCGAACAAAGCTTCGCATAACTGTCATGGTCAGTCCTACGGGGTAAGCCAAGCACTTTTGCTCGCTCCTTGCCCATCGTCTAACTTAAACCGAGCATAACGCTAAGATCTGTGACTAGCAAAAATAGACCGAGCACTTTTGTTCGCTCCCTGCTCTGACTTGGGCATATATAAAAAAGAAGGAAAACCCGAATTTATTTAAAGTGCGCAAAGGCACGAGTCCGATTACAAGTACAAAAACAGAAGGGAAAGGAAAATTATAGATCTAAACAGCTCGGTCTTCATCCCGACTCTCAGCCGCATTCTCAGGATCATCGGCAGGGTCATCTCGATCCTCACTACTAATTAGCCCGGCCGCTCGAAGACTAGCCGCCGCCTCTGACGTCAGAAATGCCTGATTCGAGCCGTGCTGATCTTGAACGGGCATCGGAGGGTTTTCCTCGATCCGGCCTGGGCTGCTAGGAGGAGTCATAACGAAGTCCCCATCAACCAAATCGGTGAACTGAATCGAGATGAGCTCTTGCTTGAAACAAGCAAAATCAGAATGAGCCTTGGCTATCTTATCAGGGGGGATAGCGAACCCTTCTTTGACAAGCGCCTCGAGCATAGACGCAACCGCAGCAGCTTGATTCATCATTATCTGGGTTCTCCTCCCGAGCTCCTTCTCTTCATTGGCTTTCCTAATCTTAGAAAGTCGAGCCTGCGCCTTGCCCGACACACGCTCCCTCTCATTCAGAACTTCGCGCGTACGGGAAGCCTTGAGCCGGGCACATTCGGACTCTAGCTTACCCTGCAGATCAGAGACTCGAACAACCAATTCATTCGCCTCGGCCCGAGCGTTCGAGCAATCAGCCAGGCACTGCCTGTTCTCGACGTCCAACCGAGCGTTCTCGGCGGAAAGCTCAGCAACCTTCTTCTCCAGAGTCGACACCTTCTCTTCCTCTACCTTAAGAGACGAACGGAGCGCCTCTGCATCAGCCGCTGCCTCGCGGTACCCTTCAAGCTCGGCAATAGACCTTCCGGCCTTACCAAGCTCCCTCTTCAACCCGCTAATCACCCTCTCGAGGTTGACTTGCCTCTGATCGTACTCGTCAAACAGAAGGTTGTAATTGGCAAGGCCCTGAAGCAAAGAAACAAATTAGAACAAAGGCAAGGTGAACAAAACCGAAGCTAGAGGAAAACCGAAGCTAGAGCAAGTCTTACCCGAGCTATATCCTTGGCCGCCGCTTTCTTTTGGTCAGGAAAACGCGTATGGTCGACTGGAGGAAGAGGTCGTGGCGGACTATCCCTTAGCATCCGGAACAAGTCCGCACAGGCCGCACCGTCACGAAAAATCGATCTCTCACCTTCATACCTCACCGAGAAGCCATAGTCTGTGAACGCCCATTCACCCGGCCCGCCCAAAAAAGTCAGCCCGGCGATTACATCCAGATCCGGAATTGACCGATCTTCCTGATAATTGGCATTCTCATTCTCCCCCCGACCATCCGCCTCACCGTGGTCAGCGTTCAGATCATCGTTTGGCCCCCCCCAAAAGAGCCGCCTCCCCGACACTTGGGGGCTCAACATCCCCGACCTGTGTGTCAGTCTCAGGAAGAAACGCTAGATCCATCCCACCATCGTCAGTACGCTCGGCAGCGTCAACTGCCCGATCCTCGGTAGCGACGGTCCTGCTTCTTTTCCTCCGCCTCTCCAGGGGTACATCGGCAGTCTCCTCAATCCCCATACCAACTTCAGAAACCGGAATTCCCGGCTCGGCTGAAACCGCATTCTCGGTACCCGCCTCGGTAGAAACCACATGCTCGGCCCGCGACCTCTTCTTTTCTTCTTTTTCTTCTTCTGAGCCTCGACCGCCTCCACCGCCTCGCACACCTGACGAAACAAATCTCGATGATACTCGTTCACAAAAAACATCCCAGGGGGGACCTCCCCGACCCATGGCGAAAATGGTCGATTCGGATCCAAGGCAACATGATTTACCTGTGGTCCAGAAGGATTCTCCTGCTCGGTGACAGGATTTTCTTGCTGATTGGTGAGATTTTCCTCGATGTAATTCACAATCTCCAGATCCATTCGACCCATTTTTTTCTTCCTGCTCTTCGGGACAACTGGAACAAGAGGCCTATTGTTGTACTCGGCTAACGACTCGATTGAACGAAGACAACAACCTACGAAAACCAATATTAAAGAAACCCGAGTAAAAAAAAAGGGGGAAAGAAGGGGAAGAGAAAGGCGTACCCCCGTCTAGACACTCCCCGAGCAACAAGCTTGTGAAGATCCGATTAAAAATTATCCGGCGCCGGGAGGTCAAAGGAATGACGATCTACAAAAAAAGAAGAACGAGCATGAGTTAGTCTATTTAGAGGAACGAGCAAAGCAGAAAAAGTGACCATGAAGATGATTCCAATGCGTTCTGTACGGCCTCTGAGGGTCGGGAACCGAGGCCGAATTGACCCGAACATAAAAGTAACGATCCTGCCAGTCGTCGACTTTTGACGGTTTCCCTATGACGACCTTCTCTCCAAAGCGAGTCCTCATACAAACATAGCGAGTCCCAATGGTCGTGGGATTCGTCGAAATTGATGTTATCTCATCGAAAAATCGAAGAGTCATGTCTACGCCGCACTCGGAGGCCAAAATCATAGAACCGACCAGGTTCTGAACAGCAGCCGGACATAGCTGGGACTGGGCGATCCTCCTTTCCTCACAATAAGCATCGAGCAGCCTCGGCAAAGGAAACCTTAGATGGATATCCGTGAACCAAAAGTCGTACATGCATATCCATCCCTCCGGACAGTCCCAAGGCCTCTCATGCGGATCGGGCTTACAGAGCTCGAGCCGACCAGCGCCACCAGAAGCGCAATTGTCCCTCAACCAATTCAAATCGTCGTCCGAGCACTTCGTTGGAAGAACAGGACGAACGGGACGCGCCTTCTTTTCCGAGCCATCCAAAACCCCTCGTTGTGTTTTCCGAGCCTTCTTAGACCTGCTCGGCTCCAGCACCATCCTGTCGCACCGCGCCTGATCCACTATAGCCACAGCTTCCGCCTTCACTGGGAGAGAACCTAAATTCTGAACCAGTGGGGGGGGGAGCCAAGGCCGAGCACCGTCGTCCTCCGAGTCTATCAAGTACGGCACTCGAAAGCTCTGCACGCTGCCTGAAACCGAGGGAGCCCGACCCCGACTATTGTCAGGATTATGGTTAACGATCTCTGTTCGCGCCGAGCCAGACGAAGAACTCTGCACAACGGACGAGCTAGACTGAACAGAGTTTCCCTCGGACAACCTCACCGAGTAAAGATCCCGACCCGAAGACGATGACGAGTTGGATTCAATCCTCATACTTACACAATACAACAACAAAAGCTAGAGAGAGAAAATAAATTCAAGAGAGAAGGGAGAGCGAAATACCTGCAGAAGGAGAGAAATGAAATCGGAGAAGAGCAGAGCGCGATATATATAAGCCAAGCGGGGGAATTTCAAGACAAGCGCAATGATGACCCCTACGCAACCCTTCAGCTTCCAGCATTTATAGGTATCATCATTACAACGGTGCGACTCTTCAGTATCCAGCTGCTTCCCAAGGAACCTTTTGAGCTCCCCGAGAAAGAAGCGACGAAACGAGCGGATCTAATCGGCCGACCAGACCTACACCGAATAAGTATCGGCCCAACTAAAACACTAACCAAATCCGTCGACTTCAAGAACTGCGAAGATCAACGAACTGGAGGGGGCTTACTGTTATATATGGGTTTAGCACCCCATCCATTTAGAAGGCCCAATACTTATTCTCTGAATAAAGGTCGGCCCAACAAAAGCAGAACGGCCCAACAAGCAATAAGGGCCCGAACACATACGCCCAAACCAAGCCTATCGCCATCGGCTCGGCTCGGCTCAACCCAAGCAGAACGACAACAAGTCGGCTCGGCTACGCTAACAGCCAAAAGAACGTACGGCTCAGCCCATCTCGTCACCAAGTACGGCCCAATCCGCACGAGCTCGACAAGCGGTCAACGGCCTGTAAAAAAGTACGACCGTATTTTACTATAAATAGGAGTCATCACTGTACATTAATGTAACTTTTTGGGATCTGTGCACTTCTTACTACTTTCTCTCTCTAGAGTCAATTTCCCGAATTGTAAACCGAGCATGTCTTTCGGACTGCTCGGGAATCCGAATACAAAACACGCTCGTTACCGAGCATATCATTCTCTTCAAACAATCCCGAACGTAATCCTCCAATTGTTCATCCCGAACACACTTTCACTCTTGTTTATCTCCGAATCTAGTCGGTTCTCTTAAGAATAACTTAACTCCCTCGGACCGAGCACGTCAACTCTCGAGCAAGACGCGCATTACGATCTCGTGACCATCTCGGTAATCACAATGGTTTCTTTTTTCTTGGCTCAAAAAAGAAATTGTAGATGGTCAAATTTGTTCTCATCCTTATAAGATATGGAGAAAAAGAACATGAAGCTTACAAGATGGTGAAGGAAGAATAAACCATTCGCTATAAGAATACCGAACAAAACTCTTGCAACTCTATAAACATAAAACTTTTAATAATTTTTTGTCTATATTGGCTATAAATTTATAGTGTTAAATCCTTTGTTTGGAGTAAATCAGAGAATAATGAAGAAGCATGTTGCTTAGACTTGTGAGAATCAACGTCTTAACTTCTTCGACAAGAGAGTGATGGTTTTTTAGCCTCAGATTTGTAATGAATTTTGGTAGTCAAGAGACCAACTATTAAATCAAGATAACAACTTATCATCAATGCACAACTTTCTTACGTTCAAACTTCCCAGTTTTTTTTTTAAACGTTGATACAGATTATGAGAATTATTACAAGGATAATTTTATAGATAATACTACCTCCATTCTACGAGAATCCATCAACGGTCACGATGAACGGCTCCACCTGTTCCTGAAAACTTTCTTATAAGTTTGTCTCCATTAATCTTGTAAAACTGCGCCTTCGGGGATTCGAACCCAGTACCTACCGGTGTAAAGCTTTAACTACATGACCACTACACCACGGTTGCTTCACTAAACTTCCCAGTTTAAGTCACAAATTAAATGGAATTTAATTCAATAATACCCAAGGTTTTGAAAAAATAATATAACCAATTTAACAGTAACTAGATTCAATAGTATACATAACAATGAATTATATATAATATTAAAGGAAGTAACGATGACAAAACAAACAAGAATTACAAACGTGTAAAAAATAAAGAACTTTTTTTTGGACAAACAAACCTTTCATTAAAATTAACAGAGTTCAACTTTTATGGCTAGAGGATACAAACGGCTATTAAAAGCCAAATAAACCAAAACATGGGCACAGAAGTTTGTCGAACAAGCAATAAAACTAAACATGAGAAAGCAAGATAAACAGGAGCTGACACGCTCAACCGAAATAGCATCCATGGAAAGGGAGCTGAAAGAGAAAACTTCTCTTTCTTTACCATCTTCGAATAAACCACAAGGAGGAAACAAAGCCTCCGGTTGGCCAATCCGTCAACAATACCATTTGATGACGGAGGGATGATGAACATCAACAACTCTATACCAGGTAGAACCACCTTCGACATAATGCTCCTTATACGATTCCAACCATGTGAAGTATTTGGAAGGAGTATAAATTCCAAAAAGGGAGAAATCATGACTATCAAAGTCCAAAAGACCATATCACCGGAGAACAACAATTCATAAGGATTTTCATCTCAAACTGCCACTGAAAAAAAGAAAACCCAATAAATACCGTCAAAACGAAAAAGGATTGCAACATGTATACTGCAGTAAAAGACCGCACTGAGACAATATAGATGCCAATCAAGAGCACAATATGGGATGATAAACAAGCCAAGCGAATTAATATAGGAGCAAACAAAAAAAATAAATTACTACACAAAAGGTGCATAAAAGTAACACAAACAAAAAAAGTAGCAACTTTTTACATATCCACAATTAACCAACTCTCTATATAAGATGAAAATGTAACTAATATTCCTCATATCTCCACAATCGGAAGCACTCAAATATCTTGGTGACAAGCATCAATCCAAAAATATGTAAAGGTAAATTTAATCTCTAGGCCATTTGTGATATTTTTAAAAACACATTAAATATACAATGTAGAAAAATTACTCACCTTCACACCATCAACAATATTCTATTTTGATAAATCCATTAATATTGCTATCATAAGTTTCAGAGAAAATAATTCGCATGCCTAAAATTCATATTTATGATCATACAGAAAAACAAATAAGCATACATCAAAACTAGAATACACAAAAATGGATACTTTACAAATTAAGATCGCATGTCTTCTTCATTCAATAAGTATATTGTAGCTTATTTTATTCGCAGTCAAATATGTTACATTTTAAAATAACTAAAAAAAATTATTTGATTCACCATCAGTTTTTTTTTTAAAACAACCAAATTGATTAAGCTAAATGTACGATTAAACCTAATCTACTCCGATGATAATCGGATTTGATCTCAAGAGAACTCGAAAGAACAAACGAACAAGAAAAGAGACAACGAATTTGGTAACCCGATGTTCACCTCCTTCCTCTAATCCGAGGAAGAGCTATACCTCACCGGGGCTGGAGAATCCAGCAATACACTAAGCTACGGCAATTGCCGCCGTACAACCTAGCTCCGATGACCTCTCTCTCTCTAACCTCTCCGATGAGCTCTGTAACAAACCCTCAACTGTATCACTCAATCGGATCAGCTCATCTAAAGGCTCCAACATCTTTATAACTTAGCCAATCGGATAACACCTTCACACACGTACAACTCACGTGTGTGTACCAAAGAGAGAGATGTCTGGTTAAGCTAACCATAAGCTAAACCGATTCACAATCACATTACCATCGGTTTAGTCGAACTAGCTGATTTACCCAAACCTTCTAATAGAGCTGGAGGTTCCTAGGTACTTAGTGTATTCCTATGATTTAGACTATAATTCTACAATTCTCCACCTTAGGCTAGATCATCCTTCACAAATAACTTGGTGGCCATCTTAACCTTCCTGTGTTCTTCACCAAACACACTTGTCCTTGACCGGACCTTGAAAGCTGTCCTTGACCGGACCTTGCATCCTAAACCGGATGCAGAGCTCTTAATCTTTGGTAACACGAAGCATCCTCAATGCTTCTTGAAGTTTTCCCACTGTAAGAACCTTAGTAAAGATGTCGGCTGGATTGTAAGCAGTCGATATCTTCAGCACCTTTATCTCTCCTTTACTGATCAGGTCTCTTCCAAAGTGATATCTCACGTCCATATGCTTGGTACGCTCATGATGTACTGCGTTCTTAGACAAAGCTATTGCGCTTTGTGAATCACAGTATATCTCCACCGTTGCCTGAAGAAACCCAAGCTCCTCTGCAAATCCTCTTAGCCACACTGCTTCTTTTATGGATTCTGCAAGAGCAACATACTCTGCTTCTGTGGTTGAGAGGGCAACTATCTTCTGAAGTGTTGACCTCCAGCTGATTGTGTTCCCACCTGCAGTGAACACCATTCCGGTTGTAGACTTTCTGTGATCACGGTCTCCTCCATAATCAGAGTCACAGTAGCCCCTTATTATGAAGTCTGCGTCTTGCTTGTAGCTTAATCCTGTTTAAACCGTGCCTTTCACATATCTGAGAACCCATTTCACTGCTTGCCAGTGTTCCTTTAACGGTTTACTCATAAACCTACTTACCACACCAATTGGATACGCTAAGTCTGGTCTTGTGCTCACCATTGAGTACATTAGACTTCCAACGGCATTTTGATATGGAATGTCTTCCATCTGTTCTCGTTGCTCTTGATACTCTTTATCAGTAGCTGATTTCAACTTGAAGTGAGCTCCAAGTGGTGTATCCACGGACTTAGCTTGATCCATGTGGTAGTTGAAGAGGTATTTGATGTGTCAGTCACGACGTAGTACAAGTGGTAGTACAAGACGTGACTCAGGACGTGAGTATGTTTGATTATTGAGATATAAACGAATCTTTATGATGTGATTCGGTTTATTGGTTGTGTGCTGAGCTGGATGAAGATCTTGGAGTGAAGATTGCAGCTTGGAGTTGTTTACTTATTCTTTGAATAAGTTTCAAGAAAAAAGGAAAAGTTACATAAAGGTGAAATAGGAAATATCAAAACAAAAAGGATATTTGCTATATCTTTATTTAGGTAAACTTGAGGAGCAAGTTTAGCCTATATAAAGAGGAGAGGCGTGGCCTTATGAAGATGCAAGAGCTGAGAGAATAAAAACTCAAGAGGGCTTTTGTATCTTTGGGGAAAAGTCTAGGTTCTAGGGGGAGCTTAGCTCAGGTGTTTGATCCTGAAGAATTCTTGTATTGGGTAGAGCGATAGATCAATAGGGTTTGTTCTATTCGTCTGTAATTGGTGGGATTACTTTCTATTCAAGTGAATTCGAAAGCTGGACGAGGTCCCGGGGAGTAGGAAAAATCGAACCCCGTTAACAAACCTTGTGTGTCTTACTTTCTGCTTTATATACTGCCTCACCTGCACTTTCAATTGGTATCAGAGCGGGTGCTTGATAGAGATTCAGTCTTGTTTCGAGCAGATCTAAGGTGAGGATCAGAAGGTAGCTCAGGAAGTAGCACAGAGTTCGGTTCGATGGAGTCTCATAAGGAAGGAATGTCTATGACCAGACCACCACGGCTTGACTCTTCAAATTATGGATATTGGAAGGTACGGATGCAAGCTTTCATTAGTGGTCTTGATGAGGATTGTTGGAATTCGATTGAGATTGGTTGGAATCCCCCTGTGATGATTAATGATAAAGGAGTTGAAGTTCTTAAGCCAAGAGATCAATGGAGTGCTGAAGAGAAGAGGGCATCAAGTTTCAATTCTAAGACTAAGACTGCGATTTATAATGCAATTGATGCAAGTTATTTCGAGTTGATTTCTCAATGTGTGTCAGCTCAAAAGGCATGGAAAACATTGGAGAACATGTTTGAAGGTACCTCAAGTGTCAAGAGGATTAACTTGGATATGTTAGCATCTAAATTTGATAATTCAGATGATGATGATGGAGGAATAAAGAGTTTTGTGGCATTCACAACCTTTGAGCCTAGTTCAGCTATGAAATCTGCAACAGGGTCTGCATCAGCGTCTGCGACGGAACCTGCGTCAGCGTCTGCAACAGGGTGTGCAATTGATAGTGACAAGGATGAAAGTGTTCCTGGAAGTGATGATGATGATTTTGCTGAGAACTATAAAGCTTTGTATGAGCATTGGTGTAAGATGGTTGAGGAGAATTCAACATTGACTAAGGAGAAAGTTAAGTTAGAAGCTCAAGTTGCTGAGGTACGAAAGTATGCAACAGAGAAAGAAGAAGAAGCACAGCAAGCCAAAGTTCAACTTGAAGAAACTCTAAAAGGCGTGAGGATGCTGAATAATGGCACAAAGAAGTTGGATCATCTTCTCACCATTGGAAAAAGTGATCGATGTGGTCTTGGATTCAATGGAGAATCTTCAAAAGCTGATAGTACTTTTGTGTCTGGTGGAAAGATGGATGTTGCATCAACAGCTGCTACAAAGACTGTAACTGTTATGAAGTCTGCAACTGGTACGACGACTAGTACGAGAGCTGGTACGAGAGCTGGTACGAGAGCTGGTACGAGAGCTGGTACAGCGACTGCAACAAGAAAAATTCCAGAAGTGAAGAGTGCACCTAAGAAAATTTGGCGTCCTGTTTGTCATCATTGTGGAGTTGTTGGGCATATTAGGCCAAGATGCTTCAAGTTATTGAAGGAGAAGAAACGAATGGAGCAAGCTTATGAAGTGAGATTTCATGGTCCAATATGTTATCATTGTGAAGGTAGAGGACATGTTCAAAGAGATACTCATGGAGGGACAAGGGTCAAGAAGATTTGGAGGAAGAAAGTTAATCACTTTGGAGATGGTGCAGTAGGATTTCATCCTCAATATGGAGGAGGACGGTTCATGTGTTAGTTTTTGACCATGATGTGACTCAAGTAAGGGGAGATTGGTGTTGCTAGTTTTGGATGATGTTGAATGTTGATAGTGACGAAGCCTTTGATGCTAGGGTTGTTGAGATCACATACATAGTCAAAAAGGGGGAGATTGAAGAGGTATTTGATGTGTCAGTCACGACGTAGTACAAGTGGTAGTACAAGACGTGACTCAGGACGTGAGTATGTTTGATTATTGAGATATAAACGAATCTTTATGATGTGATTCGGTTTATTGGTTGTGTGCTGAGCTGGATGAAGATCTTGGAGTGAAGATTGCAGCTTGGAGTTGTTTACTTATTCTTTGAATAAGTTTCAAGAAAAAAGGAAAAGTTACATAAAGGTGAAATAGGAAATATCAAAACAAAAAGGATATTTGCTATATCTTTATTTAGGTAAACTTGAGGAGCAAGTTTAGCCTATATAAAGAGGAGAGGCGTGGCCTTATGAAGATGCAAGAGCTGAGAGAACAAAAACTCAAGAGGGCTTTTGTATCTTTGGGGAAAAGTCTAGGTTCTAGGGGGAGCTTAGCTCAGGTGTTTGATCCTGAAGAATTCTTGTATTGGGTAGAGCGATAGATCAATAGGGTTTGTTCTATTCGTCTGTAATTGGTGGGATTACTTTCTATTCAAGTGAATTCGAAAGCTGGACGAGGTCCCGGGGAGTAGGAAAAACCGAACCCCGTTAACAAACTTTGTGTGTCTTACTTTCTGCTTTATATACTGCCTCACCTGAACTTTCAGTAGTTTCCCAAAACCTTCATCAAATAGCTTTCCTGAGTCACTCTCAACAGACCAGCATCTCTATCTCTGTGTATCTCCATACCCAAGATTTTCTTAGCATTACCTAAGTCCTTCATTTCAAACTCAGTGCTAAGTAGAGCCTTTAGATTCTGAACTTGAACCTTGTCTGTTGATGCTATGAGTATATCATCTACGTAGAGCAGCAGATATATACTGATGTCTTTCCTCAGCTTCTTGTAATATACACAACTGTCATATTCACTTCTGATGTACTTGTTTTGAACCATAAAGTCATCAAATCTTCTGTTCCATTGGCGTGGAGACTGCTTCAAACCGTATAGCGACCTCTTCAACAAACAGACTCTGTCAGGGTACTTGCTATCAACAAAACCTTCAGGTTGATCCATTATGATTTCCTCATCTAGAAAACCATGAAGAAACGCTGTCTTGACGTCCAACTGTTGTAGCTCCATGTTGAAGTGATTAACCGCAGAAAGAATGTATCTTATTGACACATGTTTGACCACTGGAGAGAAGATTTCTTGGTAGTCTATTCCTTCCTTCTGAGAATACCCCTTAGCAACTAACCTTGCTTTGAATCTAGGTTTCTCTACTCCTGCTATGCCTGCTTTCCTTTTGAAGATCCATTTGCAGCCTATAGGTTTCTTGTCTCTCGGTCTGTCGATAAGAACCCATGTTTTATTTTTCCAGAGAGACTCCATTTCTTCAACAGCTGCTTCTTTCCATTCCTGGTGGTCTGGATCTCTCATAGCTTCTTGATAGTTTTCTAGTTCCAAGTCTCCTGCATCCTCTGTTAGGCCACATATGTATTCAGCATAATCATTATCTTCATAGACCTCATAGTCCTTGAGTCTGACATTTGGTTTTAATGTCCTTTGTGGTCTATCTCTGACTAGTTGATAAGATCCTGGACTGTTAGACTGGTTCTCTGGTTATGCAGTCTCCTCCTCATGATCCAAGTGTTCTGAGCTAATTTCTGAAGTTATCTCCTCCATAGAAGCTCCACCTTGATGATCAGTCTGAGTCTTTTCCCTGTTTCCTGAAACATCTATACTCAAAATATCGTTAGTAGTATTAATAGAGTCTGGATTCATACCTGTTTCAGTGAAGGCTTTGAGGTCTTTGTATACGAGATCTTCCCTGAATACAATATTGCGGCTAACAACGCATTTCTGTTCCTATAGAAGCCATACTTTGTATCCTTTCACTCCTTCTGGGTAGCTTGTGAATATTCCCTTCTTTGCTCTTGGATTAAGTTTCCCATCACTTGAGTGAACATAAGCATTGCACCCAAATCTCTTTAGATTTGATAGAGATGGCATGGTTGATGTCCACACTTCTTCTGGTACTCTGAAGTCCAGTACTGAGGATGGTGATCTGTTTATGAGATAAGTAGCTGTTGAGGCAGCTTCAGCCCAAAACTTTTTCTCCAGTCCACTCTCACTCAGCATGCTGCGGACTTTGTTCATTATTGATCTGTTCAATCTCTCAGCCACGCCATTTTGTTGTGGCGTGTATGTGCAGGTCCTGTGTCTCACAACTCCCTCATCTTTGCAGAACCTGTCAAACTGCATATTACAAAACTCAAGACCATTGTCAGTTCGTAATCTTTTTACCTTTCTTTCTGACTGTATTTCCACCATCTTCTTCCAGTCCACAAAGTGTTTGAATGCTTCATCTTTAGACCTGAGAAAATATATCCATACTTTCCTAGAAAAATCGTCAGTAAAAGAAATGAAATATTGACAGTTACTTAGACTTGGAGGAACATTTGGAGACCCCCAAAGGTCTGAGTGCACATAGTCTAGCTTCTCCTTTGTAGTGTGTTGAGCTGGTCCGAAGCTAACTTTGTGAGTTTTGCCCTTTACACAGTCTTCACAGAACTTCAGAGCTGTCACTTTACTGTCTTCAAAACAGCCTTTCTTTTTGAGAACTTCAAGACCTTTCTGACCTATGTGACCCATCCTACTGTGCCATAGCTGAGTTTGATCATCCTGGGAGGTACTGGTCTCAGCAGTGTTGGCTTCTGCTGATTTAGCTGTGCCGTTTAGTACGTATAGGGTCTCCCTCCTCTAAGCTTTCATGAAAACAGTACATCCTTTAACCACTTTCAATATTCCTTTGCTAGCTTTGAACTCACACCCTTTCTCTTCAAGGGTTCCCAATGAGATTAAGTTTCTAGAGATGTCAGGCATGAACCTCACTTCATGAAGAATGAAAGTGGTACCATCCGGATTCATGAACCTTATGGACCCTATAACTTTCACTTCTGCAATGGTATTATTAGCCATTCTGACTCTTCCTGATTTAGAGTCTTTCATGTATATGAAGTAATCCTTAATTGGAGTCATATGGAATGAGCATCCAGTGTCCAGGATCCATTCCTCCTTGGTGATTTCTCCCATTGTCAGGTTAACTTCTGATACAATTAGACCAACCAGATCCTTTGCATCATCCCTGGCTAAGGCTGATTCACCTCTTTCTTGAGACTGGCTCCTGTTCTTGTTCCTCTCTATCCATTTGTAGCACTGCTTCTTAAGATGTCCTTCCTTGCCGCATATCCAACAGGTCCTCTTTCCATCTTTTGATTTCGATCTTGATCTGTTGGACTTTCCTTTTCCTGACTGTTGACCTTTTGTAGGAGATCTCCCTCTTACAAAATGCCCTTCTCCTTCTGATCTTGTGTTGTTAGAGCTATTCTTGAACTCTCTTTCCTTAGACTTTGCAGCGTTTGTAACATCTTCAACCTTAATGACCTCTCGACTATATTTCAAAGTATCCTTAAGTTGATCACACTTTTCCGGTAATGAGTTTAGCAATAATATTGCCTGAACCTCTTCTGGGACTTCTATACTCAGATTGCTTAAATCCGCTATCAACTTAAGGAAATCATCTATGTTCTGATCTATGGTTCTGGACTCTTTCATCTTAAACGAGTACACCATCAGCTGAGCATGAACACGATTAGGAAGAGTTTTTACCATGTATAATCTGTCGAGAGTTGCCCATGTATCAGCAGCCGTTTGCACTTGTCAAGTTTCCTCAACACTTGATCCCCAACTGCTAAGAAGATCAGATTCATTGCCTTTCCGCATCTTTCAAGTCTTGCTTCTTCTGATTCGATCTTCTTCTTTTGCTTTTCCGGATCCTTTTCGTCTTCTTCTTTTGTATCGTCTGAGATCCGAGCCGTCTCAGTGATGACATCCTTTAAACCTTGTACGCTTAGGTGAGCGAACATCCTTTTCTTCCATAGACCGAAATCACCTTCTCCATCGAAGATTGCTATCTTCGATTTGGTTCCGGTCATCTTCAATCGAGCTTCTCTTTGATTGCCAAGAACCTGGCTCTGATACCACTTTGTACGATTAAACCTAATCTACTCCGATGATAATCGGATTTGATCTCAAGAGAACTCGAAAGAACAAACGAACAAGAAAAGAGACACAACGAATTTGGTAACCCGGTGTTCACCTCCTTCCTCTAATCCGAGGAAGAGCTATACCTCACCGGGGCTGGAGAATCCAGCAATACACTAAGCTACGGCAATTTCCGCCGTACAACCTAGCTCCGACGACCTCTCTCTCTCTAACCTCTCCGATGAGCTCTGTAACAAACCCTCAACTGTATCACTCAATCGGATCAGCTCATCTAAAGGCTCCAACGGCTTTATAACTTAGCCAATCGGATAACACCTTCACACACGTACAACTCACGTGTGTGTACCTAAGAGAGAGACGTCTGGTTAAGCTAACCATAAGCTAAACCGATTCACAATCACATTACCATCGGTTTAGTCGAACTAGCTGATTTACCCGAACCTTCTAATAGAGCTGGAGGTTCCTAGGTACTTAGTGTATTCCTATGATTTAGACTATAATTCTACACTAAATCTGGACCTAAGCCCAAAAAAACAGAGTTTTCTAAAGTAAATTTAGCCAAAGAGACCTTGAGATATAAACGATAACGAAGAAAGAAAAATGAATAATAAATAGCTCGATGTCAGAGAGAATCCTACAGAGTTTCACCGGCTTTGAATTCGACATCACTGTCTCTTGAACGAAATATATGTTTTATATTTGCAATAAATAAAATTAAAACTGTAACAAAGAAATTTAAACACTTATGGCAAACAATCAAGGGTTTAATTTTTTTTAAAAATAGTTACAAACAAAAATACAATTAATACACAAACAAAAAATATTATAATTAAAACAAATTTAAAAAAAAAAAATCGGCGCGTAGCGTGGAATAACTCCTAGTATAATAAAAATCTAAAAGCTTTCAGCAGATATTATCCGATTAATCTCTTTTGCTATTACAGCCATGACTGGAGTGAATTGATTACCCTTTCTCACAATTGCATGGATTTCCAATAGGGAATCGATTCATTTCACCCATCATAAATTACAACACAACGATTACCAATTCATATCCTAAATAGTTCGATAATTGCTTCTAATTGAGAGAAATCTAGGGCCACTAGGTCAGCCTTCTGCCTCATCTCATTCTCATGGTCATTATAAATCCTCGCTTTCCACAACTAAACCACCGCACAATCTCCTACACGAACAAACTATTCTCAACCAAAATTGGCTCTACCACCGATAACCGCTTCTCGCAATCCACTTCTCTTTCCACCACCACGTCATCATCAACGCAAGGAGAGGAGGAAGAATTAATCACTCCCGTAGAGAAAAGATTTCTTCTAAAAATCAGCTCAAGCTCTGCACAATCTACCTTTTGCTTCACCCATGCCACTGTAGCTGGCGGCTCCTTGCGTTTCGGGAGACAACAACAGAGGCAAATGCATGTAGAAACTTCGGAAATGAAATTACTGGTTATAATCTTATAAACTCGTAACCAGTATACGTAGGCGAGATTTGGTATCTGTCCTTAACTCAATAAATAGTCGGTAGTATAACCGTTTGGTACGATTGATGAATCCCAAGATACAACTGTATCAATTCCTTTTCGCAACACTCGAAAGAGGAATCCGACAAACGATATATAACTACGATACTCTCGATATTTGGCTTGCGTTTTTAGAAAGTGAGAAGGAGAGCGTGTTTGTTTTTTTGCAGAGAAAAAGTAAGAGACGAGTTTGAAATATATAGGAAAGAGAGAGACAAGTTTGGTTAGCTGCTGTGAAGATCTCACACACGTTACAGACGTTACGAAAATCTCGTAACTACAGACGTATATCTCATGGCATTAACTCACACGTTTCAAATATTATTTTGGACATTATTTTATAATTTGAATATTATTTTTGAATTATTTTCTTTATTAGGACACAAAAATTCTTATGAAAATTTTCCAAAAAAGATAAACACGTGAGGGCCTTTGGAGGCCCACGAACCACGAGTCCGAGACAGCTGGAAGGCGGCGACGCGCGCATGTTTGGTCTCTCCTTTATCCATCCATAGCCATTTAAATGTATAACTATGTACATATATATACTCCGCCAAATTTTCTCCAACTTCCGATGTGAGATTTTTAACTTCCAACTTACATTTGGAGAATGAAAAGACTTTGCCAATTTATTGGCCCATACCCATTTATTTTCACTCATACAATTTTAGTAGACCCAAATGTTTATTATTATTATTACCCAACAATCCCCCACATGAATAGAAATTACACTAAACATTTAAGGACTCAACAGACTCGATGACTTAGATAGACTCGACTAGACTAGACATGACTCGACTAGACTAGATAGACTTTCAAGAGTATGCAAAAATGTAACTATTTCTGAGAGGTATCATGTTTCAGACTTGAACCAATCATTTTTAATATCTGTCAGGTTTACTCGGCAAGGAGGTAAACATGATGTCTTGAACCACTCGGACTTTTGATTTATACTAGAGAACATGTATCGCATAGCGACATTTTCTCGTAGAAGTATATTCTCTATTGTGTTCATGAGTGAACTTGGAGAATATATCCTCACTTTCATTCTCCTAGAAACGGTCACATTTCACACTCACTAGGTAATCTGTCATGAGCTTCTTCTCAGAAGTATCATGTTATACAACACTATTAGGAATCTATGAAATCTAAAAAGCCAATGCTTATCATTATCACATACATGTAGCACTATTTATCATCCTAGGAACCGGGCACATACAAGATTTTCAGAATTGTTTTTACGATTCACCTTGATTTAGTTGTCCCTTTGAACCTACATCTTTGGATCTCCAGTCATGTAGGTAAGGTTTCCATCAAACATCCTCTTAGTTCATAGGCTTTAGACCCATTCTTCTTGATGATTTTTGATGGGTCCATATTTTAACTCATTTTAGCTTTCATACTTGCATAGTTTTTGTGTCCTTTGCATTCATTTCTAGTCATTTCTTTAGGAAATCATGAATTTAGAGTTAACTGAGTCTAGAATATGAGCTTGCATATTTTTTGAGTTTCGGAGTCTTTATTAGGTGACTTTTGAGAACTGGAGGAGTTCTTGGTGATTGGAAGAGAGTCTTGGACCATAAGAAGTGTTTGGGATCAAGAGGAGAAGTTTTGAAGAAAGGAAGACCCTTAGTGTTCATGTACCTATCCACCAATACCGACCAAACCAGCTCCATATTTCGGCCCCGCTCCATACCGACCAGCCGGTACCGACCGGATCAGTCCGGTATCAAGCCTTCGTCCGAGCCACATTTCAGCTAGAAGATAATACTGACCACTCCATACCGACCGGACCAGGTCGGTACTCCGGCCTCGTTCCATACCAACCAGCCGGTACCGACCGGATCTGTCCGGTATCCGCCATTTTTATTTACCAAAATGCCATTACGGCCCTTCACACTATAAATGTATTTTTGGACCTAATTTGGAGTTCTCTCTTCTTTCTTATGATTTTCCTTTACCCATTTTAGGATTCTTAACTTTGTAAACTCTTTGATTTAAGTTTAATCAAGTACTTATTTTATTTTGTTTATCTCTTCTCTTTAATCATGTTTTCTCACTCAATCTTTATAGGTTTAGTTGGGAAATGGTGATTAGTGAGTAGTTCTTTGGGTCTTTGAGATGAGGTAGATTAGAGCTTGATTAAGGATGATCTAATGGTGTTTAGTGCTTACTTAATGTTAATCCTTCTAAATTAGGTTGATCTTTATGCTAGATTCTCAAGAAATTATCAATTTAGATCATAAGCTTTTGTATGCCCACAAGGTGTTGATGAAATGCTTGAAAGAACCTAATTAGAGATTTTGCATGCTTAGCCAATGATAATTGATGTATAAGGTGTTTAATAGTCAAATGTACTTGTTTTGCATGCTTAATTGATTCTTGATCACAATTGAGAGATTGTTCTTGATTAGGAGTTGATTTAAGGGATTTTTTCCTAGAGATAGGATTGATCTAGACTTGAGTTCTTTACTAAGGATTAAAGCTTGCTTGATTGGTGTTATGATTGAGATTGAATGCATGCTCTTATGTGATTTGATATTGAGAAATGGATAATTGCATGATTAGCATAGAGTTAATTATATGAGAATGTGATTAGCTACTTGTTAGATCATTTAACCATCTTCTTTAGCATGATTGATTGATAAACACCTAAGTGTGATCATCCCTTAATAGTCTTGATGACTTGACCTCATCTTAGACCCTCTTCATCTTATTGATTTAAGCTTCTTATTGTTTTATCTTGTTGTTTGCTTGTTTAATTAGGATTCCTAGTTATTAAACCTTTCTTGATTGGCTTAGCTTGATTAGTTGTATGTATTCTTGGTGACTAAACTCACACCCATTTGGATATATCCTCAACCTATACTACAATGACATTTGTCTTGTAGGTTGAGTAATTGACTATAAGATACAAGAACCAAGAAAAATATTGTTTTCAATTTTACAATTTGATCTCTTGAAAAACCTTTTCTAAATGGATCCGCTAGATTGTCATTCGATTTGATGAAATCCACATTGATTACTTCCGTCGAGATCAAGTGTCGAATGGTTTTATTTAGTGCTCTAGCTATAGCCGACTCGCTATCACAATGTACACGAAGAGCTTGCACTGGTTTTTCAAACATCGTTATATTTTATAGAAATTTCCAAAGCCATTATGCTTCCTCTGCGGCTTTGTCTATCATTATAAACTCAGATTCCATGGTGGATTTGGCCAACAGAGTTTGTTTGGAAGATTTATAGAACATTGCTGCACCTGCCAGCGTAGAGACATAACCACTCGTAGATTTTGAGTTTTTGGAGTCGGATATCCAATTTCATCGCTATGCTTCCAAAATTTATGGTTCTTTACCATAGTGCAGACCATAATTTTGTGTATAACATACAAAGTTTAATACTCTTGTTATAGCTTCCAATGACTATGTCATGGATTACTGTCGTAGCGACTAAATACATTTACTGAGTGCGCCAAATCAGGTATAGTACAATTTTGTAAGTACATCAGACTTTCGATCACCCTTGCGTACTCTACTTGCGACACCGGTTCACCTAAAGTTACAGTCAACTGAAGTTGTGCGTCAAATGGAATTTTTGCTGTCCCATTTGAGTAGGCTTTAAACTTCTCAATTGTCTTTTCAGCATAGTGGACTTGTAAAGTAATGATTCCTTCAGAATTTCTTGTGATCTTGATACCTAAAATTACATCTGCACTCCCATATCTTTCATGTCAAATTTCTGACTAAGTATGGTCTTAGTTTGATTGATCATATCTTTATTACTCACAATAATGAGCATATCATCTACATATAAACATAGCAAGACATACCCATTTGGAGTATTTTTGGCATGGAGACACTTGTCACATTCATTTATGCTAAATCCTTTTGACATCATTACGTTGTCAAATTTCTCATGCCATTGTTTTGGAGCTTATTTAAGTCCATACAATGACTTCACAAGTCGACAGACTTTGTGTTCTTGTCTAGGGACAACAAACCCCCCACGTTGTTTCATGTAAATTTACTCTTCTAATACTCTGTTTCGAAAAAACAGTCTTAACATCCATTTGATGTATTTATAGGTTTCTTGATGCTGCTATGCCAATCGCAATCTAATTGAAGTTATTCTCATTATTGGAAAATATGTTTCAACACTACAAGAAAAATGGACATAGTTAGCGCTGAAAATATGCTATTATATGTCATAGATAACGTTTTGAAATGGCTATATCTGCCCCATTTATAATAGGTTGGCCATATGTTATAGCGTTTTCGTTCGTGCTATAATATCTAGCACATATGATAGCAATGTTTTCCACTTGCTATCATTAAGTGTACTTTATGATAGCTTTTCTTTCGGACGCTATATATGTTATGTTAATTTTTTTTAGTTTATAATCAGTTGGATTAATATATATATATACTTGAAATTTGATCCAAAATATGAATTTTATTAATAATTCAAAACATGTCTTACACAAGCATCATAAAAACACATCAAAAAATTTCTAACATGTTCCAAATATTGTTCCATTGTTTCTTCAACACTTAGAATTTCTTCCCATCTTGTCTCTTCAATCCTCAACATGCTGATCCTCTTGCACCAGTCTACAATCTTCTGTTCACAGTCTCTAGAACAACGAACCTCGGAAATATGAACAAGACAGTGCTTACTCGGATGTCAATCTCTTAGCGAGGAAAACCTTCATAGCAGCACCAAGATCAAGCCGTGAAAGAGCTTCTAATTCTAGATAGTCTTCCTTCTGATTTCCAAAGTCAGCACAAAAGCCCCAATAAGGAAAAGACCCACAAGAGGCATAGGAAAAACTCGTGAAACCCATAGAAGCTTTGACCTCCATGTATCAAGACCTTCAATTATCAAAGCTGGTTGTATCATTGCTTTCATTGATCTAATAGTCATGTCCCTGGAAAATGAGTAGAAGCTTTTCCATTTCTCCTTCTATACCACAAATGAAACAACATCAATGAATATCAATCAGGCATCTTTCAACTCATAGTCTGCATTCTGAAAGCAATTAAGTAAAAATGCTCCGCATTTACCTGAATGATATAGGCAACAATGAGGAAACCTAAGAATTATTAATCAAAGGTGACGGAGACAAGCAATGAACCAAATGTAGGTAATTCTAATTGATTAATTAAGGGAAAAAACATGTGGGTTTCTAGAGATAGATTTTGGAAACAAACCTGAAGCAAGGTGAATGTCTCGAAATCAAGATCAGCATGGTACCAATTCTTAGCAAGCTCATCGGTAAGCTAGAATTTAGAAGAAGATGAGGTAATGTCAAATTACGAGGAGCACAATAAGGAAATTGAAGCTACTTAGACAACAAAGGGAACATATACTAGAAGTAAACTGATGATTCATGACAAAAAAATTCTGACTCTTTTTTTAACAACATTTCCATAAAATAAATCTCATGAATCTAGAGACTTGTATCAATTAGTAATACTGATTATATATAAAATCTACCAAAAATTCAAACTTTATCTGAATCAACACAAGACCTCTTCAACAACTATCTCTCTTTGCCTCTCAGATAGCCTCAACGCTTTGATCTCGGCGTGTGCTTTTCCTGGTTCCCGATCCTTATCTGAGAAACCATTGAAGAAGTAAAAAACAACAAGAGGAACCAAAATTAGATCTGAATCGACACATAAACCAATAGATCGAGCAGGCACCTCTAACTCATTCTCAAGTCGATTAATATACACCTTCACTGGATCCCACTGTGGAGCAGAGTGATGAACTCATTATCAGTGGCGGCATCGAAGCTAGGCTTAACCGGCCTCCTCCTTGACGAGCTTTTCCCTGCGCCACCGCCGATGCTCTCCTTGTAAGACTCTGACACCATCAGCCATGGATAAGGCATTGGAATCGCAGGCATCTTAGCTAAAGACGCCGAAAAACCTCCGTCGGCCGAGACATCTGAAATCTCCGATATGATGATCCCTCAATTTTCCCCTCACAAACACATCCAAAATCCTCAGGATCCAAAAATTCAATGTATAGAGATAGAGTGAGCTAAATAATGCAGATTTCTGCATTAGATTCCCTTGTTTCTCTGTATCTATCTCGCAAACACAGAGAAAAAGTTACAAATCCACAAAATTATGGCTTTTTATTAATCAAACAGAAGAGAAGGCAGTAGACAATTGAGAATGAAGGATGTGGAAGGCAATGGAGAATTGATGTAGAAACGGAAGAGGAGGAGAGGAGAAAGAAAACGAGAGAGAAGAGAATTTCATATGTCGATGAGGAAGAGAGGAAAATTTGTTTTTTGCCAAAACCGAAAAAATGAGGACAAAATTTGGAAAAACCAAAATTAGGTATGAGATGATAAGGTTTGAGAATTTTTTTCAATAAGTCATGGCGCTAAAATGAATTCTTGTAGGCAAGTGTTAGCGGAATAATTGATTTAGCTTCACGCTTTGTGATATTTTATCTTAACATTTATTAAATGCTATTATGCAATAACCAAAATTACAAATTCATCTTTAATAGCAGTTTGATAAACTGTTATGTTAGAATCTGCTATCAAACTTTTTGTAGTGCAAAGAAATCCAAGTTTTCTTTTTGCCGAAAACCTTGCACCACTAGCCATACTTTGTATTTATCTATTTAGCCATTAGTTTTTAACTTTTTATTTAAAATTCACTTACACCCTAAGGCTTAAACCCATGTGGTAAATCGGTTATAAATCATGTATGACTCTGCATTATGGAATCGATTTAACTATTTACGGTTTTTTTCAAGAAGGTTTGTTTGGTTTAGACATAGCTTCTGCAAATGTTCTTGGTTCATTCTCTAAAAGAAAGACCATCATGAAATCATCACAATTTTTTTTTTCCTTACGAGCTCTTTTACTACGTCTAGGTTCATCTTCTGTATCTTTTGTGTCGTCATGGACTGAAATACCAGAGGTGCTCACCTCATTTTCATTTCTTTGATCGCGTGTCCACTTCAGATATGAATTATCCTTACAAAGAAACATGTTTTCGATGAATGAATCATTTCATGATTCCTTTTTGACATGGATATATGGTATGTCTGATTTATATACCAAAAAACGATAAACACTACTATTGTGCGCATCTCCGATACAATCCACAATTTTTGGTCCTATTGTGACCTTTTCGGAGTTGGTACTGCTACTTTTTCTAGGAACCCCCACACTTTAAGGTAGTTGTACGAAAGTACAACACATTTCCAAAGTTCATAGGGTGTCTTACCAGTAACTTTTTGTGAAATTTTGTTTAAGGATATAATTTATGGTAGGCAATGCCCCCCCCCCAACATGTTTTGGGCTAGCCCATATTTTTGCAACATTGCATTCATCATTTCTTTTAGAGTTCGTTATTTTATTCCGCAACTCCATTAGATTCTGGTGAATAAAGAGCAATCGTTTGGTAGATAATCCCATGTTCTTGACAAAATGCATTAAACTGACCATCATGCTCCTCTCCTCTGTCACTTATGACTATTTTAATAGTCTTACTTAGTTGCTTATCAACTTCCAATTTATATTCTTAAAAATTTTAGAGCTTCGTCTTTGCTTCTTAGCAAATAGACATAACAATATTTTGTATAATCATCTATAAATGTCATGAAATACCTTTTCCCACCTCTAGTTGGAACAAACATTAAGTCACATAAATCTATGTGAATTAAATATAAAAGTTTGGTTGTCCTTTCGACTTGGGGTGATGGTGTTTTATGAGTTTAGCCTGTACGCACACTTCACATTTTTCTTTACGCATTTTGCATTTCAGAATTAGGTTCATATTCATCAAACAATATATTGATTTATATTTCACATCTCATAATCTTTCATGCCAAATATTAAAAAACTCAAGCAAGTAAGCATCTGGATTCTTATTCATTTCATCAATGGTAACAGTTTTTGGATCAACATTCGAAACAACATTTGCAACAATCTTATTCTTAGAGCTACTTGCTTCATATTTTTCACCCTTGATGACAGCTTGGACGCACATCTTCAAAAATCCGCTTTTGACGTATCCCTTTTCAAGGTACATTCCATACTTCTTCAAAATGAGGTTGTCAGTCTCGAAGTTCACAAAAATTTGGCCTTAATTAGTAATTAAGGTACTAGAGATCAAGTTCTTCATCATGTATGTAATGGGTTTCACATTATGGAGTGTGAGCTCTTGTCCTGAAGGCATGCGTAATACCACCTTCCCCTTTTCAGAAATTTTGTAGAACGCTATGTTTCCCATGAAGAGTTGTTCCTATGACTTACTCTTCTAGTAGGTGCTAAACATTGTCCTATCATTGCAGATGTGCGTTGTAGCACCAGTGTCGTACCACCATTCAATTTGGTTGTCGTCGACCATGTTGAACTCTATTACCACAATGTAGATGTCCTCTTCTGTGAAGTTGGATTAAGACTATTGTCCTTTGTCCTTGCTGCGACATTCACTGGTAGTTGGCTTAAATGGACCATTTTTACCACAATGGTGGAATTTTCCCTAAAAGAACTTCTTTTCAAAGGGTTTTGGGGCGCCTTGCTTCTTGAAGCTCTTGGTAGTTAGCTTAAATGGAGACTAACCAATTGCCTTGCCTTTTCCTTTGTCATTGATCTTCCTTTTGTGAGTAGCCACAATCATTTTGCTCACGGATATTGATCTCGTTTGCAATACAAGTTATGTCCTTAGTGTTCAACCTCTGGATCAGGTCTTCCAGAGTGATCACCTTCCCCTTGTGCTTGAGGTAGTTCTTGAAGTCAATCCAACATGGAGGGAGATTCTCAATAAAAATATTCATCATGAAGATTTCACAGATGGACATTCCCTCAGCAGCAACTTCTTGAGAAATCCGTTGGAATGTTGGAATGCTTCCACTTGGTCCATGATGGGTTTTGAGTCCACCATAATGAAATCATGAAACTTTGATGTCGCAAACTTTTGAAAGCCAGCATCTTAAATTTGTACTTCTTTTCCAGGGCTAACCACAAGGATTTTGAGGTCTTGGCCTCGCAAAAGAGTGCATAAAGCGGTTCCACGAGCCATCCTAAGATCTAGAATTTGGTCATGAAATCTCTTTGATTCCATTCGACCACTGTTCCAACAATGTGCACATTCAAATTCCTTGCAAGAATGATGGAAGGATCCTCCGCCAGATACCTAGGCAGGTGCATCGCATGGAGAAAAGTGTATCTTCTTCTGACATGTCTAAAATCCTTTTCCATCGAACTTTTTAGGTTGAAGTCCTTGGAGAGAGACTTGAGCCTGTGGTGGAGCAGGTGACCCAACTGCATGTACCACATTCACAGCAGGTCCAACAAACAAAGCTTTGCATGCAGTCTCTTCAGCATTCGCAGTCGAGTCCACATAAGGATTCAACGTTGGTGTTCTTCGTTCAAATTAACACTATTTCCATCTCTTGCCATATTCATGATACTTCAAAACAAAGCCTATCAGCTAAATGATAAACCGTAATGTTTTATACACAATAGCTTGTTCAAATTATTCTTTAAAAATGGTACACCAAGAAATGTTTTTAATAAATTGAATCACTTATCCAAAACACATATACAAAACTCGATTTAAAAATCAAATTTTAAAAGAGTGATTTTAAAAAGTTTCACGTAAATGCTATAAAGCGAATAAAAAACTTAAAAAAGACAATCGCTAGTCCAAACGCGAATTATGTATGCGATTTAACAAACCGTATCGTGAAAACGCCCATAGCGATTTGAAAAACCAAAGTTTTAAAGAGAATCGCAGATCAAAAAACATTTAAATAGAACGGTTTGGCGAAATAAAACTGCAGTGAAGCGGGGCCAATAACGATTTGAGACGTTTAAAAGCTAGTTTTATAAACCTCAATGTCATTTCCGATTAGGATTATAAGCTAAAAGAGGATTTTATTGAGTTAAGATTGTAGGCGCTTCAATTTACAGAAATGAAATTGCAGGTTATAGTTTTATAAATGCGTAACCAGTATACGGAGGCGAGATTTCGTGTTTGTCCTTAACTCAATAAATCATCGGTACTGTGACCGTTTTGTACGATTCTTGAATCCCAAGATATAACCGTATCAATTCCTTTTCTTAATACTCGAAATTGGAATCCGACTAACGATATATAACTACGATATATTCGATATTTGACTTAAGTTTTTAGAAAGTAAGAAGGAGGGATGTTGGATTTTTTGCTGAGAAAAAGTGATAAATGAGTGAGAGACGATTTTCAAATATATAGGAAAGAGATAGGTTTGGTTAGCCGCTGAGAAGATCTCACACACGTTACTGCAGGCGCAAATCTCATGGCTTTAACTCGCACTTTTTGAATATTCTTTTATAATTTGAATGTTTTTGAATTATTTTTTTTATTGGGCCACAAAAATCTTTATGAAGCGAGAACCTCTGGAGGCCCACGAACCACGAGCCGGCTGAACGGCGGCAGCGGCGTGTGCGCGGTCTCTTTTTTTTCCTTCTCTCCATAGTCATTTAAACAAATGTACAACTATGTCCATATATATACTCAAAAATTTCTCTAACTTTCAATGTGAGATTTGTTTAATTTCTCACTTACATTTGGAGAATAAATAGGCGTTGCCAAATTATTGGCCCATACCCATTTCTTTTCACGCTCATACAATTTTAATAAACCCAAATGTTTATTATAATTATTGACCCATTAATCTCCAACATGAATATAAATGATTTTAAACATTTAAGGACTCAACAAACTCGATGAATTAGATAGACTCAACTAGACTAGATGACTCGACTAGACTAGACATACTTTCGAAAGTATGCAAAAATGTAACTATTTCTGAGAGGTAGCATGTTTCAGCTTTGAACCAATCATTTTTAATATATGTCGGGTTTACATGGCTAGTGTTAGGATTTCATAAGACAACCATAAGGGAGCTCAAAATCTTGTTGGTTTTGAGAGAGAAAGCATAAGTAAACTGCACCAAGAAAGCATAAGAGAGTATATGAATCGAATTGATTTCCCAATAGACTAATTGATACAAGTGTTGTTACATCTCTTTATATAGAGAAACATAACATGGAGAAGCCCTAGCTCAGTATATAATTCGAAATGTGTAAAGGAGGGAAGAGGAAAATATTTGAATTTGAGTTCAGAAGAGGAAAAAAGGCAGATCTGTCCAAGAGAGAAAGTGACAAGTTTTTGTGGTCCATGCTGTCCTTATCCTGATGTCTCCAACAGCTCCTCTTTCTCTCCATTTCGAACTACAGACAATGGCACTTCTTTTGCACTTCATCATATCATCCCTGATAATGCAGTTCATCCCGGATTTGCACATTATCAAGGCTCCTTTGTTTTGTACATTCTTGAGATTGAGCATGATCAGAATGGCACTGATTTTGCACATCCCTTTTGTGCAGTGATAATAATGCACTTTAAGCTTGATCAGGATATCCCTGATTTTGCACATCTCTTTTGTGCACTGATAATGCACTTTGAGCTTTGATCAGGATGTCCCGGGTTTTGTACATTGAGATGAATTCCATGATAATGCACTTTGATTGAGCACTTCTTTGGGCTTTATCTCAATGGCTGCTTTTCTTCTTGACACACCAAAGCTGAGTTCAGGGGGAGAGTCTTCGGCCTTTCTTAGTTATACCCAACCTTGCCTCTCCCTTTCCTCTTTCTCTCTAATACTCCCCGCAAGCTTGGTCGTCGGGACACCAAAGGACCAAAGGTCAAGCTTGCACTACAAGAAAATTGGGCCATAGCTACGATTTTTTCCGTAGCTATGGCCCAATTTCCGCAGCTATTTTCGATTTAGCTACGGATAGCTACGACTCCAATCCCCGTCTAAACGTTCGTAGCTATTGATTTTTCGTAGCTATCCGTAGCAACATCTCTGCAGAATAGCTACGAACATATCTGTAGCTATTAGCTACGGATAGCTACGACCCATGTTCGTAACTACACTAGCTACGAATATTTGCGAAACAAAGCGTCGCTATATATCTATGGATTGCTATGAACCAATTCGTAGCCATAGCTACGAATTGCTACGATTTTTACCGTAGCAAAATTTTGTATTGTTTTTAAAAAATGTATATATGAACAAAAAAATTATTTAATTAAATTTAATATTTATAATAAAATTAAATTACAATAAATAATTAAATAAATAAACATTAGTTTTTATCTAAATAATTAAACTTTACAATAAACAATTAAATATTTATGAATAATTAATTTTTATAAAACAAAACAGAAAAAAAATACAAGAGCCGTCGATTGCGAAATCCGATGACGAGGCTCCGACGGCTCCGGCATATAACTCCGGCGACAAGAGCCGTCGACTCCGGTGACAACCGTCATCGTCTCTCTCGAACAACGTCGGCTCCTTCATCTCCTTCATCGTTCTTCGTTCTTCAGATCTCGGCGATTTCTTCGTTCTTGATCTCGGCGATTTCTTCATTCTTCAGATCTCGGCTTCGACCGCCGTCACAACCACCATCAACATGTCTCCCTCTACTTCTCCGCTCCCACGTAGACGACGGAAGGAGTGAGGCTGGTCTCAAGGAAACGGCTGGAGAAGAGCAGGGTGAAACCCGGAAAGAGTGAGGCTGTGCGGCGGAGAATAGCAGAGGACTTTGGGGTTAGCCGCCGTTGAAGAGACCGCCGAGGATGAGACCGTCGAGAATGAGGCTGTCGAGGATGAGACCGCCGGGGATTCATCCGCCGAGTCGTGAGGATGAGACTTATGGATTTGTTGATGCTGAGATAGGTGGATGAAAACACATATTGAAGAAGATGAAGAAAGAGTTAACCGCGAGAGAGATATGAAGTGTTTACAAATGATTAAACTTGTTACAAAAAAAAAGTTGATGAAGGAGGCAGCTCGTGAAGGAAGGATGAGGGGGAAGGGTAATTAGGTTAAAGAGAGAGTGAGATCAACGGTTTAGAATTAATGTTAGATAGAGATCTAACGGTGCAAAAGTTGGATCCCCATCTCCACTACATAAAATCTGCACCATTCATCTGTTTTAATCAATGGTCAAGAAGACTAATCCATGTGACATAGTCTTAGCCAATATAATTTTTTGATTATATTTAATATATAATTACTAAAAAATGATTTTAAATAATACATATAGTTCAAATTTTTTTTTCAAAGATGGTAAATTTAAAATATTAGATATAAAATTTTTTAAAATATTAAATATTTTAAATTATTTTAAAATAACAAAAATGTATAATAACTAAAATGATTTAATTTGGTTTTAACTTTGGTTTACATTAGTTTTATTTATTTTTAAAAATGTTAAATTTTATTTTTCAGTTTATATAATAATTCAATTATTGTTTAAGAAATTTTAGTTTATTATTACTATTACAAGAATAATAAATTTTAAAAAAATCATTATAGTTTTAATTTATTGTTTTTAAAATAGTTTTAATTATTTTATGTAAATTTTATATTTAAATGGTTTAAATATTATTTTGTGTATACATAATTAATTTTATATTTTAATTTTATAGTTTATTATTAAGAGTAAGGTTTATATATAATATGATTATAGTTTATGATATAGGGTTTAAAGGGTTGTGTTTAGGGTTAGAAGTTAATGTTTGAAAATATTTTCTTTTATAAGTGTTGAATCTTAGTTTTGGATATAATATAGTAATTAGAATTTTTTAATTAGAGTTTTGTTTATACTTTAAAGTTCTAGGGTTTGTTTAGGGTTTAGGGTTTTATGTATTAGTTTTATTTATAGTATAGATTTTAAATATTAGTTTTAATATAATTAATTTTTATATTTTAATTTTATAGTTTATGAAAGAGTTAGGTTTAGAGTATAATTATGGTTTAGTGTATATATTTTAAAGGGTTGTGTTTAGACTTATAAGTTAATGTTTGAAAATATTAGATTTGGAAAATATTTTTTTTATAAGTTTTAAATATTAGTTTTGGATATATTATAGTAACTGAAATGTTATTAATTAGAGTTTTAGGGTTTGTTTAGGGTTTAGGGTTTAGGGTTTGAATAGTTACGGATTTATCCGTAGCTATCCTTAGCTATATCATAAAGCCACAGATAGCTACGAAAAAAGTCGTAACTATACCATATATATTTAAATATTCGTTATATATAACTACGAATAGCCATGAAAATATGTCGTAGCTATATTTTTACGTTTTTGTCGTAGATATTCGTAGGTATATATTTCTACGAACGTGGCGTAGCTATCCGTAGCTATTTTGCTACGAAGAGCTACAAATTTATTCCGTGGCTATATAGCTACGGATAACTACGAAATAGCTACGAATTTTGATTTTTTTTAGTCGTAGCTAATTCATAGCTATCCGCAGTTTAAAAAAATAGCTACGGAAAATCTGTAGCTAATTTGTAGCTATCACACGGTTTTCTTGTAGTGTTTGAAATGCGGGAGCTACCTCATTAAAAACCTCCTTAAGGAAAACCTCTTGGGACAAAACCCTAAGGACGAAAAATGAATATAGCTTCCACAGATCCTTAGTGTAAGCTTTGACCATGATTCCTTTGTGCATTTTTTTGGCCGGTTCTTCGGTTGCCTTCTCCATTAGATCAAGCTTCACTCCACTAGACCGTCCATGACCTTGATTCAAGACTTTGCTTCTAAGCTTTCCATCATGCCCTTCCTCCTTGAATCTTTTCCTTGTCATCCAATCTTTGCTCACGGTCTTACTCCTTACTTTATGCTTCCTAATGAACCTTCACACCAAGGATTCAAAGAAGACTTGTTAAAGTAAAAAAAAAAGCAATGAGATTTAAGTATGTGATTAGGTAATGGATAAGTAATCAAAGAAACTAAGTGACTGAATGAAGCTTAAAAAAAAGTAAGAGTTTAGGAGTTTATCCTTTTTCTTCTTTGGTTGTGATTTGAGAAGAGTCTGATTTAACATTGGTGCAGTTGAGACTTTGAGTTGTAAACTCCCACGCACTCTTGATTTGTTCATGGTTTGAAACCATATCTTGGACCCTTGAAACCTTGTGCAAACCGATCTTTATCAGTCTGTGCACATCCAATCTTAGCCCATATTTCTTCACACTAACACTTGCATTGGGTTGAGTCATCTTCTATCACCAGCTTGCCTTTCCACTTGGTCTTGCTCCACTTGATGATTATCGGATCTAACACCAAGCAATATGTTGTTGTGACTTTGTCCATCTCTTTTCTAGCTTTCTTTGAAGCTTTTAGAACCATGGAACACACTAGCAGCTCCTTGATAGAAAAAAATTTAAACCTCCTTGTAGAATGACCATCTTTAACAGCTCCTTGTTAGCTTCAAAGCAATCATACCGAGACTAGGGCCAATCCTCCATCATTACTCCTTCTTAGAGAAACTTCAAGAAAAGTCTTCTCAGACTTGATACACATTGAATCTGAACCCAAGCTTCCATCACCATCTCCTCCTGAAACAGCTTCAAGACTTGATCTTTCAAGAAATCAATGTTTGTTAACTCTTGACTAACTTGAAAATGATTTGAAACGCCATCTTCTTCTGGGAAAGCTTCTTGTCTTCTTTTAAAGTGCTTTAAAAAACGAGAGATTACAGCCACTTAGAGACTGAAATCAAGACCTTTTGTGACTGATTCTCACTGTCAGATTCGCCATTCCCTCTAAGAACACCAAGAAACCACACAACAATCCTCAAAATCACAGTTTTGATCAGGAACTATGAGTTTTGATTTTTAAGTTACTGTGAGAGTTAAAAGAGCTTTCATGAGACAACCATGAGGGGGCTCTGAAATCTTGTTGGTTTTGAGAGAGAAAGCATAAGTAAATCGCACCAAGAGATGTCTTGTGTGGGAATCGGTTTTTCCTAGCTATAAGAGCCCCTAAGTATTTGAGTCTAGTCCAGGAGTTAAACATCAAAATTAGGGTGTTTTTACTCATAAGAATGGACAAATCAGTAAGTAGTTAGGTGTTGTTCTTAGGAGTGTTTATAAGAGCTGATTTGTATCACACTTGATTTAGCTATGGAAGAGCTAACCAAGAGTGTAATTAGGCTGCCTAAAGCAGCCTAAATTGTGACTCGTACTGAGCTACATTGTGTTTGAAGTGTTTGACACAATGGGGAAGAGAGAATAAAGAATAAGAGAGTATATGAATCGAACTGATTTCCCACTAGATTAATTGATACAAGTGTTGTTACATCTCTTTATATAGATAAACATAACATGGAGAAGCTCTAGCTCAGTATATAATTAGAAATGTGTAAAGGAGGGAAGAGGAAACTATTTGAATTTGAGTTCATAAAAGGACAAAAGCCATATCTGTCCAAGGGGTGGCTTGCACGTAATGTATCTTTCTTGTTTTCTTATTGCACTCTTGTATCTTTTCAAAAGTTTTTGCATTTTTGTATCTTTTTTTGTAGCACCCACCTGTAAAATGATAATTTTAACCTTCATAAATAGAAGAAATGACAGTGGTTCACGCGTGGTATTATCCACGAATTTGGATGGACAGTGGTTCACATGTGGTGGTATCCACGAATATCAGATATTGTGGACACTTAGCCTAGACTGTCCATTCGTAACTTTCGTATTAAGTCCGATTTTTTTTTTTTGAATTCCGATAGATCGACCAGTTCTAACACCATTCTGACGGTCTATAAGTCCGAAAACCTCACCCAATTCGTCCCATCCACAATAAAAAAATGTGGGGTAAATAATAATTCATAAAGTAAGAAAGAGAGTGTAAGAGAAAAGAAAAGAATTAAAAAAAAAAAATTGGATGGAAAGTAGATAGAATTGTGGATAGTTTATGAGATTAACTATCTATCACAAGAAGACAAAAGGTAAGGTTAAATAGTCTTTAACCAGCGCTAAAAGACAAAAAAAGATACATAATTGCAATGAGATTTTGAAAGATACAAAATTGCTATTACTTTATGAATAAGATACACTGGGTGCAATTAACTCTCTGTCCAAGAGAGAAACTGTCAGGTCTTTGTGGTCCATGCTTTCCTTATCTTGATGTCTCCAACGGCTCCTCTTCCTCTCCATTTCGAACTACATACAATGACACTTCTTTTGCACTTCATCATATCATCCCTGATAATGCATATCATCTAGGCGGAGAAATTGAAAATTTTTGGGCTATAAATTGGGTTCGATTTCTCAGATTAATTAGACAATTTTTTTAAAAAAATTTCCCACATGTAGTCGTAACTTAGTCATCATATTTTCCATTTTTCACAAATTTTTTAGGTCTATACTTCTTTATTTTACTTACAAAATCCTACAATAATACCCAAGTTCAAATAATAATGATTTTAAATGATAACCGCAATTAATATAAAGTCTTAATTTAAAATCCAAATATAAGCAAAAAAATATCACAAGCATAAGTCAAAATAAAGAAGCAACATAGAATATCATATGAAGTAGAATTTTGTAAAGCAACTTTTTCAAGAATTTTTTTAAAATGATGTCAGTAAAAACTATATTTAATTTATATGACAAAATTATAAAAGTTCAAATATGTACCACTCTTTAATGAGATGAACGTCTTCAATATATAGATCAAAGTAATGCTGTGAAACACTACATGAATCTTGGACAAACAGAATATCTGAATACAATGAAAAAAATAAGAATCATTATATTACTAAAGAAAATGGACAAGCCCTAATAAATTTATAATTAATTAAAATGATTTTAACACGTTTTTACTTAGTTAGAGTATTATTCAGACGCCAAAACCTCAATACCACAATTGATTAATAGTTCCCAGTAGAGTGCCAGAATTCATAAACCTCAACGCATGTTCTCACATAGCCAAACATTTGATGTATTCCCCACTTTGAAAATATTTAAAATGAGAAAAGAGTTAATCGTTAGGTGGAATAAAATATTATAAATGTTTCTACATAAAACTGTTAAAAATGAGTTCTTATTTCATTTGCTTCTAATTTTTTGAAAACAATTGCTTCTAAATTTATGAAAGCAATTTCATGGCATTGTGACCTCTATTTTGTAACCCTAAAAATAAAAATAGTAAACATAAAAGTATATAAAATAAAGAACAACATAAAGAAAATAAAAATTATGCTTTCGTATTTTACACTTGTTAACAAATCTAACCTTTTTATTACTGAGGATAACATGACATTGAAGACCATGTGGAGAAACATTTGTTATCCATTTCCGAATGATCTTAATCATACATGTCCATTCTCTTTGAGTATTATTGACATACCACAACAAAGATAATTTTCCATTTGTTGTGTTTGATTTTTTTTTTAATTTTGTGATTTTTTGCTTTGGAAATAGTTGAACAATTTGGACAAGGGAAAATAAAACCTCTTTTCAATGCCTAATGGAGTAACTGTAACTGCCGCTATGAGAAGATTTATATGAGGTGGTGAATTAGGAGATGAAGTGGTTGGTGTGAACTATTATTAATGGTTTTATGATGATATAAAAATATTCTGAATTTATGAATTTTTCAACATACTTAATTTATTGCGTATATATTTAGGATGTTAAAGAAGTGTAATAATATCGATTGAGAGGAATATTGAATATTCTTCCTGATTTTGGGTGTATGTATCAAATTATATTACTTGCGAATCATGTTTAATCTATGTATCTGAATGTTAATAAATGTGTTTGTTTGTAGGTTTACGTCAAATCGTACGCCATATATTAATAGCAAAATATGTGTTATAAAATATAATTAATTTCATAAATAAATATATTTAAATATATTAATATCAAAACATTTATATTTAGGCGGGGTAATTAAAATGTTTTATGCTAAATTGGGTTTTGTTTTCCTGATTAATTAGACGAAATTTTCGATTTTTTTCCTCAAGTAGTCGTAACTTAGTCACTTATAGCTCACGACTATTTTACTACTATTTGATGACTAAATTAACGACTATTTGGCAACTAATATGAACATCAAGATTCACTTATGATAAGTTTGCTCATGTTTATGCTTGTATTCATATTAAGACATAATAATTAATTACGTTTAATAAATATTTATTATTTATTTTTAGTAACTTTATGTTTTCCAATGGTTAAATTAACACAATCACATTACTTTTCCTTTTAACTAAATGAAAGTTATTTACTCATTAATTTTTAATTTACTTTATCGATATATTTTCTATTAATCCACTCTGTAAAATGAAAAATGTTGTAAGTAAAAGTAAAAAATCAATTTTGAAAATATGGAGAAAAAACCTCGGTTACTTCTTTTGCAATATATTCTTTAGTATATACCTTAAATTATTGCGAGATTATATTCTATATGATGTGTATATATAACTCTTGTACTTGTATGATACCTTCAATCAATACAATTATCTTAAACCTATAAATGGGTTCTACGTTGTGTCTCGTTAGGCTTTCATCTTGGTGCATCACAAACAAGACACATATCTTCCTTTATGTCATCTTTACGAAGGTTTATACAATTGTTAATACAAACATCAATTGTGTAATAGGGGAGGCCTAAATTGCGTATCATTTTTCTGTCTCGAAATGTGAACCTGTTACCTGGTTTCATTCTGGTAAATACTGTAAACATTATATTGAATCCACTAACTTTTCAATCATATTATGATCTTCCTTATTTTTAAGACCCGAGCAACTAAGGATCAAGTATTGACCTTCACGACAACCATCATAAAATTGATTTTTAGCTCCTTCTAACATTTCATTTTTTTTTTGAATGATTACATACATGTTCTTGTACATTCTATTAACTACCATCCTGATGATAGCTATCAAAACTCACGTTATTAAGAAATCCATCATTCACCATATCCACATATCTATCTTCCACTAGATTAACAACATCTTCAACTACAAGAAAACATGCCTCTAACAACGGCCTAATCCGTCACAATTTCGTCGCTACTTAGCATCGAACTTGCAACGAAACACAAATCGTCGTTAAACCTTCGTCGTTATCCAAATTTTGTGGTTAATAATTCGTCGCAACATAACGACCGTACACATTCGTCGTTTATCCATCGTTAATATTCCGTCGTTAATCCATAGCAAACTTGGCAACAAAATAACGACGTAATGGAATGTCGCAAGTCCTTGTTAATCCGTTGTTAAATTAGCAACAAATTAACATCGAATAAAAGACAAAAATATATATATTTAATAATTAAAAGTCGTTAATTCTTTGTTAAGATTTTCGTCGTTAGTTCGCCGTTACATGATTCTTCGTCAATTCGTAGTAAAGATATTCGTCGTAGGTTTGTCGTTAATTAAGTTTGTCGTTAATACGTCGTTAAGATATTCGTCGTAAGTTCATCGTTAATCTACGTCGAATTAACGACGAATATTAAATATATATATATATATATAATTAATTTAAGAAATTAAAATTTAATAATAATATTAAAAAAACAAAATATATTAATATTATAATAATATTTTACAAACCGAAATAAAAAGTTTAATAACAAAAAACGTAACTAAACTATCCTAGTTAAGCTCCAAATCGGTACCAGCTAGAAAGTACGCGGCCTCAGTAAAGTCTCCGGTCTCCGGTTCGAACGTCCCCGGTGCGGACGAAGACGTCTGAGATGGTCGCGTCTGGCTCGGTCCTGCTGTCACTGCCGCTCGTTTCCTGCTCATCTCCTCTAAACCTCGTGCAAACCGAGGGTTATCGTCGGCTAGAAGGTCGAACAAGCTATCCTGAGCTCGTATGGACTCCTCTTAAGCATCCACCTTCTCTTCCAAAGCGGCCGTCTTTATCATCAACTCCGTGATGACGGCATTCACCAAATGAAGCTCCGTCCGTAAAGCGGCCGCTTCCTGGTTAACACCTCTCGAGTGTAATGTAGAAGCGACTGGCGTATCCTGGACGGATCCAATTCCTAGGATCCCACCCTTCTACCTAGGAGCGACCTACAATTAAAAGAGATAAGCAAAAATATGAATATCGAAAATAATGTGAAAATAGTTAGACTTAGCAAAAGGAAAAGAATATCTACCTCGGTGAAGATCTCATCGACTCCCTTGTTGTTAATCTATCACGGATCGGTGTACCGCCCGGCGAGAGCTGTTGTAATAGTTGTGTCTCTCGTTCTGTGACTCGAGATTTCACATCGTTGTAGAACGTCTGGGCTGAAGGACTCACAAAAGACCATTCTTCTTCCTATTTAACTAGAATGAATTTCCTATTCTTGCATGTTTGACAAGGACATAACATATTACCGCCAACGGATCCTAGATGTCTTGACTCGCGGGTATGTTATAAAGGTAACTTACTCTGCTTGTGAAGCTAGTAAGAAAGGCTCAAATTTGTTGTAGCGTCTTGTGGCATTCACGTCCACAACTCCAAAATTGTTTACACGGACACCACGACCAACCACTGGATCAAACCGATTACACTTAAATAACACTGTTTTCAGATTCAACAATCTCGGGTACTCAAAGCTGAGTCCAGGAGGAGAGTTTTCGGCCTTCCTTAGTTATATCCAGCTTTGCCTCTCCATTTCTTCTTCCTCTTTAATAGCTAGAAGGTGAACATGATGTCTTGAACCACTTGGATTTTGATGTAAACCGAGACAACATATATCGCATAACAACATTTTCTCGTAGAATCTATTGTGTTCATTTTGGTTTTAAACATTCCTAGTTATTCATGAATGAACTTGAAAAATATAATTTCACTTTCATTCTTTTCGAAACAGTCCCATTTCATACTCTCTAGATAATTTATCATGAGCTGTCTTTCAAAAATATCCTATTATACTCCACTACCGGAATGGAACTTAGCACCAAAATCCAAAACAAACTTACTCAACCCTAACGGATAAGTTCGTACCAAAGATTATTTTTTAATGATATTTATTAACATTAGAGAGTATTTGTTAGAGGTGTTAAAATGGATTCTAGGAAGACAGGAAAAACAAAAACTGAATTTATACACACAAAATAAAACAATTTTATTTGTAGATAACAAACAATTTTATAATACATACAAAAGAACTACAACAACAAAGCGAAGAATCCGACATTCGCCTTTGAAGCAATTTTTTTATTTAAGAAATGTGAAAAAGAAACAAACTTACACAGTGCTCAAGAAGTTGGTGGCGCTGGGGCAAAATATGCCCCAATAGCATCAATAACTGTTCCAGACCGTCCGTGGAAGCCGACAAGCTGACGACCATTGTCTTCCAGCACGAACTTAGTAGCTCCAAATGTTGGCGAAGTCCTTCCTTTTGATGTTGTGAAGGCAAGACTAGTGACGACGCAGTTATAATAACGACCCACTAGACCTTGTGTTCCTTCCACTGACGTTATATATTCGTTTGGGTAATCAAGTAGGAACTGCCATCATCAATTATTACAATTATAATTTGGGGGAAAACTACAATAGTACTAATTTTAGGGTTAATTACTGTGTTAGCACTGGTTTTTTGAGTGTCAAAGGGTTAAATTTTCGGACCAAAAGATCTCTATTACTTTTTGGTAGGAAAAAATATTACACAAATGTCATTATTATTTAGTTTCCACATCAGCGAAAACTTAAAATATATACAAAATCCCACCGTGTCCTTTAAATAAATCCGCAAATTTTTTTAAATAAATCTGCAATCTTTGCTAAGGATTTATTTTATTTGCATATTTATTTCAATTTTTAATAAATCCGTAAACAAATCCACAACACGTAAAAAACTTTACAGAAATTATCAAAGTATTTAACCTAATTTGTTTGCAGATTTATTTAAAATAAAATAAAATAAATCTGCAATTAACATAATTTCATTAATGACAAATTAGTAATAAGCCATTTTAAAAGTGAATATAAGGCTAAAAATACTTCTTAATTAATATAAAGATTTTCGTTTATAATAGTTAAATGATCCTTAGTCTTAATGCAATAATTAAACTTGTAAACATAATATCCAAGGACATGTACGTAACACATCTAAATACAATCAAACTGATTTTTTTTTTTTTTCATATTATAAAGCCGTTCAAAATTTACACAGATGATTATAAAGTTGATGATCTCCATTAATGAAGAGTTGTCATGAACTCAAAAAAAGATTGGGTCAACCGATATGAAGATCTTGGTTCAATCATCCTAGACAAAATATTGCCTTTGGTTTCCAATCTAAAAGAAACTAGATTTTGACCCGCCGATCGGCGGGTATAATTTTGTTTTGATGTTTATTGATATTTTTGTATAAATAATATATTTGTAAATGATAGTATATTTTATAACATATTAATGATATTAAATATAGATGTTTGAGATAAGTTGAAAATATATATAGGTTTTATATAACTTTTTATTTTTTTGTAAAGGATAATGATCCACGCTAAGGACGACAATTTTCTTTTATAGCATGTAGATTTATATTTGTAAAATAATATATCTTATTTTTAAAATACATATTCTATTTGTTGTTTGTTAAATATTTGAGCATTATTATATTTATGGAGTAGTTAGTATAATATATAAAGCGTATGTGTAATATGGTGGTGAATATATATTATTAATCCAAATATAAGTAGTTTGTTATGTATATTTATATTTTATGTTTGGAAGTTTTTTTAGACTTGCAATTTTTTATAAAAAAATTATAAAATTTATCTTTATTAGTTTTATACTTTATTATAAAAATGAATTTTAATTTACTTAGAAATAACAACTTCTATTTTTCCAACTAATTTTAGTTTCTAAATTATCAGTTTATGAGTTGCAATTATATTTTATTTATACAAATATATATTATTGAGCATACTGTGATAAAAAAGTATTAAAAATATGATGGTTCTCATTTATCAGTGGACGCGTGTAATATATATTTATAAATGCTAATATGTTCTATTTTTATATATTTTCATTAGTATATGTGGAGGTTTGAGACTTGTTGACAATTTGGTTGTCTAGGTGATGTTATTATTATATAGTTTATATTTATTTTGTAATATTAGTAAATAGTAAAATTATAAAAATGCTAATTATAATATTATTAATTATAAACTGACAAAGGTTTGAGATTTGTTGACAGTTTTCAATTTATTTTAATTTAAGAGTTGAGTTTATATGTTTTTGTTTCTATTTTGCTTTGTTACATGGTCTTCTTTTAGGAATATATTATATAAACAATAATAATGTTGCAATCAATATTATTAAAATTTAAATATAAATAATAATAGTCGTAAATCAATTATCGGAAACATCTATACTATTAAAATGTAATACTAATAGTAATAGATAACTTGAAATTTCTAAAATAAAATAAATTTGGATAGTTAAAATGTAAACAATACTTTCCACATATTTAGGATAATTTTTATTCTTGCAAAAATTATTTAGTAAAACATTTATTTTTAGGTTTTAATTTTTATATTTTATTTGAGTTTACTTTGGGATGATGCTAAAACGGGCATGCTTGATCCGTTTAGACCTATTTACATTTAAAACTCATTTAGAGCAGAAACAATGGTGTTATCCACCAAAGTTTCTTAAAAAAAAAAAAAAAAAAAATTCTCGAAACTTAAAAAAAAAAAAAAAAATTGACCAATCCCGGCTCGCCACGTCACGTGAACAGTGACGAGCCGGATTCTTAGCTAAGGATTTTTAAGAAACTTTGGGGGGTGGGGTTCTTAATTCCGTCTAGGAATCCGCGCTAAGAACCCCTTAAGACTCCCCATTGGACATGGTCTTAGACTCGTTCGTTTAAACCCGACAAAAGTAACACATGCCTAATTATAATTGTTAAGGCTGTTTATATATATTAATTTTATAAAAAATTCAGTACAATATACACAAATTTTCACTTTGTATATTTTCTATACATTTTTACTTCAAATGAATCTAATATTTTCTGGCTATTTAAGCCAATTTTTATTTTTGCAAAAATTATTTAGTAAGATATTTATTTTTTGATTTGCTTTTTAAAAATTATTTTGTTTTACTGATAAAGATATTTAAAACGGACAAACCAACCCGTTTAGTTTTTTAATTTAAAACCCAATTAGACCCGCCGTTTATATTCATCAAAAATAATATATGCCTATTACAATTGGTTCAATTTTTCATATTCTAAAAAAATTAATAAAAATATGAAATTTAAATTTGTATAATTTCTAAAAAATTTGACTGAATATAATACACTACAGCTAATTAAGACAAATTTACTTCATGCACTAATTATTTAGTAAAACACTTTTTTTGGTCAACTACACATTTAATTTTAGGCTCTCTTTTAATAGTATATATTCCAAAGTTATAGTAATGATATTTAATACGAATTTAAAGTATTATAATATATACTTTAAATTTCCAATACATGGATGGTTTGGCATTCAAAAAGTTAAGGAAAAAAGTTCACTTTTTCCTTTCCCACATGAACCCTTCAATGTTTTTCATCCCACTCAAAGTAACTCACAGTCACTCCTGCGTTTGCCTATATATCTAGAAGTATAATCACTCATTTCTTCGACAAAATCTGCCAACAATCAAACAGATTAGGATTAGATTTTTAAGAGGTTTTAGGGATGGGTTATAGAGTATCGATGATGCGGCTGCATTACCTCATCAGCGTATGGATCGGTTGGATGGTTTGCAGCTTCTACTATGAACTTTGCCTTCACATCTCCAGCATTTTCCCTAACCAAAAGATAAGAAAATAAAGAAACAGAAAGTTGAACATATATCGTTGGTGTTCATTTAATGAGAGTAAGTTTGTGTTCGTACTTGTTCAAGAAACCACCAAGAGCACAAGGAATAAGAGCATCACATTCACTTTATAGTTAGTTCGAGTCCATAGCGTCTCCACCACTGAAATCATTGAGACTTCCAGTTGCGTCTTTTTTTTTCAGAAGAGCGTTGGTGTCGATACCTTCAGGGTTTCTGCCTTTTTCGTGATTCAGATTGGCTATTGGCTCCCCATGTTCCAACATCCCCAAAACCCTGTCACACAGCAAGAAAATCTCTCAAATTTTCCTTCACATTAAGCTTTTTGAATTGATTAGCTTATAGTGGTTTTTACCTGAATAACAAATGCCAATTCCGTAATCGGTTTCTCATATGCTTCGGTGGCACAGACTACATCGCGTCATGTGGCAGCTTCCCTACCAAATGAACAACCAAGATCCTACACCAAAGTGATTAAACAGTCATATACAATAAAAAGCTCAAAACTTTTTTAGAAACCAGAATGATATTAATCAAATACACAAGAGGCTTACAATGGGTCCGGTGACAACAACAGGGGAATGGCCATGAAACTTGGACTACTCATCAAGAATCCAAGCCATGGTTTGAGCGTTTGGTTCATTTACTTAACCTTAAACTTGAACGATTGAGATAGAACAACCAAAAACCGCACAGTGAAGAGCAGTGACTTTCTCGTCGCTGGAAACTTTGTTCACGTCGGATTTCCCAGTGGCGATTATGTAATTTAGAACTTGGATGCTTCCGTACATAGCAGCAACCATGAGAGGTGTTCTTTCTTGGAAACCCATCTTCGACCTGACCCGTCTGCAGTATCAAAAACCCGGTTCGTCTATTTCCTGCTATTTCTCTTCGATCACTCTCTTGAACGACGGAAGATCGTCGCATGAGACGAATTCGAGTAGACACGCAGTGGCTGCAGCAACACCTTCTTCTTCTTCTTCTGATTTCCCTCACATGAATTCAGCTTCTGTTAGGGCTTGTGAAGAGCAGAGGTTGCTCTGTGAGCCGCACAAACGAAATGAAATCACAAAGGTGGATTACTTAGAAAAATAAAAATTAATGCTGAGATGAAATCTTCACAAAAATTATTTAGAGAAAGCAAAAACGTGGATTGTACTGACTTACACTGTTGACTACGGAATTGAGGATGGAGATAGAGAAATACCATGTTCTTATCTCTGAGACTGAATCCAACCAGATCGAATCAAACACCCGAAAAACGTCTTCAAAGAAGGCTTGATTTTCTTTTTTCTCTGTATATAAAATTAGAGTTTTAGGGTAGACGAATCCAAGGAAAAAATCAACAAAAGAAGCTATATTTTTTAATAGAAAGAAAAAGCTTCTCGGAGAAGCTATATTTTTTAATATAAAAAAGCCATATTTGATACAAGCTTCTCGAGGTTGTTAGTTTGTCAAATATTTTATTACCATATTTGATACAATCATATTTTAGTGACATATTTGATTAGTAGAAGAAGACGCTGGAATAATGTCATTAGCTAAATACGGCTTTACCCTTAATGAGCTGAAAACATATCAAATTAAAGGAGTGGCATTGATTGTAAATAATTAAAAAAAATTGGACATTTTTTGTTTTGTACTTCTCCTTTAATAGTATAGATATGTGCCGGGTCTATAGATGATAATAGAGTTAATAATATCCACTAATAACGATTCGTTCGTACTAGCTGATGACAGTAAATTAATAATATCTACCAAATATAGATGATGATGTATTCTAGTGGTTTGTTAGAGAGATTTACATGAAAGGGCACCTTTGGTGCACTTTATAACACCAAAGGACACCTTGTGTACTGTACACAATTTGGAGGTCAATATTGGCTGAATTGCCCTTCAATGACACTTTATTCGGTTAGCATTTTGTAACCAGAAGAAAAAGTTACCTCTTTCAAATCATGTCCATTAGATCTAAGAGATCGTGTGGCTGAGAATGAGAAGAGTTGTTTATTTTAAAAAAATGATTTTTTTTTTTCATCATTTCTCTCCCTCTCACTCACGTACTAATTTTAGTTTTTTTTTTCCCTCACCCCTTTCATTTCTATTTTAAATTTATAGGTTTTATCAAAAACTTGAATTAATTTTTGTTGTTGTTGTAAACTTTCATTTTTTTTTCTCTACAATATGATATCCATTTTGATATATTTTTGTTGATTTTAGATCAAATCTTATGGATGTTAAAACGTTAGTATAATGATAAACAATGTCCACAAATAAATATACACATATATATGTCCACAAATAATGATAAACAATGTCCACAAATAAATGTAATGTGAACACTCGGTTATAATATCCATGAGCTCTGTTATACAACAATGTATCAATAATAGCAGATCCACATATTATAGTACACAATAAAAAAGAAAACTCTAACAATCCATACTTTTCCATCTTGTGTTCTAGGACAAGAGTAAGATAACTTTTGTACACAAGTTATCTGATTTTATTGTCCACGAGAACCCGTACACGAGTGAAAATACATATAGCCTGTGTTTTGCGTTATCTGCGCCTCCTTCCACCAGCATGCCGAGCAATCCATGTATGACAGTGGCTGAGATTCCAGAAGCCTGCTTGTAGATCATGTCCAAAGTACTTCCATCAACAACGTTGTCGTCTACGGTAAAACATGTCCACACTCTCATATGGTAAGTATACATGTGTACATGATTAAATTATAAACATACATAAAATCCCTTAACATAACTAAAACGACAAATTTTATGTCCACTAAACGATGTCCACGATTTTATCTAGTAATAAAAACTAAGACAAGAGTAAAATGATTTGTGTACATAGTACAAATAAACATCCATAAAACAGAACCACAACTTTCGACATCCTGTCCACACAATTACATCCACATGAAAATAGGAGAAATACTATGAGTAAATAATTGTCCACGGTAAACATGTCCACTACTCTCAGCACCCATTTTGATAAGTGTCCACACTCTTCTGAACAAAAGAACTAAGATGTCTATATCCATACCAAAAAAAAAAACAAAAGAACTAAGAAAAAAATAAAATGTATACAAAACTACCACAATTGAGAAACTTAGCCGTGAACATAAAAACAATATCCACCAGACGCTGCTTCATGGTGGATCCCCCTTCAAGTGGTATGTCCAACATAAACTACCCATTTTGATAAGTGTCCACGCTCTTCATTCCTTTCACAGCTTGAAAGAATCCCACAATTACCTGAAGCTCATCCATTTTCTGTAAAACAAGAGAGAAGACAAATTCACAAATATATTGAATTATCTCTTTGCAGATACCTTATTATAACCTTGTGTAGGACTTGGTGATGAAGCCTGGCCTGTTCCAATATCTCATCTACCATCCTCAGAAGGAGCAATGCTCAGTTTATTCCACCTCGGATTCCATACCTGGAAATAGAAACCAATCCAATATCCACATAAACAAATATCCAATATCTAATATCCACAGAGACAATATCCACAGAGACAGAAACCAATCCAATATCCAAAGAAACATGCTGCTCATACCTGACGTCCACCAATAACCTCAACAGTTAAAACAAATGCATAGTAAAGTGGGAACGTCGATGGACAAGATCCTTGCTTAAAGGAAATACCTTCACCGCTCCCATATCCATATATTTCTCCACCCGGACCCATGGATTGCCATTTGTGAACCATATCCACCGCTCCCATATCCATATATTGATCCACCCGGAAAACCTTCACAGTTTCTAGTACAGGAACGAGCTTGATCTTGTACAGATTCGAGTACTATTATCAATCACAACCTGCAAAAATCCCAAGAAGCAAATCATATATATCAACAAATCATAGATTATCAATCACAACCTGCAAAAATCCCAAGAAACAAATCATAGATATCAACAAATCCCAAGCAAATCATTAAACGTTGATGAATCATAAAACTATCCAGAAACTTGATCCATTTACTCACATCACCAGCTTACAATTGAACCCTAAATAAAACTAGAAAGAGAAAATCTAAAAAGCTATTCAAATGTTTGCCCGAGAAGCCCTTGATCGATCGGTCCCTATTACACACAAAAAAGAGACAGAACCCAACCACATAAGTCGACACAAAACCTTCAAACACAAAGGGGAAATAGAAATTGGAATCAAAATCGAGTCCCAAAGCCGATATAACGTATAAAAGCAAAAAAGAAATGAAGAGAAACCGCTTACCCTACGAATCTCTCCGAACAAGATCGTCTGCTGGAGAGGTAGAGGAGTGGAAAAAAGGTCAGCTTTTTAGGCTTTCTTTGGTCGATATCCTCAAATCTCCTCCACCGGCGCTTAACCCAAGCCTAAACCACTTCACACAAGGAGACGCCTTAACCGTGGAGAGAGGACTGGACTGGTGCTTCTTCTCCGCCTTGGGTTTGGGTAAAGGAGGTGTCGCGAGGAAGAGATGAGTCAGAGGGGAGAGACTGAGCGATGGGACTATGTCGGGAACAACCGTCGATTCGTGAAACCGCTGTTCACAAACCAGAACACACCCAATTAAATCGACCATCATGCACTGATAAGGAAGCACCCATCTCGCCGGAGGAGCTCTTGCAAGTTCTGTGTCTGCAGCTGTCTCTATCTTATCCACGCCCTATCTACCTGGTTCAAGGAGAGAATGAATTTGCAATTTGAAACACAGAGAGAGAAATGTTGAAAGGGGATTCAAAATTTGAAATGCAGAGAGAGAGAGAGGAATAGGGTTCCAAAAATTCTCAACTAATAAAAAGGAAGCAAAGAAGTAATTGGTTTAGTTAAGAAAAATATAGTTAATTGGTTTAGTTAGAAATAAGGGGTAATGTTGAAATTTCCCTAGTCGAAGGTATCCCAAAACACTAAAGTGTCCTTTGGTGTAATAAAAGCACTAGAAGGTGCCCTTTGACGTAATAATCTCGGTTTGTTATAATGCCTTCGTTGTGTCACTATCACATTCCATCGAAAAAGATCGAGTTAAACACCACATATATAAGGGTTTGTGATGAAAGTAGATATACCTCTTGTGGATGTTGATTTACCCGGCCATGCTCACGTGTTTCTTCTAGTTCGCCATCGGCGGAGACATAGTCGAATTTGACTTTAATTACACAACACTTATCTTTTCCAACATAAACTTTTCTTACACCACTATAAATTCCATCGTCCCATGGGCCTCCTCCCGGACCACCTTGCGCTGCAAGTTTTCTAGGCGGAGCCCAGACCGATGCTGATGTGTCAGGTGCAAAATATGCTCCGATGGCATCTAGAGCGTCTCCGGCTTTCCCATGGAACCCTACAAGCGGCCGACCGTTATTCTCGAGCACGAATCCATGGTTCCCGAATGTCGGAGATGCTTTTCCCTTTGATGTTTTGAAGACAAGCGACGTTATGACAATGCCATTAACATGATCTACATGAGCGTAAGTTCCTTCGACTGATGTGATATATTCATTTGGATAGTCGATAACAAACTGCAGTAATAAATCCTTTCATCTTAGTTTTCGGAGCAATGTATCGAAGATATGCAAATATGTAGATATGTCAATTAGGTATCACTCTTGTATAGATTAGAGGATTAACACAAGGTCAGAAATTTTTTAATCAAAAAGCAAATTCAAATGATTTCAATCAATCAAAAGCAATTTCGTCTTTCATATATTTGTCAATGTCAAAGATCGAGTCCGACTACATAAATAGTTCGTTATTGCGCTATCGAATGAACATACATTTTCAGTATATCTATCAATATATATATATAATCTTCGATATCTTGATCTACTGGTTATATAGAAAAGAAATTATATGAAAGAGTTTTTGTATTATAAGACCTCTTGTGGTTTCTGATTCTCTCTTCCATGGGCATGTGACTTCACCGTACCATCACTGAAATATTCAAACTTGACATAACTCACACAAGCGTCATCTCTTCCAACACAAACTTTCCTTATACCAGTGTTAATGCCATGGTCCCAAGAACCTCCTCCATTTCCTCCTTGCGCTTCAACCCTTTGTGTCATGATTTTTCTTTCTGCCGTGGAACCGCTTGATTAATCTTTTTCAGTTGTGAATAATACCTCTACAATTAATAGGAATGATCTGAAAAAAACAGTGTTCACTACACTTTATCAAGATCATATTCGTTAATTACTAAATGATTTAGCAGAATAAACAACGTGCAAGGGCCCGATTTTTTTTAAAAGAAGATGGGATTGTTTTTTTTTTTAATTTTCCATCTCCAAGCCCATAAAGCCCAAAAGCTTTTTAGAAATCCTAGGTTCCCCTTCTCATTTCCCTATAAAATGAGAGCCACCCCCTTTAAAAATCATTTTGGAGAGAACAGCGAAGCCCTGCTCGTGACCGGAGGCAGCCACTGACCGACGACCAGCCAGCAGCCGCCGCCGATCAGCCACCGGAGCCGACGACCAGCCGCCGGCCGGAGCACCACGCCGTCGCCGGACCGCCGCCGCGCCACCGCCCGGAGCCACCGTGAGTCGCCGGAAATCGTTGGATTTCTCTTCTCGTTCCCGTTTTCGATTCTGAACCCCCAGTCTTTGCATTCTTGCGGTGAGAATTTCCAGATCTCAGATCTACTTCGTTTCCTTCTTCCAAATCTCAGATCTGTTTCAGATCTATGCTTCTAGATCACATCTGATCCGTAGAAGTCGTAAATCTGAACCGTATCTTTCTTTTCGTCTCTCTCTCGCTCAGATCTGCTTCAGATCTATGCTTCTGATGGATAGAAGTTGTAGATCTGAACTGTATCTTCTTCTTTTGCTCAGATCTGCTTCAGATCTATGCTTCTGATGGATAGAAGTCGTAGATCTGAACCGTATCTTCTTCGTTTGTCCAGATCTGTTGGCAGAAACCCTAGATCCGTTCTTTTTCTTTAGATCTATCGTCTAAAACCCTAGATCTGTGTGCAGGATCACCAGATCTATAGCCGAATCCGCCTGATCTTCTTTCTTCTTCAGTTGAGACTAAGGTGAGGACCGGTCGTGATCTTTATCCTATTCTATCTCAATAATTGAGTTGTGAGACCATTGTTAATAGTATCTTTCCTAGGTAGACTAGATCTAGCGGATGATTTGTGTTGATGCGATTGAAAGCACCTAGAAGATAGGTTATCATTAAACCGAAAACGTTTCTTGTGTATGATGGCTTGTGTGGATTAGGTTGTGGTAGAAATTGTTTGACAGGACAAGGTACGAGGTTCGTTCCGTGATTGTCCTTGATCGTCGGAGAAGGGTCCTGACGAGCCCTCCCGTGGTGGTGTGTTGTGGTTCGAAGGTTCGCGAGCCGTTTGTTTGCTGTGGAAAGGGCGTAATGGCCGGTCCGTGGGTGCGGTTAGGGGAAGGCAGCCCTAGTCCGCATCCATAGACAAGTAGTTATTCGTAGGTTGATTGTGAGCCTTCGGGCGTTGGGTGCAAGGTGTTATTAGCCTTGGACTTATTGTTTGGTTGTTGTGGTAGTATATGATGAGGTCGCAGGTTCCTAGAGCTTGCACTCACTGGGTATTGGTGTTGAACCAATTACTCAGGCCTCCTTCGTTGTTTGTTTTTCAGGTAACCCTGGAGTGTTGCAGGAGTAGACGGACGGTGTGGTGCTATGTTTTGGGATGGGATTTCCTTCTCCTCTTTTTCGTTCTTTCGTTTCTTAAGACTTATGCGTTTTCTTTCGTTTCACGTTTAAGCTATTTAAATTAGTTCGGTTTTCATGTAAGACTTGATTTTCTATTTCAATAAAGTAAAACCTTTTCGATTATTTAAATGTTGGTTCCGGTTTATGGCTTGGTTCACTATTGTGGACTATGACTCGAGAAGTCAACGACAAGAGTCGTTGACTGGATCCGAAGGGACGGGTGTTACACAACGAATCAAATCATTTGCTGCTAATTAATAAAGAAACAAGGTGAGTAAGGAATAAGTAGAGAGAGAACCTCTGGTTTCGAAGGGCCAGGCAAGAGCTGATGGTATTCTGTGGTGATCCATGAGGGCTCTTTTATAGTTAGTAGCTAGATCTTTTGCCTATTTTATAAATGTAAATATTGTCGGTAACATGACAACTTGTAGATGACTATGTTTCTTTGTAATCTTAATATGACTTTGTCTCCACAAAGCCGTATAACTTTCCAATCTTTTTAGTTTACCAAGGATTATCTAACGAGAGATGGTCATGTACTTTATATTGATATTGGCATTTGATTTAGCACGTCTATGCTGTTTTTATACTCTTCAATTACATTTTGGTTACTAAAGGCCAGGCCGGCTCATATAGGAGGCAAGAGGTGCGAAGGTCAAGTGTCAATTTTTTTCTCTCCATATTTATATGAAACAGGACTAGTGTCGGCAGAAAGAAAATTATATATTGATAAAAGATTCTTTTTAACTCTCATTAAACAATAACATACTATACAATCAAACTTTAAAATTGATTTATTGGTAAAACTTATTCTATTCTAGGGTCATTAAATAGGTAGTCTTATTGTTAAAACCATTTGACAACGAGTAAATTAATACATATATAACTTATGTACTACTTCCAACTATTAATGTAGGTAGAACTTTCAATAACACTTTCCTCTCACACTCATATATACATGAACATCTTTTTTTTTTGGTCAAGGTACATGAACATCTAAAACGTGTAATTTTGTGGAAACATATGTGGGATGGCTCCATAAAATCTCTTATATTATGTTAAATACTTATGATAAAGTTTGAACTCAAAAAACAATTGTCCAACTACCAATACAAAATTTCATTAATACTGTTTTCTTTTTGGGGGTGGGAGGGGAGACAAAAAATAATAAAAAACAAATGATTTTGAGAGTGATTTTAACAACTTATGAATAATGTTAAAAAATAGCGAGTCATATAAAAAAGTATCATAAAGAATTATCAATGTCCTAAAATACGGCCTGTACGATCATATATACAACGTTTGTACATTATACAGTAAATGAATGTGTGATTACCCTTTCCCGGAGAACTGGAACGTCCTCCTGTGGTATCAAGAGTTCGCGCGCTTTCTTTGGTTTAAATTTACCAACGAAACCAGCTGATCGATCATCCTGCTTCCAATCTTGCAAGGAAAAAAAAATGGGGAGAAGAGAAAAGGATTGAGTAATTGATTCAACAACAAGTATCCAATGAGTGCAGGTCCTAGGAACCCAGGATCTCGGCTTAAACCACACAACTAAGAGAAACAAGTACTAAGCTAATAACACCTTTAAAACAACCGCCCGAAGGCACTCAAACAACCCATACAACTAACTAACGTCCATTTGTGCTTCATGAACCCACAACTCACACACTTCTGAACCCTACGGGCCGTTACGCCCCTCACACGATGCAACTCATGGCACCATTTAGAGGGCTCGTCACATCCTAGCCTGAAAAAGAACACAGACGGTATTCCCCCTCGTACGTGCTCTACAAACAAACTCTCGGACGGAACCTACCACAACTACTCCACACATATAGCAATCAACCAAAATCAACGTTTTCTGTTTTAGATGATAACTTACGATTCTAGGTTCTTTCAATCACATCACGCGCGATACCAAACCTAATCTACCTAAGAAAGATGATATTAACAAAGGACTCGTGTACCGGAATTCATATAGATTAAGGTAGAGATCATGACCGGTCATCACCTTGGCTAAAGAAGGATAAAAGCGTATATTAGGAACTCTTGATGCCCGAGCGGACTTCTAAAATGGAAAGAAGACAGAAAACAAGTGAGATAGGCTTTTGTCAATTGAAATAGATGACTAAAAAGTCAACAGTCAATGGTCAAAGTCAACCTAAACCCAAACACAAACCCAAATCCGACCCGCTAACCCGACCCAACCAAAATCGGGTCAGACCAATCAACAAATCAAACCAGGCCCAATTGCATAACCAGCCCAATTGCCCTAAACCGAATTAAACCAAGCTAAACTGATTTGAAACTGTATTAAACAAGAAATCGAATTGAACCAGCCTAAAATCGGTCAAACCAGCCAACAAACTGGCAACCGAGTTGACCCAGTTGCCGGCTAGTTGACTCAGTGGCCGGCGTTGGAAGACTATGGTCGATGGCGGCTTTCTGGCGGCGGAAGGTGGCGCGTGGTGGCGGCGAACGACGGTGCGTGACAGGTGGCGGCGGCGCGTGGCTAGAGCTGGCAGCGCGTGGATCTAACGTGCCAAACTTCTCCCGGCATGTGCGGGCGCGTGCGGCAGCGTACGGAGGTGAGGTCGGCGGCTCTGGCTTCGTCTCATTGAGATGAACGCGACGGTGGCTTCGAATTTGCGAGATTCTTCACGGTTTGAAAGTTACAGAGGTTTTGGTGCTCGGATTAAAGAAAACAGATCATAAATTAGGCTTTTAGAATTCCCTTTGACTCTAAACGATGGAGGAATATAAGATCTGGTTTTGGAAGGTGGTGGTTGCGACGGAAGATGGACAAGGCTTCGCCGGAGTCTCTTTCTTGCCTCGTCTCTTTAGGTGGAGGCGCCTATTTATAAGGATGAGAGGCAGAGACCCTAGGGTTTAGGAAAAGGAAATTGTGCTTTTGGGTTTAAGGGGCTTTGGAAAGAATAAAAAGAAAAAAATACCGGCTAGAGCCATTAAAATTCTCCTCCCGCTAACGAGAATTCGTCCTGAATTCCAAGAGGAAAGATCCCTGGAACTCAAGTCCAAAAACCAACGGAACACGTAAAGCACTTAGAAAGAAGGGGAGAATTCTTGCAAGGTTACACACTTCTTCTTGGAATCCAAGGAATGCCAGAGAACGAAAAGAGTAAGGAGTTAGACATCCAAACCATACATCGTGAAACCCATTTACTTTAGACGATCGCTTGACCAACAATCAAACAAGAACATAATCAAACGACAATCCTTAGTCGGGCTTAGAGATGTTAAGGAATGGCAACCGAAAAAGCCTCAACTTTCTCATTCTTATTCTCTCATCCAAGGAGGAAGGCAAGATGAGCTAAGGCTCACCAAGAGAAACCACATAGCAGGAAGGGATACAAGTCGGGAGGGAGAAGAGAGCAAGAAACTAAAAACGACTCCGAAGGAAAAGATAAGATCACATGAAACACTTAGGAAGAACCCATAATTGTTCCCCATTAGACAATTCTTTTGGGAAACAGGAAACATATATGAAATAAGATAAAGACAATGACTGCAATAGTCCACGAAGGAAGCACATGATGAATGAGAGTCCAACTTGAAAAATCTTCAAAATGTGGAAGGAATAAGATTACCATTAAGAGAAAAGGAGATTCAAGAATATGAAAATATAACGAACGAGAATGACATAAGCTGATCCCTCATGGCAGACTAAGAGACCTTAACCTTGCTTTGATACCAACTGTGACGACCCACTCTCGGAGAACCGGAAATAATGTCGTCATGACATCCGTTGACCCAAGAATGGCAAACCGGAACATCCTCCCGTGGCCTCAAGAGTCCTCACGCTTCGTTTGGTTCAAATTCACCAACAAAACAAGTCGACCGATCATCCTGCTTTCAGTCCTGCAACGGAAAAAAACTGGGAAAAGGGAAAATGATTGAGTACTTGATTCAACAACAATTACCTAGTGAGTGCAAGTCCTAGGGACCCACGATCTCGTCTTAAACCACACAACTACAATAAACAAGTACTAAGCTAATCAGAGCCGGAGCTGAGATTTTGCGGGCCCTATTAGATTTTTTTTCAAAACCGTAGTTTTAATAATATGAAAGGCAACATATGTTATAAAATAAGAAGAACAATATAAAACATAATTTATGTCTTTAAAAGTACAATAATATCATGAAAATAACAAAAAATTCTAACTACTCTGAAAAATAACCCGTCTTGCTGTTTTTCCTGCAAAATCATTCATCAAAGTTTCATAATTGAGATTTCTAATCAAAGCTTTTTCGATCGATAACATAGCCCATCCGTTTAACCTTTCTTGTGACATAATCGATCGTAGATAAGACTTAATCAACTTCAGTTTAGAAAAAATTCTTTCAGCCGAAGGAATTGAAACATGGATGGTGAGCATTATCCTATAAGAAACCGACAAATTCGGATAGCTATCCTTCATCCTCTTCAAATAATCCAACATTTCTTCAAATAATCCAATACTTCTACATTCTTCTCGAAAGCTTTTGGTAATACTTCTCTGAAAATTTTGATTTCCAAGAACAAATCATCCCCATCAATATCAGAACACGCTCCATGCTTAAGAAAAGCTTCAAGGTTAGTACATTTTATCTTCAAACCTTCATCGCTTATTGAATTGAGATTTCGTAGACTGAACAAAACCCAAAAATATTTTCATACTCATGAAATTGTTCTAACCTTGTTTGGAAAGAAACGAGAGCTTGATCCATGATTTTGATGAAATAATTGATTCTAAAATCATCCTCCAAGCTTAGAACCTGAGAAACATCATCACCCTTTTCCGGTTCTTCGTCAAAATGAGTTTTCCTTCTAATAAGACACTTGCTCTTCTTATTAAACATAGGTCCAATATCCATAACAACTGCAATTTTCAAGGCTTCAGCTTTTGCTTCTTCAAAACCTGTTTCTCTGTATTTTTGGAAAAAAGAGACTAGTCCCTTCAGCTGAGCAATGTCATCATCAATATCAATATCTTCAGACTGTAGCGTCTTGCTTACGTTATTAAAGACAAACAGAACATAATAGCATATAACCAATCCAAACAAAAACTCAAATCCTACGATTCCATGTTTTTCACTTATTGCAAGGCATTCAACATCACTCCGTGCTTTTGGATCATCACTATTTTCTACAAAGTAAAGTAAGACATCTCTGATTTCTGGAGTTTTAAAACGTATTGCCTTAACGCTTTCAAGGTGTCTTTCCTAACGCGTATCCGATAAGTGTTTAAGCGTGAAACCTCCCACCATTTTTCTGTACATATCCCACCTAGTCGAAGAAGGTGAAAAAACAGTATAAACGCTGGATAATCCCAAAGAAAGAAATCGCCTTTTCTGAAGATTTAGCAATATAACAAATAGCTAAATTCAGATTATGGCAACCACACGGAGTATAAAATGCTCTTGGATTGATATCTAGCAATCTCTTTTGTACTCCTTTGTTTTTTCCTTTCATGTTGGATCCATTGTCATAGCCTTGTCCTCGAACATCATTAATATCAAGATTCAGACCAACCAATGTATCACATAGTAGCTCAAAAAGTCCTTTTCCTGATTTATCATCAACTTCCACAAAAGTAAGAAAAAACTCTTCAATCTGAATTGGATCCACTGATATATCCACGCATCGAAAAATAAGAGACATTTGCTCCTTATGGCTAATATCTGGAGTGCAATCAAGAATAACCGAGAAGAATTTTGCCTCTTTGATTTTTTTAACAATCAAAAGCTTGATTTCAGATCCCAACATTCCTATCAACTCATTCTGAATTTGGTGGCTGAGATAATGGTTTTTCCGTGTTTCTCCTTTTGTTATTCGCCTAATGTGATCCCTCATCACTGGATCAAATTCAGCAATCATCTCAATAGTACCTAGAAAAATTCCATTGTTATCTTGACCAATTTTTTCAATGGTTCCCTGAAATGATATATTACCCTTGGCCAAATATTTCACCACTGAAAATAATCTCAATAAAAGCTCTCTCCAGTGATTCTTCTCTTTTTCGATTTCCTCTTGGACACATTTATCAATTGTTTGATTCTTTTGCAGCCTCATCTCTAGTTCCATCCTCTGACTCATACACATAATGTGATCATGGCTAGTTTCATGTTGACTAAACCTTACTACGATATTATTTCAATCCATATACCCAATGCTTGCTAGTTGAGTAGTGTCCTTGTACCGAGTGAACAACTTGCAACAAAAACAATAAATCCTCCAACGCCTATGCTATCTATCTCCATTCTTCATGATCCTTTTGTAGTGTCTGTGAGAAAAATGTTTACCACTTACATTTTTGGGGAAAATATAATATTCAGCTGGTGGTGGTAAAGGACCTTTCTCAACCATGTAATCTCTTAACTGCTGATCAATTTTTCTCCAATTTTCGGGATCCATACGATCAAGCACTGAATCTTCTTCATTAAAATGCTCACCATCTGTCCTATCAGCCTCATCATCCATCTTAGCCTTATTTGTATTCTCTTCTTGATCATGGTTTACATTTTCTGTTCTATCATCCTCATCAATTCCATCAACTTCATCAGCTGATTCAGATCCATCAGCCTCATCAACTCCATCAACCTCATCAGTTCTACGAGATTTTGGTTTTTTAAAGTACCTAAAAAGAGAACCTGATAGAGATTTGACATATTTTTCTTCTTTTCGTTTCTTTTCTCTTTTTTTTTTAGCTCCAGATGGATAAATCCTTAATGCACTCCTCTTTCTACAGATTAAAAAATATAAACGTTAGACTTGTATATATAATTTATATTAGACACAAATTGGAGACTAGTGTCTCAGTATAACTTGCGTAAGTGGACTAAAAAATCAACACAAGTGTAATTGATTTAATTATAGTATATACATAACAATTTTCCCAATACATTACTTTCTGGTTTTCTACATCAATTCACAGACACAAGCAAAGTTTGGAACTGTTAAATAATAAATCAAAATGATATGTATCAATCAATTGGTTAAAACTAGGTATAGGTCCGCGTTACGCAGCGGGGATTTCTTTTAAAAAAATAAAATTATGTGATTTTTTTTTAATAAAAATGTACAAATAGTGTAATATATTATCAATTGCATGACAAGTCTCTTTGTTACTTTTGTATGTGACATCCCCAACTATTCGGTTCGACATTTAAATTTATCTCTATTTTTTATAGATCTTGCATATTTTAGATTTTTTGTTGTTCACTTGTACTTGATATTTCTCTTTAATAGAGCTTAAATAAATATTTTTTTTTTATGTAAGCTTGATTCTATATTTTGAATTTTTTTTGTTTGAGCCGTTTTTATATTCTTTTTGTTCCAGTTGTTAACTTCATCATCATTTATTTGTGTTGTGTCCGTGAAATGTATTTTTTTTATTTTTGTTCCACATCTAAACTATGTATTTTTTCATAAATCGCGTTTTATATATATATACTTGTTTTTGGTCATTTAACATATTTGATGAATTATTGTTTGGTTTTTTTTTACAATGAAAAATATATATATGATAAACTGTGTGAATTAAATGAGTTTTTAATATTATGTTTAATTGTATTTTTTGCTCATGTGGACACTTAAGATGGAGATAGAACTCCCTAATTATAAAATAGACTAGGTTTACGGCCCGTGCATATGCACGGGCTAAGTCTTGAGCTTAATTTTTTTTGTTTTGACTCAGAGTAATGACCTAAATTGATTTTTCATAACTTATGAAAACTTAGAGTATCAAAATTAATTCATTATTGGATAAGGACGTGTTACAAAAGCCACGTGGAGTTGTGGATTCAATACAAATTTTTTTTTCCGAGGTAGCTGGGTTTGATGAAAAAAAGAAGAAGAAAGAAGCAGCTCACAACTTAAACTTCGCAAACATCGCCGATGAAATCAATGCATAACCTTCAACCGAAATCGTAGATTAAACCTAATTGAAATCCAATATCTTAACAGGTATCCAACCATTCATAATTGTATTTTTCTTAGCTTGGATTTATTCGGGTTTTGCTTGTTTGTTGATGAAGTTCCTGTCCGATATCTGATTTGCTGTGTTTAAATGGAACTTTTTTGACAACGACAGTTAGCTCTGTTATTGGATCAATTCTCTGTTAGTGAATCAATTCTCTGTTACATATGTGGATTGCCCCGTCAAAGACAAACATCCAGCAACGAAAGCGAACCATCTATGTCTTATTATGTGGAGTAATTACTCTCTCCTCTCAAACTATCCTACATATTTGATTTTTTTGGTTAACTTGTATACCACTCTATTGGATGTTGATATGTTATGGTTTTGCCTGGGATTTCATTTCATTAGGTTCAAAATTGTGGTAGTTTGGAGCACACATGAACACTGAAACTGGAGTTGGACCCAAAAGAATAGAAGAGATAAGGTGTCATCTTCTTTGCCAACTATCAATACATTTATTCTTGTTTGTTGTATTAAAAATTTGTTTATATACTCTGTTTCATACGATATCTCTAAACGGGTGGAAGTTTGTGGAATTAAAGATCATTGACTATAATCTTAGCTGGGTGGTGATGCCAGATTTATGGAATAGAGTTATTTGAAAAGCTCAGAAGAACACGGGTAGTCAAAAAAAAAAATATGAAAACAACTCTTGTGGTAAATTGAATCTAAAATAGGATGTTGATATCTGTAACTTATTACATGAGTTTAGAAACAAATAAAAGTCAACCTAAGTGAGTATGGATTTGTTTATAATTAAAACTTATGTGAATTTCAGTCAGATATGACAACAACTAAGGAACTGGTTCTGTGTGGAAAAATCCGTTGTGCAAATCCACCATTTGAGTCGACCTGGCAGCCAAACCCGTCAGCGATTTAGACAGTAATGTTCTGGAGAGACATGTGAGTTTTAAATAACGTCATTAGCTGAAACATTTTATATACAAAAGTTGTAATGCTTTGTTGATTCGGATTAAATATAAGTTACTTCAATACTGAACAAAATTTTGATAGGTTCAGAGATCAACTGGGTTTACAGTCATTAAAGTATACATGATGGGAGCTAAGGAAGCATAAAAATACCTTGAGTCTTGAATAATTGCGAGGTGAGTCTTTCTACTTCAAATAAGATAATTACTGTTTTGTTTGATTGATAATCATTAGAAGGGAACATGAGTCTTTGTTAGTTGTTTAAAATGTAGATTATATTGTGCACATTGGAACAGAACTATTCCTGGTTTAGTAAAGAGATAAGTAGTTAGATGAAATCATGTCTAGCAAAAACCAATAGCTCTAAAAGATAACGTACTTTGAGAATATTAGCATGGATTCAAAAGTTATACATTAAAAGTCTTTAATACTGAAAGATAAAAAAAAATATACACAACTGGTTCACTAACCTGACCCATAGTAATAGAAATATTATGAAACGTGAAATATTTTAGAGCTATGAAACGTGAAATATTACTCTGCCTTTTTGCTCCTTTCTTCCTCACCTTTGATAAACAGAGAACACTTAAAGAGTTGTTAAAATAGATTTGCAAAACAGAATACAGAGTGAATGGCTAAGTTGAATAATCAATCGATATACATAAACATGTACAATTCGGTAGAGGTAGACATATATATATATATATCGTGTGCTAAATTGTCTTTGAAATGGACAAAATGATAAAGAGTAAGAGGAGAAACAACGATTACATGGAAGGAAGGAGCAACCTATGATATACCGAAAAATAAATTTTACGCTACTTAGCAGTAAAAAATTGCTAACCTTGGCATCCAGAAGAAGAAGCTCCATTGAAGATAATTCATCAGGTTTATCTTTTTTGGGAAATCCTCATATGCTAAGAATCCGAACTTTGATTTTGCAGATACCAATCGCCGGAGTCAGCTCGGAAATGGGTATACAATCAATCGGCATTTCGAGTGCACCTGCAAAATCGATCGAAAAAGGAATACAGTTTATAGGCTCAACCTGGTAAATTGAAAAAATTAAAAGATACAAACTAAAAGGGTTGAGAAAATTCGTACGATCTATTGCCGGGAATCGCTTGTTTCAATTTTACTTTGCAGAGATGATAGAGAGAACATTTATACTTGAGATTACTGGGTAAGAAAAAGGAATTAGGGTTCGTCGATCTGGCAAAACGGGGTGGAGTAGATCGTGTTGAAAAAGGGGATCGTGGTTTCGTGGTAAAAAAATAGAGATCTGATTTTTTTTTTTTTAATTAGGTAACTGCAGCTTAAATTTATGTGATACGGAGAGAAATTGTAAAGAGAATTGATTTATTAGAAATTAGAATTAGGTTTAGAAAGAAAAAAAAAAGAAAAAAAAAAAGTATGAGTCCAAAAAGCTGAGAAACTGACACGTCAGAAAAAGACAGGTGTCAAGTAGATAGAGTGTCGGTTAGAGAGTTTTTTGCTAGTGACTTATGGGAATAAGTCATCAGGTTTATCTTTTTTGGGAAATCCTCATATGCTAAGAATCCGAACTTTGATTTTGCAGATACCAATCGCCGGAGTCAGCTCGGAAATGGGTATACAATCAATCGGCATTTCGAGTGCACCTGCAAAATCGATCGAAAAAGGAATACAGTTTATAGGCTCAACCTGGTAAATTGAAAAAATTAAAAGATACAAACTAAAAGGGTTGAGAAAATTCGTACGATCTATTGCCGGGAATCGCTTGTTTCAATTTTACTTTGCAGAGATGATAGAGAGAACATTTATACTTGAGATTACTGGGTAAGAAAAAGGAATTAGGGTTCGTCGATCTGGCAAAACGGGGTGGAGTAGATCGTGTTGAAAAAGGGGATCGTGGTTTCGTGGTAAAAAAATAGAGATCTGATTTTTTTTTTTTTAATTAGGTAACTGCAGCTTAAATTTATGTGATACGGAGAGAAATTGTAAAGAGAATTGATTTATTAGAAATTAGAATTAGGTTTAGAAAGAAAAAAAAAAGAAAAAAAAAAAGTATGAGTCCAAAAAGCTGAGAAACTGACACGTCAGAAAAAGACAGGTGTCAAGTAGATAGAGTGTCGGTTAGAGAGTTTTTTGCTAGTGACTTATGGGAATAAGGATTGCATAAAGAAACCAAACCAAATGTTTGTCAAACCGAACATAATACAAAATCAAGTTTTTATCACGTTTCGAAATCTGAAGTCTCAAACCGTATTTGAACCTTAACCAAGTCACGTAGCAATAAGTCAACCTTCCAAATACAAATCATTTGTTGAAGAATAATACAGTTGAGAGTCGCACAAATCAAATCCAAGCTGAGTTGAGCTATCTTAGAATCTTATCTTCAATAAAAAATGGAGAGATTATTACAAGTGTCAATACACTTCAACATGCCATTGCTTGTTCTTCCTAAGCCGAGTAAGTTTCTGCTCCCAGCTTTCACCTCGCTCTTCCGCGACTCTCTTAAGCGTATCTTGAATCCCAGACATCATTCCTTTAAGCCGACAAAAGTTAATATGAGCTCCATTGTTCAATCTTGTCTTGCACATACTCGGCTTAGGAAGAACAAACAGAAATCACAGACGGTTATTCATGTTTCCTAAAAAATGTATCAAACGGTTATTCATGTTTTGACAATCACGGCCAAGCTGTAATTACAGACAAAACCAGAGACAACCCAAGCATGTGTACAAGTTCCAGATCTGAGAATGAAGCCCATATCAAGGAAAAGACTACTACTGTGAATGTGTCACGGAAAAAGGTTCTTCTCAGCATTTACAACATTCTCACATTGTATTAAAAAAAGAGTATTCTGATCCAACGACATTTTTTGCACCTTCAATAGATAATATAAGAACAAAGTTTATGCATAGCCAACCTTTCTGTGAGTGCAATCAATTTGAGTCATCGAGAACTTGGTTCTGGTTAATATATATGGACTTTCCAGGGTCGTTGTCCAGATAACACAGTGAGACAGCTTTTTGGTTGTCAGAAGTTGCAAGTTGGAACCTCGCAGGTTTTATGTCTCATCCGTGAATGTGGTCAGAGTTGCAGATTCTCCGCCCATGTCTCTTGGTTGTTTTACCGAGCTGGATAGGGAAGAAGAGACTGTATATTCAAGATGGAAGATGGATCTCAACCTCACGTCCTACTTCAAACCACCATATTTGTTAAACATATGCAATTGAGTTGGACCTGCATATGCAATATTGGAAGAGATTACTCAATATTAGGCTATAAGCTCACTGACTCTGGCCTACAAAATATCTAATACCAAACTAGATAGTAGTCACCAATCCATAACATGATCAATCGAATTAAAAAACAAGTGGTCTGCAATAATTAAAAGTACACCTTTGATCGTTTGAAGTTGTGTTCTCTGTTGGGATTTGACTCCAATATCTTCGATCATCAATTCCAATAGTCTTTAGAGCCTTTGAAGTAATCGATACATAAAGACGATCATTGATCTTAACTTTCCACAATTCCTTTTTAAAAGTAGCCATGTGTTCTGGATCCTTTTCTAAGCAACCAATCAGTATACAAAACCAAAGCGTAAACATTTGCATCGCCCATAAACTTACATGACCCAGCTTTGAATAAGGATCCGCGTGGAGAAGAAGCGCCGAGAGAGCTAGACATATCTGAGTCAAGAGCTGCAATTCCCAAAATTTCATAACCCAATCACAAACACAGAACCCAAATTCATTCCTATCGCTGGAGGACAAGAATTGTACAATACCTGAGGAACGCCAGAGCTGTGTCTCTTGGCGGCGAGAAGAAGGGAATTGAGAAGAGCGTCTTTGGCTGTTGATTGAAGATTCTATGCTTCCTTCTGAATCTGAAAACAATACAAAAACAATACACTGAGAAGAATACATGGACGACAACTAAAGGTCAAAACTTACATTTCGATTCGATTTGATAATGCAGAGAAAGAAATCAATCACAAAGCCCTCTTCTTCACCAAGCAAGAGCGAAGAGAGAGACGTAATCTAGATTTGAAGAGACGGCCATCAAATCGCTTGGGATAAAGAGAGAATTTGCAGAATCTAAGGAAATGAAGGAGATGGTCGGGAAAGCTCTAGACCTCAGGATCTGAATCGGAAAAAATACAATATTAGATTTAAAGAAATAGAAGTGACGATCCGGATGCTAATGTTCAGATCGAGTAAAATCGAATACCTGATTGTATTTGCATAACCACCGGGAGATGAAGAGATGTACCAAATAATTCTGGAGATTTCGCAGAACCACCATGTGACGAAGACAAACACCAAAGGAGTCTCTATTATCATCGAAGAAAAGTCTGAGGAACTTAGTCGAAGGTTGATATCCATCGGCGACTAAGATCGTCGACGGAGGATTCACGGCAGCAAGGCCGTAGCTTGGGAGGCGATTCTAATTCTCAGACGGAAAAGAGAGAGAGAGAAAGCAAGAGAGAGAGAGAGAAGGCGGCGAAATGAGTAAGGGATAAGAATAAAATTAGGTTTACTTGTTACATTTTTTTTAACAGGTGGATACAGGTCATCAAAATGTTATAATTTGATTGGCTGTGGATTTTAATCATTAAGACAGGTGTCAACACCTCATGCAATACGGATGCTGAGGTGTCAACACCAGGAAATGCAATTCAACTATTATAGTATTGATTGATTTAAATGCATAAACAATACAAATCCGTTGAAAGCAATAAATTTTGATTTTTACCTGAGAATCAAATGATTTTCTGGTTTTTGAACAGTTTTTTTGCCCAGTTGCTTCTCTGTAACAACAGAGGAAGAGGAGGAGTCGTTTGTTTGTGTTAAAAATAATAGTATTTTTTCTTTTACCATTAATCAATTTGTGTGTAAAATATAATAGTTTTGGGATCCACATAATATTTGTAAATCATAAGTTTCTTATTTTTTTGTCAATTAGTGATTGTTTACATATTCTGTTATATATATATATATATATATATATACAAAAAAATTATGTGGAGCCCCTTAAAAGTGGGGGCCCCACTTAAAAACCTTAAAAACTCTGCTTTACTCCGGCTCTGAAGCTAATAACACCTTGCAAACAATCACCGAAAGCACTTAAACAACCTACACAACTAACTAACGTTCATTCGTGCTTCACGAGCCCACAATTCACGCACTCCTGAGCCCTACGGGCCGTTACGCCTCGGGCCGTTACCCTCACACGATGAAACTTATGGCACCATTTGGAGGGCTCGTCACACCCTCTCCTGACGAAAGAACAAGGACAATATTCTCCCTCCTACATGCCTTGCAAACAAACTCCCGCATGGGAACCTACCGCAACTACTCCACACATAACCATCAATCACAATCAACGTTTTTGGTTTTAGATGATAACGTATGATTCAAGGTTCTTTCAATCACATCACGCACGATACCAAAACTAAGCTACCTAGAAAAGACGTTATTAACAAATGACTCGCGTTCCAGAATTGAGATAGATTAAGGTAGAGATCACGACCGGTTCTCACCTTGGCCAAAAAGGCAAAAGCGTAATTTAGAAACTCCTGACGCCCGAACGGACTTCAAATATGGAAATAAGACAGAAAAACGAGTGAGATAGGCTTTCGTTTCGCTCAAATCAGACAAGGGACGAGCTAGTTCTGGTCAATTGAAATAGTTGACTGAAAAGTCAACGGTCAATGGTCCAAGCCAACCCGAACAAATTCAACCCAAACCTAGATCCGACCCGCTAACTGGACCCAACCCAAATTGGGTCAGACCAAATCAAACCTAACCCAATTGCATAACCAGCCCAAATGGCCTAAACAAAATTATACCAAGCTAAACCGAATTGAAATTAAATTAAATTGGAAATCGAATTGAACCAGAACAAAACTGGTCGAACCAGTCAACAAACGGGCGGCCGAGTTGAACCAGTCGCCGGGGAATTGACTCGGTGGCCGGGGACAGCAACGGCGCCGGACGGCGGCTGTGCGTGGTGGCAGCGGACGGTGGCGCATGGCAGACGGCAGCTGCGCGTGGTGGCGCCGGACTGTGGTGTATGGCAGACGGCGGTGGCATGTGGCTAGGGCTGGCCGCGCGTGGATCTCACGTGCAGAACTTCTTCCGGCGTGTGCGGGCACGTGCGGCTGTGGACGGAGGTGCGGTCGGCGGCTCTGGCTTTGTCTCATCAAGCTGAATGCGATAGTGGCTTTGGATTTGCGAGATTCCTCACATTTGAATGTTAATGAGGTTTTAGTGCTCGGGTTAAGGAAAATAAATAAAAAATTAGGCTTTTAGAATTACCTTCGACTTTGTTTTAGAAGGTGGTGGCTGCGACAAAAGATGGACAGGGCTTCGCCGAAATCTCCTCTTTGCCTTTTCTCTTTAGATGCACCTATTTATAAGGAAGAGAAGTGGAGACCCTAGGGTTTAGGAAAAAGAAAGTGAGCTTTTAGGCTAAAAGGGTTTTAGGAAGGAAAAAAAATGGTGTGCCTTGCCCATTACTGATTGTACCATTTTAGCTATACGGTAAGATTTGGTTGTAAGTTTATGAAATTGGAGTGGGTAAGTCTCCCTTGTCTTCTCTTATGAGGAAGTTTCTGGTCTTTGTCTGTAGGTGGCTTAGGCAGGATCGCTATGTCCGCATGCAAGATGGGGAGTCCTTTTCGGCATTTTTTCCCAGTCGATGTTCAAGGTTTTGCCTTATGCCAATGTTCTGTTGGTGTGTCCTAGGTTCTTGGCAATGGAGTTGGTGTTGGTTTCTGGTTCGACTTCTCGCTTTGCTTCGGGTTTGTTTTTTCTTTATGCGGTTCTTGGTTGGGCTCGTGTTTGTCTATCCTGAGTGAGGCTTCTCAGCTCATGTCTCTCATCTCGCTTCCAGCGTATTGTGGTTTCTTTCGGTTTGAGTTTGGAATCTTCTTGAGGCGTTGGTCTGGGTTCGATTTATAGTTCTATACGGATCTACCGGTGTTCCTTTCGGTCTCTTATCTTTTAAGAGATTTTGTGATTTGTGTTTTGTTTAGTGTCCTTTGTTTGGGCTTTTGGCTCCCATAGCGATATTTGATATACATCTATCGTATGTCATATATGTATCCGAACACAGTTTTCGTCTTTGGTATATAAGAAAAATCTTTCAGTGAAAAAGCTATACAGTAAGATAATACGTTTTAAATGATATAATCAATTGTACGGCGTATATACAGTTTATCTGATTGTATATATATTTTATTTGACCGTATATATGACACTTACATAATTTTTTTTTCAATGCACTTATATTGTTTATAAAATAATTTTTTTATATATTTTTAAAAAAATACAATTTCATTAAATATCATAGTATCTAATTATTATTTGCATACCATCTTTTATCTATAATTTACTTTATGTTTTATATTCATATTTTTAATATTTTAATTGATAAAATAATAAATTGTACTATTTGTACATGGACATTTTATTTAATAAATTAATATATGCCATACAATTTTTGTATATATATATTTTAAAAAATATTCACCGTATATAACCCGCATAAATATTTATATATATATTTATATAGTATATGGTGGCTAACCGCCCGATTAACGCATAACGCATTTTAGAACATTCAGAATTATAGTGAGTGCCATCGGTGGACGCAAGATGTTCAGTTGATTCAAGACGATAAATGTTCTGAAAAATGTGCCCCTTATATAAATTATGCCAATAGTCGATTACTAAAACTAGATAGTTATGGATGACATTTTACAAGATCTAGAATATATACAATTAAATTATGGTACAATAGTGAACATGATAATTCAGATACATTACAGGCCGGGATGTGAAATCTTTATAGGCATTACCTGAAGATTTAAATGTCCACTTATTCGAGTTTATCTTCTCATTTTGACGACTATCTTTCTGCGGCTTAACCTATTTTTTCGAATGGGCCGATAACGGATGGTCCGAATCCGTTTGAGCCTAGATTTCTTGACTCGGCCCAAAGTCTCGGAAATACGAGTTTTGTATGTTGGTGCCCAAATTCGTATTTCTTTTAACGGCTAAGAACGTATAAGTCGATGTTTCCAAAGACGGATTGCGATTAATATCGCATCGGAAGAAGAAGATATCAGCAAATGTTTGATCATACAATCTAAGTGGAATATCCGTTCGGAAAGTTCCAGAAGTAAATTCAGCTCGGATGTTTCCAAGGAATGCATTCAGCTCGGTACTTCCGAAGGGATGAATTGTGCAAGGAAAAGGAGAAAGGAGATGTTCGGATCCGAGCTGGTTTAGCTCGTAGATTCTGAGCTGCTTTGGCTCGGATCCGAGCTGATTCAGCTTGTAAGGTACTTGTTCGGATGTTTCGTATATCCGTAGCTTCTGTCGAAGTGCTTCGTATAAAGCATTGACTATACGAAGCTTCGTTCGTATGGAATGTTATCCGTTTGAAGCTTTTCGTATAAAACGTTATTCGTTCGAAGCTTTTCGTATAAAATGTTATTTATACGAGGTCATCGGCACTAAGTGCTTCGTATAAAATATTGGTTATACGAAGCTCCGTTCGTATGAAATATGATGAACGTCCGTGTCCGATCTTTCGATCTTGTTTTCGGCTATTGTTTCGTCGTGGGGATTTTGACCCCAACTGTTAGCCCCCCACCTCGTCAGACTTGGGTACGATGGTGGCGAGATTCTTTAGTATTCGAGGCGAAAACAATTGTCCAAAAGACTTGGTTCGGCCATTTTTGTTTTGTTGCTCTTCCGTTTGCGATGAAGGGTTGTCTGAATCGTTTGTCACATTTCGGCCTCCGTCTTGTATGTCGAGCTAGATGGATTTCTTGGAACGGCATTTTTGAGTTGGATTTGTTCCAACTTTTTGAGTAAGTCAACTCACATCCATTGGCATGTACATGGTGATCCTTTTGGATCTTTCGGCCGTAATTGATTTTTTCGTGCAAAGCTTGGTTGATGCCTAATCGTGATCAGCTCCGTCATGAGATGTCTGTCATAAACCATTGAATTGATTCAGTCAAGATAGTTTCTCCTTGCCAAAGGCGTTCTTGTTTTTGAGCTGTTCTGACGAAAATTTGTCGAGAAGGTTTTGTCGAAAGTTGTCGAAATGTTTTTGTTGCCCTGTGGTGACAGATTGGACGCCAAGTGTTTTTAATCGGGGAATAAGCCGAGCAGACCATCCGAGCAGTATGTCTAAGTATTATGTCTGAGACGGTCAACACGCGGACGGCGAGTAGGTGTCACCGAGCCTAGCGGGAAGTTTTCCCAATTAGGCCATCACTTCATAACGTCAAGCATGATGGATTGATCAGAAATTCAGAGCAGCATGGATCGACCGGAAATGCCGAGCCGGACGTTTCTGAGTAAAATGTTTCTTAGCAGATTAGTTCATCGATCATGGAGTATGCGGAAGTGACGAGCGGGTTTTCTCAGACCGTTCGAGCATCCGAGCAACTTGGATCATCCGAGAGAAGGTCACACGTGGATTTCCCGAAGAAAATTCTTCCGAGCAATTCTGATGAGGGCATCAAGCCATCATCAACCAAGGAGCATGGAGAAGGCCACAACCAAGTCAGAACATCCATTGTCCAAGCTACATCTCCAAACTGCTCAACAAAACCAATTGGATCCATTATGGAAAGAATCAGAACCAAACAATTTGGAGCTGTGCAACATCAACAATGGAGACCAGGCGAGTTCATTAGACCATTTGAAGCTTCAACAAAAAACACCAACAAGCAAAGGATCAACCAAGTTCACTATGTCCACAACTTGCCATATTTGGAAGTATTCACATTTGGAAGATCAATTCAGCACCAAACCTTTCCCTATCAAAGCTACAACGTTTTGGGATCATTTTCATCAAGTCTAGACGTCCTAAGCTGTTAGATTATGTGTGTTCATTGGTGTAATTGTCAGGTTACAACCTAGCACATAATCAACTAGGATCTAGGTGATTTGCAGTTGAATCATAAACAGATCAGAATCATTACCTTATGATTGCAGCGGATTGATCAAAGGAATGAAGAGATCTGTAAGAGCTGATGATTACCGGCTCCTCCTAGGTATCCACACGCTTACGAGCTACTGGATCAGGCTGCTAGACCAAAGCTGGAACAACAGAGAGAGAGAGAGGACGGCTGAGGCAAAAATCGCAGATGGGTGATTTATTACCCTAGGCTGCGCCTCTTCCTCACTTATATGGGCCCAAGTAATTAAACTAATGGCCTATTAGGCTTTTGGGCCCAAGACCCAAATCAGACAAAAGCTGTATTTTGTCTGGCCCAATTCTCTGTACAAATACAGTAAATGCCTTGCATCTTACCGTATTATTTCCTTGTTAACTTTCCCGTTGGCTATGGTGTGTGACCCTTAGGGATCATACAATACTGGTAATAAGTCCTAAACTTATAGATCATGAGCGGGCTCTAGCAAGTCATCATGATCACCCAGTATTTATGACTTATGTCTGATCTCGACACTTATCATACTTTCTAGAGATAGTACAGTAGATTTCAGGACATTCCCAACAATCTCCCACTTGTACTGGAATCCTACATTCCCTAATCCTTTTGTCTCAATATCTCGATCTGGCATAAGGCAAGATGCGTGTCATCCTTATATAGCCAGACCATGTTCATCGGACCAGATTTGATACTGACAATGCAAACGACTTGGGCAAGTCCGTTTGGGAGTGGCCACTCTCTTACCAGCTATCAAGTCTCCGATTGGCCTAGAGATATTACCTCCGTTAAACGGCAGGGACAAATCCCATCTTGTTCCATCACTATGAACTACACACTTTATAATACACCCAACCAAGGTCCTTATAGCTCCCAGTTACGAAACAGCGTTAGACAATGATCAAAGCGCATCACTCCATGTGCAGCCACATGCATGCGAACTCAGGTCTAAGGACTATACTCTATAGTCGTATATGAGAACCTCTTATGACACAGATATTAATATCTTGTAGAGTTCTCATCAGCGGGCCATGTCCGGTCATATGCTCCCCTACATATACCTATGTGTCGACTTTGATGCCGCGCATCTATGACCCCTCGAAACTTGGTCATAAGTCTCAACACAATCTAGTCTCAAGTGGTTGTTGGTGTTCCAATTTCAACAACCTTCGACTATGGACACTATGATTTATGTCATTTCGTTAAATATGGGGTTTCAGGATCAAGTCTACTCATGTACTTCGATGGCCCATATATAATGACATGAATCATTTTGGAACGATTATTTATATCACAGTTAAAATAATCCAGAAATCATAAATTTCATAAACATAAAATATTATGTTTACATGAACCTTTCAAAACAACTAAATAAAGCCCTTTACAAACTCCCACTGAAATTAAGACTACATCTTAATTTCACTTATCCTACAGCTACAGTCCGCGACTCGTGCTTAGGCCTAAGGAGTGGCTTCGTTAATAGATTAGCAACGTTCTCATTCGTTGAAACTTGCTGATCTACTTAACACCTCTGTCATTTATCTCACGGAATAGGTTATACCTACCCTCAAGGTGTTTGGACCTCTGATGTGCAGCTAGCCTCATCTATGCTGGGAATCACATCAAGTTCAGTGATGAACTCTTCTTTCCAAACAACCTCTTTCGCCGCTTCCCAAGCTGCGAAATGTTCAGCTTAAGTCATGGAGTCAGCAACAGTGCCTTGCACCGCCAGACAGACACAAGATATAACCGGACTGTGACCGGAAATCATCTTTGTCTGTTGGTAACTTGCCCTTCAGACTCTACCGACTTGTAGCACCTCACTTTCTCCGTAAATCAAGAACTTATCCTAAGTATTTTCCAAATACTTGAGGATATTCATTACGTCTATCCAGTGATTCTTTGCTGGATTTGGCTGGTCTTTACTTGCCTTGCTTAACATTAAAGCAACATCAAAACAAGTACGTGTCATGGCATACATGATAGATCTAATTGCCGACGCATATGGAATCTCATCCATGCATTCAAGCTCAGCAGTTATCGTAGGACACTGTTTCTTGCTTAACGTAATGCCATGTGACATTGGCATAAAACCCTTCTTGGAATGCTGAAAACGTGTAGGACTTTGTCAATATAAGAATCCTGACTTTGTCCTATCAGCTCTTTTGGATCTCTATCTTTAGATCCAAAATCCAAGAACTTACGTGGCTTTACCCATATCAATCATAAAACCAACTCCCAAGCCAGTCCTTTACCGACTGCAGCATTGGAACGTTATTTCCGAGAATCAGTATGTCATCGACATACACTATGAGAAATGCAACATCGCTCCCACTTATCTATTAGTAAACGCACAGTTCCATCTCGTTCTTGTTCAAGTCAAAACCTTGACTACTTCAACAGAACGAAGATTCCAACTCCGATATGTTTGCTTTTATCCATGAATGGATCGATGAAGCTAACTTACATACAGTATAATTTTTCGGAGTCCGGGCTCACTTTCGCTTCTGTGAATTTCGCAGGTTCGTCACTTTCAATGATCATCAGATCATGGCAACTAATCACGAGAAATCACTCTCGGATTAGTGACGGATTCATTCAGATCTGCGAACTTTAGGCTCTACAGGTGTAGATTCTACAGAAATCTGTAAATCCATCCGCTGCTCTCCCTAGGACAACCAGCGAAGTAGCTCAACTACAAATACTCAGTAAAGACGAATTTGGATCATTTCCAGTCCACATTTATGTGGTGTCTTTCAACTGATATTGGTGGAACTATTTCAGCGTAAACTTAGATATTTCTAGAGCGTTATTCTTAAAGAATATCATGGAAGATTCGTGTGACTCATCTTTAATCATTTCTAATAAGATCTGATTCTTTATCACAGAAACACCTCAAGGTTTTCAGGAGAAATGAGCTGTGAAACGACTTCACACTCATTCAGATGATCACACCATCAATGACTTAAGTATTCTCACTCGTGATCTAATCCAGAGTCTCAATACTTCTGTCACTCAGATTCTATACCTCATTCTGGAACTCTTTCGACCATTTCAAAGAATTCCGACTCGTGTCTCATCAAATGAACACAGTCATACTCACTGAAGTAATCAGTAAATATAATGAAGTACAGGAAATTTTCTCTGGCATTATTGCTCAACGGGCCACATACATGAGTATGTTCAAGGTCCAATAAGCCTTTGGGCCTTTCTCTAGCTCGGCTAAGATGGGCCCTTTGTATTTTGGTCCAGTATGCAGAATTCAAGTCTCATAAGATATCCGATCAAATGAGCCCAAAAGTCCATAACTATGGGATTTCTGAATCCGACTCACTCTATGTGACCAAAACATTTACGCCAAGAAAAATCAGGTTTAATTCATTAGATTTAAACCAATTCGGTATTTATGTTACTTTTAGGCACTCTTTGGTTTAAGATATAAAACCCATTCCTTGAATAGGGTGCTACAATCAATATTTCATTGAGATCAAAAGAACAAAACTTGTCTTTTATCAAAATGAAAAACATTCAAATTCTTACAAGAAAATGAAAGACAACTCTGCTTAAAGCAGGTACATTGTAGCAATTACTTAATACAAAACCAAGCCTCAAATGCATCTACAAGTGAAAACCCTACGGCTGAGGCAGCATCCATAGCTCCTTCCAGACATGCAGTTCCACTTGTCCTTCCTTCAACGTTCTACTGTTGCTTAGGCTCTGCATATTATAACAAATATCAGTGCCACAACCAGTATCCAATACCTATAAGGTAGAACTTGAAGTAACAACATGAATACCTGAGGAAGTAGTCTCATACATCACCTTCAACTCCTCATAATCTTCCATGAATTTAATGCAATCTCTCTTCCAATGCCCAACCTCTTTACAGTAGCAGCACTTACCAACGTAAGATGTATCTGACTCGGGCTCAGAAGACACAGGCTTGCCATGATTCAAAATCTGGACAACTTTGTCTTCACCCTTGTCAGAACTAGGTTTAGTAAACCTACCCTTCTCCATAATGAGATTATACATGGTACTCTTCACGTTTGGCTCAACTGTCTTGAGCATATCATGCAGTTCAGTCAGCGTCTTCGGTAAGCCTTTCTTGATATAGTTCCTTCTGAACTTATCATAGCTTGACGGCAGTGACTGCAGAATGATCTCAGTTGCCAATTCTTGGCTAACTGGATAATCCAGTTTCCTCAGGTTATCAATGTAACCCATCATTTTACTGACATGAGGACTCACTGGATGATCATTTGGTAGCTTGCATCTAGTGAGAGACTTAACCAACTAGTATCTCTCCACTCTTACCTGCTCCTGAAATTTCAATTTCAGGCTGCTGATCATCTCTATTGGCGACTCCATGTTCTCATATTGCTTCAGCAAATCTGAGTCCATGGTAGCCAATATCAGACCACGCACATCTACCGCATCATTATAATGCTTATTCCAAGCATCATATACTGCATGAGAGGCATTGGACCCGATCCTCTTGGGGAGAGCTCTTTCAAGGACATAGTCCTTTCTCTCTTGCCTGAGGACTAGCCTCAGGTTCCGCGACCAAGTCAAGAAATTTGATCCGTTCAGTTTGTCCATCTCAAGGACAGACCGGATCGAGAAAGTGTTTTGATTGTTTGTGCTAGTCATAACTGAAATTTAGAGATAAATAGAGTTTTAGTTATTCAGTTCATAAAAGAGTAATCTTAGTAACTTATAAGAAAACTCGCATTGCATTCAAAATTTCTTTGTTTAACCTCATAAGAATGCAATGATTCCGAGACCCATGTTCAGCTAAATCCAAAGTGGGCCACTGGCCGTCACCCAGAAGTAGCTTTACTTGGTAAGCATACACACAGCTAGTTATATCCAATAACTCTCGGTTGTGAATTGGGCCCAAGGCCCAATACACCAGATGTCTCAAGGCCCGAGACTCCCGATGGCCCAGTCAAGGAAACCAATCTCTTACAGCCAAATAATCACCAAAGTCTGGGACTCCCAATGAAATTAGTGACTATATACTTATTTACTTACGCAAAAACAGACACCTCACACTGTAAGCCATATCTGTAATTGAATAAGCGTTAAGTAGCTGACAAGATTGGGCAAGACATCCAAGCTTGATATTGTTTTTGAGGATTTCAGGTTTCAATAGATTTCCTCCCAAAAATAGAAGATTACTATTTTGGGAAACTTTCTATTTCAGGTAACTTACTAAATGTGGAAACTTTCTATTTAGGGAAACCTACTATTTTTAGAAACTTTCTAAATCGGAAACATACTATTTTTAGAAGTTTCCTAACATGCCAAAATTAGAAACTTCTAATATTAGAAGCTCTCTAATTTAATGTTTTATTAAAGTTTTTGGATGGGTCACAAATTATAGGCCCAATTCTTGGCCCAAGACCACAGAATTCCAATTGGCCCAATAATTTGACATAACCGAGTCGGTTCATTAATTCTGGTCCAAGACCAAATTAATTACTAAATCCAACTGGTTATTTACTAAACCAGACCAGCTCTAAATTATTTGGTCCAACCAAATCAAACTTAGACCAGCCTTCGGTTTAGGTTAAAATTCAATTTTTGAATTTAAATCCGGTTTAACCAGAAACTAAATAATACCAATTGTATTAAATAATTTCCAGCAAACCGCGATTTGGGTTAACCGCTTGAACCATAATCATTCAATTTGACCTTTTTCAAATTGATTATTTGAACCATAATCGATTGCTAACAATTGACTTATTCCAAATTGTTTGATAATTAATTCAATCAACAATTATTTACGATCATGACATCATCAATCGCTAACCTTAACCTTATACAAATCGTTTGTCAAAGTCAACATGCGTTTTTGTCTTTAGCTTACAGACAAACATGATTTTTCCAAACCACTTAAACCATGACTTTTCCAAATCACTTAAAGACAAAATCGATCGCTAATTATTGACAATTCAAACAAATAATCGTTTCTTAAGATTGAAACAAAGTCAACTTTCGATTGTTTTTGATAACGATTCATTCAAAGTCGACTTTTAATCATTAAGATTTCTTATTTCTAGGTTTTCAAAGTTTCAGTCAATTTTACTCATTAAAATCGATTCATCAAACTAATAAACAACCTAGTATGATCCAAAAAGCAAAAACCTAACGACCTAGGCTCTGATACCACTGTTAGATTATGTGTGTTCATTGGTGTAATTGTCAGGTTACAACCTAGCACATAATCAACTAGGATCTAGGTGATTTGCAGTTGAATCATAAACAGATCAGAATCATTACCTTATGATTGCAGCGGATTGATCAAAGGAATGAAGAGATCTGCAAGAGCTGATGATTACCGGCTCCTCCTAGGTATCCACACGCTTACGAGCTACTGGATCAGGCTGCTAGACCAAAGCTGGAACAACAGAGAGAGAGAGAGGACGGCTGAGGCAAAAATCGCAGATGGGTGATTTATTACCCTAGGCTGCGCCTCTTCCTCACTTATATGGGCCCAAGTAATTAAACTAATGACCTATTAGGCTTTTGGGCCCAAGACCCAAATCAGACAAAAGCTGTATTTTGTCTGGCCCAATTCTCTGTACAAATACAGTAAATGCCTTGCATCTTACCGTATTATTTCCTTGTTAACTTTCCCGTTAGCTATGGTGTGTGACCCTTAGGGATCATACAATACTGGTAATAAGTCCTAAACTTATAGATCATGAGCGGGCTCTAGCAAGTCATCATGATCACCCAGTATTTATGACTTATGTCTGATCTCGACACTTATCATACTTTCTAGAGATAGTACAGTAGATTTCAGGACATTCCCAACATAAGCTGCTCCAGACTACACCAGACAGATGAAATCATTTGAAGACTCACTTACCCTTTTTGGAGCCAAAGGAGATACAAAGCCAACAACTCTATTCCAAAGAAGGGATCCACGAATTATTTGGCTTTCAAGATGTTCCAGAGATCCTCACTTATCCCCTAAAGGCATCCAGATACAAAGAAAAGCATCAAGAGCCATGATACTTACCAAATCTAGCCGAACGACTAGTTTCTCTAACTAGACGATTTCCTTCTTTATCTCTGATCATTGTGACCGTTGTGAATAGCCTATAAAGGCTTAGTTTAGTCCATTCTATCATTTACCTTTCAATCAATAAAAATACAGAGAAATCGTTTTTTCTTTCAAAGATAGTGTCTTTGAGATTGTTCTTGTTCTTTAGGATTCAAAGTGAGTGATTCATTTGATTCTATTGAATTACCAGATTAGTTTGTTTGAGTGATTCAAAGAAACTACTTCTGCCAAGGATTGAGAGAGTCAGTCAACCCATTGAGCAAGTGAGTTGTTCACCAATAGATTCCATCCACACCATTCCATTCCATTCTGAACAAGTGAGAGAGCTTCAAAGCCTAAACATGTTCTTTCATCTCCCACCATTCTAGTCTCTGATTTGGGGCTGCATCTTCTGGTATAAGAGCCGAAAGGCTCCTAACAAGTGTTATCTATCCATTACTCTTTGTTTTCATTGCATCAGATTCATAGTTTCATTCATCTAGTTCTGTTTCATTGCATCTTAAACTGAAAACTATAAAATCGCTTGTTTACTTGCTTGCATCTATTCTGTGTATTTAGATCTGTTAATTGTCAATCTGTTTCATTGCATAATCCAATTTTTAAAAAAGCCATAAAAAATATCTTGTTCATCAACCTGTCTGCATTGATTCATTAGTTCCTTATGTTTACTGCTTTTTAGTGCATCTTAAAACAAAATACCAAAAGAAAGTCTCTGTTTTTTTTTGTTTATCTCTTTAGTTTTCAATATGTTTTCATTCATATTTTCATTTTTCATAACCCAAAACCCATAAAAATCGTCCCTGTTTTTGTTTCTGTTCTTCTTTTGATTTGTTTTCATAAACCAGAAAAAAGTTTACAAGAAAAGAAGAAGATTTCAATTTTCAATCTGTTTTTCCCTTATTCCAAAAGCCAAAAGAGTTTCTTACCTTGTTTGTTTAAGATTTCAAAAAAAAAAACTTTCAAAAAAAGGCTACGCTTTACTCACCCAAAGATTTGTTTTCCTTTTTGATCACAAAAACTCTTAAGAAAAGGAAAGAACTTATTTGGTTCTCAAAACCATTCATAGTTTTTGAAAAATGCCTAAACCATTTACCAAATCTTTTAAAATCGTGTTCAACTTGAATTAAACCAACAACTCTTTGTTTTTTTTCAAAAAAAGGCATAAACCAGACTTCCTAAATTGATTTCTAAGGTTTTCCAAATCCCTTTTGAACCAAGTGGCTTTTAAAAACCAGAATCAAACTGTGCATCAACTCATTGTTTTCGAAAGAATTTGAGAAAGGTTTTCCCAAGCTGTTTCTTAACTTCCCGAAAATTCTTTTATATTGTGTGTTTTATACCTATCAAGTGGTTGAATACTTCTGGACGTGCATCATTGGCCGTTCCAGTGTATGACTTGATGCTTCGTTACTTCAAACGAAGAATTTTTGTTTACAGCTGGACCTTAAGAAAAGCTGCTTACGTACCCTTAAGAAATGGATCAAGCCATTCGTAGTTCTAAGTCTTGTCGTTGGATGTTTGGAAATCCATTGTTGGTCTTTCGTCGCCGCTTCCGTATTCGAACAAGCAAGTGGTGGTGGAGGCTGCAGAGAGATTTTCCGAATAGGTCTGCTAGGATTTTCCAAGTAAGTCTTCTCGGATTTTTGAGTAGGATTTGGTTTTAGGTTAGTTTGTCGAGCCTGCTAGGACGATTTGTACGTCCGAGAAGCTGAACTGTCGTGTTGATGTTAGCTCGATTAATGCAGAAAAGTCGAGCAGATTTTATTGGGAGAAAATCTCCCTCATCGGCTCCGTATAGACTGTACGAGTTGGTTTTGTATAGCTTGAAGGCTTTTACGGACAGATTCGTATAATTCCCAGGGGAAAGTGTGATTTAGCGTTTGACCCTTGGTGCTTTAGGAGCATTGCACTCGGACACGTAATATGAGTCTTGAGGTTAATGAGATAGCGTTTAAATTTGGCGCGCGTAGAAGCATTCCACCATATTTCGAATCAAGTTTTGCGTTCGAAGGTCGGCGAGATATACTCGCCTTATTGATTTGTGATGACTAAGACCAGCGTGCTCAAAAGCGTCTAACTGGGTTCGAGTTAAGTTCGAAGGTCAGTGAGATATACTCTACTTACGAACCCGAGATGATTGAGACTAGTGTGCTCGGAAGCGTCTGACTGGTTTTCAGAGTTTAAGTACTCTTCTTGCGAACCTGTGATGATTCAGACAAGTGTGCTCGGAAGCGTCTGACTGGGTTTAAAATTAAGTTCGAAGATTTAGTGAGACGTACTCTTCTTGCGAACTTGTGATAAGTTTAGACCAGTGTGCTCGGAAGCGTCTTACTGGGTTACATGATTAAGTCCGAAGATTAGCAAGATATACTCTTCTTGCGGACATGTAATGAGTTAGACCAGTGTGCTCGGAAGCGTCTTACTGGGTTTCGAAATTGAGTCTAAGGAATAGCAAGATGTATTCCTCTTGCGGACTTGTAATGATTAGACCAGTGTGCTCGGAAGCGTCTTACTGGGTTTCAAAATTGATTCCGAGGAGTAGTAAAACGTATTCCTCTTGCGGGCTTGTATTGATTAGACCAATGTGCTCGGAAGCGTCTTACTGGGTTTCGAAATTGAGTCTGAGGAATATCAAAACGTATTTCTCTTGCGGAGTTATAATGATTAGATCAGTGTGCTCGGAAGAGTTTTACAGTTGAATTTAGTACTAGAGCGGGGGTTTCCCGTATTATTTTCTCGTATTATTTTCCCGTTGTCGGTCATGTACTCAATAATGACGTTGTCGAGACCAGCGTGTTGTGTTTTACTGGGCTTGAACTTTGGATTTCATTTTTCCGTGAGACTTTCGCCTCACATCTTGCGTTATCGAAAGTGAACCGATATCCGAAGGACTTACCTTTCAAAATTATTGAACCAAGATATACTTGGCTATAACGTCATTTTACCCGTGTGCTGAGTAGCGTCATACATGATTTTTGGGGTCTACTATCGACTCTAGTACTGGTGCGGCGGTATTTAAGACCTATCGACTTCCCGATTTTTGGGGTATACTGTCGACTCTCGACTTATGTTCCCTTCGCCGATAATAAACATACCTTGGCAGTATTTAAGATTTATATAGCTCATTTTTATCCGTTTGCTGGATGTATAGAGCCACAATCTGTATAGGACATGTTGGCTAATATCCGTAAAGGATGTATTTGTTTGTCTGCTGTGGCCGTCAGCAGACAAGATAAACTATTCCTAACTTACACTCGACTAGGTATGACGTGATAGTAAACAAATTCTAAGTTACGAGGTTTACATCCTAATTTCGGTCTAAGAGAAGTAAATTAAATGAAAATGAGAATGGGTTTATTTTTTGTTACCGGATAAATTCAAGCGTTGGTTGAGGAGTTGAACCTTTCGGATACGTTGCGTTCGTGGTTGTGATCTAGCGCCTTGAGTTTTTGAAAAAGCGTCGAGTGGAATCGTTTTGCAGGCTGAATGTCATGAAGACTGTCCGAGTATGCCTCGAAATTAGTTGGACAAGTTTTATCTTTCGTTGAGAGGAGCGTCTTGCTCAGAGTTTCCGAGAAGATTGGTCAGCTCGGAATTTTCTAGCTAGTTAGCGCGGAATTCCCGATAAGATTGGTCAGCTCGGAATTTCCTAGCTGGTTAGCTCGGAATTTCTGAGAAGAGTGGTTAGCTCGGAATTTCCGAGAAGAGAAGCCAGCTCGGAATTTCTGAGAAGAGAGGCCAGCTCGGAATTTCCGAGAAGAGAGGTCGGCTCGAAATTTCCGAAAAGATTGGTCAGCTCGGAATTTCCTAGCTGGTTAGTTTGGAATTTTCTAGCTGGTTAGTTCAGAATTTCCGAGAAGAGTGGGTAGCTCGGAATTTCCTAGGTGGTTAGTTCGGAATTTCCGAGAAGAGTGGTCAGCTCGGAATTTCCGAGAAGAGAGGACAACTCGGATATGGGTGGGCGCTGAGCAGAACATGTTTTGGTCGTCGGCCCAGATTTCTTGTGAGATTGCTCAGTGGTTCGTGCTCGGAGATTGACTTGCTCTGCTCGGATTACTGACGAGCTGAAACTCTGAGATTTGTCAAGTAGTATGATTGCGGAGACGCTGAGCACCATAACCGTGAAGATGCCGAGTAAGACGTTTTATGACAGGTTAATATGTCGCGGGATATATATTCTCCATGCTGATATGCTCGGACGTGCTTGATCAAATATTATCGAGTTGAAAAGACATATTTTGCTTGACAATTTTTATGTTTGGCAAATCTTGTTTCGTACTCGGCAAAATGAGTTGTTGTATGTCCATGTTTTGCTCATGCTTGCTAAGCTCACGTTTTGTGAGTGTGCTCAGAGAGATGTTGCACGATGAGAGGACTGAATCCTAGTTATAATTAAGTGAGCATGTTATGCTCCGATGATGTTTGCGACTTTTTTCCCTTTTTTCTCTGCTTCCTGAGCTGGCTACCTCTCTCGAGCTGGCTGCCTCTGCCGAGCTGATTTTTTTTTCTCTTCTTCCCGAACTGGCTTCCTCTCCCGGGCTGATTTTTTTTTTCTCTTCTTCCCGAACTGGCTTCCTCTCCCGAGCTGAATTTTATTTTCCCTTTCTCTTCTTCCCGAGCTGATTTATTATTATTATAATTATTTTACTTCGGAAAAACTGAATGAGATGAGCTCAGAAAATTTGAGCTGGTTAGCTCAGAATTTCCGAGCTGGTCTGCCTGCTCGTAGCTTCCGAGCATTCTACGAGTTTCTAAGCATTCTTTGAGATGCCGAGAATGCTGCGAAAGTTGCCGAGCACGCTGCACGAGTCGCCGAGCAAGCTGCGCGAGTCACCGAGAATGTTGCGCGAGTTGCCGAGCAAGATGCGCGAGTTGCTGAGTACGCTGCACGAGTTGCCAAGCCAGCTGCACGAGTTGCCGAGCATGATGCGCGAGTTTTCGGGCATGATGCGCGAGTTGCCGAGTATGTTGTGCGAAAGGACCATACCACAGCCTGTCCGAGCAGGCTCATCGTCTGGATAGCCTTGTCGCGGTACGTCCGAGCTGGTTTAGTCGTGGACTATCCGATCAGGGTGTTCCGATCGGAGATGCTAAATAGTTTGACTGCGGACAAGTCGAGTAAAATATGATCGGCAAGATGCATCATATCGTGTGTTGATTGTATTTGCAAGATGTCTCGTGGCCCAAGCGGGACATAAGCAAGAGCTATGTAGTCTGCACCGAACGATCGACATGTATACTCGCGAGTTGATCGCAAACTCGAACTGACCACGAAAACGTCACGCCGAGCAAAAATTGCATCGTCCGAGCATGACGTATACGAATTTGTTGTTTGGCGAGCTACGCTGCTTGGACATTTTGATCACTCGCACGATCGGCTATAATGCGATATAATGCTTATCTAGGAAGAAGTTGACCGTTGATGATTTATCGATGAATAGCTTCTCCACTCGGTTTCTTGTTATTGCTGGCCGAATCTACTGTCTGCCAATAGATAGTAGATTTTGTACGTTGATGATTGAGAAGCTTGATGTTAGGACGGCTTGGAACATCGACGGCGACTGGTTAGGCACATTTTGACTCGATTGCGACCCGAAGGTGTAGACTCGTACTAAAGCAGATTTTTCAAGCCGTTCGACACCGGTATGGTTGTTGGTTGTTTGGCTTCTTGGCGCTGCGGATAGACCTTCAAACGAAGCGAAGTTCGGAGACTCGTTCGATAATGACAATCAGTTAGACTCTTATCATGATGTATAACCGCAAAGTCCCAAACCAAGATGCTCAACACGTAAGAAGAAATCAAAGAGAAATAAACCGTGCGTATGAATTCACGAATATATTTGACGAGCTATTAATGATGTCGATCAAGAGATTATCGTGTTAATTTCTACGTAAGTTAGAGATATTAGTACAATCGTAAAGCAATGAAAGCGGAAAACTTGTAACAACGCTAACATCGATAAGTCACAAAGAAGTTGAATAGATCGGCATAATTTGTAAAGCAATTGATGATGAGGAGGTAAATAGGTACTTATCTCGATAATTGGAGAGATCGTAAAGAGATTTACGACGAAGACGATCTTAGAACACCAAAAAATGTTCTTTTTGGTTTTGATAGATTCTGATCAAATCTTGGTATCCTGGTTACGATTCTTTTTTGTTTGAGGCCGCGTCCATGCAATATTCTCTGTCGATGTCAATTGTCGTTGCGATCCATCTTGGTTGGATTAAGGGTGGTAGATCTGTTGTGCTAGATCTGTCTGCATGAGGCATTTGCTTGTTTGCAAGGTGCGGTCGACGTAGCGTAGGGTTTCTCGTTGAGCCGTCAGCCGTTGAGAAGTCGAGTTGCCTTCGCTTAGTTGGTCCGACTTCACTGCCTAAATACTCCATGGTTTTTGTTCCAAGCCACTCCACTTGATCGGTAAGCGTTGTATTTGCCTTCTTCTAATCATGATCTTTCACCAGTACGGCTGTCGTCTGCTTTGAATCGGTTAGCGCTATGTCGGCCTTCATTGCATTAGTTGCGGCTGCGTTTGTTGCAGCGTTGTCCGTCATGATGTAGTGTGTTGCGGCTGCATCTGCGGCAGTATTGATTGCTAGTGGATGATTTTTTTTGTCTCCGTCGGTGGCCATATCTTCGGATATACTAGTCGGTGGTTTTTAAGTGTAAGAAACTTCTATTTCCCCACAGACGGCGCTAAATTGTGAGAGTCAGAACTCGCACTGTCAAAACGTGTAGAGCTAAATTTCTAGGGAACGTAAATGTCAAAAGTAAACACACCGAAATAGGAACCCGGATGATGTTTTATTGATGAGAGATCGGAAAAAGATTACAAAGAATAAAAGATTAAGATGTTTACAGCTGAACCTCGTGAAAGGCTGCCTACATACCCATAAGAAAGGGATCAAGCCATTTGTAGTTCTAAGTCTAAATGCTAGAGTTTTTCTAGATATGTAAATCGTAGGAACACCATCTCCTTATATAGTTGTGGCAAGTCGACTTCGAGGATCTGTGTCCATAAGATATTCGGAAATCTTCATGTTATCGTCTCCTTCCTTTTCCATTAAGATTTACATTTTCATCTCGGATTTTCCTCTTCTGCTTCGAAATATCTTTATCTCCACTTATTCAAGTTTATCTTCTCATTTTGACGACTATCTTTACGCGGCTTAACCTATTTTTTCGAATGGGCCAAAAACGGATGGTCTGAGTCTGTTTGAGCGTAGATTTCTTGATTCAGTCCAAAGTCTAGGAAATACAAGTTTTATATGTTGGTGCCCAAATTCGTATTTCTTCTAAATTTATCCGAGGATTTTGGTTTAACGGCTAAGAAGGTATAAGTCTATGTTTCCGAAGACGGATTGCAGTTAGTAGCGCATCCGACGAAGGAGATATCGGAAAATGTTTGATCATACGATCTAAGTGGAATATCCGTTCGGAAAGTTCAAGAAGTAAATTCAGCTTGAGTGTTTCCAAGGAATGCATTCAGCTCGGAACTTTCGAAGGGATGAATTGTGCAAGGAAAAGGGGAAAGGAGATGTTCGGATCCGAGCTGATTCAGCTCGGAAGGTACTTGTTCAGATGTTTCGTCTATCCGTAGCTTCTTTCGAGAGGTGTATTTGTTCGATCGGTCCGTTCGGATGTTTCCGGGAATAGTTATGTCCGTTTCGTATGAAATGTTGTCCGTTTGAATCTTTTCGTATAAAACGTTATTCATATGAAGTCATCGATACGAAGCGCTTCATATAAAGCATTGACTATACGAAGCTTCGTTTGTATGGAATGTTATCCCTTTGAAGCTTTTCATATAAAACGTTATTCGTTCGAAGCTTTTCGTATAAAATGTTATTCATACGAGGTCATCGGCACTAAGTGCTTCGTTTAAAATATTGGCTATACGAACTCCGTTTGTATGAAATATGATGAACATCCGTGTCCGATCTTCCGATCGTGTTTTCGGCTATTGTTCTCGTCGAGGGAGATTTTGACCCCAACACCAAAGACCGATGAACTGGGGAGGGGTCTAATTGTTGGATATGGGTTTAGCACCCATCCATAAGCCCATTTAAATCTGCCACCTCATCAAAAACATTTCTGCCCAAAGATCAAGCCCGCTAAGAAGTCAACAATCCAGCGAGAAGTCAGACCATCTTCACTATAAATACACCCTTCACTATTCATTTTAGACACATTGTAACTTGCGAAGGCTCCAAGCTATGCTTATAAAGTGACGAGCTCAAGCACTCTTTAGGGAGCCCGTCTATCGACGAACTCCCACCTTGTAATCCTTTTCATTGTTCGGCTCCAGCCTTATCATTAATACAGAAAGTTTCTGACCCCTACTTTTAATCTATTCTCATCGTGTTAGTTTGGACCCCATTGATCCTAACTCTTACTCTTTCGGTATAGATCGAAATTCCATAACAACACGCTCCATGGATTTGAGTTCTTGAAAACATGCACGCCGAAGAGGTTTTATGATGCCATTAGCAAGTTAATCTTTAGTAGAGAGCTGAGAAGCACGCAACACCCCATTTTGAATCTAGCCTCGACAAAATGATAGTCAAAATCTATATGTTTCATTCTTAAGTAAAATCCATGATTGGCACAAAAGTAAGCGGCTCATATCTAGTCGTAATAAATCATTGGTGTAGTTGGTAAAGAGATGCTAAGCTCTGCCATGAGTGAACCAATCCATCAGATTTAAGAGGCGAAGTTTGCCAGGGCTCTGTATTCAATTTTCTGTCAACGAACGAGCAACGCCCTGTTGCTTCTCTGAAGACCAAGATATGGGCTTGTTACCCATATATATTACATATACACTGGTCGAAACATAGTCATTAGAGTCTCATGCCCAATATGCATCTAAAAAGGCATGTCGAGTGGGCTATCACTCTTTGCGCAATTGGATGACATGATCTGAATTACCACCTGAGTAATGCCCGCATTCCTCTGATCTGGTGTTGGCTTTTGGATAAATTTTGATAACCAACTGACCGAATATGAGATGTTTGGTCGAGTAAGAGCTAAGTACTGCAAATTACCCACTACTGTTCTGTATTTGTAAGGTTAATACATATATTATCAGAGTATAGCGTTAGTTTCGGGGCAGAGGCAAGCAGAGTCGCAATTTGCTTCACATCCAAAATTTTTGTTTATTGAAGCAGATCATGTACATACTTATGTTGCATCAAGTGTATATCAGTGTTTATACGGACTGATTCAATGCCAAGGAAATAATTGAGATGCACCATATCTTTGATCGAGAATTTTGCTGTTAAACCATCAATATTATGTTGGATCATTGTCTCGCGATGTTGTGACATGTTATCATCAACATACACAAGGAGGTAAAAAAAGTCATTGTTCTGTTTAAAGATGAACAACAAGGCATCCACTAAAGTGTTAGCGTAAGAAGGAATGTTCGCAGTTCTGAGTACCACGCTCTAGGCCCCAGTTTCAAGCATAAATTTATTTATGTAGTTTGCAAACATGAGAGGGATGATTAGTGTCAGTGCATGAAATTATTATCCGGTGATTGACACATAAACACTTATTCATTGAGATGTCCGTGCATGATCAATATCTAACTGGCGAATTGGCCAATCATGCCTCACTCCGATTCCAAGAAAAATCTGTATTGCTGTAGATTTTATCACATGACTGAATGTGTCAGTGAAATTGATTCGCGGAATATGATGAAAAACTTTTGCAACAATCCGAGATTTGTATCGATATATTGTGCCATTAGGATGATATTTAATTGTAAAGACCCAATGACGTCCAACCATTTTCATATCTGCTGCTGTGAACACCAAATCCCTTGTGTGATTGCGAGTTGCCGAATTTAACTCATCCTTCATAGTTGCTCTCCATCTTGGATCATTGATCGCTTGCTGCCATGTTGGGTTAATGAAATGGGGATTTTGTCTGGTGCATAGGTAAGAGCATATTTGGTGGATGGGTTTTGTTATTTTGTTTTTGGCTCTTGTAGTCATGGGATGATAAATTTTGGGGATTCCCAGACAGTTATTGATGGCGCCAAAGTATCAGGTGGGTTTGGATTTTGAATTTCTTGGCTTTGGGTTATAGGCATGATTTGGTGTTGTTGTTGGGCTTGTGAGGTTGCTGGGCCAGAAAACTGAGATCTACCAAAAGTTGTGTTTGCTATCGTCAAAGTCGTTGATGAGACAACTTTTGTTTGTTGTTTCGGTGTTGATGTCATCAATATTGTTGGCATCAGTGCAGTTAATGTCATTTCTGGTGAAGAACCTAGACCCAACCGGGGGTGATCAAGTGATTGGCGGAGGTGTGGGAACAATGGTAAAAGGCGGAGAGGATTAAGAAGGGGAAGAATGTTCGGGAATTGGTTCTGAGCGAGAGAGCGATTGATAGGGACTCATTGAAGCGGACATGACATAAGGTATAAATGCGGCCAGTGTTTGGGTCAGTATAGAGGTATACACTTTGCGTTAACGAGTATCCAATGGAGATATATGCAACAAAGTGTTTTCGAGTTTATATGGGGCATAGGGTTGGATCTAAAGGAAGCAAAGGCAGTCAAAGGTACGTAATTTGGTATAGGTTGGCAGTGTTTTAAAAAGTGTTTGATAGTTTTTGATATGGAGATTGACTAGGGATGTTAAAATGCCCCATCTGTAAACGGGGCCTAAACGGGCTTCATGTAAAAATTTGAGCCCGTTTAGGCCCATTTAAGTAATAAGTTTTGGCGGTCTTAAACGGGCAGACCCGTTTAGGCCCGTTTATGAAACGGGTTTGTGTTATTTTTAAAAGGGTGGCCTTGTAAGCCCGTTTATTTTTTTTTTTTTGAAAAATCAAATTTGTAAAACGATGTAGTTCAACTCTTAGGTTTCAAAAATCAATTGCGATTCAGGCCGATTCTCATCTCTTCAATTCAGTGTACTGACTACTGAGTGTTGTGATTCAGTGGATTTTCAACGAAGAAGATGAAGAACATGGATTCTGGGTTTGAATTTTGGCATCTGTTTGAAGAAGAAGAAGAAATCGTTTTGGGTCGATTCCGACTTGTTCATGATTCACGATTCCCTAATCATCTTTCTCAGTTTCCTGTATCTATTTCAGGTTTGATTCCCTAATCATCTTTTGTTGAAATTTAGGTTTCCATTAGGTTTGGTTTTAGTTTTGTCCTTGTTATTCTATTTTATGACTCGTGTATGAGTTCTGAGTGCTAAGCCTTTATTTGAGAAAAGAGCTTGGAGTAGAACAAGAGTTCATGTACGGATCTCGAGGCTAAGTAGCTACATCTCAACGTAAGAGACGCAAAACCTCTCCTATTTGGGCAGATTTTCTATTAGTTGGGATAGAGCAAGATGGCAAAGAAAGAGCCAAATGCATCCGTTGTGATAAAAAGTTAGTGGTTAATAGTAAAACACATGGAACAAATCACTTGAAACGTCATTTAGAGACATGTGCAAATGTTCCAAAGAAGGGAGTTAGGCTTGAATATGATCACAATGTAGATCGTGAAATGACTAGTGAGATTATTGTCTTTACGATCTACCATTTAGGTATGTTGAGTATGACAAGGTCAGAGCGAGGGACAAGTATTTGAATCCCGATTGTCAACATATCTGTAGGCAAACTGCTGCATTAGATGTTTACAGGAAATATGAGCTAGAAAAAGAAAAGTTGATGGAGGCACTTGGAAAGCATCGTGGTAGAGTATGTTTCACATCAGATTTATGGACTTCTCGTCCTACTGTGATGGGTTATATTTGCCTTACTGCTCACTTCATCGATGATAGCTGGAGCCTACATAGTAAGATTCTAACTTTTTGTGATCTGAAGTCGCCACATACTGGGCAAGAGATGTCTAATAAAATTCTGGAGTCTTTGAAGGAATGGGGTTTAGAGAAAAAGTATTTTTTTCTAACTCTGTATAATGCTTCCAACAATAACAATATGTTGGATATTCTTAAGGGACAGCTTCAGATGATTAGTGGTACTGATTTGTTGTGTGATGGTGATTTTATGCACGTGAGGTGTTCTGCTCATATTCTTAACCTCATTGTGAAAGAAGGTTTAGAGTTAGCCAGAGATGTTTTGCACAACATTCGGGAGAATGTAAAATATGTGAAAGGTTCTCAATCCAGGAAGCAAGCGTTTTCAGTATGTGTAGATAAAGCTGGGATCAAAAGTGGAGCTGGCTTATCTCTTGATGTTTCTACTAGGTTGAATTCCACCTATGAAATGCTTGCTAGAGCATTAAAGTTTAGAAAACATTCTCTAACATGAAGTTGTATGACAAATACTATGTGTCATTACCTTCAGAGGAAGAATGAGACCGTGGAAAGATGATATGTGACTTCTTAAAGCTTTCTTTGTAACTAAAAGACTTTCTTTTGAATTGGTTCTTGACAATGATACAGGGGAAGAAACTAGTTGTTTTTTAAGAGAGAACAAAAAAAAAACGTAAACGGACCTAAACGGGCTGGTTAAACCCGACGAGCTTATATATAAACGGGCTTCAAGCGGGCTCACAGATAAACGGGCCTAATCGGGCCGGGCCTAAATGGGTAAGGGCCTAAACGGGCCGGGCCCGCCCGTTTTAACATCCCTAAATTGACCAGGGAGGACAAATGTTGGTAATCTGTTTATAACGAAGATGGTTGTGGCAAAAACATATGGAATGAGCGTGAGGGGATGATTAGCTCGACTGAGAAGAGATACATTTCTTTCAACAACATGGTGATGTTTCCTATCATATAGGCCAGTATGTATAGGTGTGTGAAGAGGGGTATTGAGATGGGAAATGCCATTTTAGCTTAGATAAGGTCTTAGAGAAAGAAACTTGCCTCCATTATTTGAATTGGTGTTTATGTTTTGTTTGGAAACTTTTTTCAACATAAGCTCAAAATAGAATGAATATGTCTTTGACTTGGGATTTAGTATGAAGTGGATATAGCCACAAATACCAAGTCTAATGATCGATAAAAAACGATACTAGCGGTAGTTTTCGGTAGGTAAAACAGGGGATTGCCAAAGATCAGTAAACATACTCAAGAGGGGCGGTTAAATAATGGTACTTTGATGAAAATGAATTTTGTGTGTTTTTATTGAGTAAACATTCATTGAAAGATAAAGTTTGAGTAGGGGAATCAAAGCAAGGCAAAGAAAAAGTTGCAATTGTTTTGAGAGTAAAAATAGAAGGGTGACCTAATCAAGAGTGCCATTGTGATATTGTTGTTTTGTGTCTGTGGAAGCTAAGTAGGAAGAAACAAAGGAAGAGGAAGCATATGGTCACTCATATAGGTAATCCTATGTTTGATCTTGGATTAAACAGGTTCCCAAGCTCAGGTCCTTCACATGAAAATGTGATCGAAAGAATTCAACATAGACGTGATTAGCATTGCATAGATGATAAACTAAGATTAGGTTCTTTTGAACAACTGAAACACACAAAACATCTTTTAGAGCAAGAGATTAGATGGTGTAGGGAGTAAGGAGAACCAGTGTGTGAGATGTGAAGACTTGAAACATATGCAAAAGCCACTTCTTCTCAACTGTGATATGGATGATGACGAGAGGTTATTCAGATCCGTAGTGAGATGATGTGTAGCTCCACTGTCTCGTATCCTTTATACATGATTGATACCAAAAGCCTTGAGACTTGAATTCGAGATTGGTTGGTTAGATATACGGCACTTTGGCTCTTTTTATTTAACCTAGGATAGAATGGATGCAAGGATGGATTGAGGTGAATCACACTAGGTGTGAAAGCCTAATGATAAATCACAGTAAAGCTCTATGGCCCAGACTTGCTCACGAGACAAAAAGAAAACACACAAAGCTTATGATAAGCAAAGAGAATATTTTTATTCAAGATGAATCATGAAAGAAAATAACTACAAAGGATGACTTATATAGCCTTAGTACTCAAACGGTCAAAAACTAGAAAGGAGAAAGCGTTTAATGCAACGAAATCACAAGAATAACAAAAATGATTGATTGATAGATGAGTTAGCCGTTGGAGGTTAACCGTGAGCAAGATAGGTAAGTGATATGATCCTCCCTGTATAGGCACTCTTATGATGGTAATATTTGGATATACCTTAACCATAAATTACTATCTTAGGTTAAGGTGATGTGGGTTGAGTGGTCGCACAGAGGTTGCGGATTAGCCTATGATATTCCGGTTGATCTTTAAGATCTGACACACTTAGAGATCGGTTTTGTTAATGGATATAACACACCATCAATCGAAATGCTCATAATGAGCACAAGAGAATAACTCTCAAAGAAGAAGTTTTAATAAAAAGATGTTGTGTGTTACAATGAGTTTTCAAAAACTTATAGAAAGAAAATAGATGAAGAGAATAAAGAAATGTGATAAAAAAATAGAAAACATTGCAGGAAAACTAGTGATGTTAGCTTCGCGGGAAGCTCACAAAAGTGAGTTGACCGGGGCACAAAGAGCTGGACTGAAGTCTATTTCTCCTTGAGCCGTGGGCTCGATATGGGCGGTGCATAAACAACGGACGGAGGTCTCTCTCTGCAGATGCTAGTTGATGGATTGAAGGTTTCAAACTAGGAGCAAGAACAAGTAACAAACGTTGTCTGGATTGCAAGGGGTAAGCTCAAGTAATTTCAAATCGGCGGCCGCTAGGCTAAAACACCAACAAGGGTTTTTCTTTGATAAAACTTAACTTGCAACTGACAAATACAAGAGACTTTATAGCCTAGATCTTTTATTTAATAAAACAAAAGACATGGGACTAAAATCCTTAAACAAAAATAAAGAGAGGAAAAAAGGCCTTATGACCGTGTGGTAGACTAAGGCCGTATGGGACGTGCACTCTGTCTAATGGGTCGGGCTTCGCATTACCTCGTTAAAAACCTTGCAAAGAAAACCCATTGGGATAAAACCTTTCAAGGTAAAAGAGTATAACCTTTAGTACACAAAGATAACACAGTGTATTGATCAACGGCGCTGATGGTGAAGATCACTGATGTGCCGTTGATCTTAAACACTGACCAAACAGATGGTCATGGTGTAAACGTGTGTTCTTGGTCTGGATCGGTCGTCTTGGTGGCTTCATTTAGGTTCGTAGCAGACATCTTCCGGACCAATTGGTTTTGGACGGGTTGATCATGGTCCAACTGGTCCAAGTGCTCCGTTATGTCGTCTATACTGCTCCTGGTGATCAATTTCTCCATGGCTCGGTTGAATCTCTCCATGAGCCTCCTTTGGCCGGACTGGATTTGGGGAACGTCCACTACGGTTGGAAACGGCTCGGCTTGATCCGTCTCGGTCGAACTAATGTCCTCATCATTCCCACCCTCTTGAGAAAGTTCTGGCCTTAGAACAGCATCATCTGCAAAAAAGGAGATAGATCACTAACATTAAATCTAGACGAAATTTTTAACTCACCTAGAAGTTCGATTTTGTAGGCGTTGTCGTTGATCTTCTATAAGACTCGGAATGGGCCGTCTTCTCGGGGCGCAAACTTCGACTTTCTCTGGTTTGGTAATCTCTCAGCCGCATGTGTAACCACACCCAATCTTCTGATCCAAAGATGATCTCTTTTTTTATCTTCTCGGCCTGGCGTTTGTACTAGGCCGTCTTCTTCTCCAATTTGTCCTTAACTTTTTGGTGCAGTTTCTTGATAAGTTTGGCCTTGCGGTCTCCATCTTGATTGGTGAACTCCAGTGGTAGTAATGGCTTCAGAACTATAGGCTTCTCATGCTTAAATCCATACACAATCTCAAAAGGCAAAATCTTAGTAGCAGAATGGTTAGCATTATTATAGACAAATTCAATGTACGGAATACAATCTAACCAATTACTCAATTTTTTACCAAATGTGGGCCGTAAAAGGGCTGATAGTGTCCGATTAACGACCTTGGTCTACCGTCCGTCTGCGGATGACATGTCGTCGAAAATAGCAGCTTGGTTCCGAGTTCCTCCTGAGTTTCCTCCAGAAGTGACTTAGGAACTTCGTATCTTGGTCAGATATAATGGTTTGTGGCAATCTGTGTAGTCTCACCACCTCTCGAAGAACATATTGGCTGTATGAGTTGTGTCATTCGTCTTGGCGCACATTATGAAATGGGCCATCTTTGAGAATATGTCAACCACCATGAAACTGGAGTCCTGATGCCTGATCTTAGGTAATCCTAACACGAAATCCATAGAAATATCCACCCAAGGCTTGTTAGGAATGTAAGGACCGTAGGGATATGACCTGGACTTGGTTTTAAGGCACCTGATTCACTTATATCAGAATCTTTCCACGTCACGTTTCAAGTACGGCCAAAAGAAATGGTCGGATAGAAAGCTCATGGTCTTATCCACATCAAAGGGCCCCATCAGGCCGCCTCCATGGGATTCACATATCAGGAGGTCTCGCATCGAGTCTTAAGGGATGCACAACCGTTTATCTTGGAATAGGAAGCCGTTGTGCACGTAGAATGGTACTTTAGACCCCTTACTGCATTCCTGAAATATCACACAAAAATTAGGACCAACCTCATAATGATCTTTAATATGTTTGAACCCCATGACTTTGGCCTCCATGGTGCTGATCAAGGTGTATCTCCAGGATAGGGTATCGGCTACAATGTTTTTTCCCTTCTTGTACTTGATGATGTATGGAAATGTCTCTACGAACTCGAGCCACTTTGCATGCCTCCTCTGGAGTGTCGTCTATCCTCAGGGATGCTTCAACGTCTCATGGTCCATGTGGATCACAAACTCCTTGGGTAGAAGATAATGCCTCCACGTCTCCAAAAATCTCACCAAGGCGTACAACTCCTTGTCGTAGGTTGGGTATTTGAGGGTGGCACCACTGAGTTTCTCCCTGAAATAGGCCACATGTCGACCTCCTTGTGTAAGTACCGCTTCGATCCCTAAACCTAAAGCATCACATTCAACCTCGAAAGTTTTGTCAAAGTTAAGTAAAACAAAAATAGGAGTGTTAGTTTAAAGATCCATGAGCCTCCGGAATGCCTCCTCCTGATATGGTCCCCAATTGAAAGCAATGTCCTTCTTGATCAAGCCCGTGAGCGGTGCAGCTACAGTACTGAAGTATTTGATCAATCTCTTGTAATAACTAGCCAATCCGTGGAAACTCCGGACATGACCAATGCTAGTCGGTGTGGGCCATTCCAGGATAGTCTTAACCTTCTCATTATCTATCTGTAATCCCGGCGAACTCACAACAAAACCTAGGAAAACAAGCTGATTAGTGCAGAATGTGCACTTTTTAAGGTTTGCATAAAGGCCTTCCTGACAAAGAGTCTATATTACTTGCTCAAGGTGCAAAATGTGGTTGGAAAAACATATACTGTATATTAAAATATCATCAAAATAAACGACCACGAACTTATTGATGTTGGCCCGTAAGACCTGGTTTCATGAGTCTGATGAAAGTACTGGGGGCGTTGGTAAGACCAAATGACATGACACTTGTAGAGACCCTGCTTGGTTTTGAAGGTTGTTTTCCACCCGTCGCCTTCGTTCATTCTCACCTGGTGATAGCCACTCCGTAGATCTATATTAGAGAAGACGGATTCTCTGTGCAGCTCGTCCAACATGTCATCTAGACAGGGCATTGGATGATGGTACTTGATGGTGATAATTTTGATGGCTCGGCTGTCAACGCACATTCTCCAGGATCTATCCTTCTTGGGCACTAACAGAACTGGAACAGAAGACGGGCTGAGACTCTCGCATATGTATTTCTGGACATGAGACCCTGAATCTGCTTCTCTAGCTCCTTAGACTATATCGGGTTTATTAGGTAGGCTTGTCCCTTTAGCAGGGAGGAACCGGGCATGAGGTCGATCTGATGCCCAACTGCCTAGGATCGAGGGTAGGCCGGCAGAAATCTTGTCCACGAATACCTCTTTAAACCTGCCCAACAAAGAAACCACTTCCCGGGGCAGCTCTAAGTCGCCAGGACCAGAATGCAAAGCCTCGTTAAAGACCATTAGTAGAACTTGCGTGTTATGACTAATAGCTTTAAAAACAGAAATTGATGTGTGTTGGAACTTGGAGCCAATTCTACCAGATTCAGAATTGCCGTCAGGTTCCTTAAGCCTAGGATCTAGGGTCTAGTAATTGAATCATAGATCTGACCTCGTGATTACCTGGAGATTGGCAGCGGAAGATGATCAGGTAAAGGAGATCTCTGGAGCGCCTCAGATGCTGTGCCTCTACTGCAGTCCACACGCACACAAGCTGGAATCCGCCGGGATGCTAGTGCCGGGAATCGGATCTCATGGGAACTGAGTTTCTAGAGGAAGAGCCTCTGTTTTCTGTCAAGAAAACTCTCTCGGGCGGCGCAATTCAATCTGGTCGAATCTACAGCCCATTTATTTATAGACTTCGACATAAACCGAAACATCAGTTTCGGTATTCGCCTTGTGTCGACCGACACACTTAATGGTGTCGATCGACACACATCTTGTGTCGACCGACGCACCCAATAGTGTCGATCGACACATCTCATTAAAACTCATATTCGATGTGTATCCAATACACATCGACCAGATCATGTGCCAATGATCAATCCCATACAAAGTGTATCCAACTTGCTTAGGTGTGTGACCCTGTAGGTTCACACGATACCAGAAATGAGTTACAACTCATTTGTCATAAGCGGTTTCTAGCAAAACATTATGACTACCTAGTATCACATGAATTGTCCGATCTCGACAATACAACTATCTCTAGAGTAAGTACAATGTGATTTCAGGACATAATCCCAACAATCTCCCACTTGTACTGGAATCACCTATTCCTATAATCCCTTCGTCGCTATATCTCGATATGGCATAAGGCAAGAGACTGTGTCATCCTTATTATAGCCAATATCATGTTCATCGAACTCCTGATCTATACTGATAAAACAAACAACTGACAATCACCTCGTTTGAGCACGGCCATGCATTTTCTCAGTATCAAATCTTCGATGGGCCCTGAGATATTTATCTCCCGTTATAGGAGGGACAAATCCCATCTCGTACCATCCATGTTTCTACACATACTTCATGATACGCCTAAGCAATGTCGTTATAGCCGCCGTTACGGAACGACGTTTGACAACGTCAAAGCGCACCAATTCATATGCTAGAAAGCATGATGAACTCAGGTCTAAGGACTATACTCTATAGTCGTAATGAGAACTTCCCATGACACTGATATAACTATCCTGTGGAGTTCTCATTAGCGGGTCATGTCCGATCATATGTTCACCAACATATATCTATATGACTGACTGTGATACTCATATCATTGACTTCATGAAACTTAGTCAACAGTCACCTCACAAGCTAGTCTCTCGCGATTGTCAGTGTCCCACTTTGACAATCTCGACTAGGGACAATCATAATTTATGTCATCTTTTACTTATAGGGTTTCATGATCAAGTCCTCAACTTGATGACCTATAAAATGAACATAAAATACTTTGGGACCATTACTTAAGTATCCAATAATTAAATAATACCGATGTCAGTTTTAACTTACACAAACTTTGCCACAGCATGTCTATGTAAAGATTATAACATAACTAAATAACTCCCACTAGAATCAAGATCATCTCTTCAGATATCTAATACCTACAGCAAGAGAATAAATTTCGTGCTTAGGTTGTGGGAGACTCTGCGGTGTTTTGCTTGAAACAATTTCAACAAACCACACCGCCATTCAGACAAAGAGACATAACCAGGTGGGAACCGGGAATCGTTTTTGTCCGTCTAACTACTTTCAACTGGTTCGTCACTTCCTCAGTTCACCACGAAACTATCCTTAGAGTTCCTCAAACATTTGGGATATTTCTGGTAACTGTTCAGTGACTATTACTGGAGCATATTGGTATTTTCTCGTCATGCTCTATGCGTGAGCTGCATCTAGACGAGCGCAAAATATGGCATTTATGATGGATTCTATTGCAGCAGCATAAGCAATCACACTCATTAATACTAGTTCAGCCAGTGTTCAAAAAACACTTCATCTTGCTAATATTGTTACTAGCTCAGCCAGTGTCCAAGACACTTCATCTCGCTTAGATTATTGCCATAAGACCTTTGGTATGAAGCCATTCTTGGAATTAAGCACATATGAACTGTCCAATACCTTATCAACATAAGGATTTTGACATGATCCAATTAGCCTTTCTGGTCCATTCCAATGGATCCTTATTCCAAGAACTTTTACGGCATTCTCCTATGTCCATCGTTCAATTTGACTTCCGACCTAAATCTTGACAAGACTTTGGCGTCGGAACGTCGTTTATGAGATTAAGTACATTACGTACATACGGTGTGAGAATTGCAATTACGCTCCCACCAGTCTTCTTGTAAACGTATGGTTTCATTTCTATTCTGATCAAGTCAAAACTCTTGACCACATTATCAGAATGTTGATTCCAACTCCAAGATGTTTACTTCAATCCAGAAATGGATCGGTGAAGCTAACATGCATACCCAGCCAATTTTTCGGAGTTGGGGCTCACCATCGCTTCTTTGAATTTCGCATGCTCGTCACTTTTCAATGATCAACAGATCACGACAATCGGCTACGAGAAATCACTCTCGAGTTAGTGACGGATCCTTTCGGATCTGCGAATTTCAGGCTCCACAGGTGCAAATCCTACATCACTTTGTAGATCTCACCGCTGCTCTTCCTCAACAGGTTGAGCAGCCTCCTGTGTTTATCGAATTTCTTCGATGTGTACTTTTACTCCCACTGTTCCTTTTGAAAGTACGATCTTTCTCAAAGACACAGTTCCGAACAACAAATCTTTGTTCTCGGATTGGTTATGAAAGTAGTAAGCCTCGGTTTCCTTGGGACAACTAGCGAGGTAACACTTATCAGATTTGGGTTCAAGCTTATTAGCTATCATCCCCAAATCATCAGAAACAACTTACTTTAAAAACTTCCAGTCCACATCCAATGTGGTGTCTTTCAATTGATTCTGATTGAAACCATTTTCTGCGCAAAGACAGACATTTTAGAACGTATTCTTAAATGATTATGGAAGATTCCTGTGACTCATCATTAATCGGAGCATATCTAATAAGATCCGATTCATTCTGTCAGATGATCACCCAATTCTTGACTCAAGTATTTTCCTCCGCGATCTAATCGAGAATCTCAATACTTTTGTCAAATCGGTTCTTCACTTCATCTTGGAACTCCTCAAAGGATTCCTGCTTGTGTCTCATCAAATGAACACAGCCATACTTATTGATGCCATCAATGAGGTAATGAAGTACAGAAGATTTCCTCTGGCACTAATGATCATCGGGCCGCATACATCAATATGTGTAAGGCCCAATAAGCCTTTGGCCCGTTTACTTTAGCTCTGCTAAAAGGGCCTTAGTCATTTGACCCAATGAACATAATTCATATCTCAAATGATTAATAATCAAATGAGTCCAAAAGCCCAAAGCTATGGAACTCTTGAATTCGCTTCACTCTATGTGGTCAAAACGACTGTGCTAAGGAAAAATCGATTTCAAGTCATCAGACTTAAAGTGTTTGGTATTTATGTTATATGTTGGTGTATATTGGTTTAAGACATAAAACCCATTTATCAAAAGGGGTGCTACCATATAATATTTCATTAAGATCAAAAGAGAAAAACTTGTCTTTTATCAGAATGAAAAACATCCAAATTCTTACAAGAAAATGAAAGACATCTCTGCACAAGGCAGATACATAGTAGCAATTACTTAATTTCTAAAACCAAGTATGAAAGGCTCCTACAAGTGGAGAATCTCTACGGCTCATGCAGCAACCATTGCTTCATACCAGACACGCAGTTCCACTTGTCCTTTCTTCAACGTTCTACTGTCGCTTAGGTCCTGCATATTTCAAAAATATCAGTACCATAACTAGTATCCAATACTCATGTAGAACTTGAAACAATAACACAATACCTGAAGAAGAAGTACCATATATCTTCTCCATCTCTTGTGAATCTTCCAAGAATTTAATGCAATTTCTCTTCCAATGCCCAAACTCTTTACAGTAGCAGCATTTATCAACATCAGATGGGCCTGACTTGGGCTTAAAAGATGACACAGGTTTATCCCGATTCCAAATCTGAACGGCCTTGCCATCACCCTTGTCTAAACAAGATTTCTCAAATCTTTTACCCTTTTTGATGTTTTGCTCTGCTGTCTTGAGCATGCCATGCAGCTCAGTCAACGTCTTCGTCAAGCCTTTCTTGATATAGTTCTTTATGAACTTATCATAACTTGACGGCAGTGACTGTAGAATGATGTCAGTAGCCAGCTCCAAGCTGACAGGACAATCCAGTCTCCCCAGGTTATCAATGTAACCCATCATTTTAATGACATGAGGACTTACTGGAGCATCCTCTGGTAGCTTGCACCCAGTGAGAGACTTCACCATTTGGAATCTCTCAACTCGTGCCAGATCCTGAAACTTCAGTTTCAGGCTGGTGATCATCTCTGTTGGCGACTCCATGTTCTCGTATTGACTTTTCAAGTCTGAGTTCATTGTAGCCAACATCAGACCACGCACATCTACCGCATCGATATAATGCTTATTCCAAGCATCATATACTGCACTCGAGCGATTGGTCCCAAGCCTTTCTGGAAGAGCTTTCTCAAGGACATAGTCCTTGCTCTCCTGCTTGAGGATTAATCTCAAATTCCGATACCAATCCAGGAAGTTGGATCCATTTAACTTGTCTTTCTCAAGGACGGATCGCAACGAGAAAGTAGTCTTAGACATAAGCTGAAATCCAAGAAAAACCAAGATTTAGTAATGTATATCATGAGAAATCTTATCTAATAAGAAAACTCGCATTATATTCAAACAATGTTTCCTCTATGAATATAATGATCCAAGATCCATACTTCACCAAAATCTGAGTGGGCGACTCGCCATCACCCAAACTTTAGTTATCTAGGTAAGCAAATCATTGCTAATTGTATCCAGTACAACTCTTGGTTGTGGATGAGACAAACTATGTCTAATCCACTCTGATGTCTCTGGGCCCAGAACTTCTGAGAGCCCAGTCAAGTAAACCAATCTCTTTAGTCTTGTGATCATTGACAGTCACACTGCGAGTCTATCACTGATCACCTGCCTTACTCATGTAGCAGTGGATACCAAGGACTCCAAGGCTATCCAACAAACGAAACAAGTCTTGACAGTAGACAAGATTGGGCAAGACATCAAGGTTACTTGATATTTAGTTGAGGAAACTAAACCCAAAAGTTTAGCAAATCAACCTCTTAGGTCATGTAATTGTTGATGTTTAGCACTGCAAATCCATCAACATAACTACCTGCCTTACTCACATAATTGTGGACACCAAGCTCTTGGCTAGACCATCACACAACGAAATGAGTCTTGACAGTTGACCATATTGAAGCTAAGCTTTGATCTATGTTTAAGTCTAGTTTGGTTTCTGCAAATTCAAGGTTCAATAACCAGAATTTCGAGTACTGTGTCGATCGATCGACACCACCAAATAAAACCGGACTTCAATAACCGGTTAATCCAATTAACCCGGTTCATTGAACCGGTCATGTCGAACGACACAACCCATGTGTGACGGTCGACATATACCTAAACCGAAGACAATTTTGATAACCGGTCCAATCCAATTACACCGACTTATCAGGTCAAACTGATCTTAACCAATCGGTTTATACTAATTGGGATAATCAGTTCAATCCAATTGAACCAATTCATCCAATTTAAACCGTTCTAATCAGTTTCAACTAATTGCGATAACCGGTCCAATTCAATTGAACCGACTTATCCAATCAAACTGATTTTAACCAATCGGTTTATACTAATTGAGATAATCAGTTCAATCCAATTGAACCAATTCATCCAATTTAAACCGATCTATTCGGACTTTACCAAGCATGATAACCGGTCCAATCCAATTGAACCGATTAACCATTCGCTAGGTTAGTGTCGACCGACACTCAACCTGTGTCGATCGACACAGTAGGCTTTCGGTTTTTCTTCGCGAAAAACCCTAGCCGCCGATTCTGTCGAATTCGCCACTCTCTGTCAACCGACACACCTAGTATGTCGATCGACACTGTGCGAAAACACAGAATCGATTTTGATCAGATTCGATCTCACCTGTTCTAACTCATATTCTCTAATGAATGAATTTAACTCATCAAATTCTATAAACAGGTTCGATTCAATGTAAAACCCTAAGGCTCTGATACCACTGTTGGAACTTGGAGCCAATTCTACCAAATTCAGAATTGCTGTCAGGTTCCTTAAGCCTAGGATCTAGGGTCTAGTAATTGAATCATAGATCTGACCTCGTGATTACCTGGAGATTGGCAGCGGAAGATGATCAGGTAAACGAGATCTCTGGAGCGCCTCAGATGCTGCGCCTCTACTGCAGTCCACACGCACACAAGCTGGAATCCGCCGGGATGCTAGTGCCGGGAATCGGATCTCCTGGGAACTGAGTTTCTAGAGGAAGAGCCTCTGTTTTCTGTCAAGAAAACTCTCTCGGGCGGCGCACTTCAATCTGGTCGAATCTACAACCCATTTATTTATAGACTTCGACATAAACCGAAACATCAGTTTCGGTATTCGCCTTGTGTCGACGGACACACTTAATGGTGTCGATCGACACACATATTGTGTCGACCGACGCACCCAATAGTGTCGATCGACACACCTCATTAAAACTCATATTCGATGTGTATCCAATACACATCGACCAGACCATGTGCCAATGATCAATCCCATACAAAGTGTATCCAACTTGCTTAGGTGTGTGACCCTGTAGGTTCACACGATACCAGAAATGAGTTACAAATCATTTGTCATAAGCGGTTTCTAGCAAAACATTATGACTACCTAGTATCACATGAATTGTCCGATCTCGACAATACAACTATCTCTAGAGTAAGTACAATGTGATTTCAGGACATAATCCCAACAATGTGATGAGCAGGTTGGTCGCACTGACCTTGTTATCCTTTGCGAGTTTAATTTTGCATTTCGTGCATCTCCAATGGTGTGAGTGGTGCGAGCTGGTACTTGCGTTTATCATGGCTGAAAGAGTAGTAATTGGTATGTCCATTGTTTAGAGTCTCCTTGTCGAACTGTCAGGGCCGGCTTAAAAGTAGGTGACCGACTTTCATGGGCATGACGTCACACAGCACGTGGTCACTGTACTTTCCCACACTGAATAGAACGGCGACTTGATCGACTATCCGTATCATCGTTGAGCCACAAAAGCCGGTATGGCCGCAGATGCTTCGTAACTTAGAGACCTAGCTTATCTACCATGTATCTGCTAGTCACATTAGCACAGGAACCTCCATATATAATGAGGCTACAGACCTTATTGTTCACGGTACACCGGGTATGAAAGATTTTCTCCCGTTGGATCGTCTCGGGATCTACTAGGGCGCTAAGATCTCTCCGGATCACCAACAATTCTCCAACGTCTGGATATTCGTAAAGAGTTCCCAGGTCGGACATCTCCTCGTCTTCTTCCTGCTCGTTCTAAGACTCGTACTCGCCAGCGCCGCGACGATCATGGCCCGTCGGTTGGGACACTCTCAAGACATATGTCCTTTTTCATGACATTTTAAACAAGTAATATCTCTAGCTCTAGAAGTGCTAGGCAACTTACCTGACTCGGGACAGTTGAACTTAGGAGCCTTGGTGTTCGGCTTCTTGACCCGTGACTCGACCTAACGACCTTTCCCTTATCTATGGCTTTAGGCGCGGGTGGCGTCAAAGTCGAGTTGCTCCTAGCTCGGTTTGTAGTGGCCGTTTTCCGCTTGATGTTCTGCTCGGTCTGAATACTCATATGGAGTAGCTCGCACATATCATGGTACGGTTGGATCTTGACTTTCCGTGCGATATGGTCGTGCAGACCATTGATTAACTGGGACATAAGAGTCTCTTCCAAGTTGTCTAACTCGAGCCGGTTCCGTAGTTGTTCGAACTCCTCGAATACTTCTACGGACTTGCTTCCCTGCACAAACTTACAGAACCATTTATGTAAGTCTCTATGATAGTGTGGTGGCACGTACCTTCGTCTTAGGCTGTATTTTATAGCAGCCCAGGTAGTTATATGCTCGTAACGATGGCGTTGCCACTCGGAAACATCTCTGTCCCACCAAGATAAGGTGTGGTTCGTGAGTTGGGCTGCTTCCAATGCCACCTTTTTCTGATCATTTTAAGCATAGTAGTAAGAGATGTACTCCATCCTTTGTTCCCATTCTAGATATGCCGCAGGTTGACATTTCATGAATACCTAGGAGCGGTCAGTTTAATGTCATTATGGACTGGTTGTGGTACCTCTTCTTCACGCATGCGGCCTCGGTGGACCGGATCCCTTAACTGGATGAACGGTCGGTGGTTATGATCGTGCGGGTCGTTGTCGAGCTCGGGCATGTCCTCGTCCATCTCCTCTAGCTGGTAGACGCGATAGTGATGAACTCTCCAAGACAGAGCTATCGGCGGTGCTGGTCGAGGTTACGGTTGAGGCACGGGTGGTGGTTGAACGGCCAGTTGTTCAAGCCGGTCGCGCTGATGGCTTGGATCACTCCGAGCAGCTGAGCGAAGTCAACATCTGCGGCTTGGTCTCCCATTTATCTAACCCTGAAAAACACTAGATAAAAGAAAAGATTAAGTGCAAAAAAAGGAAATAAGAAGAACATGCAAACCGCAAAAAAGAAGGAATGAAAGAAATGGAAATATGCAAAATATGGACCGGTTTTACCTTTCTTGAACTAAAACTAATGCAGCTAGCTAAATGATCAGAATCGTATGTAATGTATCCAGAAAATGAGGAAGAGCAAACGTAGCAAACAAGAAAACGGGACAGTTGGCTCTACAATGCGCAAAAACCCTATCCGCTATGCAACTATGGTCCGCTTATGAACTTATAAGTTCTATGCTCGTTTTTCTTCCACATATTATGATGCAAACTTAAACAAACTAGAAAACTAATCAAATTTAACTGACTACAATCAATCAGCTATGCGGAAAACAAAAATTCAACTCACGGAAACAAAGAACACACCCAGTTCAAAAAGAATTCAACCTAGCGATTCTATATGTGGCCAGTATGCAATCTTGTACTTAGGACTCTATTTCTTTTTTCTTTCTTTTTTAATGATGAAATCAGGATGCTGGGATGATAATTAAACTATAGATGCAATTCTAAGCAACATAAACAAGCAAGTAATAAACGCAAACAAAACAAGCAAGGATGAACTGATCGATGCTAACCTAGAGAGATAAGCAATCGGCCAGCTACACAAAGCTGAACCTAACAATTTTTGTTGTTGATTTTATGCATATATATGAATGAACTAACAACCTAAAGCAAACTAGAACCAAAGCCAACAGATCGACAATAAACAACAACAACAATTGATTCAAGAAAACCCTACTGATGATGATATGCGGCCGAATCGTTAAAACTCAACCTAGCTGATTTTTTTTTTTTATGATAATGCAACAATAAAGCAAGGAACAAGCCAAGAAAGAAGTTAGAGCAATTTTTTTTTCAATTTATAAAAAGCAATAACAAACAAAGAATAAAAACAAAAATGTAAGGATAAGAAGTAACCGATTCGTATCAATAGCGTACGCTCTTATACCAGATGATGTATGCTTCGGGTGAAGCTCACAAAATGGACCGGAACGGGGCACAAAGAGTTGGACTGAAGTCGCTCTCTCCTTGAGTCGTGGGCGCGATATGGGCGGTGCACGAGCAGCTGGACTGAGGTCGCTCTCTGCTGATGCTAGTTGATGGATTGAAGGTTTCGAACTAGGAACAAGAACAAGTAACAAAGGTTGTCTGGATTACAAGGGGAATCCGCTCAAGAAATTTCAAACCGGCGGCCGCTAGGCTAAAATACCAACAAGGGGTTTTCTTTGATAAAACTTAACTCGCAAATAAAACATACAAGGGCATTTATAACCTAAGTCTTTAATTTAATGAAATAAAAGACATGGGCCTAAAACCCTTAAACGAAAATAAAGAGAGGAAATAAAGGCCTTATGGTCGTGTGGTAGACCAAGGCCGGATGGGACGTGCACTCTGTCTAATAGGTCGGGCCTCGGATTACCTCGTTAAAAAACCTTGCAAAGAAAACCCATTGGGACAAAACCTTGCAACGTAAAAAAGTATGATCTTTGGCTCACAGAGACGACACGGTCTAAGGATCAACGACTCCGATGGTGAAGATCACTGATGTGCCATTGATCTTAAGCAATGGCTAAACGGATGGTCATGGTATGAACGTGTGGTCTTGGTATGGATCGGTCTTCTCGGTGGCTTCGTTTGGATTCGTCTCAGACATCTTCTAGGCCAACTGGTTTAGGACAGGTTGATCAGGGTCCATCTGGTCCAAGTGCTCCGTAATGCGTATATGCTGCTCCTCGTAATCAAATTCTCCATGGTTTGGTTGAATCTCTCGGTGAGCCTCCTTTGGTCGGACCGGGTTCAGGGTGCGTCCACTACGGTCGGAAACGGCACAGCTTGATTCGTCTGGTCCGTCTTGGGCGAAACGATGTCCTCATCAACTAGGAAGACTTGACTAAGACTTTGACTGACTCTTGGCCTTCATTTCCGTGTGCCCCTTAGCCTACTCCTTGCTTGTGAATTCTTTTTGGGCTTCTAAGGGAAGGCTTTATGCTTATTTTTCCAAAACTTCCAACAACACCAAAGTCTCATTAGTCATTTAATCAACTCGGACCAAGTGCCCCAATCCAATGCTATCTTTATGCATAAATAATCCCACAAATTCTTTAAGCTTCTTAGCCATGGATCTAGTCATTGGCCCATCAGACAAATTTATAGTCCCTACAAGACATGCTTGGCCGGTCATTGATTCATAAGTCAATCTCTATCCTTGCTATGGCGATAGTTTAGTAGTTTCGGCCATCTTCCAAATAAGTTCAAACCAGCTCATTTATGTCTCGGCCAAAGTAATTTTTAGGATCACTTGGTTGAGATAAATGATCTCCTTTTGCTCGCTGAAACTTCTGGATCTTGAAGTTTCATCTCATGCTCCTTAGTTGGCCTATACGGGTCATCCCGGTCGAGGGTCGAGCTGGTAATGATCACATCATCTCCCTCCTCTTTTATAGGATTTGACCTCAATTATTGTTCATATACCAAAAAGCAACTACAAGTTTATAAACATGCAAACTTAAAGAAAATTTGTACTTACCTTGAAGATCGAGTTGATAAGCATTGTCATTGATCCTTTTCAGCACAATGAATGGTCGATCAATCCTTGGCATGAGTTTGGAATTTTATCTCAATCGGAAATCTCTCCTTCCGTAGATGGATCCAAACTTGAAGTCCTTCTTGAAAAACCTTCTTGATTCGGCTTTGTTTGCTTGTTTTTCATATATCTTAGTTCTTGATTCAAGGTTAACATGAGCCTTCTCATGCATTTTTTCACAAATATAGCCTTTGTCTTTCCATATATACTTGTCCTTTCAATAATAGGTAAAGACATCAATTCCAAAGGAGATAATGGCTGAAAGCCATAAACAAGTACAAATGGTGAAAACCTTGTAGCTGAATGCACATAATGCTTGTATGCAAATTCTACATGAGGTATACATTCTTCCTAGGTTCTAAGGTTCTTTATAATCAGTGACCTAAGCAAAACCCCTAAGTTCTAGTACCCATTTATGCCTGCCCATTAAACTGTGGATGACAATTAGTAGAGAACAAGAGTTTAGTTCCAAGTTTTGACCAAGGTGTTTTCTAAAAATAGCTTAGGAACTTAGTGTCTCTATCCGAAACTATGGTTCTAGGCATTCCATGAAGTCTAACCATGTATTTGAAAAATAAATCAGCAACATGAGCTGCATCATTAAACTTATAACAAGCTATGAAATGAGCCATCTTAGAAAACCTATCAATTACTACAAAGATAGAGTTCTTACCTGTCTCGGTTCATGGTAAACCAAGGAACAAGTCCGTTGAGAGGTCAGTCCATGGATGTTTGGGAATGGGCAAAGGTGTGTATAATCCATGTGATTGTACTTTGTACTTGGATTTTTTGCAAGTCACACATCTTCCACAAACTGCTCCCACGTCCTTTTCATGTGAGGCCATTGTAAATGCTCTGGCATGACTTTGAGAGTATTGACAATGCCAAACTGACTCATTAGTCCTCCATTTTCTCCACTGACTAGCAAAACCCTAAAAGAACAGTTAGATACACACAAAGGGTTTTCATAAAATAGGAATCCTTCACTTCTAAAGTATTTCTCATAAGAAAACTTAGCACACACTTAATTTGAAGACCTCATGGAAATTAACATCAGTTTCGTAAAGATCATTCACTAAATAAAATCCAAGCAATTTAGCATATAAAACAGAGATAAGATCATACCTTCATGAAAATACATAATCAACTACATTGTCCTTACTGTTATTGTTTTTGATGGCATAAGGAAGGGTCTCAATGAATTTGATCCACCTTGCGTGTCTATTGTTTATCTTTTGCTGACCTTTGAGATGCTTGAGAGATTCATGATTAGTGTGGTTCACAAACTCTCGGCCATAGATAGTGTTTACACGTTTGTATAGCTCTCACCAAAGCATGCTCTTTGTCATAGGTCGAATAGTAGAGTGCGATTCCTCCAGGATTCTCATTGAAGAACGATATGGGCTTCTTTTTGGCATCAAAACATCACCAATACCAGCACTGGATGCATGACATTCTATTTAAAAATTCTTAAGGAAATCAAGAAGAGTTATGAGAAGGGCATTGGTCAACTTTCCTTTTAGTGCTTGGAAATCATCCTCTTGAGCTTTCTCCCACTTAAAACCAATGTTTTTCTTTATCACTTCAGTAAGAGGGGCGGCTATAGTGTTGAAGTCCTTGAAAAATCTCCTATAGAAGCCAACTAGACCATGAGAACCTCAACCTCTCCCACGATTGTCGGACTCGACCACTTTTGGATAACTCTAATCTTTTCCTTTTCCACTTTGATGCCATCTGCACTAACAAGAAAACCTAAATGGACAAGGTTATACGCTCCAAAACTACATTTCTTGAGACTCGCATAAAGTTCTTCATTTTCAAGTTCACTAAGAACTAATTCATGATGCTTAACATGATCAGTTAAACTTTGAAGGCTTAATAGACAATTTATGATGGACGATCACATCGACCAACCAGAAGACCAACATACCATTGCTGATTTTGATATTCCTCACAAAAATTTTGGCAATCGATCATATTCAAGTTCCTTCACCACATGGGAACGACTGGGAGATCAAACCACCAACCATATCTTTGGTGCAACAATACCAGTACTTAAAATCTGAAAACCCGAAAATCCGAAAGACCCGAACCGAATCCGAACGGGCACCCGAACGCCCAACTAATCTAGAGTACTTAAAATGTAAGTTATTTCCTTTCTCTCTGACCAGAATAGCTCTTTGATGTTTAAAATATATGCCTATTGGATCTATTACTAGTTGGGAAGAATGCAAATCTGCATTTGTCAGTCATTTCTATACTAAGTCTAGGTCGAATTTATTGAGAAACAAAATTCAAAATTTTCAACAAGGTCTTATTGAATCTTTCTATGAAGCATGAGAGCGTTTCAAAGTTTATGAATGCCACTGCCCCCACCCTAGATTCTCTGGCTCTAGTATGTTAAACACATTTTATAAGGATTTACAACCTAAATACCAACTTTTCCTAGACACTACGAGTAATGACGATTTCACCATAAAAACTACTGCTTAAGGACATTCTCTTATCGAGAATATTTCCGCTAGTAATAAAATAATTGTCCCAAGTTCGATAGAACAAATCGTTATGCTGAGTGTGAGTCGACGAAAAATGCTGAGCTCAAAAGATGTTGGGCCAGTTGCTTAAAGCAGAAAACCGACACTAGCGTGAAATAACCAAGGCCAAATTTGATGGAGATGGTGTATTTATCAATAAGAAGTTGACTTTTCCGGAGCCCAAGTTCTGGACCCAAAACAAAACTTCAACAACGGATTCAACAACAACTTTAAGAACATGAATAATCTTTCCTATCGCAATCCTAATGTGGAGAATCCACGAGATCAATTCTATCCTCAGCCCCAACCTTCCCAAAATAGTTTCTAAAATGGAAGCTCTGGAGGAAATAGTAACTTTCAATCGAGATCTTCTTATAACTCTAATTCCGCACCTTACAATGTGCAATCTTCAATTCCACCAGCACCCTATGACGTCTCAACATAAGATAATCTCGAGTGAATGATTTAACATCTTATCATGGAGCAATAGAAGATGTTCAAGGAGTTCAACGCAAGAATAAACAGTGTGAACAATGACTTGAATGGGGAGATTGAATCTCTTACCAAGAACCTAGATGTGAAAGTCTCCCAAACCGCTGAGGATGTGAAGAGTCAATCCAAAGTCCTACCTTAAAAGGTAGAAGACAACCCGAAATAAAATTGTAATGTGATCTCAACCATATCAGCAAAGAAGGAAGTCAAGACCACTCCAGGAAAAATGCCTATTTCCATTCCCCAGCATAAAAAGCTTTAAATAAGCATAAGTAAGTTATAGTTCATCCTTATGAGGTACCTAAACATTTCCCTCTTCAAAGATTCAAAAGGTCAAAGATCTTGGCCATTTTGCTATTACTTGTTTGAATGCTTGTGTGGAATTTAATGACTGTTTATGTGACTTCGTAGCTAATGTCAACATCATTTCAAAAGTATTTTCTGAAAGGTTAGGTATTCACACCTTACTTCCAACTGCTATGAACTTAGTATTTGGAGATTCATAACAAAAGAAAACAGAAGGAGTTATCAATGACCTCCAACCTAATTGGGGATAAGAAAGTTCCTAATGACTTTCAAGTTCTTGAGATGGATCAATCATGCAAACAATAATGTCGTTTTCCTAAATGTGAACCGAAGGAAGTTCTATCTAACTTTACCAAATGATGATCAAAACCGAAGGACATTTTTAAGGTGAAACATCCATTCATAAAGTAAAAGGAGAAATCTAAAGACAAGGATGACATCACGAAGATTAAGACCCCCAAGGTTGCAATATCTACCACCTGCCAAATAATTTTATAAGATCAAAATCATATTTCCATTAACATTAAGTAATGCTAGCAAGGAACGGATTAAAGAACTGGTTGTGCCCAAAACTAGTTCTCCAAAACAAGGAGTTTCTAGTTGAAGAAATTGGTGATAACCATGATAAGGATGAGGACGTTTTAAGAACGGAAGTTCATGAAACATCTATTTCTCACGCCTAAGTCACCCCAAACACCGAGCAAACGACATTAAACAAAAGCGCTTGATAGGAGGTGATATGCTCGGAGTTTTAATCCCTAGATCTACACTGCAAGTGCACAGACGTGACAGTAGTATATTGGGTATCGAATCCACAGAGACTCTAGACCTTACGATAGATTGTAGAACGGTCAAGTTAAGCTAGGTGAAATTAATTGGAAACTAAATAGCAAGCAGAAAAGTAAATCAGATAGCAGGAGTGGTTTGTAAGCAATCAACTAAAAGCGCTAAGTCTAGGGAGTTCTCAAGAAATCAGACAAGCAAATAAACTATCAGTCAGGATCAAATTAAGTTCGGTTCTAGAACTCAAACACGGATATAGAACTAACCAACTTTCGTTGCGAGAATTCTCTAAGTCTAATTAGTAGAAACCCAAATTTCTTTGCAATTCCTAACATGTTAAACTAGCCTTAAGTGCAGGTTCGATATGTTCACAATTCAATTAAACCAAATTTCTTTGCAGATAATTAAATTACTCAACCTAAATAGTTGAGATTCTAAATCACACTTTCGTGTCAATTTATAAACCTAGAGTCTAGATTCTAAGTGATCAGGTTAGAAACTAGTATTAAGCTCAATTCAGGTTGAAGAACAATTAAGTTATGAATCCTAAACTGATTAAACAAATCTAGCAAGTCATGAAATCCCTAACGAGAATCCCTAAACCTAACTATGAATCTACTCAGACATGATTAATGAAAACATAATCAATGAATAAATAAATTGCATTAAAGAGAGTAAAGAAACAAAGGAGTTCGAAATCTTCTCCAAAAGCAGGAAGCAATACAGGTTCAGATCAGCCCCAAAAGCTCTAAAAACTCTCAGCTCAAAGTATGAAAGCGTAATGTAAAACTGTTTGTAAAAACCTAATTATATTAGCCTAATCACGTCTTGGGGCTTCCTTGTAAATACTGAAACTTTTGGGCAAAAGTGCAATTTCCACATTCTTCATTAAACTTGCCGAGGAAAGCCCATATCGCTCGTGTGTCGATCGATGCACATGTTATGTCGATCGATGCAATCCTCTGTTTTGGACAGTGAACTCTATCTCTCGGGTTAAATCTCCAAAATGCTCCAGAAAGTGCCATAATCACCAAATCCGCTCCAAACGTGCATATACCTAATAGCACCTGTAAAAGACTCTAAAGAAACACCAAAAGACTCTAAAACATACTTATATCATGATCTAAAACCGGTGAAAACCATGATATATCAACTCCCCAACACTTAGCCTTTGCTTGCCCTCAAGCAAAACAGAGAACTAGAACATGGTGAAGAGGTTTGAAAACTTCCTGAAACTCTTTTCATCTTAGAAGCAACAACACTCAGATTCCCCTTAGTAAGCCACATGAAAGATTTCACCTGCAAGACATCAAGACCAACATACACTTCCCCCACACTTAGCAACTGTCCTGAGTAAACTCCACAATCAATCCAAAGCATTCAAATTCAACCTACTGACTTCTATAAGCTATTAAGTGTGGTCTCACCTAAGGATTATCGATCAAAGGGCACATGGATTCTTACTCTGTTAGCTCTAGACCACCATACTATCTTTTCTGGTTCATTTCTTCTGTTTTCCCTTCCTTAACAACTGATTTCTCCCCATTGGGTATCATTTTATTTTTTTAATTCAGTGCTCTTCCCGTTATGGGGTGTACTTTGGACACATTCCATAGATGCACATGAGGTAATAGGGGTCTCTACCACTCCCGTGACCATTTCGGAGCTACTATCTCATCCTCAGTAGGTTGATCTGCATTGGGTTTTCTAATAGTCATATATTGATCCTGCAACTTCATCCCAATGGTTACTTAAGTTCCTGCAAGTGTTGTTAGCTTCTCAAAAATTCATCGTTTCCTACTTAAACTGTTTTGACTCAATAAAACAAATTTTTGGACTGACTCTAAGAAAACAAAAGCGTGCGTCAGTAGCTACCTCCCCCACATTTGAAACACACTGTCCCCAGTGGTGTCAAGCTTAGGATTGGTAAAAGAAGAAAATGTTAAAGGATGTGTTATATTCTGTTTGATTTTTACCTGTCTCGCTCCTGCATCGCTCGTTACGCATAAATGCGACGGTCGTTGCAAGGCGATTGCGATTATGTGTCGATCGTTGCTCAGGACTGCAACGATCGCTGCAATGCAATTTTGTCGGATCAGTCAGCAGTTAGCAAGTTAGTCCGTGAGAAATTCTCAAATCTCAAACCTGAAAGCTGAAAATCAATGCAAACAAGCAAAATCAAAGCAACAGATAGTCTAAAAGTAAGCACATCATCCCAAACATAAGTAACAAAGAGAAAAATCAAAAGAAAAGTACAAAAGAAAAAGTGAAAAAGAAATACAGAACCGATAGTCTGAAAAATGGAGACCAATCTCACTCTCTACTCATCATCTATGCCAGCATAGGGATCAGAACCGCTGGAAGTACCGGGAGTCGGAGAACGCTGTCGACGTCGACTGGTAGGAACAGGCTGATGAATCTCCGGCTGTCTCCTGCAAGGTCATCCACGCATGAAGTCCCATATGCTCCGTAGAATACCGTCCTGACGCTCTCTCCACTCTCCCTCAGACATCTCACGCATGGGTACCGAAGGAGCTGGATAAGGACCAATGTCATGTGTAGCAGGCTCGGGTGCAGGCGTAGAGGAAGAAGAAGGACGTGTAGAAGGCTCTCCCAGCGGATGGGCCATTGTAGGTACACTGCGCTGATCTCACGTAGGAGGCTGGAAACTCAAAGCAGCTAATGTATCAATCCTGGTCAGATCAGCAGCAGGAAGATCTACACCACTCTTCTTAGTGTTCGTGTCATAATAGACCCATATACGTCCCTCCTTCAACCATGTAGCACTCTGCAGATGGCTAAGATCCATATATACCTCTGTATCATCACGCTCCGTACCCTCTAAAGGGATCTTGCAGTGCCGAAAGATGGGAGTAAGCAGACTCCCCACTGTCTCAATGCCCTTCCCATCGAATGCCTTCTTCGTCAGAGAGCACAGATGATGAGCAAACACAGCTCCTAAGTTAAGTCCTCTGGTGGGATCTCTCAAATCATTATCAGCAAACTGCTCTCTCAGCCCAATGAAAAGTATCTCCAGCTCATTCTTACACATTTTGTTCGCTTCGGCTTTGCACAACAGAGTATATCCCAAGATGCGTATCACATATCTGAGCACAGGATGCCTAACCTGAATCTGCTTCGTAGTCCTCGAGCAATATCGACCATTACCAATACGGTCCCAGAAAAACTGAGCACTCGGTACATCCCACTCAAGAGCCATACCGGTACGTGTAGGGTCAACGCTGAATCCATATATACGGCAGATATCTAGAAATGAAATCCGATACCTGGCTCCCAGACTCATGAAGGTAAAGATACCATATGCGGCTCTCATGCGCTCCGGATCAGGATAGTAAACCCTGCAAGTAGCTAGCAATTGTCTCACCAGATCAGGGTATAGCTCATAGTGCTGCATAGGCATTGTCCCCAGACCAATGCTCTTAACCAATGCAAGCACCTGGTCATCAATGCCTAAGGCTCTGCAAGTCCAATAGTCAGCAAACTTGGTCGGCTGAACATCCATATCACACCATCCATTGTAGAGCAGTGTATCGTACTCATCCCAGTAGTCATGTATCGGCCTCTCAGTGAATGTGTTAGTCTTAAGAAGCTTGTCGGGTTCCATATCCCATACCTTGTCTGTCGGGATCTTTTCTTTATCTTCCTTGGACCAAGGAAACTGTATGGCCTCACGATCTCTCTGATAAGGCTCAGGTGGTGTTGAGTCGCAGAGAAACCACTCTTCTGGTTGAGGAGGCTGATATGCAGCTGCTGTAGTAGCTCTGCGTTTACGAGGTTGTCTGCGAGGAGGCATCTGCAACAAAGAAATAAATTCCGTTAGTCACGCAGAACTTCTCTGTGGAATCGCAGTACAACGAACGTTGCATAGATGCAGCGATCGTTGCAAGGCGATTTCACAGACGCCATATAACTCTTCAAATCGCGTCAAAAATCAATCCCACAATCTCATAAGCAGTATAATTGCATCACCAATCAACCTAAATCAAGCCTATAACAGCACAGTATCATCATCTTAAAGCTAAAAACCTCTAATTTCAAAACCCTAGAACCGAATCCGAAAACGATGATTTTGAGAGACCTTACCTCGGAATTGCTTCGAATAAATTATAGAAATGGATAGAGCGTGTATAATCAAGAAGAATAAGCTTTGAATCAACGAAAATGATGAAGAATTGAGTGATTTAGGCGAGAGGCGATTCAGATGTACGGACGGTCGAAATGGGGAAGAAGAGAAGAGAGAAAAGGTTAAAGGCACTTACCTGTTTCGTGAATGCAACGACCGTTGCAGAAAAGCAACGATCGTTGCCTTTGAACCAATCCGATTCCGGTTTAGCACATGTGTACCTTTAATTTTAAAATTGAACCAGCTGCAACGACCGTTGCACAGGACCACAACTATCGTCACAGAGCGACTTTTTCTCCTCGTCATATCTCCCTGCAACGACCGTTGCACAGGGCCGCAACGATCGTCACAAGGCGATTCTTCCTCGTCAAATCACCCTGCATCGATTGACACAACAAGTGTAATGATCGACGCAGATCTCCAGACTCGTATTTTGTAGTGAAAACACACCAAAAACAAAACCAAAACGTAAAATCCTAGGAAAAACACCAAAAATAATATGTACAAACCAAATGATAGGTCAAGAATTAATCCCTATTCTAACTGCAAGTGCACAGTGATGTAGTTGTAGTACTTAGGGTATCGAATCCACAAGGACTCCGGTCAACGATAGATTAAGAACAGAAAAGATTAAACTAGGAGAAAGTAAATATGATGAGAAACTAAAAAGCGAAGCAGAAAAGTAAATCAGGCGAGTTTGTAAGCAAGGAAGCGAAGCGTTAGGTTTCAGGAGTTCTCAGGAAATCAGGAACACAAGCAATCAATCAATCAGGATCTAATCAATAACTGTTCTAGAACTCAAACACGGATATAGAATTCACCAACTCTCATTGCGAGAATTCTCTAAGTCTAAGTGTAGCAATCCAAATCTCTTTGCAATTACTAACAGATTAAACTAGCATTAATGATCAGGTTTGATATGTTCACAATTCCCCTAAACCAAATCTCTTTGCGAGTAGATCAAATTGCTCATCTAGGTTCTTTCTAGCTAATTAACCAACTCTCGTTGTATCAATCAACCTAACATCATAATTCTGATTAGCTACTTCAGATTAAGCATTAAGAACAACCTAAACAAAGAACTAGCAGATATGAATCCCTACAGATTGATTTAAACTATAGTTCCATGAAATCCCTAATGAGAATCCTTCAACCTAACAGGTAAACTACTCAGACATGTTCATCGAAACAGAAAACATCTAAGTAGAAAACCAAATATCATAAAACAGAATAATCAACAGGGGTTCGAAATCCTCTCTCTTTCGAGAGCAAGATCAGCCCCTAAGGCTCTCTGAAATAAAATAAAACTAAAGTAAAGCGTAGCCTAAACAATGGCTTAAAAACCCTTATATAATAGCTAAAACACGTTTTGGGCTTCTGTGTAAATATTCTGGGCTTTTTCTGCAAAATCAGCTTTCTTCATTAAACCGTCGTTTGGCCCGACTCGCATATGCAACGCTCGATGCCAAGAGTGCAACGATCGACGCATCTCTGAAATTTCGACAGTGAACTCTATGTCTCGGCCAAATTCTCCAATTAGCTCCAGAATGCTCCAATAACTCCAATTATGCTCCAAACGTGTCTAAACCTGTAAACATACTAAAAAGACTCCAAAACATAACATAAGACTCGATAAATAAGGTATATACCATGGTTAAAACCGGTAAAATCCATGGTATATCACCAAACAGTAGGTTGCCTCCCACTCAGCGCTTGTTTAAGGTCATTAGCTTGACCGGACGAACAAGATCAGACTCCTGGAGGTTTCAATAGAGACTGTGAGTGCCTATGCGAAAGTCTCCTCATCCAAGGTGGAGAGTAAGCTGTGTTGGTGTGAGCTCGTCCAAGAAAAGAAGGGGTGTAATGTTCTCCAGGATCTGAAACCAAAGTTTCACTCGTCTGCTCTCCTTGTCCATCCTCAATGCTAAAGGTTTGACCATCAATCTCTGGCCTGCGCAGCATATCCATCTCAAAGTGTAGAGGCTCATCTCCCAGATAGAGACCAATCAGACTGTTCCTTACATCGATCACTGCTCCAGCCGTGGCTAAGAAGGGTCTTCCCAGTATTAGAGCATCATCCTGCTCACTGTCTTACTTAAGCACCAAGAAATCTGTCGGAACTAAGTAGTTTCCAACTCTCACTGGGACGTCCTCAAGAAATCCTTTTGGAATCCTTATTGACTGATCAGCTAGAACCAGAGAGGTCCTAGTGGGTGAAAAATCCGTCATTCCCAGCTTTTCTGCGAAAGAATATGGCATGAGGCTTCCAGCAGCTCCTAAATCACACAAAGAACGCCTGAAACAATCCTCAAAGATAGAGCAACTCAGCACAAAATACCAGGATCAGGTAGCTTCTTTGGGATCTTAGTTAGCAGCACATCATTGATCTGTTTAGGGACCACTATCACCCAACATTTCGTCCATAGGCAGCATCTTCTCCAAGTATCTCTGCACACAAGGGTGATATGGTGGATCATCAGATTGTGGAACTTCTTCCAACTTCTCATCCATCACTTCCAGCTGTCTAGCTTCATCCATCTCTTGTTCAATTATCTCAGACACCCCAGGGAATAGTCTAATAAGCTCATGATCTGTCTCTTCATCAATGCTACGTGAAACAAGTGAAGATGTCTGTTCACGACATGCAATGATCGTCGCACAAGGTGCATCGATCGATGCAGTCAATTCTTCAAAACTCTCGGGTTTTTCTTCCTCTCCCACGAGTTCAGCTGTATTAAGCTCAAATTTCTCCCCTTGGTTTGATCCATCATCAATATAGACTGACCAAGCTTTAATGTGGGTGTCCACATGACATTCTTTCCCTTAACTGAACTTGAAATTTGATTCACCTGTGTGTCCAACTGCTTCACATGTGTACTCAAGGATTCAAACTTCCCATTCAGATCTTCATACACAGCATCCAGCTTCCTGTTGAAGTCTACAGCAGTCTTAGTCTGACCCTCTAGCAACTGCTCCATCATGGCTTCCATCTTGCTTTCGTAAGCATTAGCAGCAGGAGGTGCCTGATAAGAAGATTATCCATAGGTTCTCTGATAAGAATTACCTTGCTGAAAAGGCTTCTGATAACCAGCATTCTGTCCAAATCCAAAAGAGTTTTGATTGCTTGTGAAATCACTCTTCTGTCCACCATTGAAGAACTTATTACCTTGCTGATTACCAAACCTGTTTCCTTGGAATCCAGAGCCACCAATGTAGTTCACATCCTCTTCCTGATGATCTTCTTCAGCTCCAAACACCTCAACATCTTGAGAAAAGTGAACAGCCTTCTTTCCAGTCAACAAGCTATGAACAGTGTCCAACTTGCTCCTGATATCAGCAATCTCTAGATTATCTATCTTCCCACCAGACTCTTTCCTTCTCCTATTAGCAGTCTTGGTGCTATTACTACTCACCAAGTTATCAATCAGTGTCTTAGCTTGCTCAGGAGTCCTTGTGTTAAAATTTCCATTGCTGGAATTGTCCAACGCAGTCTTGTAGTGGAGATCAATACCTCTGAAGAATATGCCCAGTAATGTCACTTCAGTGAATCCATGATGAGGACAGTCACGTTGGTACTTCTTAAACCTCATTCGGGCAGTCTTAAGAGGCTCTGTAGGACCTTGGGTGAAGGTGAGAATATCCTGGCTCGACTGATCAGAGCGTGCATCATCATAAAAGTGCCTCAAGAACTCTCTCTTCACAGCATCCCAAGTAGTAAACTTGCCAGGTGCAAGTTGCTTCAGCCAAGCTAAAGCCTCTCCAGCGAGAGAATAGGGGAAAAGCTTAAGGTAGAGAAAATCATAGTTCACCCCATTGTACTTCATCCCAGTGACGAAGTCTTCAAAGCCATTAATGTGATCCATCGGCTGCTCGTGTGGGAGACCATGGAAAGGATTCTGTCTCGGCAGAGTGTAGTACACAGTCTTGATCTCAAAATCATTCCTCTCAAATCCAGGAGGTACAATTGCTGACCGGTTAGCATAGAACTCATCCGGTCGGTTGTAGTCAGCAAGAGTCCTCTCATTAGCAGCAACCATCTGCCTCTGACCTTCATGTTCAGGTTCAGGGATCACTCGTCCCTCAGCATTAATCCTTTCCCCAGCAGCATTGTACGGATTGTTCTGTCGGTCCCTTAGGACACCTTCAGCATCATGTATCGGAATCAAGCGATTGTTGTTCATCCTTGCTCGCTGATCCTTTCTGTTTGTTCTCTAGTCTAGCAAGTTCCTCAAGCCTGAGATTAACGAGATTCGAGTTCGGATTACTTCTGGTCTCACACGTCTGCATAAACCGTCGGTAATCGCAGTGCAACGATCGATGCTTAGAGGCAACAATCGATTCAACTCAATTCTCCCTGCAACGATCATTTCAAAAGAATGCAACGATCGATGCTAAGCGAATATCAGACCTGCGACAGAGAAAAACAGAGAAATATTAGTAACAAAAACAAAAATAAAAAACCTAGTCTATACCCTAAGTTCAAATCTATCGAAGACTCAAAAGAGTCCCCGGCAACGGCGCCAAAAACTTGATATGCTCGGAGTTTTAATCCCTAGATCTACACTGCAAGTGCACAGACGTGACAGTAGTATATAGGGTATCGAATCCACAGAGACTCTAGACCTTACGATAGATTGTAGAACGTTCAAGTTAAGCTAGGTGAAATTAATTGGAAACTAAATAGCAAGTAGAAAAGTAAATCAGATAGCAGGAGTGGTTTGTAAGCAATCAACTAAAAGCGCTAAGTCTAGGGAGTTCTCAGGAAATCAGACAAGCATATAAACTATCAGTCAGGATCAAATTAAGTTCGGTTCTAGAACTCAAATACGAATATAGAACTAATCAACTTTCGTTGCGAGAATTCTCTAAGTCTAATTAGTAGAAACCCAAATTTCTTTGCAATTCCTAACAGGTTAAACTAGCCTTAAGTGCAGTTTCGATATGTTCACAATTCAATTAAACCAAATTTCTTTGCAGATAATTAAATTGCTCAACCTAAATAGTTGAGATTCTAAATCACACTTTCGTGTCAATTTATAAACCTAGAGTCTAGATTCTAAGTGATCAGGTTAGAAACTAGTATTAAGCTCAATTCAGGTTGAAGAACAATTAAGTTATGAATCCTAAACTGATTAAACAAATCTAGAAAGTCATGAAATCCCTAACGAGAATCCCTAAACCTAACTATGAATCTACTCAGACATGATTAATGAAAACATAATCAATGAATAAATAAATTGCATTAAAGAGAGTAAAGAAACAAAGGGGTTCGAAATCTTCTCCAAAAGCAGGAAGCAATACAGGTTCATATCAGCCCCAAAAGCTCTAAAAACTCTCAGCTCAAAGTATGAAAGCGTAATGTAAAACTGTTTGTAAAAACCTAATTATATTAGCCTAATCACGTCTTGGGGCTTCCTTGTAAATACTGAAACTTATGGGAAAAAGTGCAATTTTCACATTCTTCATTACACTTGCCGAGGAAAGCCCATCTCGCTCGTGTGTCGATCGATGCACAGGTTGTGTCGATCGATGCAATCCTTTGTTTTGGACAGTGAACTCTATCTCTTGGGTTAAATCTCCAAAATGCTCCAGAAAGTGCCATAATCACCAAATCGCTCCAAACGTGCATATACCTAATAACACCTGTAAAAGACTCTAAAGAAACACCAAAAGACTCTAAAACATACTTATATCATGGTCTAAAACCGGTGAAAACCATGATATATCAGGAGGCAACCCATTTGGTACAAGATTTTGCTTACTTTTAATTACTTTTTTCTTTTAACCAATTTTGTTTCTCTTAGTTTTAAGTTTTTAAAAATATAAAAACCAAAAATTCAGAAAATCCGAAAATAAAAAAAGAAGGACGGTCAAGAGACCTCGATCAAGGCCAACCGGTTATCAGGAGATTGACAAGAGAAAGCTTGAGGAGTAAGGAGAGGGAAGAGAGTAGGAGAGCTGCTGGAGGTTGAAGAAGGTAAAACCTCATTTAGGGTTTGAGAGAGAGAGCGAAGAGAGGAATGATTTTTTTTTTTTGTCTTGGCTGATTTTGTGTTGGGGTTCTAAGAGAAAGAGGGAAAATGAAAAGTGATTTTCACGACCGTATAATTTTATTAAGTGCTTGGCGGTTCAGCTAATTTTAGCTTCCCGCTTAGTGAAAATCTATCATAGCGTTTACCTAATGCTATTATAGATTTCTAAAATTTCAAAAACATCTATGATAGTTGTTCAGTAAAACGTGCTATAACAATGTGCTATCAATGTGGACTTTTTTGTTGTGTTTGAGGACGCAAACTATGACGATTGCGACATGTGTGATTCTATGCTATTCCTAGTGATAGTTATTTCGAGATTCATTACTATACTTGGTGGTAGATAGAGTTCTGTTTTGACGACATCAACCTGATGGATTAACTCTATAGAGATTTACTTTAAAGGATAGGCTAGTTCTTTTCTGTATGGCATAACCTGATCTTAATTATTGTTCATTATAAGTTTTAGGATTGACGACGAACAAGACATCCATGACATCTTTCACCTTTTCACTAATCTTTGTTGTCCATGAATCGCCAGCTCATCTTTAGTTGGTTACCTTACCAAACCTTAACCATCTTTTTGAATCTCATAAATGATCTTTTTTTTCCAGATATGTCCAAAAACGCCGGAGAGTGAAGAACGATGCAGTATTATGTTATTAAGGTTACTCCCTATAGTGGCTCTTAGAAGGGTTGAGAGTGTTCTGTTAACAACTTTAGTCTGGCCATCTGTTTGTGGATGAAAAGTGGTGGAGAAAAGAATATTGGTTCCTAAATTCTTTTATAGTGTTCTCAAAAGTGGGTAAGGAACTTTGTATCTCGGCCAATTAGAATAGTCTATGGGACTCCATGCAAACAAAGCACCTATTTGAAGAAAATATACGCGGTTTGAGTGGCATCATTCACCTTGTTTCAAGGAATTAAATGAGCCATATTTAAAAACCGGTCCACAATCACAAAGATTGAATATTTGTTTCTGATTTGTAATTTATCTAAGTAGTCATTTAAATATTTAGCTATTGTGAATCTGGAAATCTACACTAGAGATTTGTAATTTGGAATGAGGATTGTCAAAGGGTTAGAACCTCAAATATCACATGTGCTTCAAATAATTATCTAAAACGAACAATGGGTTTCATAATTATCTTGTATTGATGAAAGAATATTACAAAGGATCTCAAGAGAGGGTTTACAATGAACACGTAGAGCTGTTTTGTGTGCGAAAAGTGAATGAAAAAGAAGGTCCTTTGAATAAAGCCATTGAACTCCTTTTATAGACTCTTAGACGAGCTCTCAATCCTGTATATCTCGTAGTTCTCATGTTGGAACGATCCCCGCCATCTCCGGTCTGTTTAGCTGATCTCGGAGTGATACTCGACGGTTGACTTAAATATATGATATATCATTCTTCAATGCGCAGTCGTTTTCGAATTGATAAGGCAGAGATAAGATGGCCTTCGGTTTGGGCCGAAATAATATCTTTAATATTGACCTATTTGGGTGATAAGGCCATTGGAACTTATTGACCCGAATCCGGATGTGGATTTTGGTACCAACACCTATCTATTTCATTCCCAATTTAGTTCACATATATATATATATATATATATATACATGGTCCTTAATACAATAGTTAACTAAATATTAACCACAAGCTAAATAAATATGAACCTAACTATATAGCTAACTGCTTTATTCATATTTTAGTATGTATATATATAGTCGCACAAAAAAAAGTTTATATATATTATAGTTTTCAAATCGCAAAACATGATATCCATATAAAGGGAGAATCCCATATAAAACCCTCAAAGTGGCACTCAATTCTACTTTAAACTTCAAGACTATTACGTGATCTAATTAAACATTCAATGTGACAAAACTGACAGATTAAACCTTCAATGTGGTTTTCTGCCTCATTGTTGCAAAACCATAACAGTAATTCCGTTAGAAAAACATATTTAAAAAAACAAAATTCAAAAAATTCTATAGTTATTTTAAAAAAATCCAAAAAATTCTAAAAAATCCCAAAAAATTGAAATAATATCCAAACAATTTCAAACAAATTTGAAAATTCTAAAAAAACTCTATAAATATTTCAAATAATTCAAAAAATCTTACAATTTACAAACAATTCAAAAATTCAAAAATATTCTTTATTTTTTTAAAAAAATCCGAAACATATAAAATAAAATAATCATTTAGATATATTTCTCCAAATGTTTTTTAAAATTCAAAACAAAATTAATAAATTATTTAAAATTTAAACTAAAATTGTAAATAATGCAAAATTTTATTTTTGATGATTTTAAGATAAATTACAAGAAAAAGTGGTTATGACGAGATACATATATAAGATAAATTGAAAAAACATATATTTGTATCTTGTCATAACCACTTTTTGCTTATAATTTATCTTAAAATCATCAAAAAATAAAATTTTGCATTTAAAAAAATTATTTTAATTTTATAAAATCTATGGATTTTTTTATTTTTGAATTTAACAATATATGGATAAATATATCTAAATTATTATTTTGTTTTATATATTTTCGGATTTTTTTTTTTAAATAAATAAAGAATATTTTTATTTTTTATTTTCTGTAAAATTTTAAGATTTTTTGAAATATTTGAAATATTTAAAGAGTTTTTTAGAATATTCAAATATGTTTGAAATTTTTTGGATTTAATTTCAATTTTTTGGATTTTTAGAATTTTTTTGAATAATTATAGAATTTTTTGAATATTTTTTTAACAGAATCACTGTTTACCGTGAACAGTTTCGTTAGGGTTTTGCAACAATGAAGAAGAAAACTACATTGAAGGTTTAATCTGTCAGTTTTGTCACAATGAAGGTTTAATTCGATCATGTAATAATCTCGAGGTTTAAAGTAGAAATGGGTGCCACTTTGAAGGTTTTTCATGGGATTCTCTATCCAAGGTTTATGGGCATAATAGAAATCAAAAATTTATCCAATAACATGCATTATATCAAAATGTTAATATCCTTGATGCAGTATATCATAATATCAAGTATCAATTCATGGACTGCATGATATATTTCTTACGCTGGTCGACTAGAGTTAATATCCTCGGTACTTATGAGTACTTGTAACTTTTTTTTTTTTTTTAACTCTCTTGAGAATTTTTAAAAGAGATAGAGAAGAATTGCTCATCTTTCCTCTGGTTTGGACCGTATTTAAACACTAAAAAGGCTAAAGTAGCTTGGGCTGATCTTTGCACACCAAAGGAGGAGGAAGGCTTGTGAATAAAAAAATTGAAAAAGTCAACATAATAAGTCGTTTGAAGTTAATATGAAGAATAGTATCACCCACTCCGTCACTTTGGGTCTCACTCTCGAGAGGATATCTTACTCGAAAAGGGAGTTTCTGGTCAATCAAAGAAACCTCACAAGCTGGTTCCTGGATGTGGAGAAAGCATTTGAAGATGAAGAATCTGGTTAAAAGTTTCTACAGAGTTGGTATAAAAAGTGGAAAAGATACTTCCTTTTGGTTCGACTCATGGTCAGAGTTGGGAAGGTTGCATGACACTCTTGGAGAAAGAGGTTTCACAAACATGAGGATAGCTGAAAATACTTCTGATGAAGGCATCACCAAAGATGAGCCGGACCAATCGGATTTGTCCGAGCTGATCCACGCGAACGATGCCGAGCCACCTGAGCCATTCCCGGTGATGAAGAATTTACCAAGGACACGATCGGGCCACATGAATCTGAGGGAAGAATTCAACCGAGCGATGGAGACATTGATCACACGGAGCAGCCTAGACAACATTACAGAGCACCTGGACCAGCTTGCTCTCGACCAATCCGTGCTAAACTGGTTGGCCATGAAGATGGCCGAGACGAGTTAACTGGAAGCTGCCGAGCCATCCGATCAAGACGAAGGACTTTTTCACCACAAAGACCATTATGGACCAGAAAAGTCAAGGCAAACACATTCATCCCATGCCCGACCATTTGGCCAATTGTGGATCCGAAAATCCACACTAGAGATTTATAATTTGGAATGGAGAGTTTTATAGGGCTAGCACCTCAAAGATCATACGGTGATTCAAATAACTATCTAAAACAAACAGTAGGTTTCGTAATTATCTTGTATTAATAAAAGAATGATTACAAATGAGATCTCAAGAGAGAGAGTTTATAGTGACCTCGTAGCTTTACGAGAATGATTACAAATGGAGCACGCTCGCTATCTCAAGGTAAATCTTTTAACTGCTTTTTATTGTGTTCATAAATTGTTTCCATTTTTGAGAAATCTTAGAGTAGAGTTTCAATTTTCACCGAAAGACCTAGTAGATTTTCGCCATCTAATCTTTTGCAAAAATCGTTCCTTTCTCGATTTCTCCCCTCTTCTTCTGTTTCGAATCCGACTTAGTCTTCCTATTCTCATTGCGTCTAACCAAGTATTGCGCCCACACGACTTACTTCGAATCGTGCTGGCTCCCCTCCCCAATTTCGTACTTCTTTTTGAAGGTGCTGGCTAGTTTGGATCTAGACTTTCCTAAGATGTGCCCTTGCATGGTGAAACATATTATCGGGCTTCATTTGGTGTTGGGAAAGAGGAACAGGAGACATGATGGAACTTTCTACGCTTCCCCTAGTCATGGTCGGAGGGTCCTGTTGGCGACTTCAGTACGAGATGGAGGTGACTGGCACAAAAAGTATTTTATTTTTTCGTGTCAGCCCCACCACCATTGAAGGATTTTATAACTGATCTATTTCACTTTTCTTTATTTTTCAGGTACTGCTACGGAGTCTCTGCTGACCAATAGGCTCTTCAGAATTGTCAACATACTCAAGAGAGGTGACAATAACTGGTCCTTGTTCACCTTAGGCCGCGTAAAGAAAGCGTTCGGGATCGCAGATCGTCCAAATCACTTGCGTCAAGATAAAGGTACGCTTTTTTGTACGAGCTGTTTTTGATTAGGAGTGATGTGCAAGCAACTGGTTGCCTGTCTGTGATGTCTGGATGCAGCTCCTTCTCCCGAGAAATCCGATTCAATCTCTTCAGCAATCGTTCCCGCATCAGATGGCCAGTTTAGCCAGACCGTCATTCGCTTTGAGAAGAAACACAAGGGAAACATTTCCAGGCTCGGGAAGAGTCCAATATGGAGAAGTTGATACCGCGATTAACATGCCGCTCAGTGCTCCACTTTTTATCTCTAACATAAAAGTAATTCGACCTCCTCCGTCGACTTCTGGCGGAGGTGATATTGAGATGACTGCCCTCGCGGTGGGAGGAAGTGTCCAGGGAGCTGTCGAGAGAGCTCTTGTAGTGGCTGTCCCGGAGACTGTTGCTCCGGAGGTGGTGGTTTCCCTAGAGGCTGCTTCTCCGGTGGCGAGGGCTTTGGTGGTGAAATATGTCGTTGTGCCCCAAGATCGGGATGGTTCTCAGCCTAAACGTCAGAGGACAAGTAGAATACATCGCAGGACCTTGAGTTAGGGTGATGCGAGGTCGAACTCCTATGGTGGGTCGAACGAAAGTCTCCCTTTCCATTGGAAATTTGAGTACTCCATGGCCATCCCAATCGTCGAGGAGCCGAAGGTATGGCCCATCTTCTGAGTCATTTCAAAGGTCCTTGCTGTCAACTTCCGGCCATCAGAAACATAACAAAGCGAGAGGCCTACGTGGAGTCTTAGGCCGCTAACATAAAGGTAAGTTTCGCGACCCTTTGCCTGTTGTTGGAATTGCGTGTGTGGTTGGTTTTGACTGTTTTTCCCTTTGTGTTTCTAGGTGTTGGAAGCGAATCGTCGTCAAATCGCCTTGCTTGAGCAAAGGTTGAGGGATGAGCGTTGTGTGGAAGAGTTTGAGGGGATGAAAAACTGATCGAGGAGTTGCGGCTCAAAGCGCACTTCCAGGGGTCCACTACTAGTGTCATGTCCAGCCGACTCGCTGAAACGACTGATGAGGTTGAAGCTCTCCAAGATCTCGAGATCCGGATCAAGGCGGAGAGGGTGGCTATGGGGGATATGTAAAAGAGGCTAGCGATAGTTGAGGTAGAGCACGATAAGCTACTCGCTGAGAACCGCAAGCTCTCTGAAGAGAAGACAATGCTGATAGCAGGTCGTGGTGAAGCGGTGGCGGACAGCGTGAAAGAGGCTAAAGCCAAGCTTTACGCTCAATACAGCGAGTTGCTTGAGTCCATGAAGGCCAAATCAGCTCGCAAGGTCCTGCAGACGGATGCCCTGATCGTGATCCAAGAGATACATGCCAACCTTGACCTGATTGAGAAGCTAGAGGTTGGAGCTGATGTTGCAGCCGAGAATGCAAAGCTGCTTGAGGAGAAAGAAGAAGATGCCCTCAACCTTGCTGTCGCGGATGTTACAGAATTCTCGAGCATCACGTTAGAGTTGATTTGGTGACTGTAGCTCTAGAAAGAGTGTCCCAGAATGGTTCGAACAATGGTGTCGAGTTGTCCTCGATTGCGGTAGAGAGGAGGGAGAATGCGTAGTGATCTTTGCCTCTTTTTCTCTTTTTGCTTAGTTTTTTTGGTTTTGCGTTTCTTTGGGACTTGGTTCCCGGGAGAAGTTTTTCTCCTTTTTTGTTTCTTTTGAACTGGTTTTGCCCAAGGGCCGCTCGAGTAAATAGCTTGTTTCCCTCAAGTTTCATAGCTTGAAATTATTTAAGGAAACTTTTTCAGGGTAGTGCTCGTGCAAGCCTATGCGGCTCAATGTCTGACTCCTTTGCTTATCCTTATGTTTTTGTTGGGGCCAAGTTAGAGCAATTGAAGAGTTGGTTCAATAAGGACTCTAAGCTCGGATCGTAGATTGACAATCTGATTTTTCGGTTAGCTCGATTATAGGAATCGAGAAGAAGTGTCGAATCTTGAATCATTCTGGATGTTGTTAATTTGATGCAAGGACATCCAAATGTTTGAAGGAATTTCTCGAGTTTACGAGATTGGTCAAGATAGGCAATCGTCAACCCAATTGCGAACTCTTACGTACTAGGTAGTCGCGCGAAGTGAGGACATCTTTTTGGTTGTTTTCGAGATGCCTTCATTGAGACTCATTTCGGGTAAGGCTCGTGGAATTATTTATTCGTATTTGTTTTTCCTTGTATCATATCGTTTCTTTAGTCGTTTTGAGACTGAGATCGGATGTTTAAATTCGACAAAGTGCGAATAGGGTGAGTCATTGCAAAAAAGAGTTTATTCTATTCAATCAGATTTGTACAAGAGAGACTGAGCCCAACGTTAAGACTGTCGAGATAAAACAAGGATGTAAAAGGATATGGGGGCTGCACTCGAGGGGTGAGCTGCCTACGTACCTGTCAAGGGATCATGATCTTATCTATGGTTTGTGATATATCATTGTTTTTAGGACTTTTGACCATGGTATATGTCTTTGTTATCGAGTCTTTCTATGTGTTTTGGAGTCTTTCCAGGTGTTTTACAGGTTTAAGGACATTTGGAGCCTAATTGGACGTTTTGGGAGGATTGGGAGCATTTCTGCACTGTTTAGAGGTTTCACAGAGTTCACTGGCTGCGAAATCGCCTTGCAATGGTCGATGCAGTATGTGCACCGGTCGATGCAAGGTGATTTCAGGGTTCTGCGCACAAAAATCTTGAAATTACAGTTTTTGCCCAGAAACTTCCCAGATTTGAAAAAGGCCCCAGTCGAGTTTAGATCATTATATTAGGGTTTTTAGCCACTAGTTTAGGCTACGCTTTCAGACTTAAGTTTTATTTTGATTCAGAGAGAGATTTGGAACTTATATTATTTGTTTCTCTTTTATGATATTTGGTTTTTTATTCATCATGTCTTTTGCTTCAATTGCCATGTCTGAGTAGTTTACCAGTTAGGTTTAGGGATTCTCACAGGGGATTTCATAGAATTATAGGTTGATCAATCTGCAGGGATTCATATCTTTCTAGTTCTTCATCTAGGGTTGTCCTTAATGCTTGATCTGAATTGGCCACTTAGATTATTGATGTTAGGTTGATTTCTCCAACGAAAGTTTATTAATTAACTAGAAAGAACTTAGATGAGCAATTTGACTATTCGCAAAGAAATTTGGCTTAGGAGAATTGTGAACGAAAGAACCTGAGATTAATGCTTGTTTAGAACTCTAGGATTCGCAACGAAATTTGGCTTACTAGGTTGTTAGACATAGATAATATTCGCAATGAAAGTTGGTCTGTTATAATTCTGTGATTCTAGTTCTAGAACAGTTCTTAATTAGATCTCGATTGATTGATTAGCATGTGTTCCTGATTTCCTGAGATCTCCCTTGACTTGACGCTTAGTTTGATTGTCTACAAAACCGCTTTATTTACTATTCTGCTCTGATTTACTGCTTTCTACCTCTTTACCCAGCTTAACCTGAAATTCTACAATCTATCGCAAGATCTTGAGTCTCTGTGGATTTCGATACCCTATATACTGTTGGGAATGTCCTGAAATCTATTGTACTTACTCCAAGTGAAAGTCGTATTGTCGAGATGAGACAATCATATGACACTAGGTAGTCATAATGCTTTGCTAGAAGCCACTTATGATCAATAAGTTTAGAACTCATTGCTAGTGTTATATGATCCTACAAGGTCACACACCTAAGCAAACTGGGCGTTAAAGACGAGGTTGATCATTAATGTAATGATCCAGTGAATGCATATTTGATATGCATTCGATATCAATATTCTGGGGCAGTGTCGATCGATCAGATAGTGCATCGATCGATGCAACTCGCGGATTAATCAGATTAATTCGGTTTAATCGTTGGTTAATTCCGTTATGGTTTAAGTCGACATATATAAGATATATGGTCGACCTAAACTAATTTCCAACCTAATAGAAAGCAACCAGAACTTGAATAGAAACCTCTGAAGAGATTGGATATCTATAGGCACTAGCATCCATGCTGTTCAGTTTGTGTGCGTGTGGATACCAGTATAGGCGCAGCATTTGAGGCGCTCTAGATCTCGATTATCTGAAAATCTTCCGCTGCTAATCACCAGGTAAATCTGAGATCCCATAGATTCAATTATATGAACCTTAGATCCTAGGCTCGGAATTCAGATAAGGATTGCCTAATTGGATTAGGATCTGCTAGAAATTCCTTCAGTGGTATCATAGCTTTAGGGTTCCATTGAATCTGTAGCATGTTGATTAGATTAGTTGAATCTGAATCTGTGTATGGTTGATACAAACTTGCTAAAATTCGTTTTCATGAAAACCTAGTTTAGGGTTTTGTTCAAAAACGTTTTAGGGTTTTTCGCATGGTGTCGATCGATGCCAATCCGGCATCGATCGACACAGGGCGAAAACCCGAATAAAACTTAGTTTTCGCCTAGTGTTGATCGACACAAGCGTTGTGTCGGTTGATAGGTTGTAAGTTTTCCCTATTCTACTGCAAGTGCACAGTTAATGCAATCGTAGTATATAAGGTATCGAATCCCACGAGGACTCTCAGTCACACAATAGATTATTAGTAATTCGGATTAAATCAAACAAAACAGATGTGAAAGTAGTAAACGAATTATCAAAGCGAATCAAGTGAGTTTGTAAGCAAGAGGGCAAAGCGTTAGGTATCAGGAGTTCTCAGGAAATCAGGAACGCAAGCAATCAATCTATCTAGATCCAATCAAATAACTATTCTAGAACTCAAACACTGATATAGAATTAACCAAATTCCTTTGCGATAATTCTCTAAGTCTAAGTGCAGCAAACCAAACTTTCGTTTGCGAGAACTAACAGATTAAACTAGCATTAATTCCAAGTTTGATATGTTCACAATTAACCTAAACCAAACTTCCGTTTGCGAAAAGTTTAATTGCTTATCTAAGTTCTTTCTAGTTAAATTAACCAACTTCCGCTGAATTAATCAACCTAATATCATAATTCTGATTAGCTACTTCAGATTAAGCATTAAGAACGACTTAGATAAAGAACTAGCAGATATAAATCTCTACAGATTGATTTAAACTATAATTCTCTGAAATCCCTAATGAGAATCCTTCAACCTAACAGGTAATCTACTCAGACATAATCATCGAAACAGAAGATATCACAAGTAGAAAACCAAATATCATAAAACAGAATAATCAACAGGGGTTCGAAATCAAGTCTCTTTCGAGAACAAAACCAGCCCCTAAAATCTCCTAAGAGAATAAAACTAGGTTATTTCTGCTTTGCCTAAACAATGGCTTAAAAACTCTATTTATAACCTAAAACACGAATTGGGGCTTCTTTGTAAATATCAGAAACTTCTGGGCAAAACTGCAATTTCTTCATTCTTTATTAAACCGTCGTTTGGCCCATCTCGCTGGTGCAACGATCGTTGCCATAAGTGTGACGATCGATGCAGCTCGGAAATATCAACAGTGAACTTGATCTCTCGGCCAAATACTCTAATTAGCTCCAGAAAGTGCCATAATCACCAAATACGCTCCAAATGTGCTTGTACCTATTAAATACCTGAAAAGACTCTAAAACATAGTAAAAGACTCGATAAATGACACACATACCATGGTTAAAATCCCTAAAATCCATGGTATATCAACTCCCCCACACTTAGCTCTTGCTTGCCCTCAAGCAAAACATAGAACTAAATGTAGTCAAGAGGTTTGAAAACTCTTCAGAAACTCATTTCATCCTAGAAGCCACAATACTCAGATTCCCCTTAGTAAACCACTGAAAGAATCAATCACAGGATATCAAGACCAACATGTACTTCCCCCACACTTAGCAACTGTCCTAGGTAAACTCCACAATCACATTCAAGCATTCAAATTCTCCCTACTGACTTCTGCAAGTATTTAAGTGCGGTCTCACCTAAGGAGTATCGATCTAAAGGCACATGGATTCTTACCTAATCAGCTCTAGACCACCATACTATCTTTCTCTAGTCCCTTTCTTCTCTTTCCCTTCTTTAACAACTGATTTTTCCCCACTGGGTATCATTTTATTTTTTTTATCAGTGTTCTTCCCGTTATGGGGTGTACTTTGGACACATTCCATGGATCACATGAGAGAAAATAGTGTTTGCTACCATTCCCATGACCACTTCGGAGTTACTAACTCATCCTCAGTTTATTATTTTTTTTTTTACTTTATAGAAGGGGAGAAGGGAACTAAATAGGACAGGTTTACAGGCTGTGTCAGAACTAACAGGGAATCCGACATAAAGTATACCAAGCCCTTAGGTGAGAAATCTAAGTCAGTATTAGGGGTGAAGTCAGTAAAAGATCCTCTGATACCTGAAGTGATGTGGGTGTTCCCAGTAGGTTGATCTGTGATGGGGTTTTCTAATAGTCAGAGATAGATCCTGCAACTTCATCCCAATGGTTACTTAAGTTCCTGCAAGTCTTGTAAATCTCCTCCGAAAATCATAGTTTCTTACTTAATCAATTTTGACTCAATAAAACAAAAAATTTTGAAAAACGGACTGACTCTTAAGAAAACAGAAAGATATAAGTCAGTAGCACCTCCCCCACACTTAAAACACACTGTCCCCAGTAGTGTCAAGCGAAGGATTGGTAAAAATAAAGAAAAATTATTAATGGATGTTTTAGTTCTGTCGGGTTTTTACCTCTGTCGCTCATGCATCGATCGTTGCACTAAGTGCATCGACCGTTGCTTGGCGATTTTTCGTTGAGTGTCGATCGTTGCTCAAAGCAGCAACGATCGTTGCAATGCGCATATCGGATCAGTCAGCAAGTTAGCAGGTTAGTTCGTCGGTTTATGTCAATTTTTCAATCCTGCAAGCTGAAAACACTAGAAACGGAGTAAAACCGAAATAACAAATATGTCTGATCAAGCATAACCATCCAAACATAGCAAATCCTAAAAATAAACGAAAAACAAAAGTGCAAGAAATAAAAAGTCAGAATACAGAACCGAAAGTCTGAACATGGGGATCACTCTCACTCGCTCTCATCATCTATCCCACCATACCGTGCATCGTCATCGGCTGCCTCAGCTGGTCGTGGCTGCAACGATCGTTGCAGGGCAGCAACGATCGATGCTCCTCTCCAGACTTGGTTCTGTATCTGAAAAACTTAGTAAAAACAAATAAAAACGTGAAATCCTAAAAATGAAAAAGAAAAATAGTTAAACCTAACAGTGGGTTGCCTCCCACTCAGCGCTTGTTTTAAGTCATTAGCTTGACTTTTGGAAAGGGGTCAGACTCATGGAGGTTTCAACAGAGACTTTGAGTGTCTCTGTGAATGCCTTATCATCCATGGTGGTGTGTAAGCAGTAGCAGCATGATGTCGTCCAAGGAACGTCGGGAGGAATGTAGGGTGAGATTGACACTTGGGTGTTTTAACGCTCTTTCCTTTATTCAAAACAGTGGAGTTATGAGGCTTAAACTTAGAGGTTTTATGCTTTACCTTTGGCAAAGATTTGATGTTCGGAGCTTTTTGTTTATGAGTAGCTTTAGGTATTGATGATGCTAGAATAGGCTCTTGTGGAACCATCATCTTTTTGTCAACCATCTTTGTGCACTGAGCTACATCCTTAGTCTTAACGGGAGCTTTTGGAAATGGCAACGGAGGTTTGTAGGCTCCTTCTTTAGCAGGTTCTCGAGATTTGGGTGAAACTGGTTCCTTTCGGGGTGCAACGATCGATGCGTGTGATGCAACGATCGGTGCTGTCGTCTCAACTCGGGTTTCAACTGTAGTCTCAGGTTTATCTGTTTCTTGGTCCATTCCAGCCGTCTCAGACTCAAATTTCTCTTCTTGGCTCGGTCCTGTTTCAATCTGGACTATCCAAGTCAAAGGATCCATGTCAATCTCTGCTGAGTCAGGTGCATCGAAGCTTTCGAGCTCTGGTAATTCAACATCGAATCCCCCTCTGTCTTCCACAAATTCCACAGCTTTAACTGCTAGACATGATCCATGATCCATTTGTGTGTGATCCTGAGTGAGAATGTTGCTGTCAGGAGCTTCATGAGAATCCTTTGTTGGGGTAGAACTTGGAATTTGATCCATCTGTGTGTCCAGCTGCTTTATACGAGTGCTCAAGGATTCAAATTTCTCATTCAAATTTGTGTACAGGTTCTCTAGCTTCGAGCTGAAAGAAGTTGAGTTCTGCTGTTGCCTTTCAATCGTTTGCTCTAACATCATCTCCAGTTTGCTCCTTTGTGTAGGAGATGCCAGACTGGAAGTATAATTATGGTCTCCTGATCCTAGAGCGTGCTTAGAACTCTGTCTTTACTGATGTTCCAAGGTATGTCTATAAGAGTCTGCTCCAGCCATGTAGCGTACCTCTGCAAACTTATCAGTGTTTGCCTCTGCTCGGAACTGTCTCTCCCTAAGTAAGATGTCGTGGATGTCATCTATCTTATGTTGCATTTCAGCTACTTGCCCAACCAATACATGGTAATCTGGTAAGATGGGGTTTCCTTCCCCATCTATCTTCTGACCTTTTGCGTTGCATATGTGACCCTCTTGGTCTCGTAAAACGCCGTTTTCACCGCGAATTAAAATCAAAGGTTCCATGGCGCGGAACCTACCGAACGTCTCAGATCTTAGCATCGCTTATTATCGCCTAGTGTCGATCGTTGCAAGGAGAGCAACGATCGATGCAGTGCGATTTCCTGAAATCCCAAAAATCAAAAACGTGAGTAAACAAGAAAATTAAAAAGAATGCTTAGTCTAAATCCTAGTACTAAATCTATCAGTGAACTCAAAGAGTCCCCGGCAACGGCGCCAAAAACTTGATAGGTTGTAAGTTTTCCCTATTCTACTGCAAGTGCACAGTTAATGCAATCGTAGTATATAAGGTATCGAATCCCACGAGGACTCTCAGTCACACAATAGATTATTAGTAATTCGGATTAAATCAAACAAAACAGATGTGAAAGTAGTAAACGAATTATCAAAGCGAATCAAGTGAGTTTGTAAGCAAGAGGGCAAAGCGTTAGGTATCAGGAGTTCTCAGGAAATCAGGAACGCAAGCAATCAATCTATCTAGATCCAATCAAATAACTATTCTAGAACTCAAACACTGATATAGAATTAACCAAATTCCTTTGCGATAATTCTCTAAGTCTAAGTGCAGCAAACCAAACTTTCGTTTGCGAGAACTAACAGATTAAACTAGCATTAATTCCAAGTTTGATATGTTCACAATTAACCTAAACCAAACTTCCGTTTGCGAAAAGTTTAATTGCTTATCTAAGTTCTTTCTAGTTAAATTAACCAACTTCCGCTGAATTAATCAACCTAATATCATAATTCTGATTAGCTACTTCAGATTAAGCATTAAGAACGACTTAGATAAAGAACTAGCAGATATAAATCTCTACAGATTGATTTAAACTATAATTCTCTGAAATCCCTAATGAGAATCCTTCAACCTAACAGGTAATCTACTCAGACATAATCATCGAAACAGAAGATATCACAAGTAGAAAACCAAATATCATAAAACAGAATAATCAACAGGGGTTCGAAATCAAGTCTCTTTCGAGAACAAAACCAGCCCCTAAAATCTCCTAAGAGAATAAAACTAGGTTATTTCTGCTTTGCCTAAACAATGGCTTAAAAACTCTATTTATAACCTAAAACACGAATTGGGGCTTCTTTGTAAATATCAGAAACTTCTGGGCAAAACTGCAATTTCTTCATTCTTTATTAAACCGTCGTTTGGCCCATCTCGCTGGTGCAACGATCGTTGCCATAAGTGTGACGATCGATGCAGCTCGGAAATATCAACAGTGAACTTGATCTCTCGGCCAAATACTCTAATTAGCTCCAGAAAGTGCCATAATCACCAAATACGCTCCAAATGTGCTTGTACCTATTAAATACCTGAAAAGACTCTAAAACATAGTAAAAGACTCGATAAATGACACACATACCATGGTTAAAATCCCTAAAATCCATGGTATATCATCGGTCGACACAAACCTCGCGAGATTGGTGAATCGGTTCAATTGGATTGGACCGGTTATCGAGCTTGGTTAATAACGGTCGAACACTGTGAATGGTTTAATTGCGATTGGTTTGATTAGGTTGGTATCGACCGATGCTAATGTAGCATCGATCGACGCTGACCGGTAGTCAAAACCGGATCAATTGGATTGATCGGTTATCGCAAATTGCTTTTGGTTATTCTGCATCGATCGACACTATAGTAGTGTCGGTCGACATCAGATTTGATGGTTTAGGTTATGGAACCTGAAATCACAGAACCAAAGCAAGATAAATCAATTAATTAGAAGAATTAAAACATAATAAAACTGAACGTTTTAAATTGTTCCGTTCCTCAACCAAATATCAAGTGATACTTGATGTCTTTCCAATCTTGTCAACTATCAAGACTCGTTTCATTGTGCGATAGACTTGCAGTGCGAGATGTCCACAATCACATGAGTAAGGCAGGAGGTAATCGTGTTGATGGGCTTGCAGTGCAAGGCATAACCAATTACATGACCGAAGAGATTGGTTTACTTGACTGGGCCATCAAAATCGTTTTGGGCTCAGAGACATCAAGTGGATTGGACATAAGATGGCGATCCACAACCAAGAGTTATATTGGATATAACTAGCAAAGTTGTTGCTTACCTAGATAGCTAAAATTTGGGTGATAGCCAGTGGCTCACTCAAGTTTAGTGAAGTATGGGTCTTAGATCATTATATTCATCTGAGGAAACATTGTTTGAATATAATGCGAGTTTTCTTAATAGTTAAGACTTCTCATTTCTTGAACATCACAACTAAAACCTCCCTTGTTTTTCCAGCTATGTCTAGCACAAACCATCGTAACAATTTCTCCCTGCGATCCGTCCTTGAGAAGGACAAGTTAAATGGATCAAACTTTCTTGAATGGTATCGGAACTTGAGAATTGTTCTCAAACATGAGAAAAAGGACTATGTCCTTGAGAAAGTTCTCCCCAAGAAGTACCGAGCCAATGCCTGGCAGTCAGATAAGGATGCTTGGGATAAGCATTCTAATGATGCGGTGGATGTGAGTTATCTCATGTTGGCTACCATGAACTCGGAATTGCAGAAGCAATATGAGTACGTGGAGTCGCCAATACAGATGATCACTGGCCTGAAAAGTATGTTTCAGGAGCAGGCACGAACTCAGAGATACCAGACGGTTAGATCTCTGATTGAGTGCAAGCTACCAAAGGGCGAACCAGTTAGTCCTCATGTCATTAAGATGATGGGTTATATTGATAACCTCGGGAAACTGGATTGTCCCATTAGCCAAGAGTTGGTTACTGACATCATTCTACAGTCCCTGCCGTCAAGCTATGATCAATTTGTTATGAAATATAACATGAACAACTTGACGAAGACGTTGACTGAATTGCATGGGATGCTTAAGACTGCTGAACCTAACATCAAGAAGGACACCCCAAATGTCCTTATGGTACAAAAGTGTAAAAAGTTTAAGAAACTTGGTAAGAACAAAGGTGATAGCAAGACGAGCTCGATTGTGAATCCAAGCGAGTTTGGCCATGTTCCTAAGGTTAAAACCAGTCCTTCTGAAGATGTTAAGTGTCGTTATTGTATTGGTTATGGGCATTTGAAAAGAAACTGCAATAAATTCTTGGAAGATTATGAGAAGCTAAAGAAGACATACGAGACTTCTTCTTCAGGTACTATGTTATAGAAGTAAATGTTACTTCTTATAGTTTTACTTATTGGGTATTTGATACCAGCTGTGGTACTCATATTTTGTGAAAATGTGCAGGGCCTGAGCAAAAGTAGGACTATGGAGAAAGGGCAAGTGGATCCACGCGTAGGAATGGAGCAAGAGTTGCTGCATTAGCCGTAGGAGTATTTCATTTGTTTTCTTTTATGGCATATTTTGAACTTAAAACTGCTACTATGTACCTGCTATGAGCAAAAAGATTATTTCTATTCCTTGTTTGGATATGGAAGGATATCAGTTTTTAAATTAAGAATAAGTGTTATTCATTTGATTACAGTGATATGTTTTATAGTAGCAATCCATTAGAGAATGAACTTTATGTTCTAAACCAGAATGTGCCTAACTATAACATTAATACCAAGAGATTCAAGTCAAATGATACGAATCAAACTTCTCTCTAGCATTGTCGTTTTGGGCCACATAAATGAGAAACAGATTCAGAAGCTCCATAGTGATGGGCTTTTGGGCTCATTTGATTATGAATCATAATGAGTAAAGTGAATCTTGTTTATTGGGTAAAATGACGAAGGCTCCTTTCAACAAAGGTAGTATCGATCGACACAAACGATGCGTCGGTCGATACAGGTTGCGAACGAACAAAATGAAAGGGCCAGAGGCTTATTGGGCTTTATACATACGGATGTATATGGGCCGATGAGCACTAGTGCTGGAGGAAAATTTCAGTACTTCATTACCTTTACTGATGTTTTCAGAAGGTACGGTTATGCCTTATTTATAAGGCATAAGTCAGAATCTTTGAAAATTTTCAAAAGAGTTCCAAAATGAAGTACAAAATCAATTTGGCAAAGGTATTAAACCTCTACGATGAGATCATGGAGGTGAATACTTAAATCAAGAATTTAGTGATCATCTGATAGATTGTGAAAGTGTTTCACAATTCACTCCTCCTGTATCGGACTTTATTAGATATGGTTTGATCAATGATGAGTCACTCAGATCTTCCATTATCCTTCTAAGAATACGCTCTAGAAATGTCTGAGTTTACTTTAAATAGAGTTCCATCAAAATCAGTTACAGAGATACCACATGAGATGTGGAATGTAAATGTTTCTGATTTATCCATCATGGAGATTTGGAGTTGTGAGACTTATATAAAACGTTTAATCTCTAATAAGCTCACAACCAAATCTGATAAGTGCTACTTCATTGGTTGTCCTAACAAAACCAAGGCATGTTACTTTTACAACCAGTTCGAGAACAAATTGTTTGTTGCTCGGAACTATGTTTTCTTGAGAAAGACTTTCTTTCCAAGAAGAACAGTGGGAGTAAAAGTACAACTCGAAGAAATTCGAAAATCACAGGAGACTGCTCAACCTGATGAGGAAGAGCAGCAGTTGGATCTACAAAGAGTTGTAGAACCTGCACCTGTGGTGCCTAGAGTTTATAAAGGATCTGGTGAATGTATATTCGATATACATTTAAATGGCGAGTTTCTGAAGAAGTGTCGATCGACACAAAAGTTGCATCGATCGACACAGATCGCGAACCAAATATTGATTTTGGTTTACGACTTAATTAACTACGGTTTAAATCTTGGTTAATTAGGTCGTTGTAAAAGTATACATATGAGATATGTGTGCGCGACTTTTACAGAAAACTGAAGCTCGCAGATCCGAAAGGATCCGTCACGAACCCGAGAAATATGGATTTCTCGTAACGAATTGCCGTGATCTGCTGATCATTGAAAGTGACGGGCCTGCGAATTTTGAAGAAGCAATGATGGGCCTTGACTCCGAAAATGGCTGAAAGCCGCTGAATCCGAAATGGGATCTATGTCACAGAACCAAGTATGACTTGGGTTGATTTACCCGATGGTGTAGAAGCCATTGTGAGTAAATGGATTTTCAAGAAGAAAAGATGACATGGATGGTTATATTGAGATGTACAAAGCTAGGTTGGTGGCAAAAGGTTTCATGTAAATTCATGGTATTAACTGTGAAGAAACCTAATCCCAGACACCATGCTTATGTCCATCCGGATTCTCCTAGCAACCGCCACTCATAATAGTTATGAGATCTGGCAGATGGATGTGAAAACAGTTTTCCTTAATGGAATTCTGAAAAGGATGTGTACCTGACACAACCTGAAGTTTTCATTGATCCTAATGAAGCTAGAAAGATATGCAAGCTTCATCGATCCATTTATGGATTAAAGCAAGCATCTCGGAGTTGGAATCTTCGTTTTGATGAAGTAGTCAAAAGGTTTGACTTCTTCAGGAACGAAGAGGAACTATGTGTTTACAAGAAGACTAGTGGGAGCGCAGTTGCATTTCTAGTATTGTATGTTGATAACATACTACTTCTCGGAAATGAAGTTCCATTGTTTCAGTCTGTTAAGACTTGATTGTTGGAATTATGTCCAGTAATCTCGGTACTGTCTCTAGAAAGTAAGAGTATGTCAATGATCAGACATAAGTCATATAATACTGGGGGTCATGATGGCTTGCTAGAGTCCGCTCATGATCTATAAGTCTTGGACTTATTGCCTTTATTATATGATCCCATATGGGTCACACGCCTAAGCTAACAGGAAAATGTGTAGGAACGGCTTAGCAGAAGTACGGTAAAAGTGCCAGGCATTTGTCGTACTTAGAGAGAGATAAATGGGTCTGATTAAATCCAAGGGATTTAATCAGATTGGTATTTGGGCCCAAAAGCCCAAAAGGGATTAGACAAGTTTTATAATTAAAACTTAAGTCTGAATCCCTAGAACCCTAGCCCATCAGCGCCGAAATCTCTCTCTCCCTGCGCCTCCCATCAGCTCGGTCTAGCAGCCGTTTTCTGTGATCGCGTGTGTGAGCCTTTGGAGGATTCATCTCTCGGTGTTTCTCTGATCTCTGACCTGTTCTCTCCTTCCGCTGCAATTAACAGGTAAAAGGTGAGATCTATCATTGTTTCTATACAAGAAGAACCTAGATCAGCATGTTTAGGATAATCTGAATCTGAGAATTGAATCAGGATTAACCAAAACATCCTTCATTGATTCGAAAGTTGTTTTTCGATAAAATTATGGGAGAAACTGTATACATTCTTGGAATAAGAATCTATAGAGATAGATTGGATAAGCTAATTGGATTGTGTCAAGATACTTATAGTGATAAAGCCTTGCACATGTCCAATATGCAGGATTCCAAGAAGGGCTTCGTGCAAATGACTCTTGGTATTACTCTTAGCAAGACGCAGTGTCTTTCGACACACACTGAGCAAGGGCGAATGAGGGTCAGGCTACTGCTAAAGGCATTAGATGTCTTAAGATTTAATCTGAAGGATTGTTTAGTTGATCCTGATTCAATTCTTAGATTCATATCAACCTAAACATGCAGATCTAGGTTCTCTTGAATAGAAACATATCAGATCTCACCTTATACCTGTTTATGCAGCGGAAAGAGAAGGTATGGCTTGAGATCAGCAGAACCACCGAGATGGATCCTCCAAAGGCTCACACACGCTTCACAGGAAATGGCTGCTAGACCGAGCAGGAGAGGAGGCGCAGAGAGGGAGAGAGGCTCGCGGCTGGGTTAGGGTTGGAGGAGAAAGAGAGTTGGCTTTTAATTCATTAAAACCCTTCTCTTTCCCTTTTGGGCTTTTGGGCCCAAATGCCAATCTGATTAAATCCCTTGGATTTAATCAGACCCATTAATCTCTCTCCAAGTACGACAAATGCCTAGCACTTTTACCGTACTTCTGCTAAACCGTTCCTACACATTTTCCTGTTAGCTTAAGCGTGTGACCCATATGGGATCATATAATAAAGGCAATAAGTCCGAGACTTATAGATCATGAGCGGACTCTAGCAAGCCATCATGACCCCCAGTATTATATGACTTATGTCTGATCATTGACATACTCTTACTTTCTAGAGACAGTACCGAGATTACTGGACACAATTCCAACAATCTCCCACTTGTACTGGAATCTCTGTATTCATAATCCTTTTGTCACAATATCTCGATTAGTCATAAGGCAAGATTAGTGTCATCCTTATAAAGCCTAATCTTGTTCATCGGACTCTGATTCGATACTGACAATCCAAACGACTCGGGACAGTCCGTTTGAGCATGGCCATGCATTTTCCAGTATTCAAATCTCCGATTGGCCTAGAGATATTCACTCCATTTATATTGGAGGGACAAATTCCGTCTTGTTCCATCACTGTAAACTACTCATTTCATAATGTGCCCAAACAAGGTCCTTATAACTATCGCAGAACGATAGCGTTAGACAATGATCAAAGTGCATTAGTCCATGTGCAGTCACATGCATGCGAACTCAGGTCTAAGGACTATACTCTATAGTCGTAGTGAGAATCTCTTATGACACAGATATAAATATCCTGAAGAGTTCTCATAATCGGGTCTTGTCCGGTCGTATGTTCCCAACATACACCTATGTATTGACTTTGATGCCGCGCATCTATGACACACTGAGACTTTGTCATAAGTCACATACCAATCCAGTCTCTCACGGTTGTTGGTGTTCCAATTTCAACAACCTTCGACTAGGGACAGGATGATATAATCCATCTATCAAATATAGGGTCTCATGATCAAGCTAAATGACTTTGATGACTCAAGATCAAGTCACTTACTTCGATGACCTATAAAATGGTTTATATCACTTTGGAACGATTATTTCATCACAGTTAAAATAATCTTGAAATAATAATTTCATTAAACATAAGAATGTTTTACAAGAACATATCAAATAACTAAATAAAAGCCCTCAAACTCCCACTCAAATTTAGATTACATTTCAATGTCTCTAATGCCTACAGCTTCAGTCAGAAACTCGAGCTTAGGCCTTGGGAGTGGCTTTGTCAACGGATCAGCGACGTTATCATCTATCTGAACTCGGCTGATCTTGACTTCCTTTCTATTAATGATGTCACGTATCAAGTGAAATCTTCTTAGAACATGCTTGGATTTCTGGTGTGATCTTGGTTCCTTTGCCTGAGCAATAGCACCATTGTTATCACAAAATAGTGCCAGAGGCTCAGCCGCATCTGGTATCACACCTAGTTCAATAATGAACTTTCGTATCCAAACAGCTTCCTTCGCAGCTTCTGAGGCGGCGATATATTCAGCTTCTGTAGTGGAATCAGCAACGGTGTCTTGCTTGGAGCTTCTCCAACTGATTGCACCGCCATTCAGACAAAAGATATAACCGGACTGTGACCGGAAATCATCTTGGTCTGTCTGGAAACTTGCGTCCGTGAATCCACTGACTTTAAGCACATCACTTCCACCGTACACCAAGAACTTATCCTTAGTATGTCTTAGATACTTCAAGATATTCTTTACGGCAATCCAATGGTTTTCACCTGGATTTGACTGGTATCTACTCGTCATGCTCAATGCATAAGCAACATCAGGACGAGTACAGATCATGGCATACATGACAGATCCTATTGCAGATGCATAAGGAATATTCTTCATGCGCTCAAGCTCAGCAGCCGTCGTAGGGCTCTGCTTCTTGCTTAGCGTTGTGCCATGTACCATTGGCGTGAAGCCCTTCTTGGAATCTTTCATGCTGAATCTTTGTAGGACTTTGTCAATGTATGAGTCTTGACACAAGCCTATCAGCCTTCTAGATCTATCCCGATAGATCCTGATTCCAAGAACGTATGCAGCTTCACCCATGTCTTTCATGGAAAAACAACTTCCAAGCCAGTCCTTTACCGACTTTAGCATTGGAACGTCGTTTCCGAGAAGCAGTATGTCATCGACATACAGAATAAGAAATACTATCTTGCTCCCACTAGTTTTCTTATACACGCATTGTTCTTCTTCGTTTCTGATGAAGTCAAATTGCTTGATCGCTTCATCAAAACGAAGATTCCAGCTCCTCGATGCTTGCTTCAATCCATAAATGGATTTATGAAGCTTGCATACTTTCCCAGCATTCTTTGGATCTATGTAACCGTCAGGTTGCGTCATATACACATCCTCTTCCAGAATACCATTCAGGAAGGCGGTTTTCACGTCCATCTGCCAAATTTCATAATCATGAAAAGCTGCAGTTGCTAGTAGAATCCGAATAGATTTCATCATAGCCACTGGTGAATAGGTTTCATCGTAATCCACACCGTGAACTTGTCTGAAACCTTTTGCCACCAACCTGGCTTTATAAATCTGGACATTTCCATCCACGTCAATCTTCTTCTTGAAGATCCATTTGCACTCGATGGCTTTTACACCAGCGGGTAAGTCAACCAACGAAAACACTTGGTTGACCGACATGGAGTCCATTTCGGAATCAGTGGCCTTGCGCCACTTAGAGGAATCTGGGCCCATCATGGCTTGATTGAAGTTCGATGGTTCATCACCATCAATGATCAGAAGATCATGACAGTCAGTCACGAGGAATCCTTGATATCTCTCGGGTTCGTGACGGATCCTCCCGGATCTTCGAACTTCAGGTACTACAGGTTCAGGCTCTACAATTTCTTGTAGGTCCTCTTGCTGCTCTTCCTCATTAGGTTGAGCAGTATCCTGTTCATCTTGAATTTCTTCAAGCAGTACCTTACTCCCACTGTCTTTCTTAGAGAGAAACTCCCTCTCAAGAAAGTTACAATCCCGGGCAACAAAGATCTTGTTCTCGGAACGTAGATAGAAGTAATAAGCCTTGGTTTCCTTCGGATAACCAATGAAGTAGCATTTATCAGACTTTGGTGTAAGCTTGTCTGAGATCAATCTCTTGACATAGGCTTCACAACCCCAAATTCTAAGATAAGACAGCACTGGAGCCACTCCAGTCCATAATTCATATGGTGTCTTTGCTACTGCTTTCGATGGCGCTCTATTTAGAGTGAACACTGCTGTTAGCAGAGCATATCCCCAAAGGGATATTGGAAGGTCTGTGTGACTCATCATAGATCGAACCATATCCAATAAGGTCCGATTTCTCCTCTCAGACACACCATTCCATTGAGGTGTTCCGGGAGGAGTGAGTTGGGATACGATCCCACACTCTCTCAGATGATCACTGAATTCTTGGCTTAAGTATTCTCCTCCTCGGTCGGACCGAAGAGCCTTAATGCTTTTGCCAAGTTGGTTCTGTACTTCATTTTGGAATTCTCTGAACTTCTCAAAAGATTCAGACTTATGTTTCATTAAATAAACATATCCATACCTACTGAAATCATCAGTAAAGGTAATGAAGTACTGATAGTTTCCTCTTGCATTTGTGGACATTGGGCCACACACATCAGTGTGTATCAGGCCCAATAAGTCACTGGCCCTCTCGTTAGGTTTATTAAAGGGGGCCCGTGTCATTTTGCCCATCATGCAGGATTCGCATTTCTCACATGACTCAAAGTCAAATGAGCCAAGAAGTCCATTCGAATGGAGCCTCTTGATGCGTTTCTCGCTGATGTGCCCTAAACGACAATGCCATAGAAACGTTCGGTTCTCCTCATTATGTTTGAACCGTTTGGTATTAATGTTATAAATTGGCGCGGATTTATCGAGTATGTAAAGCCCATTCGTAAGAGGGGCAGAACCATAGAACAAATTGTTGCGATTGAAGGAACATAATTTATTCTTAACTGAAAAATCATAACCTTCCAAATCCAACAAAGAAATTGAAATAATATTTCTGCTTATAGCAGGTACAAAATAACAATTATTGAGTTCTAAAATCAATCCCGAAGGTAAAGACAACAAGTATGTGCCTACAGCTAGTGCTGGAACTTTCGCTCCATTCCCAACTCGTAGCTCCACTTGTCCTTGCTTCAGCCTTCTATTGTTGCTGAGTGCCTGCATATTAGTACAAATATGAGCCCCACAACCAGTATCCATAACCCATGAGGTATTATCAGAAGTAGTTGTATTAACTTCTATAACAAAAATACCTGTCGAAGAAGTCTCGAGAGTCTTCTTCTTCAATTCCTTTAGACCTTCTTGGAATTTATTACATTCTCTCCTCCAATGCCCTGGTTCTTTACAGAACCTGCATATGTCAGTTGGCCCAGCCTTGGACTTGGGCTTGGGCTTTGGCGTGTCCTTGTCCGCGACTTGGACAGCCTTGGCCTTTCCCTTATCCTTAGCAGAGGATTTCTTAAACCCCTTGCCCTTCTGCACCATAAGCACATTGGGGTCCTTGGCGGTTTTCCTCAAGTTGGGCTCTGCAGTCTTGAGCATTCCGTGAAGCTCAGGCAATGTCTTACTCAAGCCATGCATGTTAAAGTTCAGAATGAACTGATTATAGCTTGCAGGTAATGACTGCAGAATGATGTCGCAGGCAAGTTCCTGGCTGATAGGGCAGTCGAGTTTCTGAAGATGATCGAGATAACCCATCATCTTCAAGACATGAGGACTCACTGCCGCATTCGCAGCCAACTTACAGTCTAAGAGGTTCTTAACTGTCTGAAACCTCTCAGTCCTTGCTTGCTCCTGAAAAAGCGATTTCAGGCTTGCCATTATCTCAATTGGTGACAACACACTCTCGAACTGCATTTGCAGCTCAGCAGTCATTGTCGCCAACATAAGGCAATACACATCATTTTCATCTGACGAATGCTTTTCCCAAGCATTATGCAGAGTCCTGGCGGCATTGTTAGCAGGCCTCTCGGGGAGAGGATCACGAAGGACATAATCCTTCTTCTCCTGCTTGAGGACCAGCCTCAAGTTCCTTGACCACGTCAGGAAGTTCGTTCCAGTCAGCTTCTCCTTCTCGAGAACAGACCGGATTGAGAATGTGTTTTGTGTGCTTGTAGTAGTCATAGCTGAAATATATAAGATAAAAGGTTATTAGTTAATATGTTCAATATGATTAATCTTATATTATTCTTAATATGATCAATCATGCATTATATTCAATAACCTAAGTTACCCTCAATAGAATATAATGATTCCAAGATCCACATATAACTAAGATCAAAGTGGGCCACTGGCCGTCACCCAACCTTAGCTTATATCGGTAAGCCCTATGTCGGCTAATTATATCCGTGATATAATTCTTGGTTGTGAATCTGGGCCCGAGGCCCAATTCACTCTGATGTCTCAAGGCCCGGGACTCCCGATGGCCTAGTCAAGAAAACCAGACTATACAGTCATGTAATCATTAATGTCTGGGACTCCCAATGACATTTATGAATCACAAACCGTCTTATCCACGCAAAAGTAGACACCCTCACACTGTAAGGCCATGAATACAATTGAATGGGCTTCGACAGCTGACATAGTCTGGACAAGACATCCAACGCTTGATATTATTTGAGGTTCGTAGGTTTATTAAAATTTCATTCCCAAAATAGAAGATTACTATTTCGGGAAACTTTCTATTTTTGGAAACCTACTATTTTTGGAAACTTTCTAAAATTGGAAACTTTCTAAAACCGGAAACTTTCTAACTTTAGAAATTTCTTTAAAATCCAAAACCCGCAAATCTAGAAACTTCTATTTTAAGAAACTTTCTAATTTCAAAATTTCGGAAACTTTAATTTAAAATCGACTTTATAATTTTATAAAATAAATTTTAAATTAATCTGAAGAAAAGACTCAAATAATTGGCCCAATTGTTTTAACTTCTTGGCCCGAGGCCCAAGAATTGGTCCATGTCCAAGACATGACCCAATTGTCCAATTAAATGACATAACCGGTCTGGTTCATTAAAATTGGTCTAACCAAATTTTAATTACTACGATGACCACAATTGTCAACCGGTTATTTACTAAACCGGATTTTCTCAATTTATTTGGTCCAACCAAATCAAATTAGAAAATCCTGGTTTAGGCACAAAATCCAATAATTCTTTCGACATTGGATTTCTTATCCCGTTTTAACCAGACTTAATAAAATTATTAAATCTGTTTATTAAACCAGGACAAATGATTTTAATAAAAATTTTAAACCGAACCGAACCGAAACATCACACGTCAAAACCCTAACCGGTCGAGAAACAATCGTCCAGCCGCAAGCCATCATGCCGCGGCGGATGAATGGTCGGGACGGTTTGGGCCGTGTGATCGGGACGGGCAGGTGGGACGATCGCAGCTCGGTTGCACGTCATGCGATCGCCGAGCGATCGAGACGCGGGACAACGTTGGACGATCGGGACGATGCCGAGATCGAATGGACGCGATCGCCAAGCGATCGTGATCGATCTCTCTCGCGCGTCATCCAACGATCGGGACGATCGCGACGCGTCCACGCGATACGACCCATCCGAGCGATCGTGCGCGATCCATCCGACGATCACAACGCGACCACGCAACACGATCGTTACCGATCGGTTCGTGCGTCCTTCGCGATCCGGACGATCCGACGCATACCGAGTCATATAGCTCGGTTTGCGATTTTCATTAGTTTAGGTTTTCAATTCTTGTTGCTTAAGTGATTTCTCTTATCAGTAGATTGATTCAAAAACACTTTTAAACAAGAAAAACAGTCCTAAACATGAATCTAAACAAGAAAAACCAGAACCTGGCTCTGATACCACTGAAGGATTGTTTAGTTGATCCTGATTCAATTCTTAGATTCATATCAACCTAAACATGCAGATCTAGGTTCTCTTGAATAGAAACATATCAGATCTCACCTTATACCTGTTTATGCAGCGGAAAGAGAAGGTATGGCTTGAGATCAGCAGAACCACCGAGAGATGGATCCTCCAAAGGCTCACACATGCTTCACAGGAAATGGCTGCTAGACCAAGCAGGAGAGGAGGCGCAGAGAGGGAGAGAGGCTCGCGGCTGGGTTAGGGTTGGAGGAGAAAGAGAGTTGGCTTTTAATTCATTAAAACCCTTCTCTTTCCCTTTTGGGCTTTTGGGCCCAAATGCCAATCTGATTAAATCCCTTGGATTTAATCAGACCCATTAATCTCTCTCCAAGTACGACAAATGCCTAGCACTTTTACCGTACTTCTGCTAAACCGTTCCTACACATTTTCCTGTTAGCTTAAGCGTGTGACCCATATGGGATCATATAATAAAGGAAATAAGTCCGAGACTTATAGATCATGAGCGGACTCTAGCAAGCCATCATGACCCCCAGTATTATATGACTTATGTCTGATCATTGACATACTCTTACTTTCTAGAGACAGTACCGAGATTACTGGACACAATTCCAACAATCTCCCACTTGTACTGGAATCTCTTGTTGGAATTGTGTCCAGCAATCTCTGTACTGTCTCTATAACGTAAGAGTATGTCAGTGATCAGACATAAGTCATACAATACTGGGGGTCATGATGGCTTGCTAGAGTCCGCTCATGATCTATAAGTCTCGGACTTATTGCTTTTATTGTATGATCCCATATGGGTCACACGCTTAAGCTAGCAGGAAATACAAAAGGAACGGTTTAGCAGAAGTACGACAAAAGTGCTAGGCATTTGTCGTACTAAGAGAGAAAGATTAATGGGTCTGATTAAATGGGATTTAATCAGATTGGGCCCAAAAGCCCAAAAGGGAAAGAGAAGGCTTTTAATGACTAAAAGCCAACTCTCTTCCTCCCAACCCTAGCACTCAGCCGCGCCTCTCTCTCTCTGTTCTGCGCCTCCCTTAGCTCGGTCTAGCAGCCAGTTTCCTGTGATTGCGTGTGTGAGCCTTTGGAGGATTCATCCCTTGGTGTATCTCCCTGATCTCTGACCTGTTCAATCAATTCCGCTGCAACAAACAGGTAAAAGGTGAGATCATAATGTTTCTAAATAAGAACACCTAGATCTAATGCATGTTTAGGTTGATATCAATATGAGAATTGAATCAGGATCAACCGAAACTTCTAACAGTGGTATCAGAGCCATTGGTTCTTAGGTTTCTTGTTTTAGATTCATTGTTTAGGTTGTTTAATCTGCTTAGAATTGTTTTTGAATCAATTACTGATAAGATAAAACAGTTAAGAATCAGAATTGAACTCTAAACAAATTGATTGGATCACAAAACCGAGCTATATGACTCGTTTTTGTCGATCGGCCAAGGAAGAGATCGACCGGCTTGGCCGGTTGATTATCACGGCCGTGAGTTGGACCGGACGGTCGGGATGGTCGAATGGATCGGATCGGATCGTATGATCGATCACGATCGATCGTCGCGTCGCATCCGATCATTCGTCTCGATCGCGTCCCGGTCGCGTGCGTCGCGTCCCGATCGCTCGGCGATCGTGGAGCGTCGGTCCGAGCAACTCGTCCGCGTCCCGGCTGCACCGTCCCGATGGCCCGTCCCGGCTGCGTATCGCCTCGATCTCGGATCGGTTGGTTCGCGGCTGAGCGGCTGGCCGATGTTTTCTTGCTAAGGAAGCTAGGTCACGACCAACTCGGTTTGGTTCGTGACCAAATCGGTTCGGTTCAGGGTTCGGTTTAAAAACTTGATTAAAATCATCATTCTGGTTTGATAAACAGATTTTAATAATTTTATTAAATCTGGTTAAACCGGGATAAGAAATCCAATGTCGAAAGAAATATTGGATTTAGTGCCTAAACCGGGAATTTCTAATTTGATTTGGTTGGACCAAATAAATTGAGAGATTCCGGTTTAGTAAATAACCGGTTGACAATTGTGGTCATCGTAGTAATTAAAACTTGGTTAGACCAGTTTTAATGAACCAGACCGGTTATGTCAATTAATTGGACAATTGGGTCATGTCTTGGACATGGACCAATTCTTGGGCCTCGGGCCAAGAAGTTAAAACAATTGGGCCAGTTAATTGAGTCTTTCTTCAGATTAATTTAAAATTTATTTTATAATATTATAAAGTCGATTTTAAATTAAAGTTTCCGAAATTTTATATTTAGAAAGTTTCTTAAATTAGAAGTTTCTGAATTTGCGGGTTTTGGATTTTAAAGAAGTTTCTAAAGTTAGAAAGTTTCCGGTTTTAGAAAGTTTCCAATTTTAGAAAGTTTCCAAAAATAGTAGGTTTCCATAAATAGAAAGTTTCCCGAAATAGTAATCTTCTATTTTGGGAATGATTTTAATAAACCTACGAACCTCAAATAATATCAAGCGTTGGATGTCTTGTCCAGGCTATGTCAGCTGTCAAAGCCCATTCAATTGCATTCATGGCCTTACAGTGTGAGGATGTCTGCTTTTGCGTGGGTAAGACGGTTTGTGATTCATAAATGTCATTGGGAGTCCCAGACATTAATGATTACATGACTGTATAGTCCGGTTTTCTTGACTAGGCCATCGGGAGTCCCGGGCCTTGAGACATCAGAGTGGATTGGGCCTCGGGCCCAGATTCACAACCAAGAGTTATATCACGGATATAATTAGCCGATATAGGGCTTACCGATATAAGCTAATGTTGGGTGACGGCCAGTGGCCCACTTTGATCTTAGTTATATGTGGATCTTGGAATCATTATATTCTATTGAGGGTAACTTAGGTTATTGAATATAATGTGTGATTAATCATATTAAACTTTAATACGATATTAATCATTTTGAACATATAACTAATAACCTTTTTATTTATATATTTCAGATATGACTACTACAAGCACACAAAACACATTCTCGATCCGGTCTGTTCTCGAGAAGGAGAAGCTGACTGGAACGAACTTCCTGACATGGTCAAGGAACTTGAGGCTGGTCCTCAAGCAGGAGAAGAAGGATTATGTCCTTCGAGATCCCCTCCCCGAGAGGCCTCTTGCCAATGCTGCCAGGACTCTGCACAATGCTTGGGAAAAGCATTCGTCAGATGAAAATGATGTTTATTGCCTGATGTTGGTGACAATGACTCCAGAGCTGCAAAAGCAGTTCGAAAGTGTATTGTCTCCAATCGAGATCATGGCAAGCCTGAAATCGCTTTTTCAGGAGCAGGCTAGGACCGAGAGGTTCCAGACAGTTAAGAACCTCTTGGACTGTAAGTTGGCTGCGAATGCGGCAGTGAGTCCTCATGTGTTGAAGATGATGGGTTATCTCGATCATCTTCACAAACTCGACTGCCCAATCAGCCAGGAACTTGCCTGCGACATCATTCTGCAGTCTTTACCTGCAAGCTATGATCAGTTCATTCTGAACTTTAACATGCATGGCTTGAGTAAGACACTGCCTGAGCTTCACGGAATGCTCAAGACTGCAGAGCCCAACTTGAAGAAAACCGCCAAGGACCCCAATGTACTTATGGTACAAAAGGGCAAGGGGTTTAAGAAGTCTTCTGCTAAGGATAAGGGAAAGGCCAAGGGTGTCCAAGTCGTGGACAAGGACACGCCAAAGCCCAAGCCCAAGTCCAAGGCTGGGCCTACTGACATGTGCAGGTTCTGCAAAGAACTGGGGCATTGGAGAAGAGATTGCAAGAAATTCCAGGAAGGTCTAAAGGAATTAAAGAAGAAGACTTTCGAGACTTCTTCATCAGGTATTTTTGTTATAGAAGTTAATACAACTACTTCTGATAATACCTCATGGGTCATGGATACTGGTTGTGGGGCTCATATTTGTACTAATATGCAGGCACTCAGCAACAGTAGAAGGCTGAAGCAAGGACAAGTAGAGCTACGAGCTGGGAATGGAGCGAAAGTTTCAGCACTAGCTGTAGGAACTTACTTGTTGTCTTTACCTTCGGGATTGATTTTAGAACTTAATAATTGTTATTTTGTACCTGCTATAAGCAGAAATATTATTTCAATTTCTTTGTTGGATTTGGAAGGTTATGATTTTTCAGTTAAGAATAAATTATGTTCCTTCAATCGCAACAATTTGTTCTATGGTTCTGCCCCTCTTACGAATGGGCTTTACATACTCGATCAATCCGCGCCAATTTATAACATTAATACAAAACGGTTTAAGCCTAATGAGGAAAACCGAACGTTTCTATGGCATTGTCGTTTAGGGCACATCAGCGAGAAACGCATCAAGAGGCTCCATTCGAATGGACTTCTTGGCTCATTTGACTTTGAGTCATGTGAGAAATGCGAATCCTGCATGATGGGCAAAATGACACGGGCCCCCTTTAATAAACCTAACGAGAGGGCCAGTGACTTATTGGGCCTGATACACACTGATGTGTGTGGCCCAATGTCCACTAATGCAAGAGGAAACTATCAGTACTTCATTACCTTCACTGATGATTTCAGTAGGTATGGATATGTTTATTTGATGAAACATAAGTCTGAATCTTTTGAAAAGTTCAGAGAGTTCCAAAATGAAGTACAGAACCAACTTGGCAAAAGCATTAAGGCTCTTCGGTCCGACCGAGGAGGAGAATACTTAAGCCAGGAATTCAGTGATCATCTGAGAGAGTGTGGGATCGTATCCCAACTCACTCCTCCTGGAACACCTCAATGGAATGGTGTGTCTGAGAGGAGAAATCGGACCTTATTGGATATGGTTCGATCTATGATGAGTCACACAGACCTTCCAATATCCCTTTGGGGATATGCTCTGCTAACAGCAGTGTTCACTCTAAACAGAGCGCCATCAAAAGCAGTAGCAAAGACACCATATGAATTATGGACTAGAGTGGCTCCAGTGCTGTCTTATCTAAGAATTTGGGGTTGTGAAGCCTATGTAAAGAGATTAATCTCAGATAAGCTTACACCAAAATCTGATAAATGCTACTTCATTGGTTATCCACGGGAAACCAAGGCTTATTACTTCTATCTACGTTCCGAGAACAAGATCTTTGTTGCCCGGGATTGTAACTTTCTTGAGAGGGAGTTTCTCTCTAAGAAAGACAGTGGGAGTAAGGTACTGCTTGAAGAAATTCAAGATGAACAGGATACTGCTCAACCTAATGAGGAAGAGCAGCAGGAGGATCTACAAGAAATTGTAGAGCCTGAACCTGTAGTACCTGAAGTTCGAAGATCCGGGAGGATCCGTCACGAACCCGAGAGATATCAGGGATTCCTCGTGACTGACTGTCATGATCTTTTGATCATTGATGGTGATGAACCATCGAACTTCAATCAAGCCATGATGGGCCCAGATTCCTCTAAGTGGCGCAAGGCCACTGATTCCGAAATGGACTCCATGTCGGTCAACCAAGTATTTTCGTTGGTTGACTTACCCGTTGGTGTAAAAGCCATCGAGTGCAAATGGATCTTCAAGAAGAAGATTGACGTGGATGGAAATGTCCAGATTTATAAAGCCAGGTTGGTGGCAAAAGGTTTCAGACAAGTTCACGGTGTGGACTACGATGAAACCTATTCACCGGTGGCTATGATGAAATCTATTCGGATTCTACTAGCAACTGCAGCTTTTCATGATTATGAAATTTGGCAGATGGACGTGAAAACCGCATTCCTGAATGGTATTCTGGAAGAGGATGTGTATATGACGCAACCTGACGGTTACATAGATCCAAAGAATGCTGGGAAAGTATGCAAGCTTCATAAATCCATTTATGGATTGAAGCAAGCATCGAGGAGCTGGAATCTTCGTTTTGATGAAGCGATCAAGCAATTTGACTTCATCAGAAACGAAGAAGAACAATGCGTGTATAAGAAAACTAGTGGGAGCAAAATCGTTTTTCTTATTCTGTATGTCGATGACATACTGCTTCTCGGAAACGACGTTCTAATGCTGAAGTCTGTAAAAGACTGGCTTGGAAGTTGTTTTTCCATGAAAGACATGGGTGAAGCCGCATACGTTCTTGGAATTAGGATCTATCGGGATAGACCTAAGAGGCTAATAGGCTTGTGTCAAGACTCATACATTGACAAAGTCCTACAAAGATTCAGCATGAAAGATTCCAAGAAGGGCTTCACGCCAATGGTACATGGCACAACGCTAAGCAAGAAGCAGAGCCCTACGTCGGCTGCTGAGCTTGAGCGCATGAAGAATATTCCTTATGCATCTGCAATAGGATCTGTCATGTATGCCATGATCTGTACTCGTCCTGATGTTGCTTATGCATTGAGCATGACGAGTAGATACCAGTTAAATCCAGGTGAAAACCATTGGATTGCCGTAAAGAATATCTTGAAGTATCTAAGACATACTAAGGATAAATTCTTGGTGTACGGTGGAAGTGATGTGCTTAAGGTCAGTGGATTCACGGACGCAAGTTTCCAGACAGACACTGATGATTTCCGGTCACAGTCCGGTTATGTCTTTTGTCTGAATGGCGGTGCAGTAAGTTGGAGAAGCTCCAAGCAGGACACCGTTGCTGATTCCACTACGGAAGCTGAATATATCGCCGCCTCAGAAGCAGCGAAGGAAGCTGTTTGGATACGAAAGTTCATTATGGAACTAGGTGTGATACCAGATGCGGCTGAGCCTCTGGCACTGTTTTGTGACAACAATGGTGCTATAGCTCAGGCAAAGGAACCAAGATCACACCAGAAATCCAAGCATGTTCAAAGAAGATATCACTTGATACGTGACATCATTAATAGAAAGGAAGTCAAGATCAGCCGAGTTCCGACAGATGATAATGTCGCTGATCCATTGACAAAGCCACTCCCAAGGCCTAAGCTCGAGTTCCTGACTGAAGCTGTAGGCATTAGAAACATTGAAATGTAATCTAAATTTGAGTGGGAGTTTTGTGAGCTTTATTTTAGTTATTTGATATGTTCTTGTAAAACATTATTTATGTTTTAATGAAATTATTATTTCAAGATTATTTTAACTGTGATGAAATAATCGTTCCAAAATGATATGAACCATTTTATAGGTCATCGAAGTAAATGATTTGATCTTGAGTCATCGAAGTCATTTAGCTTGATCATGAGATCCTATATTTGATAAATGTTTTATATCATCATGTCCCTAGTCGAAGGTTGTTGAAACTGGAACACCAACAACCGTGTGAGACTGGATTGGTACGTGACTTATGACAAAGTCTCAGTGTGTCATAGATGCACGGCATCAAAGTCAGTACATAGGTGTATGTTGGGAACATACGACCGGACAAGACCCGCTAATAAGAACTCTTCAGGATATTTATATCTGTGTCATAAGAGATTCTTACTACGACTATAGAGTATAGTCCTTAGACCTGAGTTCGCATGCATGTGACTGCATATGGACTGATGCACTTTGATCATTGTCTAACGCTATCGTTCTGCGATAGCTATAAGGACCTTGTTTGGGTACATCATGAAATGAGTAGTTTACAGTGATGGAACAAGATGGGATTTGTCCCTCCAATATAAATGGAGTGAATATCTCTAGGCCAATCGGAGATTTGAATACTGGAAAAACGCATGGCCATGCTCAAACGGACTTTCCCGAGTCGTTTGGATTGTCAGTATCAAATCAGAGTCCGATGAACAAGATTAGGCTTTATAAGGATGACACTAATCTTGCCTTATGACTAATCGAGATATTGAGACGAAAGGGATTATGAATACAGAGATTCCAGTTCAAGTGGGAGATTGTTGGAATTGTGTCCAGCAATCTCTGTACTGTCTCTATAACGTAAGAGTATGTCAGTGATCAGACATAAGTCATACAATACTGGGGGTCATGATGGCTTGCTAGAGTCCGCTCATGATCTATAAGTCTCGGACTTATTGCTTTTATTGTATGATCCCATATGGGTCACACGCTTAAGCTAGCAGGAAATACAAAAGGAACGGTTTAGCAGAAGTACGACAAAAGTGCTAGGCATTTGTCGTACTAAGAGAGAAAGATTAATGGGTCTGATTAAATGGGATTTAATCAGATTGGGCCCAAAAGCCCAAAAGGGAAAGAGAAGGCTTTTAATGACTAAAAGCCAACTCTCTTCCTCCCAACCCTAGCACTCAGCCGCGCCTCTCTCTCTCTGTTCTGCGCCTCCCTTAGCTCGGTCTAGCAGCCAGTTTCCTGTGATTGCGTGTGTGAGCCTTTGGAGGATTCATCCCTTGGTGTATCTCCCTGATCTCTGACCTGTTCAATCAATTCCGCTGCAACAAACAGGTAAAAGGTGAGATCATAATGTTTCTAAATAAGAACACCTAGATCTAATGCATGTTTAGGTTGATATCAATATGAGAATTGAATCAGGATCAACCGAAACTTCTAACATCTCTGTATTCATAATCCTTTTGTCACAATATCTCGATTAGTCATAAGGCAAGATTAGTGTCATCCTTATAAAGCCTAATCTTGTTCATCGGACTCTGATTCGATACTGACAATCCAAACGACTCGGGACAGTCCGTTTGAGCATGGCCATGCATTTTCCAGTATTCAAATCTCCGATTGGCCTAGAGATATTCACTCCATTTATATTGGAGGGACAAATTCCGTCTTGTTCCATCACTGTAAACTACTCATTTCATAATGTGCCCAAACAAGGTCCTTATAACTATCGCAGAACGATAGCGTTAGACAATGATCAAAGTGCATTAGTCCATGTGCAGTCACATGCATGCGAACTCAGGTCTAAGGACTATACTCTATAGTCGTAGTGAGAATCTCTTATGACACAGATATAAATATCCTGAAGAGTTCTCATAATCGGGTCTTGTCCGGTCGTATGTTCCCAACATACACCTATGTATTGACTTTGATGCCGCGCATCTATGACACACTGAGACTTTGCGGGTTTTTTTGGATTTTTAAGAAATTTCTAAAGTTAGAAAGTTTCCGGTTTTAGATAGTTTCCAATTTTAGAAAGTTTCCAAAAATAGTAGGTTTTCAAAATAGAAAGTTTCCCGAAATAGTAATCTTCTATTTTGGGAATGAAATTTTAATAAACCTACGAACCTCAAATAATATCAAGCGTTGGATGTCTTGTCCATTCTATGTCAGCTGTCGAAGCCCATTCAATTGTATTCATGGCCTTACAGTGTGAGGGTGTCTACTTTTGCGTGGATAAGACGGTTTGTGATTCATAAATGTCATTGGGAGTCCCAGACATTAATGATTACATGACTGTATAGTCTGGTTTTCTTGACTAGGCCATCGGGAGTCCCGGGCCTTGAGACATCAGAGTGAATTGGGCCTCGGGCCCAGATTCACAACCAAGAGTTATATCACGGATATAATTAGCCGACATAGGGCTTACCGATATAAGCTAAAGTTGGGTGACGGCCAGTGGCCCACTTTAATCTTAGTTATATGTGGATCTTGGAATCATTATATTCTATTGAGGGTAACTTATGTTATTGAATATAATGCATGATTAATCATATTAAATTTAATGCGAGATTAATCATATTGAACATATTAACTAATAACCTTTTTATATTATATTTCAGCTATGACTACTACAAGCACACAAAACACATTCTCAATCCGGTCTGTTCTCGAGAAGGAGAAGCTGACTGGAACGAACTTCCTGACGTGGTTAAGGAACTTGAGGCTGGTCCTCAAGCAGGAGAAGAAGGATTATGTCCTTCGTGATCCTCTCCCCGAGAGGCCTGCTAACAATGCCGCCAGGACTCTGCATAATGCTTGGGAAAAGCATTCGTCAGATGAAAATGATGTGTATTGCCTTATGTTGGCGACAATGACTGCTGAGCTGCAAATGCAGTTCGAGAGTGTGTTGTCACCAATTGAGATAATGGCAAGCCTGAAATCGCTTTTTCAGGAGCAAGCAAGGACTGAGAGGTTTCAGACTGTTAAGAACCTCTTAGACTGTAAGTTGGCTGCAAATGCGGCAGTGAGTCCTCATGTCTTGAAGATGATGGGTTATCTCGATCATCTTCAGAAACTCGACTGCCCTATCAGCCAGGAACTTGCTTGCGACATCATTCTGCAGTCATTACCTGCAAGCTATGATCAGTTCATTCTGAACTTTAACATGCATGGCTTGAGTAAGACATTGCCTGAGCTTCACGGAATGCTCAAGACTGCAGAGCCCAACTTGAGGAAAACCGCCAAGGACCCCAATGTGCTTATGGTGCAGAAGGGCAAGGGGTTTAAGAAATCCTCTGCTAAGGATAAGGGAAAGGCCAAGGCTGTCCAAGTCGCGGACAAGGACACGCCAAAGCCCAAGCCCAAGTCCAAGGCTGGGCCAACTGACATATGCAGGTTCTGTAAAGAACCAGGGCATTGGAGGAGAGAATGTAAGAAATTCCAAGAAGGTCTAAAGGAATTGAAGAAGAAGACTCTCGAGACTTCTTCGACAGGTATTTTTGTTATAGAAGTTAATACAACTACTTCTGATAATACCTCATGGGTTATGGATACTGGTTGTGGGGCTCATATTTGTACTAATATGCAGGCACTCAGCAACAGTAGAAGGCTGAAGCAAGGACAAGTGGAGCTACGAGTTAGGAATGGAGCGAAAGTTCCAGCACTAGCTGTAGGCACATACTTGTTGTCTTTACCTTCGGGATTGGTTTTAGAACTTAATAATTGTTATTTTGTACCTGCTATAAGCAGGAATATTATTTCAATTTCTTTGTTGGATTTGGAAGGTTATGATTTTTCAGTTAAGAATAAATTATGTTCCTTCAATCGCAACAATTTGTTCTATGGTTGTGCCCCTCTTACGAATGGGCTTTACATACTCGATCAATCCGCGCCAATTTATAACATTAATACCAAACGGTTCAAACCTAATGAGGAGAACCGAACGTTTATATGGCATTGTCGTTTAGGGCACATCAGCGAGAAACGCATCAAGAGGCTCCATTCGAATGGACTTCTTGGCTCATTTGACTTTGAGTCATGTGAGAAATGTGAATCCTGCATGATGGGCAAAATGACACGGGCCCCCTTTATAAACCTAACGAGAGGGCCAGTGACTTATTGGGCCTGATACACACTGACGTGTGTGGCCCAATGTCCACAAATGCAAGAGGAAACTATCAGTACTTCATTACCTTCACTGATGATTTCAGTAGGTATGGATATGTTTATTTAATGAAACATAAGTCTGAATCTTTTGAGAAGTTCAGAGAATTCCAAAATGAAGTACAGAACCAACTTGGCAAAAGCATTAAGGCTCTTCGGTCCGACCGAGGAGGAGAATACTTAAGCCAAGAATTCAGTGATCATCTAAGAGAGTGTGGGATCGTATCCCAACTCACTCCTCCCGGAACACCTCAATGGAATGGTGTGTCTGAGAGGAGAAATCGGACCTTATTGGATATGGTTCGATCTATGATGAGTCACACAGACCTTCCAATATCCCTTTGGGGATATGCTCTGCTAACAGCAGTGTTCACTCTAAATAGAGCGCCATCGAAAGCAGTAGCAAAGACACCATATGAATTATGGACTGGAGTGGCTCCAGTGCTGTCTTATCTAAGAATTTGGGGTTGTGAAGCCTATTTCAAGAGATTGATCTCAGATAAGCTTACACCAAAGTCTGATAAATGCTACTTCATTGGTTATCCGAAGGAAACCAAGGCTTATTACTTCTATCTACGTTCCGAGAACAAGATCTTTGTTGCCCGGGATTGTAACTTTCTTGAGAGAGAGTTTCTCTCTAAGAAAGACAGTGGGAGTAAGGTACTGCTTGAAGAAATTCAAGATGAACAGGATACTGCTCAACCTAATGAGGAAGAGCAGCAGGAGGACCTACAAGAAATTGTAGAGCCTGAACCTGTAGTACCTGAAGTTCGAAGATCCGGGAGGATCCGTCACGAACCCGAAAGATATCAAGGATTCCTCGTGACTGACTGTCATGATCTTTTGATCATTGATGGTGATGAACCATCGAACTTCAATCAAGCCATGATGGGCCCAGATTCCTCTAAGTGGCGCAAGGCCACTGATTCCGAAATGGACTCCATGTCGGTCAACCAAGTGTTTTCGTTGGTTGACTTACCCGCTGGTGTAAAAGCCATCGAGTGCAAATGGATCTTCAAGAAGAAGATTGACGTGGATGGAAATGTCCAGATTTATAAAGCCAGGTTGGTGGCAAAAGGTTTCAGACAAGTTCACGGTGTGGATTACGATGAAACCTATTCACCAGTGGCTATGATGAAATCTATTCGGATTCTACTAGCAACTGCAGCTTTTCATGATTATGAAATTTGGCAGATGGACGTGAAAACCGCCTTCCTGAATGGTATTCTGGAAGAGGATGTGTATATGACACAACCTGACGGTTACATAGATCCAAAGAATGCTGGGAAAGTATGCAAGCTTCATAAATCCATTTATGGATTGAAGCAAGCATCGAGGAGCTGGAATCTTCGTTTTGATGAAGCGATCAAGCAATTTGACTTCATCAGAAAAGAAGAAGAACAATGCGTGTATAAGAAAACTAGTGGGAGCAAGATAGTATTTCTTATTCTGTATGTCGATGACATACTGCTTCTCGGAAACGACGTTCCAATGCTGAAGTCCGTAAAGGACTGGCTTGGAAGTTGTTTTTCCATGAAAGACATGGGTGAAGCCGCATACGTTCTTGGAATCAGGATCTACCGGGATAGATCTAGAAGGCTGATAGGCTTGTGTCAAGATTCATACATTGACAAAGTCCTACAATGATTCAGCATGAAGGATTCCAAGAAGGGCTTCACGCCAATGGTACATGGCACAACGCTAAGCAAGAAGCAGAGCCCTACGACGGCTGCTGAGCTTGAGCGCATGAAGAATATTCCTTATGCATCTGCAATAGGATCTGTCATGTATGCCATGATCTGTACTCGTCCTGATGTTGCTTATGCATTGAGCATGACGAGTAGATACCAGTCAAATCCAGGTGAAAACCATTGGATTGCCGTAAAGAATATCTTGAAGTATCTAAGACATACTAAAGATAAGTTCTTGGTGTACGGTGGAAGTGATGTGCTTAAAGTCAGTGGATTCACGGACGCAAGTTTCCAGACAGACCAAGATGATTTCCGGTCACAGTCCGGTTATATCTTTTGTCTGAATGGCGGTGCAATCAGTTGGAGAAGCTCCAAGCAAGACACCGTTGCTGATTCCACTACAGAAGCTGAATATATCGCCGCCTCAGAAGCAGCGAAGGAAGCTGTTTGGATACGAAAGTTCATTATTGAACTAGGTGTGATACCAGATGCGGCTGAGCCTCTGGCACTGTTTTGTGACAACAATGGTGCTATAGCTCAGGCAAAGGAACCAAGATCACACCAGAAATCCAAGCATGTTCTAAGAAGATTTCACTTGATACGTGACATCATTAATAGAAAGGAAGTCAAGATCAGCCGAGTTCAGACAGATGATAACGTCGCTGATCCGTTGACAAAGCCACTCCCAAGGCCTAAGCTCGAGTTTCTGACTGAAGCTGTAGGCATTAGAGACATTGAAATGTAATCTAAATTTGAGTGGGAGTTTGAGGGCTTTATTTAGTTATTTGATATGTTCTTGTAAAACATTCTTATGTTTAATGAAATTATTATTTCAAGATTATTTTAACTGTGATGAAATAATCGTTCCAAAGTGATATAAACCATTTTATAGGTCATCGAAGTAAGTGACTTGATCTTGAGTCATCAAAGTCATTTAGCTTGATCATGAGACCCTATATTTGATAGATGGATTATATCATCCTGTCCCTAGTCGAAGGTTGTTGAAATTGGAACACCAACAACCGTGAGAGACTGGATTGGTATGTGACTTATGACAAAGTCTCAGTGTGTCATAGATGCGCGGCATCAAAGTCAATACATAGGTGTATGTTGGGAACATACGACCGGACAAGACCCGATTATGAGAACTCTTCAGGATATTTATATCTGTGTCATAAGAGATTCTCACTACGACTATAGAGTATAGTCCTTAGACCTGAGTTCGCATGCATGTGACTGCACATGGACTAATGCACTTTGATCATTGTCTAACGCTATCGTTCTGCGATAGTTATAAGGACTTTGTTTGGGTACATTATGAAATGAGTAGTTTACAGTGATGGAACAAGACGGAATTTGTCCCTCCAATATAAATGGAGTGAATATCTCTAGGCCAATCGGAGATTTGAATACTGGAAAATGCATGGCCATGCTCAAACGGACTTTCCCGAGTCGTTTGGATTGTCAGTATCAAATCAGAGCCCGATGAACAAGATTAGGCTTTATAAGGATGACACCAATCTTGCCTTATGACTAATCGAGATATTGAGACAAAAGGATTATGAATACAGAGATTCCAGTACAAGTGGGAGATTGTTGGAATTATGTCCAGTAATCTCGGTACTGTCTCTAGAAAGTAAGAGTATGTCAATGATCAGACATAAGTCATATAATACTGGGGGTCATGATGGCTTGCTAGAGTCCGCTCATGATCTATAAGTCTTGGACTTATTGCCTTTATTATATGATCCCATATGGGTCACACGCCTAAGCTAACAGGAAAATGTGTAGGAACGGCTTAGCAGAAGTACGGTAAAAGTGCCAGGCATTTGTCGTACTTAGAGAGAGATAAATGGGTCTGATTAAATCCAAGGGATTTAATCAGATTGGTATTTGGGCCCAAAAGCCCAAAAGGGATTAGACAAGTTTTATAATTAAAACTTAAGTCTGAATCCCTAGAACCCTAGCCCCTCAGCGCCGAAATCTCTCTCTCCCTGCGCCTCCCATCAGCTCGGTCTAGCAGCCGTTTTCTGTGATCGCGTGTGTGAGCCTTTGGAGGATTCATCTCTCGGTGTTTCTCTGATCTCTGACCTGTTCTCTCCTTCCGCTGCAATTAACAGGTAAAAGGTGAGATCTATCATTGTTTCTATACAAGAAGAACCTAGATCAGCATGTTTAGGATAATCTGAATCTGAGAATTGAATCAGGATTAACCAAAACATCCTTCATTGATTCGAAAGTTGTTTTTCGATAAAATTATGGGAGAAACTGTATACATTCTTGGAATAAGAATCTATAGAGATAGATTGGATAAGCTAATTGGATTGTGTCAAGATACTTATAGTGATAAAGCCTTGCACATGTCCAATATGCAGGATTCCAAGAAGGGATTCGTGCAAATGACTCTTGGTATTACTCTTAGCAAGACGCAGTGTCTTTCGACACACACTGAGCAAGGGCGAATGAGGGTCAGGCTACTGCTAAAGGCATTAGATGTCTTAAGATGTGATCTTAATTTTAGTGGGAGTCTTTGTTATTAATTTTAGTTATGATATGATGTTCGTATAAACATAATTTGATTATGTTATTGAAATCTGACATCTGTATTATTTAATAATGGTTATTAAATAATAGTCCCAAAGTAATTTATGACATTTTATAGGTCATCAAGTATGTGACTTGATCATGAAACCCTATAGATAATAAATGACATAAATTATGTTGGTCCCTGGTCGAGGTTGTTAAACTGGGACATTAACAACCGCGTGAGACTAGTATGTGAGGTGACTGATGACTAAGTTTCATGGAGTCATTAATAAGAGTATTAAAGTCAATCACATAGATATGTGTTGGAGAACACAGGATCGGACATGACCCACTGATGAGAACTCTACGGGATAGTTATATAAGTGTCATGAGAGTTTTCATTACGACTATAGAGTATAGTCCTTAGACCTGAGTTCATCATGTTTTCTTACATGTGAATTGGTCCGCTTTAACCTTGTCAAACGTCAGCCGTAACTGGTGACTATAAAGGCATTGACTGGGCGTATCATGAAGCGTGTGAAGAGACAGGGATGGAACAAGATGGGATTTGTCCCTCTTATATAACAGGAGATAAATATCTCAGGGCCCATCGAAGATTTGATACTGAAAAATGTGTGGCCACACTCAAACGAGGTGATTGTCAGTCGTTTGTCTTGTCAGTATAAATCGGAGTTCGATGAACATGATCTTGGCTAAATAAGGGTGACACAGATCTTGCCTTATGCCAGATCAAGATATAGTGACGAAGGGATTGAAGGAATAGATGATTCCAGTACAAGTGGGAGATTGTTGGGAATGTCCTGAAATCTATTGTACTTACTCCAAGTGAAAGTCGTATTGTCGAGATGAGACAATCATATGACATTAGGTAGTCATAATGCTTTGCTAGAAGCCACTTATGATCAATAAGTTTAGAACTCATTGCTAGTGTTATATGATCCTACAGGGTCACACACCTAAGCAAACTGGGCGTTAAAGACGAGGTTGATCATTAATGTAATGATCCAGTGAATGCATATTTGATATGCATTCGATATCAATATTCTGGGGCAGTGTCGATCGATGCAACTCGCGGATTAATCAGATTAATTCGGTTTAATCGTTGGTTAATTCCGTTATGGTTTAAGTCGACATATATAAGATATATGGTCGACCTAAACTGATTTCCAACCTAATAGACAGCCACCAGAACTTGAATAGAAACCTCTGAAGAGATTGGATCTCTATAGGCACTAGCATCCCTGCTGTTCAGTTTGTGTGCCAGTGGATACCAGTAGAGGCGCAGCATTTGAGGCGCTCTAGATCTCGATTATCTGAAAATCTTCCGCTGCTAATCACCAGGTAAATCTGAGATCCCATAGATTCAATTATATGAACCTTAGATCCTATGCTCGGAATTCAGATAAGGATTGCCTAATTGGATTAGGATCTGCTAGAAATTCCTTCATATACTACTAGTTCACGTCTGTGCACTTGCAGTGTAGATCTAGGGATTAAAACCTGATCGTATCAAGTTTTTGGCGCCGTTGCCGGGGGACTCTTTTGAGTCTTCGATAGATTTGAACTTAAGATTTAGACTAGGTTTTTCGTTTTTGTTTTGGTTACTAATTTTTCTATTTTCTTGCGTTTCAGGTACGCCTAGATTCGCCTTGCATCGATCGACACGGTCCTGTGTGTCGATTGTCACGTCTTCGCGCTCTGTATCGATCGACGCTCTCCCTACATCGATCGACACATCTGCGTAAACAGATCAGTTTGTGATTGATCGCGACTTGAGGAGTAATACGGACAAAGAGCTCGTGAAACTTAAACTTAAGTAGCTTGCTAAGCTAGAGAGAGAGAACATAAAAGCTCATAAGAAAGCTAAGATGGCGAACGTTAAACAGGTGCCTTTGATTTTGAGACCTGATGCTGAGGGAGTTCTGAGAGATCGACAGAACTGTAGGAAGTTTCGGTTGATCCTGATTCAATTCTCATATTGATATCAACCTAAACATGCATCAGATCTAGGTGTTCTTATTTAGAAACATTAGATCTCACCTTTTACCTGTTTGTTTGCAGCGGAATTGAGAACAGGTCAATGATCAGGGAGATACACCGAGAGATGGATCCTCCAAAGGCTCACACACGCAATCACAGGAAACTGGCTGCTAGACCGAGCTAAGGGAGGCGCAGAAACGAGAGAGAGAGGCGCGGCTGAGTGGCTTAGGGTTGGGGAGAAGAGACTTGGCTTTTAGACATTAAAAGCCTTCTCTTTCCCTTTTGGGCTTTTGGGCCCAATCTGATTAAATCCCATTTAATCAGACCCATTATTCATTCTCTCTTAGTACGACAAATGCCTAGCACTTTTGTCGTACTTCTGCTATGCCTTTCAACATTATTTCCTGCTAGCTTAAGCGTGTGACCCATATGGGATCATACAATAAAGGCAACAAGTCCAAGACTTATAGATCATGAGCGGACTCTAGCAAGCCATCATGACCCCCAGTATTGTATGACTTATGTCTGATCACTGACATACTCTTACGTTATAGAGACAGTACAGAGATTGCTGGACACAATTCCAACAATCTCCCACTTGAACTGGAATCTCTGTATTCATAATCCCTTTCGTCTCAATATCTCGATTAGTCATAAGGCAAGATTAGTGTCATCCTTATAAAGCCTAATCTTGTTCATCGGACTCTGATTTGATACTGACAATCCAAACGACTCGGGAAAGTCCGTTTGAGCATGGCCATGCGTTTTCCAGTATTCAAATCTCCGATTGGCCTAGAGATATTCACTCCATTTATATTGGAGGGACAAATCCCATCTTGTTCCATCACTGTAAACTACTCATTTCATGATGTACCCAAACAAGGTCCTTATAGCTATCGCATAACGACAGCGTTAGACAATGATCAAAGTGCATCAGTCCATATGCAGCCACATGCATGTGAACTCAGGTCTAAGGACTATACTCTATAGTCGTAGTAAGAATCTCTTATGACACAGATATAAATATCCTGAAGAGTTCTTATTAGCGGGTCTTGTCCGGTCGTATGTTCCCAACATACACCTATGTACTGACTTTGATGCCGAGCATCTATGACACACTGAGACTTTGTCATAAGTCACGTACCAATCCAGTCTTACACGGTTGTTGGTGTTCCAATTTCAACAACCTTCGACTAGGGACAGGATGATATAAAACATTTATCAAATATAGGATCTCATGATCAAGCTAAATGACTTCGATGACTCAAGATCAAATCATTTACTTCGATGACCTATAAAATGGTTCATATCATTTTGGAACGATTATTTCATCACAGTTAAAATAATCTTGAAATAATAATTTCATTAAAACATAAATAATGTTTTACAAGAACATATCAAATAACTAAAATAAAGCTCACAAAACTCCCACTCAAATTTAGATTACATTTCAATGTTTCTAATGCCTACAGCTTCAGTCAGGAACTCGAGCTTAGGCCTTGGGAGTGGCTTTGTCAACGGATCAGCGATGTTATCATCTGTCGGAACTCGGCTGATCTTGACTTCCTTTCTATTAATGATGTCACGTATCAAGTGATATCTTCTTTGAACATGCTTGGATTTCTGGTGTGATCTTGGTTCCTTTGCCTGAGCTATAGCACCATTGTTGTCACAAAACAGTGCCAGAGGCTCAGCCGCATCTGGTATCACACCTAGTTCCATAATGAACTTTCGTATCCAAACAGCTTCCTTCGCTGCTTCTGAGGCGGCGATATATTCAGCTTCCGTAGTGGAATCAGCAACGGTGTCCTGCTTGGAGCTTCTCCAACTTACTGCACCGCCATTCAGACAAAAGACATAACCGGACTGTGACCGGAAATCATCAGTGTCTGTCTGGAAACTTGCGTCCGTGAATCCACTGACTTTAAGCACATCACTTCCACCGTACACCAAGAATTTATCCTTAGTATGTCTTAGATACTTCAAGATATTCTTTACGGCAATCCAATGGTTTTCACCTGGATTTGACTGGTATCTACTCGTCATGCTCAATGCATAAGCAACATCAGGACGAGTACAGATCATGGCATACATGACAGATCCTATTGCAGATGCATAAGGAATATTCTTCATGCGCTCAAGCTCAGCAGCCGACGTAGGGCTCTGCTTCTTGCTTAGCGTTGTGCCATGTACCATTGGCGTGAAGCCCTTCTTGGAATCTTTCATGCTGAATATTTGTAGGACTTTGTCAATGTATGAGTCTTGACACAAGCCTATCAGCCTCTTAGGTCTATCCCGATAGATCCTAATTCCAAGAACGTATGCGGCTTCACCCATGTCTTTCATGGAAAAACAACTTCCAAGCCAGTCCTTTACAGACTTCAGCATTGGAACGTCGTTTCCGAGAAGCAGTATGTCATCGACATACAGGATAAGAAAAACGATTTTGCTCCCACTAGTTTTCTTATACACGCATTGTTCTTCTTCGTTTCTGATAAAGTCAAATTGCTTGATCGCTTCATCAAAACGAAGATTCCAGCTCCTCGATGCTTGCTTCAATCCATAAATGGATTTATGAAGCTTGCATACTTTCCCAGCATTCTTTGGATCTATGTAACCGTCAGGTTGTGTCATATACACATCCTCTTCCAGAATACCATTCAGGAAGGCGGTTTTCACGTCCATCTGCCAAATTTCATAATCATGAAAAGCTGCAGTTGCTAGTAGAATCCGAATAGATTTCATCATAGCCACCGGTGAATAGGTTTCATCGTAGTCCACACCGTGAACTTGTCTGAAACCTTTTGCCACCAACCTGGCTTTATAAATCTGGACATTTCCATCCACGTCAATCTTCTTCTTGAAGATCCATTTGCACTCGATGGCTTTTACACCAACGGGTAAGTCAACCAACGAAAATACTTGGTTGACCGACATGGAGTCCATTTCGGAATCAGTGGCCTTGCGCCACTTAGAGGAATCTGGGCCCATCATGGCTTGATTGAAATTCGATGGTTCATCACCATCAATGATCAAAAGATCATGACAGTCAGTCACGAGGAATCCCTGATATCTCTCGGGTTCGCGACGGATCCTCCCGGATCTTCGAACTTCAGGTACTACAGGTTCAGGCTCTACAATTTCTTGTAGATCCTCCTGCTGCTCTTCCTCATTAGGTTGAGCAGTATCCTGTTAATCTTGAATTTCTTCAAGCAGTACCTTACTCCCACTGTCTTTCTTAGAGAGAAACTCCCTCTCAAGAAAGTTACAATCCCGGGCAACAAAAATCTTGTTCTCGGAACGCAGATAGAAGTAGTAAGCCTTGGTTTCCCGTGGATAACCAATGAAGTAGCATTTATCAGATTTTGGTGTAAGCTTATCTGAGATTAATCTCTTAACATAGGCTTCACAACCCCAAATTCTTAGATAAGACAGCACTGGAGTTTCTCCAGTCCATAATTCATATGGTGTCTTTGCTACTGCTTTTGATGGCGCTCTGTTTAGTGTGAACACTGCTGTTAGCAGAGCATATCCCCAAAGGGATATTGGAAGGTCTGTGTGACTCATCATAGATCGAACCATATCCAATAAGGTCCGATTTCTCCTCTCAGACACACCATTCCATTGAGGTGTTCCAGGAGGAGTGAGTTGGGATACGATCCCACACTCTTTCAGATGATCACTGAATTCTTGGCTTAAGTATTCTCCTCCTCGGTCGGACCGAAGAGCCTTAATGCTTTTGCCAAGTTGGTTCTGTACTTCATTTTGGAATTCTCTGAACTTTTCAAAAGATTCAGACTTATGTTTCATCAAATAAACATATCCATACCTACTGAAATCATCAGTGAAGGTAATGAAGTACTGATAGTTTCCTCTTGCATTAGTGGACATTGGGCCACACACATCAGTGTGTATCAGGCCCAATAAGTCACTGGCCCTCTCGTTAGGTTTATTAAAGGGGGCCCGTGTCATTTTGCCCATCATGCAGGATTCGCATTTCTCACATGACTCAAAGTCAAATGAGCCAAGAAGTCCATTCGAATGGAGCCTCTTGATGCGTTTCTCGCTGATGTGCCCTAAACGACAATGCCATAGAAACGTTCGGTTTTCCTCATTAGGTTTAAACCGTTTTGTATTAATGTTATAAATTGGCGCGGATTGATCGAGTATGTAAAGCCCATTCGTAAGAGGGGCAGAACCATAGAACAAATTGTTGCGATTGAAGGAACATAATTTATTCTTAACTGAAAAATCATAACCTTCCAAATCCAACAAAGAAATTGAAATAATATTTCTGCTTATAGCAGGTACAAAATAACAATTATTAAGTTCTAAAATCAATCCCGAAGGTAAAGACAACAAGTAAGTTCCTACAGCTAGTGCTGAAACTTTCGCTCCATTCCCAACTCGTAGCTCTACTTGTCCTTGCTTCAGCCTTCTACTGTTGCTGAGTGCCTGCATATTAGTACAAATATGAGCCCCACAACCAGTATCCATGACCCATGAGGTATTATCAGAAGTAGTTGTATTAACTTCTATAACAAAAATACCTGATGAAGAAGTCTCGAAAGTCTTCTTCTTTAATTCCTTTAGACCTTCCTGGAATTTCTTGCAATCTCTTCTCCAATGCCCCAGTTCTTTGCAGAACCTGCACATGTCAGTAGGCCCAGCCTTGGACTTGGGCTTGGGCTTTGGCGTGTCTGAGTCCACGACTTGGACACCCTTGGCCTTTCCCTTATCCTTAGCAGAAGACTTCTTAAACCCCTTGCCCTTTTGTACCATAAGTACATTGGGGTCCTTGGCGGTTTTCTTCAAGTTGGGCTCTGCAGTCTTGAGCATTCCGTGAAGCTCAGGCAGTGTCTTACTCAAGCCATGCATGTTAAAGTTCAGAATGAACTGATCATAGCTTGCAGGTAAAGACTGCAGAATGATGTCGCAGGCAAGTTCCTGGCTGATTGGGCAGTCGAGTTTGTGAAGATGATCGAGATAACCCATCATCTTCAACACATGAGGACTCACTGCCGCATTCGCAGCCAACTTACAGTCCAAGAGGTTCTTAACTGTCTGGAACCTCTCGGTCCTAGCCTGCTCCTGAAAAAGCGATTTCAGGCTTGCCATGATCTCGATTGGAGACAATACACTTTCGAACTGCTTTTGCAGCTCTGGAGTCATTGTCACCAACATCAGGCAATAAACATCATTTTCATCTGACGAATGATTTTCCCAAGCATTGTGCAGAGTCCTGGCAGCATTGGCAAGAGGCCTCTCGGGGAGGGGATCTCGAAGGACATAATCCTTCTTCTCCTGCTTGAGGACCAGCCTCAAGTTCCTTGACCATGTCAGGAAGTTCGTTCCAGTCAGCTTCTCCTTCTCGAGAACAGACCGGATCGAGAATGTGTTTTGAGTGCTTGTAGTAGTCATATCTGAAATATATAAATAAAAAGGTTATTAGTTATATGTTCAAAATGATTAATCTCGTATTAAATTATAATATGATTAATCATGCATTATATTCAATAACATAAGTTACCCTCAATAGAATATAATGATTCCAAGATCCACATATAACTAAGATTAAAGTGGGCCACTGGCCGTCACCCAACCTTAGCTTATATCGGTAAGCCCTATATCGGCTAATTATATCCGTGATATAACTCTTGGTTGTGAATCTGGGCCCGAGGCCCAATCCACCCTGATGTCTCAAGGCCCGGGACTCCCGATGGCCTAGTCAAGAAAACCGGACTATACAGTCATGTAATCATTAATGTCTGGGACTCCCAATGACATTTATGAATCACAAACCGTCTTACCCACGCAAAAACAGACATCCTCACACTGTAAGGCCATGAATGCAATTGAATGGGCTTTGACAGCTGACATAGCCTGGACAAGACATCCAACGCTTGATATTGTTTGAGGTTCGTAGGTTTATTAAAATCATTCCCAAAATAGAAGATTACTATTTCGGGAAACTTTCTATTTATGGAAACCTACTATTTTTGGAAACTTTCTAAAATTGGAAACTTTCTAACTTTAGAAACTTCTTTCAAATCCAAAACCCGCAAATTCAGAAACTTCTATTTTAAGAAACTTTCTAATTATAAAATTTCGGAAACTTTAATTTAAAACCGACTTTATAATTTCATAAAATAGATTTTAAATTGATCTGAAGAAAGACTCAATTAACTGGCCCAATTGTTTTAACTTCTTGGCCCGAGGCCCAAGAATTGGTCCATGTCCAAGACATGACCCAATTGTCCAATTAATTGACATAACCGGTCTGGTTCATTAAAACTGGTCTAACCAAGTTTTAATTACTACGATGACCACAATTGTCAACCGGTTATTTACTAAACCGGAATTTCTCAATTTATTTGGTCCAACCAAATCAAATTAGAAATTCATGGTTTAGGCACTAAATCCAATATTTCTTTCGACATTGGATTTCTTATTCCGGTTTAACCAGATTTAATAAACTTATTAAATCTGTTTATTAAACCAGAACGATTGATTTTAATTAAGTTTTGAACCGAGCCACCAAACCGAAATCGAACCGGTCACGAACCATCCATGGCCGTGACCTAATCCACACGATCACAGCCGACCAGCCGCGTTCAATCCACGATCCACGGACGGCCGAGCCTCACGTGATCGGGATGCAGCTGGACGGGACGAGCTCGGGACGGGATGGTCGATACGCACGGTCGCTCCACGATCGCCGAGCGATCGGGACGTGAGCGCGCGACAGCCGGGAAGCGATCGGGACGACGCGATCGACTCGATCCATCCGTCCGATCCGCGTCCGACCGGTCCAATCCGACCAACCGGCCATACCTCTCGGCCATAATCACCAACCGGCCAAGCCGGTCGATCCAATACCCGGCCGATCGCAAATCTGAGTCATATAGCTCATGTTTTGCGATTTTTCTTGTGTGTTTAGAGTTCAATTCTGATTCTTAACTGTTTTATCTTATCAGTAATTGATTCAAAAACAATTCTAAGCAGATTAAACAACCTAAACAATGAATCTAAAACAAGAAACCTAAGAACCAATGGCTCTGATACCACTGTAGGAAGTTTCGGTTGATCCTGATTCAATTCTCATATTGATATCAACCTAAACATGCATCAGATCTAGGTGTTCTTATTTAGAAACATTAGATCTCACCTTTTACCTGTTTGTTTGCAGCGGAATTGAGAACAGGTCAATGATCAGGGAGATACACCGAGAGATGGATCCTCCAAAGGCTCACACACGCAATCACAGGAAACTGGCTGCTAGACCGAGCTAAGGGAGGCGCAGAAACGAGAGAGAGAGGCGCGGCTGAGTGGCTTAGGGTTGGGGAGAAGAGACTTGGCTTTTAGACATTAAAAGCCTTCTCTTTCCCTTTTGGGCTTTTGGGCCCAATCTGATTAAATCCCATTTAATCAGACCCATTATTCATTCTCTCTTAGTACGACAAATGCCTAGCACTTTTGTCGTACTTCTGCTATGCCTTTCAACATTATTTCCTGCTAGCTTAAGCGTGTGACCCATATGGGATCATACAATAAAGGCAACAAGTCCAAGACTTATAGATCATGAGCGGACTCTAGCAAGCCATCATGACCCCCAGTATTGTATGACTTATGTCTGATCACTGACATACTCTTACGTTATAGAGACAGTACAGAGATTGCTGGACACAATTCCAACAAGAACAACCCGTAAAACAATGAGGGGCAAAGGATCGATGCTGAGGAACGTGTAATCCCTGATCCTGGACAGCCTCAAGGTCAGGGGCAGATGATTAATCCTCCTGCTGCTGAGAGAACTCTTGCTGACTACAACCGTCCCGATGAGTTCTATGCCAACCGGTCAGCAATTGTGCCTCCTGGCTTTGAGAGGAATGACTTTGAGATCAAGACTGTCTACTACTTTGTTCTGAGGCAGAATCCTTTCCATGGTCTCCAACATGAGTAACCCATGGATAATATTGATGATTTTGAAGAATTCATCACTGGAATGAAGTACAATGGGGTAAACTATGACTACCTGTATCTCAAACTTTTCCCCTATTCTCTTGCTGGAGAGGCTGCAGCTTGTCTGAAACAACTTTCACCTGGGAAGTTTACTACTTGGGATGCTGTGAAGAGGAAGTTTTTGAGGCACTTTTATGATGATGCTCGCTCTGATCAGTCGAGATAGGATATTCTCACCTTCACTCAAGGTCCTACAGAGCCTCTTAAGTCTGCTTGGATGAGGTTTAAGAAGTACCAACGTGACTGTCCTCATCATGGATTCTCTGAAGTGACGCTGCTGGGCATATTCTTCAGAGGAATTGATCTCCATTACCAGTCTGCATTGGATAATGCCAGCAATGGCAATTTCAATACAAGGACTCCTGAACAGGCTAGGACGCTGATTGATAACTTGGTGAGCAGTAATAGCACCAAGAATGCTGATAGAAGAAGGAAAGAGTCTGGTGGAAAGATCAACAATCTGGAGATTACTGATATCAGGAATAAGCTGGACACTGTTCACAGTTTGTTGGTTGGAAAGAAAGCTGTCCACTTTGCTCAGGAAGTTGAATTGTTTGAGGCTAAAGAAGATCACCAGTAAGAGGATGTGAACTACATCAGTGGCTCTGGATTTCAAGGAAGCAGTTTGGAAATCACCAAGGCGACAAGTTCTTTAATGGTGGACAGAAGAGTGCTTTCACAAGCAACCAAAACTCTTCTGGATATGGACAGACTGTTGGTTATCAGAAACCTTTTCAACAAGGTAATTATTATCAGAGGACTTATGGATCATCCTCCTATCAGGCACCTCCTGCTGCTAGTGATCATGAGAGGAAGCTGGAAGCCATGATGGAGCGGTTGCTGGAAGGTCAGACTAAGACTGCTGTAGACTTCAACAAGAAGTTGGATGCTGTGTATGAAGATCTGAATGGGAAGTTTGAATCCTTGAGCACACATGTGAAGAAGCTGGATGTTCAAGTTCAACAGACGGCTGGAGCTGTGCAGAGGCAGAATGGAGCTGGGAAAGCTGAACAGAACAAATTCATCAATAGTGTGACTATAAGAGATGAGATTGATTTGCTAGGAGAAGAAGAGAGAATCATCTCGGATTTTCTGGATGAATATTGTCTGTCTGAGACGAGCATCGATCGACACACTCTTGATGTCGATCGATGCATCCCCGATACGTCTGATGAATTTGAACATAATCGCCTTGTGTCGATCGACACATCTCTTGCATCGATCGACACAGATCGCAGACGGGACCAGAAACCTGCAACAGTCCTAGAACGAGCCTATAAGCCCTCTGTGTCATATCCTAAGGCTCCTAAACTGTCTAAAAAGGAGCTAGACGAAGCTAAATGCATGAAAGTGATGGAAAAGAAGCTGATTCAGATTACAGAGAAGATACCAGACCCAGGAGCCTTTGTGCTAGACTGTTCCATCTCTAAGGACAGATTCAAGGAATCTCTGTGTGACTTAGGATCTGGTGTGAATCTCATGCCATACTCTGTAGCTGAGAGATTGGGAATGATGGAATTCTAGCCTACTAGGATCTCTCTTATCCTAGATTATTGTTCAAAGAGGTATCCTTAAGGAGTTCTTGAGGATGTTCCTGTCAGAATTGGAAACTATTTAATTCCAACAGACTTTGTAGTGCTGAAGTATAACATTGAGCCAGCTAATCCTTTGCTACTTGGTAGACCTTTCTTAGCTACTGTTGGAGTTGTGATTAATGTGAGGTATGGACTGATTGATCTCCACCTGGGAGATGATCCATTGCGGTTCAAGATGGATAAGCTGCAGAAATCCACCATTGATGGACAGAGCTTCAGTGTGGAAGTAGAACCAGAGATTCCTGTTGGAAAAGAGAAGATGGCAGTTCATTCTGAACTTGCTCTAACATCTTCTGATCCTGCAACTGCTCTTAAGCAGAAAGCTCCAAATCTCCTCCATCTACCAAAGCACAGGTATGACTCTTCTAAACTCAAACCTCCTAACCACAAAGCTGCGAATGCAGGCAAAACCAGTTTCCCACCCTCGCTTCGCTCCCACCCTGATTCTTTTCGCTCTTATCTTGGTAAATCTCATGATCCGAAAGCTTATACGCCACCTTGGCTGAAGAGACATTCACAGAGATACTCAAAGTCTATGTTGAATCCCCCATAAGTCCGATCTTCTTTCCATAGTCAAGCTACTGACTTTAAACAAGCGTTGAGTGGGAGGCAACCCACTAGTAGGTTTGTTTTTCTTTTCATTTTTCGTTTTGATTTGGTTTTTTCATTTCTCTGTTTTGGTGTGTTCAAAAGCGTGAGAAACAGGTAGAATCGCTCAGCATCGATCGACACATCATTGGTGTCGGTCGACGCAGATGCGATTCACGGTTTGCCGAATCAATTGTGGTTCAGACACCGGTTATCTACATAACCGTGAGCGTTCACGATATGCATCGATTGACACCACTTGTGGCATCGATCGACGCAATACGACGACAAATAAGTGTTCTGACCCTTTTCGGATTCTCTTAATTCCGATTTGTCTTCTCACCGAGCCTAGGCTTGACACCACTGGGGACAGTGTGTTTCAAGTGTGGGGGAGGTAGCTACTGACGCACGCTTTTTGTTTTCTTAGAGTCAGTCAAAAGTTGGTTTTATTGAGTCAAATTGAGTAGGAAACAAGGACTTTTTGAGGAGATTACCACACTTGCAGGAACTTAAGTAACCATTGGATGATTTGCAGATGATCTATGACTATTAGAAAACCCAACTCTGACCAGCCTACTGAGGACACCCATATCACTTCAGGTATTCAGAGAATCCATTACTTGACTTCACCTTTAGCTTGACTTAATTTTCTCTCCTATGGGCTTGGTATACTTCGAGTCGGATTCCTCTGTTGGTTATGGCACAGCTTGTAAACATGTCTGATTATGGTTCCCTTCTCTCCTTCCTTGAAAGTAAAAAAAAAAAAATAGATAAACTGAGGATAAGCTAGTAGCTTCGAAGTGGTCACGGGAGTGGTAGAGACCCCTATTACCTCCTGTGCATCCATGGAAACATGTCCAAAGTATCCCCCAATGCGGGAAGAGCACTGATAGAAAAAATAAAATGATACCCAGTGGGGAAAAATCAGTGCTAAGGAAGGGAAAAGAGAAGAAAGGAACCAGAAGCAACAGTTGAGTGGTCAGATGCTAACAGAGTAAGAGTCCATGTGTTCTTTGATCGATACCCCATAGGTGAGACCGCACTTAATAGCTTGTAGAAGTCAGTATGGTGAATTTGGATGCTTTGAATGTGATTGTGGAGTTTACTCAGGATAGTTGATAAGTGTGGGGGAAGTATATGTTGGTCTTGATGTCTGCAGGTTCATTTTCATGTGGCTTACTAAGGCAAATCTGAGTGTGGTGCTCCTACGATGAAACGAGTTTCTGAAGTTTTCAAACTTCTTCTCCTGATCTTGGTTTTATGTTTGCTTGAGGGCAAGCAAAAGCTAAGTGTGGGGGAGTTGATATATCATGGTTTTTAGGACTTTTGACCATGGTATATGTCTTTGTTATCGAGTCTTTCTATGTGTTTTGGAGTCTTTTCAGGTGTTTTACAGGTTTAAGGACATTTGGAGCCTAATTGGACGTTTTGGGAGCATTGGGAGCATTTATGCACTGTTTAGAGGTTTCACAGAGTTCACTCGCTGCGAAATCGCCTTGCAATGGTCGATGCAGTATGTGCATCGGTCGATGCAAGGTGATTCCAGGGTTCTGCGCACAAAAATCCTGAAATTATAGTTTTTCCCCAGAAACTTCCCAGATTTGCAAAAAGGCCCCAGCCGAGTTTAAATCATTATATTAGGGTTTTTAGCCACTTGTTTAGGCTACGCTTTCAGGCTTAAGTTTTATTTTGATTCAGAGAGAGAGAGATTTGGAACTCATATTCTTTGTTTCTCTTTATGATATTTGGTTTTCTATTCATCATGTCTGTTGCTTCAATTGCCATGTCTGAGTAGTTTACCAGTTAGGTTTAGGGATTCTCATAGGGATTTCATGGAATTATAGGTTGATCAATCTGTAGGGATTCATATCTTTCTAGTTCTTCATCTAGGGTTGTCCTAAATGCTTGGTCTGAATTGGCCACTTAGATTATTGATGTTAGGTTGATTTCTGCAACGAAAGTTGATTAATTAACTAGAAATAACTTAGATGAGCAATTTGACTATTCGCAAAGAAATTCGGCTTAGAAGAATTGTGAACGAAAGAAGCTGAGATTAATGCTTGTTTAGAACTCTAGGATTTGCAACGAAAGTTGGCTTACTAGGTTGTTAGACATAGATAATATTCGCAACGAAAGTTGGTCTGTTATAATTCTGTGTTTCTAGTTCTAGAACAGTTCTTAATTAGATCCCGATTGATTTATTAGCATGTGTTCCTGATTTCCTGAGAACTCCCTTGACCTGACGCTTCGTTTGATTGTCTACAAAACCGCTTTGTTTACTATTTTGCTCTGATTTACTGCTTTCTACTGCTTTACCCAGCTTAACCTGAAATTCTACAATCTATGGCAAGATCTTGAGTCTATGTGGATTTCGATACCCTATATACTACTAGTTCACGTCTGTGCACTTGCAGTGTAGATCTAGGGATTAAAACATGATCGTATCAGTTTGTCAATTAGGACGTTCTTGAGCATGTAGACTCAGTTACGGACTACTTCAGTGACTATGTAGGGACCTTCCCAATTGGCTCCTAATTTTCCATCACCTTTCTCTCTGGTAAAGATTTTGCGTAAGACGTAGTTTCCTACCTTTAATCTCCTCAGTCTGACTTTGGAGTTCTAGTATCGAGATGCGGTCTGCTGATAATTTTGGATTCAAATCAGAGCTTGATCGCATCTTTTATCGATCATCTCTAAATGATCCAGGAGCATTTGTTCGTTGAGCTTGACGTATTGAGGATAATGTATTATCCGAAGGCTTTGAACGTGTAGCTCAGCGGGAACTATGGCTTCCATTCCGTATGCGAGTGAGATATCTCGTTAGTGTATTTGCAAGGTGTCGTGCGGCACGCCCAGAGTACTCCGGGGAGCTCTTCACTCAATCTCTCTTTTTCAGAATCGAGTCTTTTCTCAAGGTTGTCAAGGACTGACTTGTTTTCTGCTTCGGCATGACCGTTTCCTTGAGGATATCTCTGGGTCGATGTGGTCAAGTGAATGTTGTATGTTTTTAAGAAACTTCTTAACCTTTTGGAGGTGAGATTAGTTATGTTGTCTGTTACGATCTCATATGGGAGACCGTGGCGACATTGTTTTTCCAAATGAATTTTTGTGTTTGGAATTCTGTTATTTTCTGCTTGGACTCTACCTCTATCCATTTGGTGAAATATTCAGTTAGGACTAGCACGAAGCGATGTATCTGTTGTCCAAATGGCACGAAAGGTCCGATGACGTACATAGACCATCTCATGAATGGATAGGGAGATGATATCGACGATCGCTGTTCAACTGGTTGGTGTATTATAGGTGTATGCCATTGGCATTTGACGCAACTTGCTGAGTAAGTCTAGCAGTCCACAACCATGGTGGCCGAGAAGTAGCCTTGTCGTTTGATTCGTACAGCAAGTGATCGACCTCCAGAGTGGTTTCCGCAAGTGCCCTGGTGTGTTTCTTTTAGTGAAGTCAGAATATGTTTTTCGATAACGCATACTATGCATGGTTCCGAGAGTCTTTGCTTGTACAATCTGTTTTGTATTATACAATATTTTGTGCATTTTTCTTTTACTTTTGGGCCTCCTATTTTTCAGGGGGAACGATGCAGTGCTGGATGTACTCATAGATGGGTCTCATTTGAAGATGGTCTTCCGAGAGGAGGTCCAGTGGTTCCTCCACGACGGGAGCTCCCTGCCCAGGGGAACAAACTCATCATCTAGAGTACTTATATCAGTTGTTCCCATTAGGGGGTTAGACTCAACGGCTTCTTGGTAGTTGTTGGGTCTTATGTCATTGACAATTAGTAGTTTTAGCGCTATGTCAATACTGGTTTTTCTATTCCTTCTACATGAATTATTCTTTTGACCAGTTGGTCTGAGGTTGCAGTTAGAGCTGCCAGAGCATCTGCACATGTCTTTTCGCCTCGCGGGATCCTTGTTAAATCAAACGAGATGAACTGAGCGGTTAGGTCGCGGACAACCTTTAGGTAAGCGTTCATTCTATCATCATTAGCTTCGTATTCGCCGTGGTACTAGCTAGTAACGAGCTGGGAATCACTGAAAGCTGATATTTCTCGAGCTCCAATCCCAAGTGCGAGCTTAAGACCACCGATGTAAGCTTCATTCTCTGCTTCGTTATTGGATGCTACAAAGTCGAGCCTGAAGGATTTCTCTAGTACCTCTTTTGTAGGAGTTACTAGGTTGATGCCAACTCCCGATCCAAGCCTAGAGGACGCTGCGTCGACATGGAGTGTCCATTTTTTGCCGGGGATGGCTTCTTTAGTGGACTGTTGCGTCAGCTCAATGACAAAGTCTTCTAAGACTTGAGCTTTCACACAGGTCCGAGTGCGGAATTCGATGTCGTACTCGCTGATCTCGATGGCCCATTTAGCTAGTCGGCCAGAATGGCTTGAGCTATGGAGTATAGTTCGAATTGGTTGCAAGCTCATCACTACGATGGAGTGTGATTGGAAGTAAGGTCGAAGCTTGAGAGCTGATATGACCAAGGCTAGAGCTAGTTTTTCCATTGCTGGATACCGAGTCTTTGCATCTATAAACGTTTTACTTACATAGAAGATTGGCCGCTGCTCGTTTTGCTCTTCGCGAACTAGTACTCCACTTGCCATAACATATGACATTGTGATGTATAGGTAAAGTGGATCTCCCTCCACTGGTTTGGCTAGGATGGGAGGTTCGCTCAGATAAGCTTTGAGTTGTGTGAATGCCTCTTCGCATTTTTCATCCCACATGAATTTCTTGGTCCCTTTGAGGAGCTGATAAAATGGAAAGAGTTGTCAGTTGATCAAGAGATAAAGCGATTGAGAGCTTCTATTCTCCCTATTAGTCTCTGCACTTCACGAGTTGTCTTCGGAGATGGCATCTCTATGAAGGCTGCAAATTGTTTGGGGTTGGCTTCGATTCATTTTTCAGTTACAATATAACCGAGGAAGTCGGCGGAGAACACTTCAAAGGCAGATTTAGCTGGATTCAATTTCATGTTATATTTATTCAGGTTCGAGAAACATTTCTTTTGTTGAGCTACGTGGTTCAAGATGACTTGACCACAATATCGTCTATATAGACTTCCATGGTTTTGTCGAGCTGATCTGCGAACATTTTGTTTACTTAGCGCTGATAGGCTGCGCCTGCGTTTTTTAGTCCAAAGGGCATCACCTTCTTACAAGAAATGCATGGTTCTTTGATAAAAGCTGTTTTTATTGATCTTATCGAGTAATCAGGATCTGATTATACCCGGAGAAAGCCTCCATGAAGACCAAAAGCCAATGGTTGTGGCTTCTACCATACGGTCTATGTGAGGAAGTGGGAAGTTGTCCTTAGGACAAGATTTGTTGAGGTTGGTGAAATAAATACACACTTTCAACTTCCTGTTCTTCTTTTTGACGATAATCAGGTTAGCGAGCCAGGCAGGGTAGTCAGTCGGGGACGAGCTTACACTGTTTTTGCGTGATGGGCTTGTAAGTAGGGTCAATGTTTAGGTCGTGAGAGGTCATTTCCAAGAGTATTCCTTTCATATGTGTTGTGGACCATGCGAAGGTGTCCACGTTGCCTTTAAGGAAGTTTATAAGTTCATCCTTGATCCGGTTTGTTAGGTCCGCTCCGATACTGATGCACATCTCAGGGTTGGTATCATTGATGCTGACTTGTACAACGTTCTCTTTTCGAGGTCCGCAGACTGTGCGTCTTTGTTGCGTTTGACTTCTCGTTCTGCGAGATCGTTGCTTTTATGTATTTGTTATAATTCAGACTGTTCTATCTGGCGATAGCCATCTATGTAGCATACTCGGCGGCTTTTTAGCTTCTGAAGATCGTCTTGGTTCCCATATGACCAGGAAATTTGACTCATTAATGGTATGTAGATGGAACTGCTTTCATGGTGTAGATCCATGGTCTGCCCATAATTGCATTATAGGGATCTGGCATGTTCACTACCATGAAGTCTATTTGTTTAGTACTCTGTCGACATTTACAGGCAGTCGGATTGTGCCTTATGAGTACGTCGCTTCACCGGCGAAGCTTGTGAGAGCTGTTTTATCACCTTTTAGATCGGAGTCCGTAAAATCTATTTTTTAAAGGGAGTGTAAAAAGTCACATCTATTGAGCTATCGATCATGACATTGGATAGCTCGAATCCAGATATGTCGAGCTCGATTATGAGAGCATCGTCGTGTGGTTTGTTCAGGCTTAGAGTTTCACTTTCGCAGAACACGATTTTGTGGTTAGGTTCTTCTAATTTTCTTTCAATCCCAGAGTCTTTGAAGACCTTTCTTTGGAATGTTTTGATTGAGTTTACCGATTCACGTCAGAATTTGGAATCTCCATTAATGTAGTTGACGCTTTTTGGAGGTGGGCATAGCCCTCCCCCCCCCCCCCCCCCCCCCCCCCCCCCCCAGAAGTGCAAGGTGAGATGTAGGCAAGGTTGGAGTTCGACTCCACACTAGCCAAGTGAGAGGTATGATGCAACACTTATCTTCGGAAATTGCAAAGAGAGTTGGAGCTCATGTTTGCATTAACCAAGGTAGTGGGTGGGTGGCAGACCTAATTTTCAGATAGTGATAGGGGTAGCTCAAATTTTCAGCGAATGAGGTTGATGTGTTTAAGTGCGGTGCTCTCTATAGCAAAGGTTTTTGAAGTTGGGCAAAGCGCTTCCTCCCCCTGGATGTGCGATCTGAGCTAGAGATCATTCTCGTGCGTTTGAAAGATGCGGGAGGGGGGAGACCACAGATTTAGAGTTACCCCCACAAAGGGTGAGGTTTTGAAACATGAGTTCGATATGCTTTTTCCCCTTTCATGGACCTGGTGGTGGAGACTCGGGGGTTTTGGTACCCGGCCCTTAGGCCGGATGATGTTCTCTATCAACCTATCTCTTTATCTAAGTCCTAATTCCATGTATGAATTCCAGTCGCGTAAGTCTAGGAATAGTAGAACATAATAGATAAGACAATAAACTGATTTTTTCATTAATAAACCAAGGTAACTGATACAATAAGAGTTTGCACAAAAGTCTAGTATATTTTTCAGTCCTAACTAAATCAGTCTATGCACCACTCGTCAATCTAGGTCTTTGTCCCGCGCCTAAGCCCGATCTATGCTACGATCAACCTCAGGTCCTGCATCAATAAAACATGTAAATAATCTAAACAAATTAGAACAAAATCCAACAACCTAGCAAAGCCATCTCTATATGCTTATACATTCCCATACTTAGCTCATTCTCCTTATTGTCTAAGTCCACCAAACGTTTAGGAAAACAGAACCGGACCATGACCGAGACTCGTTTCCAAACATTGGCCGATCGTCCTTGTTCCCAGACCATGGTCGCTTCTCGACCCTATCCGTGGTCAAACAATCACGCCCGTTCGGGTCATGAATATTGACCATATCATGACCCGTGAACAGTCGCGTATGTTCGTAGAAACCAAGTCAGAGGGTCGATTATGTATGACTCGGCCTACGATCGGAGATTGCCCCAACCACCGGCCTACTGATCGGTTCCCACACGCAACCGATCTAGCGCACATTCGTACACGATATTGGATACACACGACCGCCGACCAATCCGGTCATTGGCCATATGCGCCTGATCAGACTTGAATCCCGAACCCACATAACCGCCCTAGTGTGATATTTCCATCATTGATCAGAATCAGAAGAGAGAGAGAGAGAGAGAGAGAGATTCCGAACAACCAGCCTTGCGATCGTCGACCACACGGCATCGCCGTGGTCGATGATCCGCCAAGCCCATCCGATCACGCACCTTTGGGTCGTGATTGATTTTCCTGGTTCCTTAGAGGCGGATGGATCCATCTTTGATCCTTTAAGCCCCTGAAATGATCGCTTACAACCCTCCCACGTATGCCTTAATTCGCCGGCTAACCTTGATTGATTTCCGGCCAAAACCTTTCAGTATCTTTTGCCTTCAAGCCTTTTCGAACTTAGGATTTTCTCTGAGTTTTTTTTTATGTATAATGTGTGCACAAAAGGGGCTGGGGAGTCAGTTTATATAGGCCATTGAAGACCCACAAACCGCCAGTGGCCAAAGAGCATGAGTGGTTGGAATGGGTGCCTTTTCCAATCGTGTCCCTTTGGTCATAACCGCCTGGTCAGCTAGTGTCACTAGCTGACCCAGCCCTCCAGCTGACCTGAACACCTAACACTCACCTCACATGAGTTGAGCTGAGTGTTAGCTAACCCAGCTGAGCTAGCTGACTATTAAGCTCATTCTAGTTGGATACTTCCTATCAAGCTCCTCAATACTTGGCCAAGCTTCTTCCAGCTGATCTTAGCCGCTCTTTGACCATGGAACACTCCTCTTGGATCTCCCTTGACCGTCTTTCCGTTGTTACGGTCCCTTGGTCCATCCCGCCGATTCTATCTAGGATCGGGATGCTACAATTCTCCCCCCCCCCCCTTGAAAGGGATTCGTCCCCGAATCCAAGTCAAGGTGTTCCATCTCTGCAAACCACTCAGGGTAATCCGCTTGCATCCTCCTAACCATTTCCCAAGTGATTTCTTCAATCTCGCTGCAGGTAAAGACCAGTTTGACCAGTGGTGTTGACTTCTTCCTCATTGCTTTCTCCGACCTATCGATCCGTACCAGCCTTGCTTCAATAGTTAGATTCTCCTTGAGATCGCTTGGAACTTCTTGTATATTGACCTCTCGATCCGTGATACACTTCCGTAGATGGGATACATGGAACACATTGTGGAATGCTTCCATTTCAGTTGGTAAGTCAAGTTTGTACGCGACAAGTCCAACCCGTTCTACAATCCTAAACAGTCCCAAATACCTCGGTTCCAACTTGCCACGCTTGGAAACTCTTGTTTTACCCTTGAAGGTGATCATCTTGAAGTAAACAAAATCGCCAAAAACAAACTCAATGTCCTTCTGACACTTGTCTGCATAGCTTTTCTCTCTATCTTGTGCCTTCTTCATCTTTGTCTTTAGAAGCCGTATTCGTTCTGTGGTCTCTACCATAATGTCTGGTCCAATCAAACTGGCTTCCCCTACTTGGATCAAACATACAGGAGTCCGGCACGGTCACACATACAATGCCTCATATGGTGACATTCCTATGCTGGCTTGGAAACTGTTGTTGTATGCGAACTCAGCTAATGGCAGGTACCTCTCCCACGAATCCCCCCAATCTAGGACGCATGCTCTCAACATGTCTTCTAAAGTCCGGATATTTCGTTCAGACTACCCATCAGTTTGCGGATGATAGGCCGTGCTCAGGTGCACCTTAGTTCGCAAGGCCCTTTGGAACGCCCTCGGAAAGTACGATGTAAACCGTGCATCTCTTAAGAGACTATGCTTGTTGGAACTCCATTCAACCGAACTATCTCATCAATGTATTTTCCAAAAATCTGAGCGACCTCATCTGTCTTGTTAATAGCCAGGAAATGTGCAGACTTCATCAATCGATCTACCACAACCCAAACAGTATCCTTCCTTGACCTGGTCATTGGCAATTCTGTGACAAAGTCCATCTTAATGTGATCCCATTTCCGCTCTGGAATTGGTATATTTTGTAACAGACCGCCTGGAGCTTGGTGTTCTGCCTTGACCAACTGGCAGGTTGGACACTTTGCCACCCAAGAAGCTATGTCCCGCTTCATCCCGACCCAATGATAGTACCTTTTGAGGTCGTGGTACATCTTGGTCTGGCCAGGGTGAATCGTGAATCTAGACTGATGTGCTTCTCTCAAGATCTCCTCCTTTAGCTCTTTAACGTCTGGTACACAAACCCGTCCATTAACCACAATCGTCCCATTGTTGGAGAACTTGTACTCCGTGTTGTTGTGGTTAGCAACCTTGTTCAGTTCCTCATCATGCCCTTGTGCCAACCGAACCCTGGTTAATAAGTAGGCCTAGTCTGCTGCTCGTAAACCTAATGGATCCTCATCCACGGTCAAAGCATTGAGGTGCAATGCCCCCTTCATGCCAACCAATGCCTCTGCATCTTTCTCAACTGCCACTTCGGCCCTCTTCCTGCTCAAGGCGTCGGCCACCAGATTTGCTTTCCCAGGATGATAGGAAATGTCCAAATCATAGTTGACTACGAACTCCATCCACCTCCATTGTATCAAGTTTAGATCTGGTTGAGTAAATATGTACTTCAGACTCTTGTGGTCGGTGAGTATTTGCACCTAAGCTCCATAAAGGTAGGATCGCGAGATCTTCAATTCAAATACCACCGCGGCCATCTCCAGATCATGAGTCGGATAGTTTCCCTCATCCTTCTTCAGTTGCCTTGAATCATAGTCAATGACCTTTCCCCGTTGCATCAACACACACACGTCCAGTAAATGATGCATCTGTGTAAACCACATAGGGTACCTCGTTCTCTACAAAGGCTAGAACCGGTGCTTTGGTAAGCATGTCCTTCAACTCCAAGTAACTCTTCTAAGCCTTGTCCGTCCACTCGAACTTAACATCCTTCCCGGTCAGTCTGGTCATGGCTTGTGCCTTGCTTGCAAGGCCTTAACAAACCGCTTGTAGTAGCCTTTTAGCCCAAGAAAACGGTTTCATTTCTTGGCCTTGGCCACTCCATAATCGCCTTGATCTTATCCGGACTAAATGACACTCCTCTGTCCGACACAATGTTTCCTAGGAACCCGATGCTCCTCTGCCAGAAACTGCACTTGCTTAGTTTGGCAAAGAGCTTATGTTCCCTCAGCCGTTCCAATTCCCTTCTAAATGCTCCTGGTGTGTCTCCCGGTCTTTTAAATAAACGAGTATGTCATCAATGAAGATGATCACGAACTTGTCTAGCCAATCACGGAATATACCATTCATCATCTTCACGAATGCAGCTAGTGGATTCGTCAACCCGAACGGCATCACCACAAACTCATAGTGATTGAATCGTGTCTGAAACGCCGTCTCCCGTACATCCTCCGGTGCAATCGGAATCTGATGGTATCCTGATGCCAAGTTAATCTTAGAGAACTCGGTCGCTCCCTTAAGTTGATTCAACAGCTCGTCAATCCGGGGTATAGGATACTTGTTCTTCACCGTGACTCGGTTATTCCCCGACAGTCAATGCACAACCCAAAGCTCCCATCCTTCTTCTTGACAAAGAGAACTGCCCCCCCCCCCCAAGGAGAGCTACTCGGCCGGATGAAACCTTTCTCTAACAGTCCTCCCAAGTGTTTCTTGAGTTCGTTCATCTCAGCTGGTGCCATCATGTATGGTGCCTTAGAGAGTGGACCGGTTCCGGGTTCGAGTTCAATGGTGAACGGGTCGTACCTATTGGGCGCCAAGCCTTTCAAGGCCGCGAACACACCCCTGAACTCCTTCACGACCGGAATCTCCCCAATCTCCGTACTGCTCCCAACCTCCGTGGCGGTGATCGTCGCCAGGTAAGCCTCACAACCCCTCTCAAGCATCTTCCTTGCTTGGATTGTTGAGACTACCAAACTCCCTGACGAACCACAAACAAGTTGACCGGCATACTTACGCCTCCAATGGAGACGGATATGTCCCGAAACAACCCCAATACAGGCATCGCCTGTCCTCCGGCCGTGTCCACTCTGAAGCCGCTCACTTGTCCCATCCGGAACAAGTCCTTTCCAATCCAATCAGGGCACACAAAGCTATGTGTGGCCCTAGAATAAAATAGTGCATGTGTTTCCACACCACTAATGGTTACGGTCCCTACATTCACCCACATAATGGTAAGTACCTAACCTCCAATTCCCCATGTGATGCATTGCAGGAAAGGCCACCCCTTTCCCCAATGCGATGCTATGCAGAAAAAGGCCACCCCAATTTCCCCATGCTATGCATTGCAGAAAAAGAAATAAAATAAATAGTATAGGATTAGTGAAGACTAACTGTTATTGTACCATCAGTGGGAAATAGTATCTCCTATGCTTAAGGTCTACAAACCGAACTGTAGAACGTTTGGTAGATGATGCTACAGATCTTTGTATATTTGAGAACAAACAACAAATTATTTAGCAATCCTGAAGTTGTTAATATTGAAACCAACATCATGTTTGAGCAGTTTTCAGTTTAGTCAATACCTTGATTTCATTAACCTCAACGGTAATATCAGTATCAAAACCACAAAGAACTTGCAACGAAGTTTCAAAATCATATGTCAAACCCATCTTTGCCTATGTTTATGACTCCAGGACAAAAGATAATGATCAGCAAAACAACAAACTCAACAATATAAGCATTACGGATCTAAAGACTAACCAGCCACCGAGCAGATTCAGAAATGAAAAAGAGGCCCAGCATCAATAATGTACATACCAATAGTTTTTTCACTGGCTTGTTATAGTTCTCGAAGAACATGCATGACAAAAGATATACAAAAGAAAGGTCACAGCCTTGGACTCCTCATGAGCAGCCTATAGGGTTTAACACGGTAATGCAAATGAGGATCCACAGAATAAGAAGATAGCCACGAGAAAAAGATTTATACATTTCGAACCTGTGCCATCTTAGCCGTTGCTGAATAAGATCAAGAACATGAAGATCCTCAGCTGATAAAATAGTAGGACCTATTCCACCCTGCGCCAAAGAGACAATTTGGTATCAGGTTCATTGCTGACCAAAAACCGTAATCTCGAATTGGTAATTTAAGGTTTATTACGGTACACACTAACATAGTTCCCCCCCACCTGAATTACTACCATGGTCGCAACAGCAGTAGCCACATGCGCAGCTCTTGGGCTAGGTGGTTCTCCATATGGTGTAAGCCTGTAATCATTATATCATCACATCAAATGCACTTGACACTTAAATATAAATTGACAAGAGTTCCTATCTTATGCTCACCTCGACCATTTATTAGTAAGGACGTCATAACAATGGACATCAGCCGTTGCACCAGCTAACCCTGCATAGGAAACAATACTCTAATCATCAAAATGCAGCGGGGCCAAGTCCAAAACCAAGACTTGAAGCATAACAATACACAGAGAAATTGATGGAAAATCAATAAATGTTGAGAAAATCATCTATAGATTCATTAGAAAACTAACAAACATAAAGTAAGAAAATGCAGTCTTGGGAAAACGTACAAGTGCCAGCACTTCCAGCTGAAGTTGGCGTTCCCGTTCCTTCTGAATAACCCTCAAGCGTCCTCGCACCACCAAACAAAATGAGACGCGGGCCAATGTAATTAGATGACCCTTCCTCACCAACGGTAGGAACCGCCGTCAAAGTGTGCCCACATCTAGGACCAAGCCCGTCTTATTTCTTCTATATTATATCATTCATTACCGAATGCGACGACGCACATCTGGGACAACCCACCGGCGTCATCTGCGATTGTTGTTGTTGTTGAGTAGAAGCCAGAGGATTTTCCGCGGTAGGATTCAAAGACGCCAATTCAGATCCTGTTTTGTCCCGTGATTCTGAGGAAATCTCTTTCTCCATAGGTGATGCACATTGGTGATTCAGAGACACATGATCTTGATCATTCTCTTCTGGTACGATAGACAAATCCAAATTCATATATGTTTCAACCTCGAAAACGCATCAAAGCCTACCTCGAAAATGTGTTCCTCGCTGATGAATTGTTTCTCGGTTTTTGTCTTCTCCAGGTACTCATTATGGCCTGACAAACGATTTAAATTAATAAACCCAGAAGAAGACAACAAATCCATTTCCAGATCAGGAAGAAACTATGAACAAAAATCCCTAAATTTGTCGAAGATAGAGAAATTTGGAAGTGTTTCTCAAATAAAAATTCCCTAATTTTACGGTTTCGAATCAAAAACGAAAATATTTTAGTGAGATTATTAGGGTGTTTATGTTTTGATCGAGAGTTTTAATGGTGGTTTTTTGTCGAATCTCAAAGAGATCATGGAGAAAGAAGAGAAAACGTGCCCCTCGATTAAATCTCTCCATAGTTGCGGTTTCTCTGGATTTTATTTTTCCACTTTTCTCTCTTAATAAATTTAAACATAAAAAATTATAAATTGTTAAAATTTATGGTGTTGCCACGTAATTAAAAACTTCTGTGTCAGATGGAGAGACTGCTTACTTTTCTCTCTCATGAGTTCTGCTTTATGTATATTAGATTACTTTGGATACATTCCATGAAGCACAAGAGGTAATAGGGGTCTCTATCACTCTCGTGATCACTTCGAAACTACTAGCTTATCCGAAAAATTATACTTTTTATTGCTTGAAGGGAAGGGAGAAGGGAACCATACTCAGATAGATTTACAAGGCTCACAGGACTGACAGAGGAATCCGATTCAATGTATACCAAGCCCCTTGGTGAGAAAAATTGAGTCAAGTTAGGGGTGAAGTCAGTAATGGATCCTCATAATACCTGAAGTGATATGAGTTTCCTTGGTAGGTTGAACCGTTTCGGATTTTCTAACAGTCATAGATCTACTGCAAGTATGTCCAATGGTCACTTAAGTTCCTGCAAATATGGTGGTTTCCTCAACAAATCCTAATGTTCTACTCAAGGTTTTGACTCTTAAGAAAACAGAAAACGGTGTGTCAGTAACTACCTCTCATACACTTAAACAACATTGTCCCTAGTGTTATAGAAGCTTGGGCTCGGGAGAACAATAATCAAAGCGAACTAAGATTGAAAATTTCAGAACACTTACATATATACGGACTGGGTGTCAAACGACACACAGCTGGTGTCGAGCGACACCAACTTAGGTTGACATTCTGTTTCGTTCCAGTAGTGTGTCGATCGATGCAAAATATGTATCGATCGGTGCTGCTCATCTATGACCTGTCCTCACGCCCTTAACACCCCCCAAACAAGAAAATGAAAGCAAACTAAACCAAAACGAATAATAAAGTAAAAACAGACTCACCAATGGGCTGCCTCCCACCAAATGCTTATTTTTAGTCATTAGCTTGACTATGGGTGCGAGATCAGGCTCTTGGGGGTTTCAACAGAGGCAAAGAGTGCCTCTATGAATGCCTCCTGATCCTTTGTGGTGTATAAGCATTGGGATCATTAGCTTTACCAAGGAATGATGGAAAAGAACCAGGGTAGGAGCGAAGCATGGGTGGGATACTGCGTTTCCCTGCATTCACAGTAATGCAGTTAGGTGGTTTAAGTCGAGAGGATTCATACCTTTGCTTTGGTGGGAGTGGGATGTCTGGAGATTTTTTCTTATGAGTTGTTGCAGTTTCTAAAGATGTTAGAGCAGGCTCAGGGTGAACCACAATCTTCTCTTCTCTAGTATCATACACTTTGTCCTCCTCAATCTCGGTCTCTGGCTCCACCTCAACACTCAATGTTTGTCCATATATGGTGAATCTCTGCAGCTTATCCATCATGAACTGTATAGGCTTATCTCCCAAGTGGAGATCAATCAGACTGCACCTTACATCAATAACTGCTCAAGTTGTGACCATGAAGGATCTATCAAGCAGTAGAGGATCATCCGATTCAACTTCGTATTTCAGCACAACAAAGTCTGTTGGAATCAGATAGTTCCCAACTCAGATATGAATGTCCTCTAGGACTCCTTCTGGAATCCCCTTTGATTGATCAGCTAGGATTAGAGAGATCTTATTTGGCTGGAAGTTCATCAATCCCAATCTCACAGCCACAGAGTATGGCATGAGATTCATATTAATCCTAAATCACACATAGAACTCTTGAAATTGTCCTTGAAGATGGAACAGTCTAGCACAAAGACTCCTGGGTCTGGAAGCTTCTCTGGAATCTGGTTTTGTAGCACTGCACTGATCTGTTTAGAAACCATCACCACCCTTTCTTTTAAATCTCAATCCGTGGAGATCATCTTCTTCGCATACCTCTGCAGAGAAGTGTGTTTCCTCAAGGCATCAGCTAGTGGAATCTCAACAAGCTTCTTATCCATCACTACCATGCATCTACCTTCATCTAACTCCTGTTTGGAGACCTCTTAGGAGCTCTATAAAAGGGTAATTGAGGCTTATAGACTCGTTCTGGCACTGTTGCAAGTTGCTTGACACGTTTGTGAATATTGTCGACCGATGCCATAACAGTGTCGGTCGATGCTGGCTTCTCTAGAGCTGAGTTTTCCTTCGGGTCAGGCATGTGTCGATCGATGCTGTTTTTAATCGTTCCCTCTGTGTCGACCAAGGTCTTCACTCCATTGTTTTGATTCACGTCAAAACTCGAAACACCCTTTAATCAGGTCGTGCATCGATCAATGCTAGAGATGTGTCCCATCGATGCTGCAGGCCGACATAGACAGATCAACGTTCAAAACAGCTTATGTGACTCCATCTTGCTCATGTCCCAGCTCAGTTTCATTCTTCACAATGACAACATTGACGTATTGCTTCTGATTCTGCTCTGTTCGGCCTGATACATCTTGTATTTTCACTGCTCCAACAGTCTGTTGAACCTGAACATCCAGCTTTTTGACATGGGTGCTCAGAGATTCGATTTTTGCATTCAAATAAAGGTACAGAGCATCGATCTTCCCATTGCAGTTCACTGTACTTTTCTGGTGACCTTCTAAAATCTGATCCAACATAGCTTTAATCTTAGACTGTTCATTAGGTGGAGGAGGAATCTGATATGATAAAGAACCATAATCTCCGGAGAATGAGTTGTTATGCTAGAAAAGTCATTGAAATACAGGCTTTCGAATGTAGCCAGAAGTCTGTCTTTGCTGATTCCCATATATATGACCTTGATAACCAGTTCCACTTATCTAGTTGACATTCTCTGACTCATTAAATGGTTCAAAAGTCTCTACATCTGCAGCGAAGTGGACCTATTTCTTCCCAACTAGAATGTTGTGAATAGAATCTATCTTGTTCTTCATCTCTGAAATCTTAGTTCCATCCACATTTCCACATGATCGCTTCCTTTCTAAATCAACATTCTTGGTGCTATTGCTAGATACTAAGTTATCAATCAGCTCCTTATCTTTCTTTGGAGACTTCATGTTGAAGTTTTCATTGCTGGAAGCATCCAACGCCATTCATGATGTGGAAAATCGCATTGGTACATCTTGAAACGTATCCAAGCAGCTTTTAAATCTTGTGTAGGACCATGTTTGCACTGGAGAATGTCTTCTCTCAGCTGATCAGATCTCGCATCATCATAGAAGTTTCGAAGGAACTTCTTCTTGGTCTCATCCCAAGTGGTAAGAGTACCTGGTGTAGGAAGTCATAAATCACTTCATTGTGCTTCAATCCTGTAACCATATCCTCAAATCTTTCGATATGGTCCATAGGATGCTCATGTGGAAGACCATGGAACATATGCTGTCCAACAAGAATGTAGTAGGACGTCTTCAGCTCGAAGTCATTCCTCTGAATTGGAGGAGGTCTGATCGCAGACCTGTTAGCATAGAACTCGTCAGGTCTGTTGTAATCAGCAAGAGTCCTCCCATCTTGCGCATTACCTTGCACATGTGCAACAACTGCGCCAATAGTTTCTTCAACAACTCCAGCTTGTTATGCGCCCGCAGCAACAACTGGTGTTACAATGGGGTTTCCTTCCCCATCAAAATTCTGACCCTGATTATTGTTAGCATTACCATCATGGTCTTTCAAAACACCAGCGTCATCCCGATTCAACACCACGACATTAGGAGTCAACTTATTCACTGGTTTTTGTGATTTCCTGTTTGTTCGCTATAGCTTTGCAAGCTCCTGGTTTCAAAGAAACAAGAGCTCTCACTACAAAAAAATGTGGGTATTAATAGCACCTGCTAAATGGTATGATTCAATTACCATAACGTTTCCTAAAACGCTCTGATAGCCCCCGCCATTGTAGGTTAGGCACTTTAGATAGCGGACTTGACGTACGCTATAGTTAATTAAACAACGATAGCGTTCTTCTCTCTGCAATTGTTAATATTTATAATAACGTGTTATAATTGTTATTAAAACTCATTAATAATAGCAGTTTGTTTTACAAAGATAGAAAATTATTTGTGTTGTTAATTTATTTTATAGTTACCCGAAAATTTATTAAAATAAAGTACTAATGGATTTTCTTTTCTTAATTGTAATATATTTTTGGAATATTTGTAATAATAATAATAAAAACAATTAATTCATAATATAAAAACCATAAAACATTTCCATGTTTACAGAACCATAAACCATCAACCTATCAAACTTTACTTAGACTCTATCAATCTATCACTAATAACCCTTCACAATCATCCCTAACATAAAAACTATCATCCTCAGAAGCTTGACCATCCAGATCATCGACTTCTTGGACATGCAAAGGTGCACCACCTAAATCCTCCTCTGTTTCCAACTCATGATAGCATTTGTCTTCCGCTTAACTGCATCTGTATGAAATCTATGCCCATTAATGATTAATCCTATATGTGCTAAAGCAACATTTCTTGGTCCAAATGCCAACCCCCTTATCTCCTTAGAATGACTTTTTGTTGAGTCTGAAAGAATTTGATGCAGGAAATACACCAATTTCAGAACAATCAATTTTGTTAATTAAATGAGCAATCAAGCTAAACATTTGTTACTAAACTAAAAATCAGAACATGAATATCAAGCAAACAATCTGAGATACATGTGTCTTCAAAATAAAGCTTCAAAATTTTAGGAGAGAGGTTTTGTGGATAGCCAAAGTCAAAAATCTCGGCAATTCCATCATAATGGTTATGACAGTTTTGGTAAGCGAGTAATACAACTTAAGGCTTTTGAAGAAAGACACTATCAGGCTTGCTTACCTTCCAACAATTCATAGACCGAACATTCCAAATAATACCTTAGAGCATCGTGTAAATCACTCGTTGCACTTCTTAGATCATATCTAGTAGATGACAGGGAAACCACAAATAGGTTAGGAAAATTTTAGGAGGAAAGCAAACTGCTCTTCACCCACTACTGAATCTTTGACGGACACTAAGATTATTAGAAGACATAAAACCAGTCAGCTAGGAAAATTTTAGGACCCAAATTGTATCAACATTTGATGAACTAAGTCTAGAGCAATGGTTAAAACCATCTGGTACGGGGAACAAAGAAGAAAAAGGAGATAAAGAAAGATAAGAACCCAATTCCAAAAGAATATTTACATTGAAACCAAACAATTGACAAAAGTCAATCTGTTTAGGTGTTGGTAGCACGAGAGCAAATCTGCTGGCTCGACTGAACATAGACCATCCTGATCACACCATTCGCCATTAGCTCCCTTATGGCCTTCCTTGCTAGAGACCCGTTTATCTGTATTTTTCAAGGAGAAACATAAATGTAAAACATAAGTTTCTGAAATTTTAGACAAGAACGAGAGTGAATGCTACAACATTTAGCACAGATTCAAACAACATCATACAGTTTCGCTTTCCGTAAGATTGCTTGAAACGAAAATCATACTACTAACATCCAACAATATTCCAACTTGATTCAGTAGAAGCACAAACTAACAGATTCCTGAAACTTATATCTAAGATTCAATCACTGCCAAGGAATAGAACTATAATTCTGAAATAGTAAATCAAAGAAACATGAAGTACAGAGATGCCCTCATACGGTCAGAGAGTATGGAAGGGGTGATGAGCTTGAACTTGGGTGCTTCAGTGAGAAGCTTGTCATACGTAGCTTCAGACCAATTCCAAAAGAATATTTACATTGAAACCAACAATCAACCCTAGATATGAACGAAATTTGCATAAAGAAACAAGACACCAGCGACACCAGAGAGAATGGCCTTCTTAGCGCGGCGAGAGGGTGAACGGAGCCGGTCTGGAGCTGAGCATTCACATCGAAGAAGGAGATAGTTCCTTCTGGTACATTGCCGACATCAATCGGAGCCATGGACGAGATCGGTGACTCAAGGAGCAAACTACGGGAAGTGATGAGAAAATAAAACGACTCTTTGTTAGACGAGGAAAGAAGACGCTGAATTTGTTCAAAAAAAAAAAGACGCTGAATTAGTCTATTGTTTTTTTTTTTTGCATCAATTAGTTGTGTTGATTTAATTTGATCTAATGGTGGATAATGAATGGGGTGTGATCCTTGTCTCTATAATTTAACCGATCAAAATCAGTTTGGTTTTGTTAAGGCAGTCTTTTTTGCTTACATTTTAAATTTAATTTTAACATTTTTGTTATTTTATTTATTTTTAACTTTTTAACAACTATTTCTTTTTAATTAGTATCTTATTTATGCAATAGGTAGTAATTCAATAAAAGACAAACTATATATCCTAAAATAAAACTATTTACAAATTATTTGATGATATATCTCACTTATAATCAATTTCATTTAAAAAATAGTTATATTTTGATTATAATGCTTTTAGAGTTTAGGATTTACAAAATTATTATATTTGAAATTTGTTATCAAGTATTAAATTTTTGCTACATTATCTTATTTAAAAAATAGTGTTTGTGATTCAGGATTAAAAGTTTAGGGTTTAGGGTTTGTGTTTAGGGTATATAATTAAGGTTTTAGACTTTAAAAATTTAGTGTTTATGATTAAAGTTACAAGTTTAGGGTTTAGGGTTTGTGTTTAAGTTATAAAGTTAATGTTTTAGAGTTTGTGGTTTAGGGTTAGAAGTTTATGGTTTAAGTCCTTAAGGTTTGTGGTCTAGAATTTAGAGTTTAGAGTTTAAGATTTAGAAAATGATTATAAATTAATTCTAATTTTTGAAACTACTATATAATTGAAAACTCGTTAATCTATAAAAAAAAAAATATTTTAAACTCTATACCATATATCTTTATATATTAAATCTCAAATCTTATGTCTAAACTTTTTTTTTGCCAAACTCTTATGTGTAAACTCTATAAGGGATTCATCTCGATCTTGAGAGATTGCACAAAGGTCGTCTTCCGAGGCTTGTTCATGTATGTACACCGAGTAGTGTTTGAGGAATGCCGGGGCGAGCTGGTTAAAGTTGTCTATGGAACTTCCTTCCAATGCTGCGAACCATTTAAGCAGGTTCAACTAGATTTTCGGCAAAGAAACGGCACTGGCCAACTTCTTTCTCGTAATCGTTCAGATGCACACGAGCTATCACTAGTGTGAATTCTCTGATATGAGCTCGAGGATCGCCTTTTCCAAAATGTTCTGGAAATTTTATTTTAGATTCACCTGGGAGTTCGTCGAGTTTCCTCGATTACCCTGTCAATATCAGGAGCCGAGCTTCTGGCCGAGTGGACTCGATTGTTCATCTGCTATAGCTCAGCGTTTGTGTGATCGACATATCTTTGGAAATATTCTCGATCGATCGTGCCTTGTTTGTCAGCAGAGTGATAATTCAGCCCATTTTTTACCGTTTTCATAACCGTTCCCCGGTTGGGGAGATCTAAAGTCGAATTGTGTTCCTGAATTATTCCCATTGGGGAGCTTTGGAGGTTGTCTCGACGTGAAAGGAATTTCACACACTCTAGGCCACATGGACTCGGATGGTTCATACCCTAGAGGAGAGATGGAGAGGGCAGACGCGTTGGATTGTTTGTTGTTCCCACAGTGTTTTAGTTTGTCAAGTTCGTAGTTAACGATGGCGAAATCACAAAGGAGGGGGTGTCGGATATCCTCCAGTTCGTACTGGGGTAGTGAACTATCTCGAGGCGTCAGGACTGACATAGATATCAGAGAAGTTCATACGTGTCCGCGGAGGTGAACTCCACCCGCTGATGAGGAGTCTCGTTCCGTTAGGAACCTGGAATTGTGAGATCTCGGTGAGTCTGTTCGCGAGATCTCGTTCATGCCTATCCAAACGAGCTGTTAGAGCTCGAGTCGTCGATTCGTGCCTTTGAGTCTTGTCGACTAATGTTGAAAGCATTCTATGGATCTCGGCCAATTCATTAACACTAGAAAATTTAGGCGTTGTGACTTTCTTACAGACAAGCAAGTGGTCGGTTCTGATCAAGGTTAGTGCCTGACCAGTCGGGTTTTCATCGGATTTTATCCAGACTCGAGGGTTTTTGCGATCAGTGGCGGAAGTGCTCCCATTGGGCAGGTTATCTCCAATTGTGGTGCTTGATCGCGGCAGAACTGAATCCGCGACAGCGTCTTAGGTCGGAGTCGCGTTTCTAAAGCCTGTCAAATTTGTTCCTGTGGGAGCATAGCCGGTGGGGTCATGCTCGGGATCAGTTGTGACTGGTCCTTTCGAGCCAGCTTTTGTGAGTTCTGTTTGTTCAGCACCCAATTCATTTTTCAAGATTTTTTATCAGAACTTTATGATAGAGGATACTATGATCGTCCTCACATAAGGCGCAAAAATGTGGATCCGAAAATCAACACTAGAGATTTATAATTTGGAATGGGAGTTTCGTAGGGCTAGCACATCAAAAATCATATGATGCTTCAAAGAACTATCTAAAACAAACAATGAGTTTCGTAATTATCTTACATTAATGAAAGAATGATTACAAATGAGATCGCAAGAGAGAGTTTACAGTGAGCTCGTAGAGCTCTCTTTGTGTGTAAAATATTGGGGGAAAAAGAAGTTCCTTGAGTTAAAGCCATTGAATTCCTTTTATAGCCTTCGTGACGCGCTCTCCATCCGTATATCTTGTAATCCTCTCGTTCGAACGACCTCCGCGATCTCCGGACTTTTAATCTGATCTTGGAGTGATCCGTTTGATGAAACCATCTTGACGGTTTACTTAAATATCTGGCACGTCCTTCCTTGATACGCAATCATTTTCCGGTTGATAAGGCGGAGATATGATGGGCTTCAGTTTGGGCCGTAGTAATGTCTTTATTGTCCACTTGTTATGAGATAAGGCCATTGGGCCTTATCGGCCCAAATCTGGGTGTGAATTGTGGTACCAACACCAATGATCAACGCTGACGGCCCATCCGTTATCTTTACCATCCGAGCCGTCGATTCCTAGACCGTGCAATCTATTTGAGCTAAAGTTTATACTTTTTTCCCTTTCATGGTTTTGTTCCAAATGGATTTTCCATGCAATGTTTTAAATGAGGTGAATTCGGCCGGTTTCATGAGAAAGAGAAAGCCGGCCCATTCTTTTCTTTATCTTTACTTCTTTATTTTCGCAAGGCCCATTATGCCTTTGTGTTATTTTGTTATTGTTCGAGACCTAGGCTATATAAGTCGCACGTAATGAGTTGTAATTTCATATCATTACATAAAATTCAGAAAGAGTTTCTCTTGTCTAAAAACCCTATCCGTCGATTTCTTAGAGAGCAAAGCGTGGTTTCCCCTTTTTCCTTGAGAGACAATCTTGGCAATGTCTCTATTCCATCGTCCATCCATCAAGATGAGAAAAGAGTGCCCATACGCTAGTTGCAAAGCTTCCATCAGCCGCGATTCTATCCTTGGTCCGAGAAGAGAGAGCTCATTGGCCAGCTTCTTGTTCCATCAACCATATTTTGTGTAACACCTACCAAGGATCTTACATCAACTTCGGTAGAAGAAGATATACTTAGTCATCATCGAAGGAGGCACAATACTTCATTCTTGAATCGTTTAGAAGTTGTAATGGAGAAGCAGAAGACAACAATGAACCCAAAAGTGGCAGACGTACCCTTATGGAAAAGAGGAGTAGACAAGTTCAACAAGGCTTTCAGCTAAAAACATACATGGAATCAAATCCGGCATTTTGAACCAGTTCATGAGTGGGAGAAGAGTTACTTGGTTCCAGTACGCAACTCCAAAATATGCTTTTCTCATCTTGTATGAGGAATAAATTGTCAACGGCATAGAGGATTTCGAGATGGGTTCAGACACATAACACTCAGTGTGTGCTCTACCAAGATCAACTTGAAACAAAGGATCACATGTTCTTTTCTTTTGCTTGCTCGGCTGAGGAATGAAAGGATAGTGTAGGTGGAATAATGAAATCGAGATTCTCTGTGAATTGGAATGTTGTGCTTAACTACGTATTGTATAAAAATATGGATTTCATAACACAATTGGTTATCTGATATTTGGTCCAAGCCATTATTTTTGCAATTTGGAGAGAAAGTAACTAGACAAGACATGGAGAAAAACATCTCTACCATTGCGATTGACAAAGACCATCGACAAAATTCTCCAGAACCATTTGATAACAATGCGAGATGGAGGTGATAGGAGGTTCGAGAACTCCGTTTCTGGCTAAGCACAAGAAGAGCATTGTATAACCCTCTGTTATTTTCAAAAAAAAAAATTGTTCTTAGTTACAAAAAAACAGAGGCAGAGCATCTGTAAAAATGAATTTTTTTAGGGCAAATCGCAAAAATAGTAAAAAAAACATGCATTGTCACAAATATAGCACCAAAGAAAAAAAATCACAAAAATAACATTTATTAAAGGCATAAGCCAAAATTAACCCTAACCCCAAACTTTTAAATACTAAACTCTAAACCCTAAATACTAAACCCTAAACTCTAAATAATAAACTCTAAATACTAAACCCTCACCCTAAATAATAAACCCTAAAACCTAAATAATAAACTATAAACCCTAATTTATATAATGCTATAAAAATCATTTTAATCAAAATAATGCTAAAAATGTTAATTATTTTTTTGGTGCTATATTTATGACAAGATATGTTTTTGTGCTATTTTATGGCTTTTCTCATTTTTTTATGAAATTTAACAAAAAAAACAAATTATAATCATCAATATAGCACTTACATTTCCCATACACATAGGAAAGATAAAGTATTATCTGAAGTGTATCGACTCAAAATCTCCTTTTGGACAAATGTTCATATTCCACACACTGGCATTTTGTAAGAAGCCTTGTTGTGACCCAACCCAAGCACCTTGTGCAAACACATATCTTATTCTCTTGAGGCTTTCAAATCACACGGTGTTCCCAATAAGTAAATAATCTAAGATTCCCAAGTAGTCGTACAACTATTTCTGTTCAAATAGTCAGATAAGTTACTTAGAATTCTCCAATCGACTGTATCCTCTTTTTCTTTGGGCGTCCAGGTAGGCGATGCATAATCGGTGGAAGCGATCCGATTCACCTGAAACAACTGCAATAGGGACAGGGTGGAATATTCCTTCATAAAGGGACTTCCTAAACCATGTTGTATATACCTCTTCCACAAGTTTATCCATCAAAACCTCGCTATATGAAGATGCTGCCAAAGTGTGGCAACATGGTATTTTCGTAATCTAAAACTCTTTGTAGCTGCATGTTTTAGTTTCAAGATTGACTTCGAACATATCTCCTTTTCTATCCTTAACTTCAAACTCATATGTGTTAATCACAATCACCTTCAAGATGCACAAAATAGCTAATTATTTATAAGTAAATTATAGTCAATTTCACTGTTGACGGAATAATTGAATATTATAACTAATACCTTAAATATTGTGCATTTATAGAACTTCTCGTCCATGATTCTCTTACTTTGGGCGTAAGTAAATTTTCGTCAAAACAATTAGACGCTCTCCTCCAAACAAACCATTCGATAAGACTCATCCTTATTGCCTCGAGCAATCATAATCACATAAAGATGCACAAAATAGTATATTATATATACATTTAATTATATTCAATTACAGTGTTGATGAAATAGCTGAATATTATAATTATTACCTTCAATGTTGTGCATTTATAGAACTTCTCGTTCATAATTTCTCTTACTTAAGGCGTGTAAGTAAATTTTCTTCATAATAACTAGCCGCTCTCGTCCGGAAAAAAACATCCAGCAAGACTCATCCTTATCACCTCGAGCATTGTGATTAGTGGGAAATTCATATACTCTTCCAAACCTTTACTCAAAGACTCAACAATGTTTATTGTCATAAGATTGTATCCCTGACCTACGCTGAAGGCCCTTATCCAGTGTGGCAGACCTAAATAAAGCAGGTACTAGCTACATCTGGGACTTACAGTTTGTAGCTCCACAAAAATCTGAACAAACTCAGAAATTTTATAAGCATTCGTTGCACGGACTATTAGTGAAGGCAATCTGTTTTCCTTAAATCTTGACGAAACATTCATTGCTAAATGTACTACACAAGCACAATGTTCGGCTAAAGGATGCACCTTCAAACACGATTATAAATACAATCAATAATATTCAACTATCTATATTATCTACATAAACAAATACTTTATTTACAATAACTTATGCTCCCATTACCTTCCTTATCCCTTCTTAAATGCTTGAGTGTTTGTCATAGATAAACATTACCCCACTCTCATTTGTTTTAATTGTTGGCATGCATTTGAAAAACATGCGTATGACGCATCATTTTCGCTATCAACTATGCCATAAGAAATTGAGTTGATCTTAAAATTTATATCTTGTGCACTTGCACATAAAAGGCAGCCACCGTGTAATTTCTATCTTATACCCTGAATCATAGCACGTGTCATTTTTTGAAGTGTTCTATTCTTTTTTTCTACAACTCAATTTTTATGTGGCGTTTATGGAGGTGGAAATTGATGAACAATCCCTTGACTTTCACATAAGGTTATTATTTTTTCATTATGAAATTCACTACTATGATCACTGCAAATCTACTAGATACCTCCTTTCTAACTTATTAGTTGCAGAGCAAAAATTATAAAAGTCTTAGGGGGAGTTATTGAAAGCAGAATTTATGTAGAATCTAATGATTTTAAAAATTGAGAGACTTTTGAAAGTTTGGTAGATTTAACAAATATGATTATAAATTCTTATCAAATTTTTGTATGAATTGTCAATGATTATTGTTACTGATTATCAAAGATTTGTATATATTTTTTTCCCTCAAAAATTGTCTTTTAAGGCAATATATATTTTCTTTTCTTTTCTTTTTTTTTATAAAAAGGGCTTTCTATTTATGCATTAGAAATGAAAAAAGATATAGATTTGCCAAGCTATTAGAGCAAATGCTCTTGATTGGGCCTAGCCCAATAGTTTTTGTAACCCAAAAAAAAAGATCAGAATGAAACCCACTTTTGACAAATCTGAATCGACAATACAGAGGAGCCATAGAGTAATGAAACAGAGAAGTGGTTGGGGAGTTCTTCAGTCTTAAATTCCATGGATTCGAGGGAGGAGCAGTGTCCTGAGAACTACGGAGTGATGGAGCTGTACCATTGTTGGATCATTGCTGAGGAAAGTCGAGGATTAGAGTCCCTAAGACCAGCGATTTTGTTTATGATCGTTAGATCAATTGAGGCAATCAGTGAATCTGGTGAGGCAAAGATCGATCGGTGAAGCCTGGAATTCCTCTCCCTCCACAGTGCATGTATGACCGACTACCAGGTGAGTAGTGTAAGCCTCTTTTTATGGTTCGGAGCTGAAAGACGAAGCAATAAGGAGATTTCCATGGACCAAATGTTATGAGGGTTGTAATCGCATCTTCTTGCCATTGTCGACCAGATTAACCAGGAGAAGGGACAGAGATAGAAAAGATGATCTCTGGATTCATGACCGGCATCACAGAGGAGACAGGCAGAAGGAGTGTTGAGTCCCCAATTCAGCAGTCGGTCTCTGGTTGGGCACCGGTTCAGCTCGAAGAGCCAGACCAGGAAGCTTTGCTTTGGGATACTACCTTTAAACCAAACAATTGAAGTCCAAGGTAATAGTGGTTCCTCACCTCTAAGAGTATCGTAGACCTGACCCGTCGAGTATGTGTTATTGATGAGCCCATTTGGTTGCCACTCATAGAAATCCTCTTGATCAGTGAATTGGATAGTTGTTAGAAATATTTGCAACTGAACCTGGTTGTTGGATCTAGCAGGTGGAATTCGCCACTGACCTTCCCGGTAAAGGCTTGCTAGCGTTGCATTCCTGTTGATGCCCAGAAGGGAGCCACTTCGTGAAGGTAGGAAGACATCGAGTCGCCCAAAGTCTGTCCAGTTATCTGTCCAGAACCTGCATTTATGACCATTCCCTACGCGAAGTCTGATCCAGGTATATACTTCATCTCTGAGCTTTAGAAGTTTGTTGTCCAACCAAGAGAATTTAGTGCTTGTTTTCTGCGTCCAAAAATTGTTTAAACAGCCTTGAAGGACTTCATTTGTGAACCAAGCCACCCAAATTGATCCACTTCTAAAAAACAGCAGCCAAATAAGTCTTATTGTGCAAGCTTTATTCCAGTAGATAAGGTCCTTAACACCCAAACCTCCTGCATTCTTCTTTTTAGTAATTGACTCCCAAGAGACTCTAGCACTGTTCCTTCCCTCTGCCTTTCCTTTCCATAGAAAAATACTACAAAGAGTGTTCAGTTTTTTGATGACCATTTTAGGGAGAGTGAAAGTAGAGCACCAGAAGTTAGCCATTCCCGCAATTACTGTCTTGATAAGCTGCAGACGACAAGCAAAAGATAAGGCTCTAGAGCTCCAGGAAGATAAACGCTCCTTCACTTGCTGAATCAGAGGCCCACAGTCTGAAATGGAAAGTTTCTTTGTGCACAAGGGGACACCAAGATATCTGATAGGGAGACTGCCCTCTTGCATACCCGTAGAAAATCGAATTCGATCTAGCTCTAGGGGAGATAGGCCTGATGCATAAAAGGAAGTCTTCTGAAAACTTACGGCAAGACCAGATCTCAATTCAAACTCCCTTAGGATCATCAGGACGTTTTGGACAGACTTTAATGAACCATCAACAAAAATCAGGAGATCGTCTGCAAAACTAAGATGGGTCAGTTTAGACTTCTTGCATTGGAAATGATAGTTGAACTTCTTGTCCTCAGCAGCTTTATTCAACATAGCAGAGAGGCAATTCATGGCTATGACGAATAAGTAGGGGGATAGGGGGTCCCCTTGCCTTAGGCCCCTTTTCCCTTTAAAATAACCATTAACAGTCCCATTGTAGCCTAATGTGAAGTTGGGGGTACATACACATGCTTGTAGCCATCTCAAGTAAGTAGGAGGAATCCTTAGTCCTTGGAGACAACCAAACAAAAAGTCCCATGATAGAGTATCGAAAGCCTTTGCTATATCCACCTTTATGGTGATCCTCTTTGGGCCTTTGTTCTTGTGGTAGCCATTAACCAATTCACTGGCCAAGATAGTGTTCTCCACTAGTAATCTGCCCTTTACAAATGCCGTTTGGTTTGGTAAGATTAGATCAGGCAGTAGCGGCTTCAGTTTTCTAACCAAAAGTCTTGAGATAACCTTATAAATGGTGTTAAGGCAAGAAATTGGCCTATAGTCTGTGATGAAGGTTGCTCCAGGCTTCTTTGGGATCAAGGCAAGAGTTGTCGCATTAGTAGAGGAAGGAAGGAAACCGGAAGAGAAAAACTGAGAAATGCCGTTGATGACCTCTTCACCGACTATGCTCCAAGCGTGTTTATAGAAACCAGCTGATAAACCATCGGGGCCGGGAGTTTTATTAGGATTGAGCTTCATTAGGCAGTTAGTTATTTCTGAATGAGAGGGGGTTGAGGTGAGCAGTAGGTCATACTGCCGAGAGGTTCTGAAGAGAATGAGGCCCTGAAACCATTCCTGGGAGCTACTGATTTCCTGCGCAATGAGAGTATCAGGTCCAAGGATAGCTTTGAAATGGTTAACCGCAATAGTGCTCATAAGGTGAGGATCCGACACCACTTTACCAGAGGGTAAAGTGAAGGAACGAATGGCATTAAAGTTCTGCCTGGTCATTGCTACTCTGTAGAAAAAAGCAGTACATAAGTCCCCTTCTTTAAGCCACTGAATTCTCGACTTTTGCTTGAAATAGCACTCCTCTATTAGTCGAAGGAAGCTCCATTTCTCATGAATCTCCTTTTCCGCTAGATAAGTTTCTGTTGAAGGACTAAGGAGGGCCTGTTCCTGCACATGTTGCAACAAAATGTTAGTTTCGCTCACACGCTCCTGAATATTTGAGAATTTTTCTCTATTTAGTTTCTTTAGGTCTCTCTTTATCTGACGCTGTTTCCAGCAAAGGCTGGTTAGGTCCATTGCACAGCCTCCGGCCTGAGTCCAAGCCTCCTCAACCACTTGTAGAAAGCTCGGGTGTTTAGTAAGGTAGTTGAAAAATCGAAAAGGTCGAGTTCCAGAGATAGGTAGAGGATGGGACAGGTTTACCAGGCTTGGGCAGTGATCAGAGAATAAGGGGGAGAGGAAAGAGGTTTGGCTGTTTGGGAAAAGATTGATCCACGGATTGTTTACAAGGACATGGTCTAGTTTTTTGGCAATTGGTTCAAGAGGGCGGCAGTTGGTCCAAGTGAAGAAGGGACCATTGAATCTTAGGTCAAAGACACCTAACTGCAGGAGACAGTCTCTGAAATCGATCATTTGCTGAGTATTCGTATTGACTGTCCAAGAAGAGTGTTCAGCGTGGTGCAAGATCTCATTGAAATCTCCCCCAATGATCCACGGACTTAAGTGAAGAGAGAATCTGTCATTAATGTCAAGCAGCTCTATCCACAAGTCCACACGCTCAGCACTAAGATTGTGTGCATAGACTGCGGTGTGGTAGAAGACTGTGCAGTTGGGAATTTCCACTTCGCAAGTTATTGATTGAGCTGAGTGATGGATCACCTTTACTTTAACCGGATCCTTCCAAATAGTGATAATCCTACCGTCCAAATCATCACTATGATTAGACATAAACTTCCAACCAGGGCAAATCTTCTGCATCATGGGATTCAAGTTCTGATCCTTAATGTGAGTTTCAAATAACGAACCAAAAACTGGTTGATGGCAAGTCAACCACCGAGAAAAAGGCTCCTTTCTATCCGGATCATTAAGTCCACGGACATTCCAAAAAAACGTTTTAATACTCATTTAAAAGAGACGGGAGGACTCCTCAGAAGAGGGAGGTCCGAGGGTAACCAAAAAAGAAGAGAGATTAGTGTTTAAAGAAGGTAAAGTGTCACAGGGAGGGTTCTGGACAGAAGGAGTATTTAGGAGAGGATTAGTTTTTAAGGGTTTATTTGAAGGGCTAGAAAAAGAGAAAAGGTTAGTTATCAAAGTTGGGCTAGAGTTTGAACGCTTTAAATATTTCTTTTTATGCGTTTCAGGTGGGGTCTGTGACATTTCTGGGTTAGGCTCTTCTGGAGAAATAAGAGAAACAGGCAGAGCCGAAACAAGAGAGCTTGAAAGGATGGCTGGGTGAGAAGAGGAATGAAAATAAGCAGGCAGGGTTCTGGTAGCTGAGATGGGTTGAGGCGACAAGGTGGAGACAGAGATACTAACATTGGGCTGAGACAAGGGATCATTCAAAGGAGGTAAACACTTATCTCCCCTAGAGTCCAACGGTTGATCAGCAGGCTTAGGAGGCACGTCTGTGGCTTTAGCAGGAGGTATGATCTGAGCCGGCTTCTTTTTTATAAAAGCCAAGTTTGTCTTCAAGGGGATTGATCCAGCATCCTGCTGATTAGTCTTATTCCTTTCTTTATTAACATGCTGTTTTTTCTTATCATTGTCAGTGACAGGAGCCGGCGGAAGCATGAGGCAGTTTTTTGCAATGTGCCCAAGAGCTTTGCAAAATGAGCAGGAAGGCGGAGTCCATGGGTAGTCGACCTCAACTTCCACTACCTCACCACTTTGTCTTTGGAATTCCACTACACGAGGCAATTCATCCGATAGCTCGACTTCCACCTTGACATGAGCAAGAGTAAGACTTACCATGTTTAAGGTGAATTCATCTGTTTCTTTAGGATGCCCAATCAGACCAGCTATCAAACTGAGCCCCTTTTTATGTCTGAGGTCCAGAGGCACACCTCGCAAATGAGCCCACAGCTGAAGTGTAGGATGAGCAGAGGAAGCACTAGTCGGATTAGAAGACCATTTCTCAGTGTGGAACATCGAGTCTCCAACATACCATACTGTTGGAATTGTGTCCAGCAATCTCTGTACTGTCTCTATAACGTAAGAGTATGTCAGTGATCAGACATAAGTCATACAATGCTGGGGGTCATGATGGCTTGCTAGAGTCCGCTCATGATCTATAAGTCTTGGACTTATTGCCTTTATTGTATGATCCCATATGGGTCACACGCTTAAGCTAGCAGGAAATAATGTTGGAACGGCTTAGCAGAAGTACGACAAAAGTGCTAGGCATTTGTCATACTAAGAGAGAAAGACTAATGGGTCTGATTAAATGGAATTTAATCAGATTGGGCCCAAAAGCCCAAAAGGGAAAGAGAAGGCTTTTAAATGACTAAAAGCCAATTCTCTTCTCCCTTAACCCAACCCTAGCCGCGCCTCTCTCCTCTCTCTGCGCCAGCCTCCTTGTGGTCTAGCAGCCAGTTTCCGGTGATTGCGTGTGTGAGCCTTTGGAGGATCCATCTCTCGGTGTATCTCCCTGATCATTGACCTGTTCATCAATTCCGCTGCAAACAAACAGGCAAAAAGGTGAGATCATATGTTTCTAAATGAGAACACCTAGATCTAATGCATGTTTAGGTTGATATCAATATGAGAATTGAATCAGGATCAACCGAAACTTCCAACAGTGGTATCAGAGCCATTGGTTCTTAGGTTTCTTGTTTTAGATTCATTGTTTAGGTTGTTTATTCTGTTTAGATGTGTTTTGAATCCATTACTGATAAGAAAAACACATAAGAAACTGAATTAAATCCTGAACAAACTAAATCAGATCGCAAACTGAGCTATATGACTCAAGCTTGCGATAGGCCGGGTTGAAAGATGATCGGCTAGGCCGGTTGTTGATCACGGCCGATGGCGGGATCGGATCGCGAACGATCGCGAGAGATGGGCCGATCGAACGTCCCGATCGCATCTCGTCCGATCGTCCCGATCGATGCTTGGCGAGCGAGAGAGATCGACCACGATCGTTTGGCGATCGTCCGTGATCTCGTCCGCCTCGTCCCGTCCATCCCGACCCGAGCTGCCGAGCGAACGCACCGGACCGACCCGATGAAACGCGGCTGGCTTGCGGCTGTCATGTTTTGCGTGAGGCTTACGGCTGGCCGGTTAGGGTTTTGGGTCTAATGGGCCGGTTCGATTTCGGTTAGCTGGTTCGGTTTAAAACTTGATTAAAATCTTCGTTCTGGTTTAATAAACAGATTAATAAGTTTATTAAGTCTGGTTAAACCAGGATTAGAAATCCAATGTCGAAAGAAATATTGGATTTAGTGCCTAAACCAGGAATTTCTAATTTGATTTGGTTGGACCAAATAAATTGAGAGATTCTGTTTTAGTAAATAACCGGTTGACAATTGTGGTCATCGTAGTAATTAAAACTTGGTTAGACCAGTTTTAATGAACCAGACCGGTTATGTCAATTAATTGGACAATTGGGTCATGTCTTGGACATGGACCAATTCTTGGGCCTCGGGCCAAGAAGTTAAAACAATTGGGCCAGTTAATTGAGTCTTTCTTCAGATTAATTTAAAAACTATTTTATAAAATTATAAAGTCGTTTTAAAATTAAAGTTTCCGAAATTTTGAAATTAGAAAGTTTCTTAAAATAGAATTTTCTGAATTTGCGGGTTTTGGATTTTAAAGAAGTTTCTAAAGTTAGAAAGTTTCCGGTTTTAGAAAGTTTCAATTTTAGAAAGTTTCTAAAAATAGTAGGTTTCCATAAATAGAAAGTTTCCCGAAATAGTAATCTTCTATTTTGGGAATGATTTTAATAAACCTACGGACCTCAAACAATATCAAGCGTTGGATGTCTTGTCCAGGCTATGTCAGCTGTCAAAGCCCATTCAATTGCATTCATGGCCTTACAGTGTGAGGATGTCTGCTTTTGCGTGGGTAAGACGGTTTGTGATTCATAAATGTCATTGGGAGTCCCAGACATTAATGATTACATGACTGTATAGTCCAGTTTTCTTGACTAGGCCATCGGGAGTCCCGGGCCTTGAGACATCAGGGTGGATTGGGCCTCGGGCCCAGATTCACAACCAAGAGTTATATCACGGATATAATTAGCCGAAATAGGGCTTACCGATATAAGCTAAGGTTGGGTGACGGCCAGTGGCCCACTTTGATCTTAGTTATATGTGGATCTTGGAATCATTATATTCTATTGAGGGTAACTTAGGTTATTGAATATAATGCATGATTAATCATATTATACTTTAATACGAGATTAATCATTTTGAACATATAACTAATAACCTTTTTATTTATATATTTCAGATATGACTACTACAAGCACACAAAACACGTTCTCGATCCGGTCTGTTCTCGAGAAGGAGAAGCTGACTGGAACGAACTTCCTGACATGGTCAAGGAACTTGAGGCTGGTCCTCAAGCAGGAGAAGAAGGATTATGTCCTTCGAGATCCCCTCCCCGAGAGGCCTCTTGCCAATGCTGCCAGGACTCTGCACAATGCTTGGGAAAAGCATTCGTCAGATGAAAATGATGTTTATTGCCTGATGTTGGTGACAATGACTCCAGAGCTGCAAAAGCAGTTCGAAAGTGTATTGTCTCCAATCGAGATCATGGCAAGCCTGAAATCGCTTTTTCAGGAGCAGGCTAGGACCGAGAGGTTCCAGACAGTTAAGAACCTCTTGGACTGTAAGTTGGCTGCGAATGCGGCAGTGAGTCCTCATGTGTTGAAGATGATGGGTTATCTCGATCATCTTCACAAACTCGACTGCCCAATCAGCCAGGAACTTGCCTGCGACATCATTCTGCAGTCTTTACCTGCAAGCTATGATCAGTTCATTCTGAACTTTAACATGCATGGCTTGAGTAAGACACTACCTGAGCTTCACGGAATGCTCAAGACTGCAGAGCCCAACTTGAAGAAAACCGCCAAGGACCCCAATGTACTTATGGTACAAAAGGGCAAGGGGTTTAAGAAGTCTTCTGCTAAGGATAAGGGAAAGGCCAAGGGTGTCCAAGTCGTGGACTCAGACACGCCAAAGCCCAAGCCCAAGTCCAAGGCTGGGCCTACTGACATGTGCAGGTTCTGCAAAGAACTGGGGCATTGGAGAAGAGATTGCAAGAAATTCCAGGAAGGTCTAAAGGAATTAAAGAAGAAGACTTTCGAGACTTCTTCATCAGGTATTTTTGTTATAGAAGTTAATACAACTACTTCTGATAATACCTCATGGGTCATGGATACTGGTTGTGGGGCTCATATTTGTACTAATATGCAGGCACTCAGCAACAGTAGAAGGCTGAAGCAAGGACAAGTGGAACTACGAGTTGGGAATGGAGCGAAAGTTTCAGCACTAGCTGTAGGAACTTACTTGTTGTCTTTACCTTCGGGATTGATTTTAGAACTTAATAATTGTTATTTTGTACCTGCTATAAGCAGAAATATTATTTCAATTTCTTTGTTGGATTTGGAAGGTTATGATTTTTCAGTTAAGAATAAATTATGTTCCTTCAATCGCAACAATTTGTTCTATGGTTCGGCCCCTCTTACGAATGGGCTTTACATACTCGATCAATCCGCGCCAATTTATAACATCAATACAAAACGGTTTAAACCTAATGAGGAAAACCGAACGTTTCTATGGCATTGTCGTTTAGGGCACATCAGCGAGAAACGCATCAAGAGGCTCCATTCGAATGGACTTCTTGGCTCATTTGACTTTGAGTCATGTGAGAAATGCGAATCCTGCATGATGGGCAAAATGACACGGGCCCCCTTTAATAAACCTAACGAGAGGGCCAGTGACTTATTGGGCCTGATACACACTGATGTGTGTGGCCCAATGTCCACTAATGCAAGAGGAAACTATCAGTACTTCATTACCTTCACTGATGATTTCAGTAGGTATGGATATGTTTACTTGATGAAACATAAGTCTGAATCTTTTGAGAAGTTCAGAGAATTCCAAAATGAAGTACAGAACCAACTTGGCAAAAGCATTAAGGCTCTTCGGTCCGACCGAGGAGGAGAATACTTAAGCCAAGAATTCAGTGATCATCTGAGAGAGTGTGGGATTGTATCCCAACTCACTCCTCCTGGAACACCTCAATGGAATGGTGTGTCTGAGAGGAGAAATCGGACCTTATTGGATATGGTTCGATCTATGATGAGTCACACAGACCTTCCAATATCCCTTTGGGGATATGCTCTGCTAACAGCAGTGTTCACACTAAACAGAGCGCCATCAAAGGCAGTAGCAAAGACACCATATGAATTATGGACTGGAGAAGCTCCAGTGCTGTCTTATCTCAGAATTTGGGGTTGTGAAGCCTATGTCAAGAGATTAATCTCAGACAAGCTTACACCAAAATCTGACAAATGTTACTTCATTGGTTATCCACGGGAAACCAAGGCTTATTACTTCTATCTACGTTCCGAGAACAAGATCTTTGTTGCCCGGGATTGTAACTTTCTTGAGAGAGAGTTTCTCTCTAAGAAAGACAGTGGGAGTAAGGTACTGCTTGAAGAAATTCAAGATGAACAGGATACTGCTCAACCTAATGAGGAAGAGCAGCAGGAGGATCTACAAGAAATTGTAGAGCCTGAACCTGTAGTACCTGAAGTTCGAAGATCCGGGAGGATCCGTCACGAACCCGAGAGATATCAGGGATTCCTCGTGACTGACTGTCATGATCTTTTGATCATTGATGGTGATGAACCATCGAACTTCAATCAAGCCATGATGGGCCCAGATTCCTCTAAGTGGCGCAAGGCCACTGATTCCGAAATGGACTCCATGTCGGTCAACCAAGTATTTTCGTTGGTTGACTTACCCGTTGGTGTAAAAGCCATCGAGTGCAAATGGATCTTCAAGAAGAAGATTGACGTGGATGGAAATGTCCAGATTTATAAAGCCAGGTTGGTGGCAAAAGGTTTCAGACAAGTTCACGGTGTGGACTACGATGAAACCTATTCACCGGTGGCTATGATGAAATCTATTCGGATTCTACTAGCAACTGCAGCTTTTCATGATTATGAAATTTGGCAGATGGACGTGAAAACCGCCTTCCTGAATGGTATTCTGGAAGAGGATGTGTATATGACGCAACCTGACGGTTACATAGATCCAAAGAATGCTGGGAAAGTATGCAAACTTCATAAATCCATTTATGGATTGAAGCAAGCATCGAGGAGCTGGAATCTTCGTTTCGATGAAGCGATCAAGCAATTTGACTTTATCAGAAACGAAGAAGAACAATGCGTGTATAAGAAAACTAGTGGGAGCAAAATCGTTTTTCTTATTCTGTATGTTGATGACATACTGCTTCTCGGAAACGACATTCCAATGCTGAAGTCTGTAAAAGACTGGCTTGGAAGTTGTTTTTCCATGAAAGACATGGGTGAAGCCGCATACGTTCTTGGAATTAGGATCTATCGGGATAGACCTAAGAGGCTGATAGGCTTGTGTCAAGACTCATACATTGACAAAGTCCTACAAAGATTCAGCATGAAAGATTCCAAGAAGGGCTTCACGCCAATGGTACATGGCACAACGCTAAGCAAGAAGCAGAGCCCTACGTCGGCTGCTGAGCTTGAGCGCATGAAGAATATTCCTTATGCATCTGCAATAGGATCTGTCATGTATGCCATGATCTGTACTCGTCCTGATGTTGCTTACGCATTGAGCATGACGAGTAGATACCAGTCAAATCCAGGTGAAAACCATTGGATTGCCGTAAAGAACATCTTGAAGTATCTAAGACATACTAAGGATAAGTTCTTAGTGTACGGTGGAAGTGATGTGCTTAAAGTCAGTGGATTCACGGACGCAAGTTTCCAGACAGACACAGATGATTTCCGGTCACAGTCCGGTTATGTCTTTTGTCTGAATGGCGGTGCAGTAAGTTGGAGAAGCTCCAAGCAGGACACCGTTGCTGATTCCACTACAGAAGCTGAATATATCGCCGCCTCAGAAGCAGCGAAGGAAGCTGTTTGGATTCGAAAGTTCATTATGGAACTAGGTGTGATACCAGATGCGGCTGAGCCTCTGGCACTATTTTGTGACAACAATGGTGCTATAGCTCAGGCAAAGGAACCAAGATCACACCAGAAATCCAAGCATGTTCAAAGAAGATATCACTTGATACGTGACATCATTAATAGAAAGGAAGTCAAGATCAGCCGAGTTCCGACAGATGATAACGTCGCTGATCCGTTGACAAAGCCACTCCCAAGGCCTAAGCTTGAGTTCCTGACTGAAGCTGTAGGCATTAGAAACATTGAAATGTAATCTAAATTTGAGTGGGAGTTTTGTGAGCTTTATTTTAGTTATTTGATATGTTCTTGTAAAACATTATTCTATGTTTTAATGAAATTATTATTTCAAGATTATTTTAACTGTGATGAAATAATCGTTCCAAAATGATATGAACCATTTTATAGGTCATCGAAGTAAATGATTTGATCTTGAGTCATCGAAGTCATTTAGCTTGATCATGAGATCCTATATTTGATAAATGTTTTATATCATCCTGTCCCTAGTCGAAGGTTGTTGAAATTGGAACACCAACAACCGTGTAAGATTGGATTGGTACGTGACTTATGACAAAGTCTCAGTGTGTCATAGATGCTCGGCATCAAAGTCAGTACATAGGTGTATGTTGGGAACATACGACCGGACAAGACCCGCTAATAAGAACTCTTCAGGATATTTATATCTGTGTCATAAGAGATTCTTACTACGACTATAGAGTATAGTCCTTAGACCTGAGTTCGCATGCATGTGACTGCATATGGACTGATGCACTTTGATCATTGTCTAACGCTATCGCTCTGCGATAGCTATAAGGACCTTGTTTGGGTACATCATGAAATGAGTAGTTTACAGTGATGGAACAAGATGGGATTTGTCCCTCCAATATAAATGGAGTGAATATCTCTAGGCCAATCGGAGATTTGAATACTGGAAAACGCATGGCCATGCTCAAACGGACTTTCCCGAGTCGTTTGGATTGTCAGTATCAAATCAGAGTCCGATGAACAAGATTAGGCTTTATAAGGATGACACTAATCTTGCCTTATGACTAATCGAGGTATTGAGACGAAAGGGATTATGAATACAGAGATTCCAGTTCAAGTGGGAGATTGTTGGAATTGTGTCCAGCAATCTCTGTACTGTCTCTATAACGTAAGAGTATGTCAGTGATCAGACATAAGTCATACAATGCTGGGGGTCATGATGGCTTGCTAGAGTCCGCTCATGATCTATAAGTCTTGGACTTATTGCCTTTATTGTATGATCCCATATGGGTCACACGCTTAAGCTAGCAGGAAATAATGTTGGAACGGCTTAGCAGAAGTACGACAAAAGTGCTAGGCATTTGTCATACTAAGAGAGAAAGACTAATGGGTCTGATTAAATGGAATTTAATCAGATTGGGCCCAAAAGCCCAAAAGGGAAAGAGAAGGCTTTTAAATGACTAAAAGCCAATTCTCTTCTCCCTTAACCCAACCCTAGCCGCGCCTCTCTCCTCTCTCTGCGCCAGCCTCCTTGTGGTCTAGCAGCCAGTTTCCGGTGATTGCGTGTGTGAGCCTTTGGAGGATCCATCTCTCGGTGTATCTCCCTGATCATTGACCTGTTCATCAATTCCGCTGCAAACAAACAGGCAAAAAGGTGAGATCATATGTTTCTAAATGAGAACACCTAGATCTAATGCATGTTTAGGTTGATATCAATATGAGAATTGAATCAGGATCAACCGAAACTTCCAACACATACACCTTTTTCAAGGATTTTCTGGCGTATGAAGTCATTTGGAACACGGACCAGTATAGAACGAGTAAAGGGATTATTATGAATCTCAATTCTCCTTCCTTTAGACCACATGTGGCTTAATACGCTTTGTATTTGGTTGAAAGGGGGAGGCCTGCCATGGAAGTAACAGACTATAAAATCCTTATGAATAGCAGCTCCTTCTTCAAAGACTTCATCCGGTATTAACACACGCCGACGTCCTGAAGCAGAGATTGTTGGCTCAGCAAGCTTCTCCAGTGTCTTATCATTTGCCACTCTTAAGCGTTCCACAAAAGTAGGGCCTTGAGTTGTTGATTTGTTGTCCAAAGACTTTCTATCATTAGTAGTTTCGTGTAAGGTACCTTTTGGCTGCTCAGAGACAGGCACTGAAGGAACCTTTGGAGAGGGGGGAAGCCTCGGGTCCACAGATGGGACTGGTGAGGCAGTAGGGTTAGGAAGGAGAGAAGCCTTAGAACTTGCGGCAGTATTGGATTGGATAGGAAAAGTTTTCTTAGGAGTTAGGATCTTGAGATTTTTGGGGGGGAATGTTAGGGATTTGAACAGTGGACTGGTTAGGGATTTCAACAGTAGGTGATAAATCAGACATCACAGTATCTGCTGAAACTTTAATTGCAGGATCAGACTGGGAAGGTGGGCTAAACACTGGCTCAGAGGAGTGAGCAGTAAGTGCTACGCCTTTAGGAACAGAGGAGGGGGAAGAAGATAAGGGTGGGAAGTGAGTAAGTGACAGGGCTAGGGAAGGGTCAAGGTCGGGAGGGTCAGGAGGAATGAGGCGAGGAATGAGCTTTCCACCAGCAGCAGAAGAGCGAGGATTGCGGACGGAGGCCAGCGCCGGATCGGACCAGCAGGAGGACGACATCGGGAAACGTGCCAGAGAGGTTTTAGCTTTCCTATTAAAGTTACATATATATATTTTCTTTTGGAAAATTTCTATAAAATATTTATGGCAGAAAAAATATTAGCATTAGTCTCATATGGTTTCAGTGTTCCATCGCCATTGGAAACAATTGTACTTATGTGTTTCAGTTTTCTATAGTTTCAGTGTTCCATCTTTATTAGCTTCTTATTCTCAAAAGAAGACATGGTAAGCTATACGTGTCGAGCATGTATCAAAAACGACTAATTGTTTTGTGATGCTTTGCTTGATTGAGTGATTGGGAATAATTTGTTTAAAGAACGATTTTATGAGTTTCCATGAATCTAGATTGTATTGTTTCAGGTTCTTCTTGAACTATTTTCATGATTTTATCAACTTTTCTTTCATTGTCGTTCTCTTAACGATTATGAAAGAATACAACATTTTTTTGTTTGTGTTTTTTTGTTGCATTGATTTTAAATCTTATGAATATACATGATATTTTTAAAGTTGAGTCTTATGAACAAAATTATAGAAAATTTATATCCCAATAACAATAAATTTTAGTTGAGTTACCAAATCAATGAGAACTAAACATTTTGAATAACAAAAGATTTTGAATAAAATATAAAAATCTTAAACCAATAACAATGGGGGAATTGCTAAAAATGCCCTCAAAATTGGTTTTAAATAAAAGTGTATCCTTGAATTTGAATCAAATGAAAAACTGGTTTTGCGGACTACGGAAATTACCGCGAAGCCCTTACGACCAATCAAAAAACCGGAAAACGCAATTACCATTATAACCTTTGCCTTTGTCAGACGCCTGACGAGTTAGACTCTAAGCGAAGTCTAAATGACGTTCTCAGACATCGCATTGAAGTCTGATACATAATAAGTTTGAAAATTTTAATTTTAAAATTATAAAAAAATATTTTGTCAAAAATTTTATATACATAAATTAAATATATTCAATTAAGTAGTATATAAATTAAATTGGGTAAATTTTAATCAGATTAAAAATATATAAAGTGGTTTAGTAGTTTCTAACCCTTAGAACATGCTTTGTAATGGAACTGGTGGAACATTTACATATGACTAACATTTAACTTTAGGGTTTAGATTCAAGGTTCACGAAATTTACATTTGAAAAAATTATATTTGCACATGTATGTTATAATGCACATATATTAAACAATTTGATGTTTTCTATGTGTTTTGTTTAAATATTTTTCACTGTTTAGTGATTAATATTAGATTTAGAGTTTCTCAGACTTCTATGAGAAGTCTGAATTTTGGGGTTTCGTAGACTTCCGAGAGAAGTCTGAGAAGTATTTAACTAGCCCAAAAAAAAAAATACTTTTAACCAAATATACCTTAAGTGTACGAGAAGTCTGAGAGATATTAAATTTAGAAATTTAATTTATAAAATTATAAAAAAATATTTTTAGGGAAATTTTGGATCCATAAATTAAACATGGGATTTTTGGACATTTGTAAATTAAAAGCACATATACTTTAGTCAAATCTAACCACTTAAGGTATATTTGGTTAAATACACCATGTATCTTTATCTATGCATGACATATGAAGTTGGATGTCATATTTTCATATGTAGGGTTAGGCTGAGGGTTTGTGTATTTTCATCCATATTGTTACATTTGCATATACTGGCTAGGTTGTGACTATATTAAACGAGTTTGATGTTTTTTGTAGGTTTTCTATATAATATGATTGTATTTTAGTAGTAATTAGTATATTTAGGGTATATCAGACTTCCATTTTTGTCTGATTCACGTATATGTTTTGTTAGACTTACCGAAGAAGTTGACCACCAATAAGTTACCCTACTTGGGATTGTACCCCATATATAAACGAAAGTTACCAAAATTAGTCTGTAAAACTCATTATCAAATTTCTCTCTCTAAAAAGGATACTCGCTCTCTCTCTCTCTAAACACTCTCTAAAAACTCTCTGATAATCCTCCTAGCCACCGCCACCGCCGTCTTCATCTTCTTCAAACGTGTAATTACCTCTCCTTTTTCGTATCTTCTTACCAATCCCTACACCGCCGTCGTCATATTTCTAAACTCTTCTTTCTGAAATTTTTTGAGATCTGTACGGTTTTTAGTCCGAGTCATCCCCTTCTCCCTATGTACTTTGTCTATGTACTTTCTCGTTTTAGATCCATACGGTTTTGTTTTTGAGTTAGCCCCTTCTCTGTATTTACTTTGTCTAGATCTGAACAAAAATATAGATTTTATATATTTTCCTTTTATATCCAGACGGTTTTGAGTCCGAGTTAACCTCTTCTCCGTATCTACTTTTTCTAGATTTGAACAAAAATATAGGTTTCTCGTTTTAGATCCATACATTTTTTTTGAGTTAGTCCCTTCTCCGTATTTTCTTAGTAAAGATCTGAACAAAAATATAGGTTTTATATATTTTTCCTTTTATATCCATACGGTTTTGAGTCCGAGTTAACCTCTTCTCCGTATCTACTTTGTCTAGATCTGAACAAAAATTATAAAATTCTCGTTTTAGATCCATACGATTCTCCGTATTTTCTTAGTCTAGATCTGAACAAAAATATAGGTTTCTCGTTTTAGATCCATACGGTCTTGTTTTTGATTTAGACTCTATGAAGTCTGAAGCTTAGATTTGTTTTTGAATTAGACTCTATTAGAAGTCTGAAGCTTGGATTTGTTTTATAATTAGACTCTATTAGAAGTCTGAAACTAGCCTCTGTTTTCAATTGTTTCATGGTACACAGGATGGGACGATTCAGTCAGGTTCCAACGTCGAGTAGTAGTTCATACGCAACTTCCACATTTCGACAACGATCCGGATCATGCAATGGATTCCCCAAGAAATGTTTCTGCGGTCTGGAGCCTGTCATGCGAACCTCCACTACTGCCGATAATCCGGGAAGAAGATTCTTTGGATGTCGTAACTGGGATGTAATTACCTTTCTCTGTTATGTAGCCAGTTTTATTTTATCTTTACTCATTGGAAATCCGAAGAGGATTGTAAATTTAAAATGTGGCTGTATAGGATGGTGGCTACCATATTATGAAGTGGTGGGATGAGGCTATGATGGAGGAGTTTAACGACCTCACGCCGAGAGTGGACCAACATGGTGAACAAATTGATTACATCTTCCTTGGTTATGCTGAAATTGCCTGTGTTACCCACTTGGACGACGAGCTCAAAAAATTGCAGGCAGAGATAGCTCAATTAAAGGAGCTGTTGGCTGAAAAACCATCTACTCCGACAAATGGCGTCAAGTATGAGTATCTGATGTTTGCTGGTGCTATTATTATCATCCCGATCATCTTGAGGGCATTTTGTCAGTTGTAATATGTTAGTCCTGTGAATCCAGCTACAATTTTATGTAATATTAGACGAATTTCAGTCATCTTTTGAATTTCCCCATTTCATTATGCAAATTGTCCTCTTTTAAAGCTACTTACCTAAAAAACAAGAGTAATATGTTTGGGGTATGTTTTCGGACTTCAAATAATAAAAAATAGAGTGTCAGACATCATATGAAGTCTAACAATATTTTGTCAGACTTCAACTAATAAAAACTATAGTGTCAGACATCATATTAGTCTAACAATATCAGACTACATATGATGTCTGACAATATTAAAATGCGCGGGAGTTCAATTGTTTTGTAATTTAGGCCCCAAAAATGCCCGGGAGTTATGTAAAAATGCGCGGCAGTTACGTATGTGGTAAAACCGTCGTTTCAACTGCTCTTATGGCCCACATATAAATAGGCTTTTTACCCTTTTTTACAGTTTCTAAGGAAAAAAAAAAAAACCCATTCTCTCTCAAAGCCACTGAACCGACATCTTTTTCTGGGTATCGTATTATCGTTTCTAGATCTGGTTTCTCTCTGCTCCGCCGCTAACCCGCGACGGTAAGATTCATCGAATCCCTCCTTGCATGAATAAACGTAGAATAACTATTAGTCCTCAGACAGCAAATCGAGTCTGGCGATAGTCGGCAGACTGCAAGTGGTGTCTGATTATAGTCGTCAGACTGCGAATAGAGTCTGAAATTTTTCTCATACCTTCTCTGAGCTTTTTTTTTTTTAAATTCCAGATCTTGTTTCTATCTCCTCCGGTGACCTACGACGGTAAGATCCTTCGACTCTTCTCTTCGTCTACATATTTACATAACTAATACTAGCCAGATGGCAAGAGATATGTCTGACTGTGTTTGTCTGACTGTGCATGGCGTCTGGCTAGTAGTACTCAGACTGTTCATGAATTTTTTCCCCCTTGTTGTTTCAGATTTTCTTATGGCAGATGTTGAATTCCCACCAAGGATGTTCACTGTCGGGTATGAACCAAATCCGGATAAAAGCATCCATTATTTTAGTGGACGGAGAGATCTCATGGATGATGTTAAAATAGTGCTGTTACCGGCAGAATGGCAAGAACTCCAAGAATCAGAATTTGGGGTTTTTTTGAAATTCCATGACCTCCATTTCAAATGGTGCTCAAGGATGGTCCATTACATGCTATGCTTGCAGTTAGTCTGCAAGAAGAAGTATGAGATATGGTCCCTTCTTGGCGTTCAGCCTGCTAGGTTTTCCTTGAATGAATTTCGAGCCATAACCGGACTCAACTGCGACTATATCGAGAACCTGGAGTACCCTGAAGTTGAATACACCGATGAGATGAGAGCAATGTGGGAGCTTCTTGGGGTGGATTTCGAATTGGGCCCAAGTTATTCGCAATTATTAGAAGCTTGTAAAAACTGTGCTGGTTGGGAACCGCAACAGAGGATATGGCTGGGCTATCTAGCCATCTATGCAACCTTCATTGAGGCTCAACACTGGACAACATCCACAAGGGCTGATATGGCTAAGAATCTGCTGGTTCCAGGAACGTTAAAATCATATCCATGGGGAAGATTCGCCTTTAAGGTTCTGATAGACTCTGTTAAGGAGGCAAACAAAAAACTCGTGGAAGGAAAAAATTATCAGATCGGAGGTTTTGCTGAGGTCCTGAACATCTGGGTATATTGGGCATGCCCCAATATGGCGACAACTTATGGAGTGCCCTTCCAGAATGCCCCAACCACACCATTGCTGGCGTACCACGGATCACGAAGTCGCAAGAAAGTCGATGAAACCTTACGTAAACAGGTATTTCTTAGGCCGTTCTGAAGTCTGAAATATTTTATTCCCATAAGAAGTCACATTCTGTGTCAGACCTAATATGAAGTCTGGCATTATGTGTCAGACTTCATGTGAAGTCTGGCATTATGTGTCAGACTTCATGTGAAGTCTGACACATAATGCCAGACTTCATATGAAGTCTGAAATTTGTTTCAGTCTGACATTTTGTTCCAAGTCTCGTATGATGTACCTATGATGTATGTCGTTGTGATATTTTAAATTCTTATAGTCATTTGGGTCCCTATTCATTTTGCTATGTGACTTATAATTTGCAGTCTCGCGTCAACAACCTTGTACTCACGGAAGATCATGATGACATGTTCCCCACGTGGGACAACGATGTCGAGGAGGACGAAAAAGTTGATAACCTTGTGAGGGCAATGCTTGGACAGCTTGGGACTGCGGCTTGGAAGTGGGGCACTAAACACTGGAAAAGCGAAGGTGTGTTCAGGACTCAAGTTGGCGGTTCTGTCAAGCTTGAGATTAAGTCTGAGGATGTTTCTGCGGTTGGTGAGAAAAAACGAAAGGTTGTGGGAGTCAAGAGGAAGTTGGTACAGGATGTTTCTGATGATGAGGACGAGGAAGAAGAGGTGCAGGAGAAGTCTGGAAAGAGACCTAGAAAAGAAAAGGCTGGTCCCACTCTTGGGGATGTTGTTCAAAAGATTGAGGATCTGAAAAAATCATTTGAATCTCGGAATGATGTATTGGTAGATATTTTCAACGAGGGTTTGAGACTGATGGGTGACAGAGTTGATGATCTTGCCAAGAATGTCAAGAATTTGAAAGAGGAACGTGCTGGAGTTGGACAGAAGGAGAATGAGAAGGAGAAAGATACTGCTGGTGGGAAAGGTGGTGAGCTGAGGAAAGATGCAAGTGTTGCGGCTGCTGAGATGGATAAGGCGGCCGGAGTTGGTGAGGATGAAGAAGATCAACCTGAAGATCTTCAGGATCAAACTAAAGTAACTGCTGCTGCAGGAGAAAGAAAGAAAAAGGAAAGGGAAGCCAGGAACCCGAAGAAATTGGTAGTGAAGGTAAAGAATCATGTTGCTGATATCGTCGAACCTGCCAAGAGAGCGAAAACGAAGTCTGTGAAAGCAGTGGTTACAGACAAAGATGACAACCCGGCTAAGCCTACCAATCAGACTGCGGTTGATGATGGGGTTAGTCTCCAAAACCTTCAAACTCTGAATACAAATAAGGAAAAGAAAGTTGAGCCTAAGAGAAGTACAAGACTTCAGGAGAAATCCCTCAAGGGGAAGTAGCCTTCTTAGCAGTATGAGTAATCTTGATTGTAAAAACATGAGCATGACCGAGTTTGTTTTATTTCCCCCTTGTTATTGTATCTGCTCTGAACTTGGATCACTGGCATTAGACTTATATCAATATTTTGTTTGGTGTGATTTTAGGTCGGGATTCTATTTTAATAATGTATTTTGGTTACCAGACTTCTATGGCAGTCTGGTTTGGATTTTGCTTAACACGGGTTGCTAAATTGTATATGCAGAGTATACCCGAGAGCACAGCTCCAAGTGTGTTGTTCGTTACACAGTCGGCCACGGGCATAGACTTCAATGCTACGCAGAGGTTTAAGCAGGATACTAAGCAGGCAGCAGCTGAAACTTATATGCAAGCGAAGGCTAAAGAGGTTAAGCAGAAGGAGAAGGTGAAGACTCCAATTAAACCTGTTGTCCAAGCACAGGTTACACCGGGATATAACCCTTGTGCTGCTATCACCAAGATGCAAGTGAAGGCACTTAATGATTACAACAAAAGACAGCCGTATGTCTTAACACTCTTAACTAGACGAGTAAGTTGTATGCCTAATCTCTACACTAATTGTCTAACAAGCGTATTGTTCTTTGTAGGGGTTATCCGATTAGGAAAGTGAACACTTCACTCCAATGGTATTATGATCTTCGCACTCCAAAGGAATGGCTGCATGACACGGTCAGTATGACTTCAATGGTTGTGAATTAAGAATTCGATTCCAATAAATCTGGTTGTATATTCAGACTTCCTAAGAAGTCTGGTTGTATATTCAGACTTCCCAATAAATCTGGTTGTATATTCAGACTCCTCAGAATTCCTAATCTAATGTGGTTGTGTATCCAGACTTCCTAAGGAGTCTGGTTGTGTTTTGTTCTTTTATATTAACACATTTCTTGTCTTGATGCAGCATATTGATGCCGGGATTGATCTGTTAAGGCTTCGTCAACAGAGCCATCCAGAATGGTTCAGGAGCGATAGGATATGCTTCGTTGACACACTCCTTCAGGCACTGTGGCGTCAACACTATCCACAATTTATCAAGAGCGGTGAGGGAGAGAATGGATCAGCCAGAACTAGAATGCTTCCTCCTGGTTGTTTTGATTACTTCACTGGTGATCTTCCCGTGTTCTGCAAATCAAAGAAGCCTTGGGGGCTGGAAATTGATGAGATCTACACCGCACTCCACATGGGCGGAAATCATTGGGTAGCAATTATGATTTCTATCACGGAAAGGCACGTAACAGTCTGGGACAGCATCCTTTCTGGGAAGACTGATGAGTCGGTCGGAGCGGCAGTGGCACCAATCTGTGAGATGTTTCCTTATGCGATGCACATCTTGGCCCCAGCTGCAGATGGATGGCCTTATCCCTTGGATCGTTACACCTTCTCGATTGACAGGAGCAAAGATCTTCCCCAAAATCAGCAAACGGGTGACTGTGGAGTGTACTGCTTGAAGTACATCGAGTTCCATTCACTAGGAATGCCGTGGCCAAAGTATCTCTGTGATAGGAACATCAAGCAGATCAGAGACAGGCTAGCTTTTGACATCATGTCTGAACTCGGGAGAACTGGTGAAGAAGGAGAACGTACGGAGTATGCATTGCTGGACATCTATGGAAAGTAATAGACTTCCGATATCTTCTCCATATCTTTTGGACTCTCAAACACTGGATTATTGCATACATTTTCCCTATTTTCTTTTGCTGGTGTAAGGAACACAAATCCATCTTTTGGTGTGCTTGTTTATTTTTGTAACACACTTAAGCACTAATCCTAGTTATGTTTATTACTACGCTTGGTGAAACGGAACCCAAACAATTGAGACAAGTTTGAAAATCAGACTTCTGAAATACCATCATTACTACGTCAGACTTCGGAACCCAAACAATGAACCCTTAAAAATATCAGACTTCACTGAACCCTAAAATATATCAGATTTCAATGAACCACAAATATATCACACTTCATTACACCCTAAAACTTATCAGGCTTCACTGATACCACATTTCAGACTTCAAGCATTTCTAGTCAGCCCCAGGGTGTGGAAAATCCCAAACAATGAACCCTTAAAAATATCAGACTTCACTGAATTCCTAATCTAAATCAGACTTCAATGAACCACAAATATATCACACTTCATTACACCCTAAAACTTATCAGGCTTCACTGATACCACATTTAAGACTTCAAGCATTTCTAGTCAGCCCCAGGGTGTGGAAAATCCCAAACAATGAACCCTTAAAAATATCAGACTTCACTGAACCCTAAAAATATCAGACTTCAATGAACCACAAATATATCACACTTCATTACACCCTAAAACTTATCAGGCTTCACTGATACTACTTCATCAGCCCCAGGGTAAATTAAAAATATCAGACTTCAATGAACCACAAATATATCACACTTCATTACACCCTAAAACTTATCAGGCTTCACTGATACCACATTTAAGACTTCAAGCATTTCTAGTCAGCCCCAGGGTGTGGAAAATCCCAAACAATGAACCCTTAAAAATATCAGACTTCACTGAACCCTAAAATATATCAGACTTCAATGAACCACAAATGTATCACACTTCATTACACCCTAAAACTTATCAGGCTTCACTGATACCACATTTAAGACTTCAAGCATTTCTAGCCAGCCTCAGTGTGTGGACAATTAGGTTGTTTGTGGCCTGGTTGTCTACAATTCGAACAGCAATATTGCTTGTGCAGTTTCCGCGGTTTACTGCCCTTCTTCTTGGCGATTTCTAGCATAGATTGCCACCTTGACTTCTTTTGTCTTCCAGGCTTCCGCCTCTCTTCCGGCGGAAGGACACGCACGTTGTCATGACCAGCTGTGCCTTTTAAATCCTTTGGTAAGATGTTGCGAGAGTATGCAGCGTACAAGTAGTCCGTTCTGTAAGATGGACATACAAGGGTAGAAATGTGTAGCTCAAGTTCCGGTGCAGCGCATATGGCATGTGAGCAAGGTATCTTTTCGTAATCCCAAACACCACATTCACACGTATGATGTTCCAAATCGACAACAAAATCCCTATGTCCTCCCTTAACAACAAACTGATACGTATCCACGCGTTCTGCCGTCATCATATCTGCATAATATTCACGAATAGCCAGCAAATATTCAACTCCTCTGCTAAATGTTGTTGAGAGACTCATTGCATCTAGCCGCCTTTTACAAAACCACGTCCCTAGTTTCTCTTGTATAAACTCTAAAAGGAAAGATATGGGATATCCTTTTGCCTTCTTAACTGCGGAGTTTATAGATTCAGCAATGTTGCTCGTCTTTATGTTGTACCTGTCTCCAACAATTCGAAAGAGGTTTACACAAGTAAGAACTAGAAAGTATTAAGAAAAACCATACGATTTCAGACTTCTTCTGTCGTCTGGTATATACTCAGACAGCAGGAGAAGTCTGATAATAGTATCAGACATCAATAGAAGTCGAAGACGAAAATATTAAGTCTGACACTTATTGTCATACCGCACAAGTACCTGTCTCCGCCGAAATGGACGCGTGACCATAGCCTCACATCCGCCTCCTCCAGGTAATCAGCAAGTTCAGGATTTACCGCTCGTATGGAAGCCATGTTTCGGTCAAAATCGTAAATCGTATATGCGTAAGCCGCGTTTTTCACTAAGTACAGAAGATGTTTTCCCCTGAACTTGGTAACTATGTTATTTTGTAGATGGTAATAGCATATCCCTCGTTGTGCCCAAGGGAAAACTGCTTCACACGCATTCTTGATAGACTCGCATCTATCCGAGACTATGACCAAAGGATATTGGTCTGAGATGC